>CM060465.1:32557487-33757487 GCA_030544235.1 Lepturacanthus savala
AAGGATCAACAACATTTATTTCACGGTGAGTTTCGTTTTCTCTCTTTTTTTCTCTTGTGGGGAGGGGGGTGGGACTTTATCGTTAATAGCAATTTGGCGCTCTGATCACGGTTTGAGCCGAAGACCAAAAAAAAAAAAGTCCATGGAGATGATCTGCCAAAGCTATTTCACGTTTGGCAGATCACGCAGACCGCAGGCGAGTGAATGTACATGATGTGATTGCGACGGCTGATTGTTTACAGAGTTTGGGGCATTCCACACTCTCTAATCCACATGAATAAACAGCCACATCACCACAGAGTTGGTCACGGTCCAGTCCAAAAAAAAAAAAAAGCCTCTCTTCTGTCTACAACAACATGTCCATCATTCATTGTCTTTGGCAAAAAAATGCCTACAGGCCCATTAAAAATTGCCAGAATTTAGTTTTTCCATCTTTTTAGAAGAACACTATGCAACTTGCCTTCGAGGGACAATTGCAACATCCTTTTTTTTTTGTTTGGGTTAGATTTATTTTTTCCAAATTTAATCAGCGTAACTCAATTAATTAGCAAAAAGACAGCGTGCCAGCAAGAGAAATGGAGTCATTTTTGCTTTGTCTAGTCTTAGGAAAATGTGTCAGCCACCGTGTGTGTGTGTGTGTGTGTGTGTGTGTGTGTGTGTGTGTGTGTGTAAGCAGGTGTGGTGACATGTCTGGGGCCTAAGCAGCTTCAGTTTGTGGTTATGCAGAGGAGCGGTGGTGTTGGTTTTCCTCTTTGCGGCAAAGCAGTGAAGACTGATGTACACGAATCCACCTCACGCCACCACTTCACCTGAGTGCACATGCAAAAAAAATAAACATTTCCTTGTTTCTGATATCACTAGGAGCAGAGCAGATCTCCATCGATGACTGCTGTAAAGATGGCCAGAAGCACGCCAACGACTGTGCATCCCTGCCTCTCATCTCTGAGTCAACCACATGCAGGTATCTGTCTCTCTCAGTGCTAATCTCTACACCAGCAGGATCTGCTTTAGGCCGCTGGCTTATTCACATCGAAAAGTCATTAACTTGACTTGAATGAGACTTGAATGATTCGATACGTACATACATGTCAGGGTTGAAAATCATAATAATCTAAATAAAATGACTCTTTCTGGGAGGGTTTGTCTTCACCATGTTCTCAGGAGGAAGGGACAGGA
Source organism: Lepturacanthus savala (assembly GCA_030544235.1). Lineage (NCBI taxonomy): Eukaryota > Metazoa > Chordata > Actinopteri > Scombriformes > Trichiuridae > Lepturacanthus > Lepturacanthus savala. Next base: position 32,558,664 of record CM060465.1, read on the forward strand.
AGTTGATGACGTCATGTGACAGGAAGCACTTGGAAACTTAAATTAAGTTGTCTACTATCGTGTCATTAGAAAAAAAACCTGTATGAGTAACATTGAGATTTTTATTTTTTAGTATAAAATGACAGTCATAGACTTAAAGGCTTATAGGCTTTAATGGGTTTAAACCAGATTTTTCATAGATTTCATGCATATAATTATATCAATTGAGTCAATTACAATCAGGTTACGTATGTATTTTTTCCATTTTGTACTATTTTCTTTGCAGAAAATGGCATTTTAATGGCTGTTATACTAAAGTTATACTAAATCATAATAATCTGAATAAAATGACCTGTTTCTGGGAGGGTTTGTCTTCTCCATGTTCTCAGGAGGAAGTTATTGATGTCATGTGACAGGAAACACTTGGAAGCTTACATTATTTGCTTAAAATCTTTTGTCTAAGTTGTCTGCTCTCATGAGAAAAAAAAGCTGTATGAGTAACATTTCGATATTTTATTTTAAGTATAAAATGACAGTCATAGACTTATTATCCCGCCGTAGTTACCTTTTTCCATCTTCACCGCAGAAGCTCCTCGCAGTATTGACCTCGAGGGATTTGGCCTCTCACCGCATATGAATGGGAAATATCTGTAGGCTCTTAATGTGAGATTGCTTTACCTTACTCCTATAAATCCCTCCGGCCACATTATTCACTTCACGTGAGAGCAGGAAACACTAATGGTGATGGGATAATGACGGGTCTGCTGGTAACCCTAGAAGGTGAGCTGCCATAGGTTCGGTGCCCATAAGCCCGGGGGGAGATCTAGTCGAACGCTGATGGCAAACACATTTACCATAGCCACCCTAAGTGATCCCAAATTTGTCTAAATTATAGTGTGAGGGGATAGAGAGGAAAAGGGCAGAGGTTTTGTGGGGGGAGCAGGGTGTATTTTGGGGCAGAGGGGGGGTCAGCAGAGGGGCTATTTCGAAACCCAGGAAATACCTTAGAGGTGAAACGTAGAGGGAGGATGGAGAGAGAGAGAGGCAATAACAGGAAATCTGAACGATTACTTCAGACACCGAAAGGGAAAAAAAAAGAAGAGAGAGGAGAGAGAAAAGAGAAAAGAAAAACAGGAGTGTGACTGTGCCCTTAAAAGGTTGTGCTGAGGAGGTGCACGAGATCTACTGTAGTTTATGTGGAAAGAGGTTTCTGGTAAGCGTTGATAAAGAGGGCTTGTTGGAAATGAGGGAGAAGAGAGGTGAGGGGGTGGAGGCTTTTTTTGTTTTTTTTTGCTTTGTCTTGTAAAAAACCTCAGTGAGGCTGATCCAGAGTAGACAGAATAAAACCGCTGTTTAACTGATTGGAATCAAGACAGGCGAGTGTTAGACAATACAATGAAATCTGATGAAACCAAAACATAAAGTAACTGATAGTGTTTAATAAGGGAGCCCAGGCCTCTCACCAGATATTGCCTTTGGCGCTTGCACCGCATCCATTGTAAAATCTGGTGTTTTATGGAATTGTTTTCTCCTTCATACGGAGCACAGAGGTCAAAGATGGTTGCAAAACCACTTGTACCAACATGTTGGTGCTTTAGCAATATATCGACCCCTGTATGTAACAATGTCATCACTCATTTCCAAGGAAAGAATTATGCTGATTGTGAAAACCTGTTTATCCTGGAGACGGCTATTCACACGTGTGCTCATCTTCAGGGAGCGGCTTTGTTTTAGTTGCACTGTTTGTCTCAAACAAAGCAAAAATAAGTGAGGACACACGGAGGTGGACAGATGTTCTGTTCATCTTGAGACCGGAGTGGCCCTGATGAAAATCCCCTGTTGAATTACTACTAATAATTTGATAACATCAGGTGGTAAAAATATGAATATCATCAAATTATTGCCTTCAGAATGTACAAAAACCAACCATGGGTGAGTAATCCATAGAAAAAGGTCATTTTGGAATTGAACTATCCCTTTAACCAGTAGTATATAATAATACAAAATAAAACAATAATAACTGTGAAGGAATGAGTAGTGATTGTATAGTACTTTCCCAAAAAGCCAATAGTAAAGTAATCAAGTAGCAGTCATGCAGTGATTTGAATAGGCATTATGTAGTAATTATCAGTAGTAAAATGGGCCAGTTCTCTACTCATTACCATTGAAATAACTACATGAATCACTACATATTGCAATAGAAGAAGTAGTGAAATGGTAGTTGTTTTTGTAGATACACTACTGTTCAAAAATTTGGGGTCATCCAGGCAATTTTGTGTTTTCCATGAAAAATCACACTTTTATTTACCACCATGAGTTGTAAAATTAATAGAAAATATAGTCAAGACATTGCCAAGGTTAGAAATAATGATTTGTGACCTCACAAATTTGATGCTAAAGATACGCAACCTCCTCAAAGGAAGGTCAATTTTTTAGCTTCTCTAAGCAGCTAAACTGTTTTCAGCTGTGCTAACATGTTAGCATCAAGGGTTTTCTAATCATCCATTAACCTTCTCATACAATGATCAAACACATTGTACCATTAGAACACTGGACTGATAGTTGCTGGAAATGGGCCTCTATACACCTATGTAGATATTGATGCACCAAAAACCAGACATTTGCAGCTAGAATAGTCATTTACCACATTAGCAATGTATAGAGTGTATTTATGTTTAGTGTAAAGTTATCTTCAATGAACAAACAGTGCTTTTCTTTCAAAAATAAGGAAATTACTATGTGAAACCAAACTTTTGAACGGTAGTGTTTTTCAATAGTTATTCATCAGTGTTTTTTGATAAGTAGCAATTTTCACTCGGGTCTAAAAACAACACAACAAAGCCCCCCTTCCTCCGGTTTAGAGATGTCAGCGTTGTGAAAATGCAATAAGCTTCCAGTGCCCTCAGCCGAATCCACACAGGACTTACTCAACTCGCTCATCCACGCGTTTCACTGTGACAACTCCTGAGATCCCCGTCAGGCTCGCCTCGGGCTCGTTTTAATGGGCTCCACTGGCAGAGTTTACCGAGGAGATTATTGTTAGTTGTGGAATGAATGCATCACCCGTGTTTTGCGTGTGTTTTTTTTCTTTTTTTTTACAGGATAGTGCAGGAGCAGTGCTGTGTGAAAGTGCACCAGGATAACATGTGCACCTCTGGTATGAACATGGCCAAAGAACAAGGAGCCTGTGATTCTTTATTCGCCAACCCTTGTGAGACCAAGACTCCAAAGGTGCGTTTGTACCCGTGAACCTATGTTATTTCTGTAAACAGGGACAAAAAAAGAGAAGGAACAGAACCGCATGCACCAAAAAAAAAAAAATTGCCCCCTCCCCTCAATCAATGTACTGTACATCATTCCGCCGGACAGCCGGTTTGGAGGAGAATGATTGATGAGAGCAATCATGTGTGTGTGCACGTCACGTGCACCGCGAGGATGAGGCATGTCACTCCAGGGAGGAGTGGAGCTTGTTGCTGTCAGATAAATTCAGCTCTAGAATCTTTTGCAGGCTCGCATCCAAGCACTTATCAGCCCGTGTTTTTACGATATTTCCTCAAATGGAGGCCTATTTACCTCAAGTGCTGAAAAAAAGGGTCTTCATCAAAAGGAAAAACAACACTCAGGCAGCTCTTCTAGTAGAAAAACAAAGTTTACTAGGCCTTTATTGCTTGGATAATTCATTGAAAGAACAATAAAATCACTCGCACGGACACAAAACCGACATGTTTCGGAAAAACAGGCCTTCATCAGGGCAGACAGAGTGCAAGCATTCACATTTGGTATAAAAAAGGTTAGCAGCATAATGGGTAGAGCCTCACAATGATCCAATCAGAAAAAGAGGCAGCAACATGCAGGTGTAGTAAACAGTGAAAAACATACTACTATATATGATAAAAAAGATTAGATAGGATTGCATTCAACTTTATTATCATTACACATATATGAATACAGAGTAACAAAGTACATACAATATGGACAGTATGTACAGATACGAGCATTTTGTACAGTTAAATGCAGTAAAGTGGGTTTAAGTTAGTAGTAATATACAGAAATATACAAATGTGCTATGAATATTATATATAGTAAGTAGTGAACAACTACAGTAAATGGATTATGAATTAGCAATAATATACAGAGAATATACTGATGTGCTATGAGCAAATATACAATGGGTTATGCTAATACACAGATACACTAATGTTCAAAAGTTTAGGGTCACTTAGAAATTCCCTTATTTTTTAAAGAAAAGAGTTTTTTTTCAATGAAGGTAACTTTAAACTAATCAGAAATTCACTCTATACATCGCTAATGTGGTAAATGACTATTCTAGCTGCAAATGTCTGATTTTTGGTGCATCGATATCTACATAGATGTATAGAGGCCCATTTCCAGCAACTATCAGTCAGGATGATTAGAAAACCCTTGATGCTAACATGTTAGCACAGATGAAAACAGTTTAGCTGCTTAGAGAAGCTGGAAAACTGACCTTCCTTTGATGAAAAGCAAAGGTTGAAGAAAAGAATTCTTATTTCAAATAGAAATAATTATTTCTAACCTTGTCAATATCTTGACTATATTTTTTATTCATTTTATAACTCATAATGGTAAATAAAAATGTGATTTTCCATGAAAAACACTAAATTGTCTGGGTGACCCCAAACATTTGGATGGTAGTGTAGATGAAAAAGAATCAACGACCTTGAATTCCTTCTGTTTGACAAGTATTTTTGCTCATTTATTAGTTTGAAATCCTACTAATCCTACTTCTGTTAAATCGTTGTTTCTGCATCATGACGTTAACAAGACCTCAACAGTTCCTGTGTTTATGTGAAATAAAAAGCCCACATATATAATCTTTTAATTTCCTGACTTTTACTGTGAAACATTTGCAGGCAAACCACATGTGATCTGTTGCTCTTTAACCAGGCGTCTGGATCCTACGTCTTCACAGCAACAAGCAGAGCAAACGTTAGCATTAGCGCTGACATTTCACTGCGGTGTCGTCCTGTGTCCCTCGAACAGCATTAGAAAAAGATTTTTAAAGTGAAGCTGCTTTATTCGCTGTGTTTTAACTGGTTTTAATTACTGGGTCCATTTGTTTGTTCTGGAGAGCGAGGCCTCTAATTCGGCTCCCGGTGAAACCTCCTGAACATCTGGATCTTAAGTTATTAGAGAAACAAGCTGAGCTAATTTTAGCATCAACTCGCCATAAACCCACGTGCCTTATGACATCATCGCGCCATCTTTTAGTAGGGAGCGATGTCTAGTGACAGAAAATTATCCATTTAACTGGCATTTACATTATATAACTGGCACCAGGAGTTTATTCACCTTAAATTTTTCCATGTTTTTGGGGCTGGATTTATTTGTTTGTGTCGACCGTGTTGTCGGCCATTATTAAAGACCCAGATTTTAATGGAGAACCATTTTTTATTTGAGGAAAAAAGGTATTTCCTTTAAACCCAGATCTCTGTGTGCTCCTTTATTTTCACTACACACTACTCATCAGCACATCAGGAAGATGAATGCCTGGCAAATTGTGGAAAGAGTGTCTACAAATCATTTTCATGACAGGATCCTCTAATTGCCTGTGAGACAACTTGTCTTTACTTGATTGACTGCAAAGTGCAGGTGAATCATCAATAAATATGCTCAGGTAAGGTGAATAAACCATATTTCTACGGATGAATAGGATGGTTTTCACTTTGATTTGGACAAAAAATAATGGTCCAGATTTCAAGATTTGCACATCAGATGTTGGCTCTTGTTAGTGTTATCACAACTTCAAATAATAAAACCCAAAGACAAATGACATTTATGGGACCTTTAAGGAATAACGCTACACAACTACCAAGAGTTGCAATATTTGTGAGAATTGTGTTCAGCCGTGCAGCCACCGTGACTGCACACACAGCCCATCACATTTTTCAGGTATATATCCTTTCCCCAAACTGCAACACAAACACACCCTACCCCCCAACACACACACACACACATGCACACACTGCACCTTTCAGTCTCCTCCCTGGCTGACATTACCAAGATGCCATAATGATTGATCCAGTGTTCTTCAGCCAGAGGGGATGATGTCATCTCATCACTGTCTGTCTGTCCATCTTCCTTACCAGCTTCCTACCTTCCTTGTCCTGTCTATCTGTCTGTCTGCCTGTGTGTTTGTCAGTCGGTACCCCCATTCTCAATTAGCCTCCTTTTCTGTATGCCTGGTTGCCTGTCTGTCTGTCTGAATACCTGTCTGTCTTCCCCCCATTCTCAATTAGCCTCCTTTTCTGTCTGTCTGTTTGATTGAGTGCTTGCTGCCTGTCTATCTCCTCCTCCTTCTCCTCATCCATCAGTCTGAAAGTCCGTCTGATCTACCTACAGGATTTTTACCAACCAGCATTATCCTACAATCTACCATTTGTGTTGATACCTGCTACATTTAAGTCTTGATGAATCATTTTCTTCTCCTTTTTTTGTAAAATTTTAACAATGCATGTGTCGCTATATGCCTGTATTATGAAATGTGCACTGACGGTTATTGTGTTGTATTCTGTGTTCTGCAGATGTGCTGTGACTGTTGTCTTCTGGGCCTGGCGGCTCAGGAGCAGGGACTACCCTGCGACCACAGCCTGGCAGTGGGTTACCAGTGCGGCCTGGTGTCCCGGGCGTGCTGCATGGACAGAGCCCCAGACAACCAGACCACACCCAAAGGACAAACTGAATGTGGGTGGGGAACAGAAAAAAAGCATTACAGTGGGCTAAATGTATACTGTTAGTTATTAAACCATTAATTCTGAAAGTTGATTGAAAACATAACAGGAAATTAACGTTTAATTTCCTGAGAATTTTTAAGGTTGAGGAGAAGAATAGGATTAGTTAGGAAATTAAAGGCCCACTGGTTATGTTAAGCATGAGCCCACATTGCCCCCTGGTGGATGCATGCGGTCATTACACTTAACTTCCACTGGAGGTTAAGAGTGATTACACTCAAAGGAGAAATTAATCTCACGAGCAGGTCTGGTTAAGTTTAGTAGATCATTATTTGTATAAAATAAAACAGATGAATCACAAAACTTTTAAAGGTCTCATATTTTACACATTTTTTCTGGGCTCTTTGCTATCACTATCAAAATATATTTGTGGTTTTAAGTTAACAAAAGTCATCTCAACATTCTTTGGTGGCATGCACTGTTCCCGCAAGCTGTGCATTTCTATGAAAAATTGTTGAATTGATATCGGAAATAGTTGATGAAAAAAGGACTCTTACTTATGATGTGAAATGTATGAATGAGCCTGTTTTTTTTCTTTTTTCACAGTGCAAAACCGGGAACTAACCACAGAAAATGGAGATAATTCTTTATTAACCAACCAGTGCAATGGTATAGTATGCTGATCTAAAAAGAAACTTTTTTCCACTTAACATCTAATTGATTTAACAAAGTGATCAATTTTGAACATGTTTGTGTGTTTTTTTAGGAAAATGTGCTCATCACTGTGTTGGTAATGACACGTGTTCCTGCTCCAAAGGCTACAAATTGAAACCGGACGGAAAAAGCTGTGAGGGTAAGTGACCTCGTCCAGCGCTCGTCCACGTCTTATAATTTAAAAGGTTAATCAGAATTTATGGCGGCATATAAAGGAGCCTCTCCTCTTCTTTCTACAGATATCAACGAGTGTTTGCTCGGAGCCAGCAACTGTCGGGCAGGGGAGCGCTGCATCAACACCGAGGGCTCCTTCCGCTGCCAGAGAGAGGTCAGCTGTGGGACTGGATATGAACTCACCGATAGCAACAACTGCAAAGGTCAGCCACGTTGACCTCATGGCTTCTTGTGGGTTGAGTCGTGATTTTCACACGTACTGACAGGCGTCTGTTAACCCTGGTGTTTGTTTCCTGTTAATAAGTGTTCTCGGTCAAATTTGAGAAGATTCATTATAAAACTGTACTACTACATATACACTACCATTCAAAAGTTTGGGGTCACTTAGAAATTTCCTTATTTTTGAAAGAAAAGCACTGTTTTTTTCAATGAAGATAACTTTACACTAATCAGAAATACACTATATATTACTAATGTGGTAAATGACTATTCTAGCTGCAAATGTCTGGTTTTTGGTGCATCAATATCTACATAGGTGTATAGAGGCCCATTTCCAGCAACTATCACTCCAGTGTCCTAATTGTACAATGTGTTTGCTCATTGCATCAGAAGGTTAATGGATGATTAGAAAACCCTTGATGCTAACATGTTAGCACAGCTGAAAACAGTTTAGCTGTTTAGAAAAGCTAGAAAACTGACCTGAGTATCTGAAGCATCACATTTGTGGGGTCACAACTCATTAATTCTAATCTTGTCAATGTCTTAACAACTCATGGTGGTAATTAAAAGTGTGACTTTTCACAGAAAACACAGAAAGTTTTGAACGGTCGTGTAACTTCCTGTGAACATTCCAAGTTTTGAACTTCTATTTGTTATTTATGGCCTGCATGTCTCATTGATCTCACATTAATTCTGGTTTCCTCCAGTCATTTCTCATGATCTGTATTTTTTGACCGGGAACACCAAAAGTGTACAAAAGTTGAATAAAACACAAAATTGTATGTAAATTAATACAATGTATTTTGTGTGCTGAAATCCTCTTTGTGGACAAAGTCATGGAATTTTCAGTGAATCTGATCAGATTAACCACATATTTCAGAGACAAAAATATTTGAAACGGTCAGATTTGACCAGAAATGCAACTTGATGGTTAAATGGCAAAACCGCTGTGATGTTTTTACCTCCAGACATCGACGAGTGCGAGGCTGGCATCCATAACTGCGGCCCGGAGTTCGACTGCCAAAACACTCAGGGGTCGTTCCGTTGTATTCCCAAAGTCAAATGTGGGGCCGGCTTTATCCAGGACGCCCTGGGCAACTGCATCGGTGAGCGAATCCTTACAATACAAAGTCTTCTTTCATTCATGATCTTTTTTTCTGACTAGTGAAGTGTTTTCTTTGACTACAACAGAAGGAACATATTTTAGGTGTATACTTAGATGATTCTAGGTTCAGATAGAAGTCCAGTCCTTTTGTCTCTCGGTCTGCCCACAGCTATTACATTTGGTATGGTGGTCATGGGAGAATTTTGACCTACTTCTTTGCTGTGTTGCACCAACTTCAGGTCAAACTTTCCCCTGATGCACAGGAAACCTAATAGGATAAGTGCATCTGTGATTGTCAGCTTTGTATACAGTATGAGAAAACTAATGGCCAGATTTCAACATTCCCCGAAAGGATTTGTCCTCTGATTATTCAATTTTCGGGAAAACTGAAATCCGAAAACGTTTCAATAAGATTTAGGATAATTCTGAATGTTTTGGTGAGACCGTGACATTTCTCCAAGCGTGGCCATTTGGTCCAAATTTCCATACACAAGGAATAATACAATTGGACTAGAAGGTTTCTCTTTTCACAACAGTCAAAGCGAGATGTAACAACAAGCTTGTGTTGGTGGATACGGTTTAACTTCAAAACAAGATCCTGGTTTTCAAAAACGGGTCAGAATAAGACATTCGTGCAAAGTTACACCTGCAATTTGTGCCTTATATTCTGTTTTGCATATGGACCTGCACAGCTGTACTTGCTAGAAAGAGTAGATAAACTTAAAGGTCCCATATTTATAGTACACTTTTCCTGGTGACTTTCCTGGGTGACCTCTATTGCATAGTGTTGCCATATGGCAACATTTATTTTATCTTCATTTTTCTAAAACACCGTGGTATAAAATCAGTTTTTACAGTTGCATTTTACAGCCATGAAAAGGTTTTTTTTGTTTTTAAAGACATACAATTCAGGAGGTCACATGACCAGAATATCCTTTTGCTCATGGACATTTGACATGTGAGCATCATTGTCTCATAACCGAAGGTTATTTTTAATTCAGAATTTGGGAAAACTTTCACCAAATGAAAAATTGAACTCACTATCTAGGGTATTTCAATTTTGTTATAATAATCATCAATAATGTTATGTAATCTTTTGCTATTATGGTAAAAAAACATTTGTTGGCATATGGCAACAGTATGCAGTATTAAATTATACTCGATTGTTCTGTAATACAGGGGTATACATTACAGTTCAAAGGTTTTCCATGTAAAATCACACTATTATTTACCACCATGACTTGTAAAATGAATAGAAAATATAGTCAAGACATTGACAAAGTTAGAAATAATGTATTGTATATGAAATAATTTTTTTCCTTCAAACTTTGCTTTCGTCAAAGGAAGGTCAGTTTTGTAGCTTCTATAACCAGCTGTTTTCAGCTGTGCTAACATGATAGCATCCATGGTTTTCTAATCATCCTTTAACCTTCTGATGCAATGAGCAAACACATTGTACCATTAGAACACTGGAGTGATAGTTGCTGGAAATGGGCCTCTATACACCTATGTAGATATTGATGCACCAAAAACCAGACATTTGCAGCTACATTTTATCACATTAATGTATAGAGTATCTCTGATTAGTGTAAAGTGTAAAAACACAGTGCTTTTCTTTCAAAAATAAGGGAATTTCTAAGTGACCCCAAACTTTTGAACAGTAGTGTATGTTGCTTTTTTATGCACAAATGGCAAATAAAGTAACCGTGAACCTTGAATTTGAATATTGTGTTTTAGATATCAATGAATGCGTCAGCCAGGCGGGTCCCTGCCAGCGAGGGCAGCTCTGCATCAACACAGTCGGCTCCTACATCTGCCAGAGGAACTCTGTTAACTGCGGTCGAGGATATCACCTCAACGAAGAGGGCACGCGCTGCGTCGGTACGTCCAGGCTCGCCGTCATCTCTACTGTGCACGCACATCCTCTTAGGATCCCACCAGTAGTGTATATCATGGTGTTTTCTGCCTCTTTTATTCCCAGATATTGACGAGTGCAAAGGTCCTGAGAAATACTGCGAAGGTCACGGCTGTATCAACCTGGTGGGCTCCTACCGCTGCGAGTGTGAGCCCGGATACATCTTCAACAGCATCAGCAGGATTTGTGAGGGTAAGCTGCAAGATATGAGATATGAGAGCCATGTCGTAGTTTAATCATCTCATTGGGACGTGTTTTGACGTTTTTGGCTTTCAGATATTAACGAATGCAGACACTACCCGGGCCGCCTGTGTGCTCACAAGTGCGAGAACACCCTGGGATCCTACAAGTGCAGCTGCACCACTGGCTTCAAGATAGCTGCTGATGGCAGGAACTGTGATGGTAAGGAATGCATTCAAATCAAGAGTGATTTTTTACATACTTGCATGTGCTGTGTTTACTGTAGACTGTGCTACACATATATTACTCGCTGATTGGAATAATACAAACACCGGAGTTAGAGCACATTTGTCAACTGACACATCCATTCTGCTATCTGCTGTGGCGTCAGGCCTTTCTAGTTTGGTTTGGACAACATTCTAATATATTTATGAAATGAAATATATCAGATCCCCTGAGGCAAATTTGGAAAGTTAAAAGCAACATTAGTCACACATGCTGACAGGATGTTATCCCACACTTGTTTTGTGATGTCGTTCATCCTTCTATTGTTTACTTTTTGTGGTCTGAGGAAGTGCATATTTTTTAAAGATGCCACATTTTCAAACCCGACCACCCTATGACCCCCCCCAATCATTCTTAGGCTCATTCTCAGTAATTTGTTCACAGGTAAACACATATGTACCTGTGCTTGCAGCTGTTTATGTGGCAGTAATTGCAAAACCCTTTATTACATAGTGTTAGTGTTAAAATCCATGTTTTACTATTTAGTTGTAAAATTATGTCTTTTACTATGAAGGACAAAAAATACTTACATCACATGACTAGGAAATATGGTTTTCACTCCTTTTTATATGGACTGATAAAACTCTTTTGAACCTTCAGGGCACATTTGTTGCATTAAATCCAAGCAGGATGTGCAAGAATTGTGCATGGAGTTTCAATGCTATATAATACAGGGTTAAATCACCCCCGCCTGCAAATGACTTCTCTGGTCTGGTATTTGTATAGTTCACAAATAGCTACAGTTCAAATAAAGCTCACAATGGTCTATTATCACATTTTTTCTGTGTAGATTTGAATGAGTGTGAGAGCAACCCCTGCAGCCAAGAGTGTGCCAACGTGTACGGCTCCTACCAGTGTTACTGTCGCCGTGGTTACCAGCTCAGTGATGTTGATGGAATGACTTGTGAAGGTAAAAATAAATGATTCTATTGTGAACATAAATGAATTCATAAATACATTTACATACAGAGTTATTCCTGTGAATTCATTGGTTTGATAACACTTTCTCTCTTCTTGACCTTTCTAGATATAGATGAATGTGCCCTGCCCACTGGAGGTCATATTTGCTCCTATCGCTGTCACAACACCCCCGGCAGCTTCCACTGCTCCTGTCCTGTCAATGGTTACACCTTGTCACCCAATGGGCGCAGCTGCCAGGGTAAGATGCCCCTTAATGTTGTGCATCAATGTCTCCAGGTTTATGTCCGTTTTTTTTTTTTTAAAACACATGTTCCTGTTTCCTACTCTCAGATGTCGATGAATGCTTGGCGGGCACACACACGTGCACAGAGAATCAGAGCTGCTTTAATGTGCAGGGAGGATTCAGGTGTCTTTCCTTTGAGTGTCCAAACAACTACCGCCGTGTTGGAGAGACGTGAGTACCTTGATTCTGCCTCTGATGTGTACACACACATACGCACACACACGCACACACATCCGACCCTGTGGGGTCCCCTGTTAAATACCTACCCTATAGGGACCACCCATAACAAGACCCAAAATATCTTGTTTTTGGTACAGTTAGTCCAATATTGAATATAATTATTTTACTGCACTGGCAGATAATTTAGCTCATTTCAAGTTTTTTCCTGATTTGGGTTAATTTTGTCTTGTTTTAAGAAAACAAAAATACATTTTCTTAAAAAAAAGATTAAAATGACTTAAAACAAAAGTGAAATAAGCCAAATTATCTGAAGAAAATTCTACTAAATATTGGACTAACTGTACCAAAAATAAGATATATTGACTTGTAAAGATTTCATTTTGCAGTGTAAGATGATGTTAAAAACCAGAGCATTCCCCTCAGTCAAGCCTGGATGATGTTGATCCTACCAAAGAGCCCTGAGTACAACAATGAACAATATCAGGCTTTTCAAAACCGACACTTATTCGTCTGTGTGGATCAAGGCTCTGCATGTCCAGAATGCTCCGTGCTAGAATGACTTCAGCAAAGATTGGGCTGTAGCATGTTCTGTTGTTGCAGAATGATGACATGTGTATGGATATTATTATTTTTTTGGTGTTATTGGCTCAAAAGTTGTCGAGGCTGTGTGCAGAACCTCTTGCATGAGCCCACAGACGGCACCATGACTGGCCTGTGCTCGGCTGCTGTGTTTGATGTTCCTTGCACTGCATGCCATGCACGGCAAATTAAATTTACACCTGGTCTCTCTCTCTCTCTCTTTGTGCTTGTTTTGTTCTGTCTTGTCCCGTCCTGTCCTGCCTTTGCCCCCCACCCACCCAACCCCCGTTTCTCTTCACAGTCGATGTGAACGCTTGCTTTGCAATGAGTCTGTCGAGTGCCTGGCCATGCCCCTGAGAATAACCTACTACTACCTCACCTTCCCCACCAACATCCCCCTCCTCACCAACATCTTTCGCATGGGCCCCTCACACAACGTGCCCGGCGACGACATCCAGATTGCCATCACCTCCGGCAACGAGGGCGGCTTCTTCAAGACGGAGCGGGTGCCCACCGGCGGCGTGATGTCGGTGGCGAAGCTCATCGAAGAGCCGCAGGACTTTGAGCTGTCTGTGGAGCTGAGCCTGCGGCGCTACAACTCGCTCACCATGTACCTCGCTAAAGTGCTGGTGTTTGTCACCCAGGAGGAGCCCAGAGTACCTTACAATCACCTGCAGGAATAAACACTTATGCAGGGTTCCTTAGGTTACTTCACTAAAAAAATAAAAAGATGTGTAATCTTAAACACATGGTCTAGTGGAGGAAAAAGATTCCTATAAATGGGATGGACATAAAATAAACCAACACCACCAGTTAAATAAAAATATACATGTTCATTTATTGCAGGGCTAATTGGTGAGAATCAACGACAAATATCCACCTTCAATGATCACTGACATTTCTCATATGTGTCTAAGAAGGTGGTTAAACTGTATGTATGTTCTGTATGATATAACAGCAATTTATTAGGAAAAATTATAAAGTAGGTTTTGATATTGTCATTTAGTGGTTTTTAACCCTCTATTGCATGAAATATTTAAACTTGGTAAAAATGTTTTGAGTGTTTTTATGACTTAAAAGGGCCTAAATAATAGATATATTTAAGAAATATAAGAAAAAACACAGTCTCAGGATAGTTTCATGCTATGTAAGTCAATGGGATTTTATTTAGTTATTTTTTTTTCACAAATTCTGAATAAAAGACAACATTTGGTTATGAGACAATGATGTTCACATGTCAAATGTCCATGAGCAATTGAGGATATTCTGGTCATGTGACCTTATAAATTGTATGTCCTAAAGGCCTCCTTTTCACACCTAGCTGTAGAAACATAGATTTTATATCACAGTTCTTTTTAGAAAAATGAAGATAAAGTAATTGTTGCCATATGGCAACACTATGCAATAGAGGGTTAATATATGTGTAATAACTACATGAGGCTTTCAGGGACACTGGTAGTCGGATAGGATGGCTAATAATTTAGCCTTGTTCACTACTTAAAAAAAAAACTAACTGTGTAACTGTTCCACCATAGACAGGTGTTCAAGATAACACATCATTTTTAATGTTAATATGAGCAAAACAGTACAATACACAATTAGAACAAAGCACAATTTAGTTTTTTAGCAAATTACATAATCTTAACTATAGATATAATGATCATTAGCAGTATAAATTAGGCCCACTTGAATGTGTCTTCTTGGGGAGATAGGGTAGTGTGATAACCTCTAGGTGGCGTTCTAGGGCAGGGTAAATCATAAAATAATGGTAATGACTACAACTGAGTGTAATTTGATGTTGCATGACGTTTTGCAGTATTTTATGGTTTATGTGTTGGACGAACAGTTTTCTATTAAAATTGAAATAGAAATAACACATGTTCAAGTCAAATCCAGTTCTTGATAAATGGTGCATTGTGGGGTTTAATCAAATGCAGCAAAGTGAGCAGTTGGAATGTGAGGCTAGATCACAGATGGAGGCATGAAGACTTCCTCACATAGTTTCATATTACTGTTATTCCAGCAGCTTCAATGAAGATGAAATCCAACTATACATGCAAATCTCTGTAACTCTGAACACAAGATCTTTTCATATATATCACATATTAACGCTATACAACAACTGAACTCATTTATACTCAGTTGTACTGTTTTCTTTCAAAACAGAGCAAAACCAAGTCTGTATTTCGTCAATTTTTGGATTTTCCATCTATAAGTCAAACCCTTCCCTTATTTAATGTATGCAGAGACCTCACATTCCAGTATTTATAATTCCAGTAATTCCATACCTCAGAATTCCACTCAAAATGAGCTAAATTGGGCCTTTTAATGTATTGTTACTCCCACTTCCCAAATGACTGTTACCTTGCACCACAAATACATCTTTCTTTGGCAGTTATTTTCATGCACATGTCCTAAACTCCCATTACGTTTTCGGCTTAATGTGAAATGCACAGATTTCCACTGAATACTGTGGGTGTAAACCCCAAAGCAGACAGATAATCCAAATGAAGGCTGAGTAAGTGACACGCGATGGGATGCAGTGGTAAAGGAGAGGGAAATGTGCACCAGCAGGATAGGGTATAAATAGTTTGACATGCTGTGAGGCTGCTGCCTGGGGCTGTGGCTTATAATAACCGTAAATTCAGATGTCCTAGGTTCCTCCTGTCCTGAGCTGTCAGGCCAGTAAGGATGCACTTGGTCCCTAGTGGGGGATATCCTTAAAATAAGAACATAGTGGCGCACAGGAGGTTTTTTCATCCCCTATGACATTGAGTTATGGGGCTCTGGGCTCTGGCCGGTGGTCTGAACAATTTGTGGTACAGCAACATCACCGCGCACAGAATGAATGATGCCCTGCAGTGTTTGTGTTGGGGCGTTATCAATGTGCTGACTATAAATAATAATTACCAAAAAAATAAAAGGGCCCTACGCTTGACCAGAGGACTTTCATCCAAAAAGTCTTGTTTTTCTTTCTGGTCTGAAAGTATTGGGGTTTTTCTCCTGGGCTGGGCCACGTGAGGCATGAGGAGATGAAGAAGACGTGCATACGCATGCACACACATGCACATACATGCACGCACGCATACACATGCACCTTTTTGCATGCATAAATGAACATGTACAAATGCATGTAGGCGGCGCAGATGTACACACATGCACACGTACACGCACATGTTGTAATTAGCTCCACTTGCTGCCCCAGCTTTGAAGTGTTCGTCTGTGTGTAAACGGGCAGTTCATCCTGGGTCATTATCTTCTCATAAATTTACTCTCTACCCCGACAGAGCATTCACCTCGTCCTCTAGAGCCCAGCTCGGGTCTTTCTGCAGCTCAGGCCGTGGTATTATAAACTAGGAGAACATTTTGTGGGTTTGGCCCGGTCCAAAGCAAAACTTGGACCCACCCGCTAATTGCTAATTACAAGCCCCTACCCAGTGGTGGCTTGACTTTTTGTCAGGGGCTTCTCTCCTCGCTCTCCATGAAAGGAGCCCTGCAACCCAAGCTGTGCCTGGGCTTTGAGCTGCAGCCTATAGGTCCCCTGAGCGCCAAAGATCCACAGCCCGTGACTCACTGTGTGGCTATATGGCTGCCATGCACATTAACTGGACTATACATGGCAACTTGGCTGTTTTCATAACCCAATATAACCATGTACCGACTTGTCTCCTTTGTGAAGACCACTGAGTTTAACATCTTGGATGTCAAAGTCGAGGCTTTTATTTCATCTCAATAGCACGCTCCCGATCACAAGTTGCTCATTGTTTCAAAGTCAAACCCTTGATTTGTGAGCTTTTTAATGCCGCAGAAACCTCTCGCAAATGTCTAATGTAACAGACAGGTAGTGAACGGCGATACTTCAGGTGGCGTTAGCTTTAGGAGCCAACGAAGGCCCTCCATTCTCTCCAACCTGTCACTGATTAGGCTGTGGAATAAACAAAGCCCTAAATAATAGGATGAGAGCTGCCTTGGGGAGAGGCTGGGGAGTTGTCTAGTCATGTTGCTCACAATTTAAGAGTCTTTTAGAACACTCCCTTGCCCCATAAATCCTCCTCAAGAGATTATCTGATGTGAAGCCGGGGATGCTCTGCAAATCCAAATATTTTCTTGAGCAGGTTGTGGATCATTCTCTGTGAGTGTAGTAATTAATTTCCCACACAGCTTGAAATAGTGCTTCAATGGCAGCGCGAGTCTCCACAAGCTACAGAGTTTGGCTTCGGAATGAGCTTTAGCTATTGTTGGTTTATTATTCTTCCAAAACCACATAGAAATGGATTGTTTTTGATGTTGACTGCTATATCTAGCACGCCTGCTGTCTTGTTCTGATACTGTTTGTGTAGCAGCCATTGGAGGTGTCCCACTGAGTTCTTGATTATGTAGTGGGCTGTTCCTAAGAATTACCCTGTTATTGTGAGCTTTAGATACCAAAGGCGGTTTACTCTGAAATGTTTGTGCAGACTTTACCTAAAGGTCAGAGGCCATGTGTGTGTTTCTGTTTTCTTTTTCTTCTTTTTTTTTTGCCACTAGAGTGGCAAGGCTGGAACGTTCGGACACCATTCGCTGCATTAAGTCCTGTCAGCCTAATGACGTCGCCTGTGCCCTGGACCCCATGCATTCCATATCCCACACCTTCATCTCGTTGCCGACCTTCCGAGAGTTCACAAAGCCAGAGGGTAGGTACCGCTCCAACATTTCTTCAAATAGTGCAGCGTGGACAAGTTTACGCATTCCAGATGGGCAAAAATACAATTATTCCCCATCAAAATAATGTTTCATGGTAAATGAACAAGTCTTACAAAAATTAGTTTGACATTTTGTGAATTATCCTCATTCACTTTTTGCCAAGAAATAGATTAGAAGATTGATACCACACACATTTTATAGGGTATGAAGCCAGGAGTCGGTTAGCTTAGCTCAGCTAACCTGGTTCTGTCCAATGGTAAAATTATTTCTTGTTTGTTGAACCTTTAGAAAAAATCTGTTAAAATTACATGTGTTTTTAATTAGTGAGCTTTAGAAGGGCAGGTTGAACTTGAGTTGTACTTTATTGCCTTTGCATGGAGCCAGGCTGTTTAAAAATTATTAAAGCTATGTTCAATAGCTGTGTGTTGTTGAGCTGTGTACTACATGCTTCTAACAATTTGGTATTTTTATAGAGTCATAATTGAAATTTTCTATTTAATATAATCAAGAGACAGACTCCTTTGGACAGACTATGGTTGATAATCACTTTTTGCACATTTGTTATTGACCACCTAAATGTCAGAAAATAATTTTAATTAGACATAATTTTAAAATAATAATTTTATTTTATATAGTTTTTTTTATTACTTTTTTTAACTTTAACTTGAAGTATTTTAGTTGTTTAGTTGTTAGTTTGGACGTCTGGAAGTTATCAGAAGGAAAAAGCTGAACAAAACATTAGCTCGGTTAGCATACTGAATTACCTTGGAGAAAGAGATTTTTAACATGAAACTTTATGCAGTGGTTTTTCCTTTAATCCTTTTCCTTTAATCACTGTGTTTGCTTTGGAGACGAGAAAACATCTGCAGATAATTCGGCTCCTGCTAAAAACCTCTTGAACATTTGCATCTTAAACTATTACAGACGCAAGGTGAGCTAATATTAGCTGCAACTCAGCTTGTTCTCACTTGGGTGTTGTCCGTTGACTGAAGAGCTTTAGAGAAAGAATGTTTTTTCATGCTACACTTCTTTATTCAGTGTTTTACCGGTTTTAATCACTGGGCCCATCTGATTTGGAGAGAGACCTCTCTGGTCTGGTGAGGATAATTCAGCTTCCGGGAAAAACATCCTCAACACTGAAGGAATCCTAATCGAGACCATCGATCGAGCATTGAAGGCGCTCCTTTATAACATCATCGACTAGGCTTTTGTTATTTTGATTGAACAACTCCTAGTGGCTGAAAATTACATATTGGACATTTAAAGGAAAGCTAAGCTAACCATCTACTGGCTAAACCACACAGTCATATGATCTTCTTGGATATCTCGCTGCAAGAAATTGAATTAATAATTTTCCCAAATGTCAAACTGTTCCTTTATGTTTCACTTTTGACTGTACAATGCTTAGGAAATTACTGATCATCTAATTTCCTGTGTGTATCGCTCTATATTTTTACTTACCCACAAAGGCCTTTATTAAAGGCTTCATTTTCTGACAGTATATTCTTTTGAAATCTGGAAATTAGGTGAATTTAAGACATCATGCTGTCTTCAAGTTTGTTGTTTCCAGAGAAAGTGTGTTTTTTTAGTGTTGATTAGGTCCTCATTGTTTATTTTCCTACTTTATCTCCTTTTATCTCTGAGCTCCCATCCTGCCTCTGACCCACAAATTTGCTATTCCATGATGTTCTCTCTGCTGTCCGGGGCCATGCTGGTTGGGTATGAGTAACCGCTGTAATCACTCGCAGACAGTGACAGCTGACAAGCATCTATTGGCCAGCATGCAGCGCATATTTCAGACACACTCATGCTCAACGTCACAGGGAGTAAAGCTCTTGTCATTTCTCATGAGTTCCAAATTGGGGTGTAAAGGACTCTAGGCCCTTTAGCTGAGCATCAGTATTGAAAAGCCTCAACCTTCCTGTGACCCTCTCAGTCTACAATAAACACAGACCTTTCCATCTCCCATTTTATTGTCTTTCTCTTGGAAAGGGAAAAAAAAGAAAAGCAGAAAAATAGTTGGCACATGCTTGGCGGCGCAATCCCATTGTGATTATGAGGGTTTAGGCTTTCAAAAGCTTTTTTTGTGTCTAATTGTTATCTTCCAACAGAAATTGTTTTCCTGAGAACTCCGGTGCCAGCTTACGGGAACTATCACTTTGGCACTTACGACGTCAAGTTTGACATCCTGGAGGGCAACGTGGAAAACGCCTTCAACATCGTCAAGACGGTAGAGAATGGAATGTATGTGGGTGAGTACTGGGATTTTGCTCTGCTTTGTGATTTGTGAAGTCTGGGTAATCTGGATGAACCGACCAACGGCAAACATTTGACCAAAGCAGCTTTAACATGCATGCCTCTGTGACTGGGAACTGCATTTTCTCTTTGACAAAAGAGGCGGTTTTCTGACCTAATTTCTCATTTTGATATGTATTTTTTCCTACAAACCAATGTCACATGTGCACATTGAGAAGGGACAAACGCATAAATCTCCCAAAAGGAATGTCTGGACCCCCTGACATAAGTACATCTGACATAGCCTGTTATGGTCCTTGCAATGTGGTGGCATCATGTAGCTGTCATCATTTTTATGGAGGCTCTCTGTGTCTGGGTCTTTGGAGAGTTGTCCTCTGAGTGGCTCTTTGAGACAGACGAAAGCCTGTTTCTGTCTCACCAAATTTGGCATCAATTTTCACAGCCTTGTGGTTAAACAAAGTACCATTTAATTCACTTATCCGTGGCTATGCTTATCCAAAGCAGATCATTACTTTCCACAATGTCAGTTTGCACAGGGCTACAGTGTACACTGTAAATCTGCACTTGTGTATTCACATGCACATGTACGTGAGCGATTGCAGTTGACAAGCAGTTCATCATAACTACCTGTTCAGCTACCCGCCAAAAACTACAAGAAGAGCCCTGCGCTGGTTCAAGCAGCAGATACTATCTCCAGTGGTGTGTAACAACAACACATGTTCGGGTAAAAGCCATTCCCATCCTTTAGTTTGGTGGTGACCCAAGGCTGCTGCACGCCTGTGGGAGAGCTGAACTGAGCCATGGCCCTGGGAGGATGAGGGTGTTCTGAGCCCAAGGATGACACATTGTTGGGCCTGTCTAGGTATTTTTGTTTTGGTTGTGTGCCGAGATGCAGGCAGGGTAGTGGAAGGACAGCGTTGTCGTCTTCTCTTTCTCTCGCTGATGGATGGAGTTATGGCCTGTCAGTGTGCACATCTGTCTTTACCGAATGAAAGGGAGAGCGAGGGAAGGAGGGGAGGAGGGGGGAAAGAGTCTGTGACTGTCGCTGGTTCAGGCTGGACTGTGGGTGCATGCAAGTGCTCCTCTCTTATACACTTGTGCAGAAACAGATGTGAGCTTATCAAACACGCCCGAATACACTTGACGACATGGAAGAAAAATGTTTATTACCAGCAACAATTCACATAATTCACTATAAAAGCAGTTATAATTATATTGTACTGTCTTATAATGGCATGTTTTTGTTGGAATGTGCAATGGTGTAATTCTGCATGAGTGATAAGCCTTATTTTGTAATGTGTTGTCTACTGTGTGTGTCTGTGCATGTGTGTAAAGAGGATTTAGAAGAAATTCCCTGTTTATAGTTGTGCTCATTTACAGGGGCAAGTGTGTGTGTGTGTGTGTGTGTGTGTGTGTGTGTGTGTGTGTGTGTGTGTGGGTGCAAGGGAGGGAGAGAGAATAAAAATTGCTTCGCGAGAGAGAGATAAAGTGAGCGACTGTTATTCAATGAAAGAGGAATGAGACAGAGAGAGAGAGCGAGACAAAATATGTGCAGAAGTAATCCTGGGCGCTTTGCTTCATGTGGTTAAATGTATTGTTCCATTTCCCCACACTAGGCCTCAGTGTCTCGCCGAGCATTAGAGCACTTAAACTGACAACCACATGAAAGGCCTGTTTGTGAGGAGCCACTTCTCTCCCAAACCCATTGGATGCTTATTGGATGCAGCTCTTGCATGTTAACACCAGTTGCCCATCACATATCCAAATTGAGGCCCTGTGCACTGGAGCCTTCGGTCACTGGCTGTTCGCTGCGAAGTGTGGTGTCCATGGTGCAATGAAGGCCCTCTTGGTTTTATTTAGTGGGTTGTGCTGCTGGTGCTTTGGCCCACAGATGCTGCTGTTGCGTAACCATTGTATGAGGCTCGCTGACGTGTCACTTTAAGGAAGCTTAGTTTCCAGTATCTCCAGTGTCTCCAACAGTGGTATTACAGTTTGGTGGTAATATGAAGAGCAGCAGACATTGAGGCTCCACTAATGAACAAGTGCGTGAACTCAAACTAACTTTGGCCATTATTTTTGGCCGCTTTTAGTGTTTTTAAAAGGGACAAAAGAGGCAATTAGGAATCCTCAGAATCCGTTGCTAAGTCGAAAAAAGTGAATCTTAAAAGATTTGATTGGCTGACACTCTTTTCCGTTCTGCTCACTTACTTAAAACCGGTCAGCTGCACACAGGAATGTAGTGTATGTGTAGACACCACGTGCGTATACACACTTGCACACATACGCATATTGGCTCACAGCACAGCAAATAGTGTAAGAGACACACCACTCTTTCCTAGTTCCTGGTCATCCATCACTGGCTTTCCCAGCACCGTCACATCTGGATGACAACCCTGACAGCCTTACGCATCTGTGCAAACACAACCGGCCCTCAGCGTTTGGAAAACATGATCAGAACCAATCAAACACTTGTACATTCCCATGACGACCACAGTAGCTATGGTGGCCACACATAATCTCTTCACGTAGATATGCCGCAGATTCACCAAAGTGATAAAATATATATCGTCCTCACCGCTAAGACAATAATTGTGACACGTCTTTTCCATATTTAGAAACATAAATGGTTAAGGCATGCATTACTCATGCTATCGCTGTCATCCACTTTTGATTAGGGGTATGTTGTTTGAACAGGTTTGATAATGGGATGATTGATTTTAGCACTCAGCAAGTGGATGGATGAGTCCACCCTTTGAAAACACTGACTCTGTGGTCTGTGCTGAAACCATGGGAGATTTCCTGCAACATGTGGCATCCTGCAGGAGGTCCCTCACCTTAGATACATTTCTGGTGGTCCCCTTGTTTTATTAGCCCCTGCATCATTGTGGGGATCAATATTGTCTTTGACCACTACGGAAACCTCCGTATCCTCGTCTCATCTTTTTTTTTTTTTTACATTTGTGTATCAAGAAAGGCTTGCATTTAGATTGGGGTTGGCCATCAAGTAGTAGTTAAGTGCCATTTAAGTTGGAAAAAGATGTCACAACCGATCGATCATAATTCCTTCTGTTCATCATGCAAAATCTGAAGTTAACCAAAGCAATCTGCACACCACTAACTATAGCTACATCTTGAAAAAATCCATTTGGTTATGTGACTTGTGATTTTACTTGATCCAGCCAGCTGGCTGATCAATATCAATGTGTGTAAATCTCATGCACAGTACAACAAGTAGCCAACTGTGGAATCAAACAGTCAGCACATGTTTAGTCATCCCTTGAATGTGTCCAAATGACTCCTCTTCATGAGTAATTATTTGTCATGGAAGGATTTCATTGTACCATTAATCACTGATGTCTTTTCAGAAAATTGTGTATTTTTCTAAGCAAGAAAAAAAAAATTACCGGTTTGTAGAAGTGTTGCAACACCGCAACAGATAATACAGTATCTGTCCTCCATGAATCATACACATCCTCTGGAGATAAGTCTTAAGACGCCACAGCTAAATTCCAGTCATTTTTGAAATGCAGGTGGAAATATGCCTCTGTGGTTTATACCCTGTGCAGAGAATAAATATCGTTTGTAATGCCACTGGCACAGCACTGGCAGCTGGGGAAGCAGACAGTAAGATGAATGAAACAGGAAGTGGACTGTTTGTCTCTATTCAGGTAGTCATGGCTGTCAGTACAGCCGTCCACAGCAGCTGGTGGAATGTGAGCCTACTGTGTGAGACATGACTACTTCAGAGCCAGTGGAACTTGTGGCTCTGGCTTGTGGCTGTGCTGGTGAGGAGCTGAGGACAGCAGTGGAGATAAGCAGACAACAAACTTCTCAAGTTTTGAGCGGCTGTCATTCCGATGAATCATGACATGGCAGCAGCAGATCCACCAGAGCGCGCCAAGCCCATACAGAATCCTCGTCTGCCCCACAAGAGATTAGTACTGCTAATCAAAACAGGGTCTTCTCCGCCCAACAACCCCGCAGTCAAACATACAATGCATCCCTCGGGTGGTCCTCCACCATCAAACTACTGATGAAGAGATATGTCAGAGCTTGCAGAGACATAACGTACACAATCCAAAAAACACCAGTATGTACACATACAGTACATATTACTTGCAATAATAATAACTCACCAGATGCACTTATCTGCCTTGGTTTATGAGCTATTTATTATATTCATCATCACTCTCCTCTTTCTGGCACTGTGAGTTCATGAACATGTAGCTTTGTTTAGTTAGTCACTCGGTTAACCAAATGAGTAATTCTCTTTTTTCCATTAATGATGTAATTATTATGTCATGTAGAAGAACATTATAGTATGAAATCGTGATTTAAATTGTAAACAAGGCCTGTTTTCATTTCATCCTTTCTATTTAATCTACATTGTCAAGTCTATTTTTTGCTGCTTAGTTGTGGGTCTCCGCTTTGAAAGGTCATTTGCAATATAGTGCAAAGGTTGTGGTAAAGATAATGGTGCATGTTATGTCATCTCAGCTGCTCTGGCCCACAACTGCTAAAACAGAAAGTCCAAGAAAAGAACCAACCAATTCCCCACTGCTACTTTTCAATGAAGTCACTACCCAGTGAGTGACACTGTCCAACAATGACCCATATGGGCCATTTGAGAGATCTGCAACTATGACTCATCGTTAATTGACCTTAAAATATCAAGCCACATGTGCTGGCATTTCAGAAGCAGGGTGCACAAGGATCCTGCCCCTGCTTTGGAGTGGTCAGAGTCGTGTTTGGACAGCCTGACCTGACTGGCTATCCGTGTAGCAGTGACAAGACCATAAACACAAGAATCCTCCGGAGGGGCCTGTACGCTCAGTATATTATACAGTGGGTTATGTAGTTATGCCAAGCAATTTGAAGGGAGTATATGTCAGCCATGCTGATGGGTTATCAAAAATTAAATTGTTTGCTTTGCTAATGGACTAACAAGGGAACTAGTTACCAATTCTGTTAGAATATTCTAGAAAATTCTAGGTTTTAAGCACTTTTTGGAAAAAAAGACTTTCAGGCAGCACTTACGCTGGTAATGACTGAGTAAAAGAATCGTTGAATAAGAAAACCGCTGTTTGGTTTGTTGGTGCCAACAGTACTCAGCTGTGCATTAGTGATATGGTTTGATACAAAACATATCATAGTCATAGCCATAATGAGGTTACAGAATGCCCTCCAGTACCCTCTTTGTATACTGGAACTTTGTACACCACCTGGATACTCTCCAATGGTTTGACTGCAGTGAGCATGCATAGCGCAACCAGTGTGTCATTATACAATACTGTGGTGAAGCCAATGCATACTTTTCATTTGTCTCTGGTGTTAAACCCGTTCATTTTGGATTTTGTCATACACTTCCTCGCTGAGTTGTAGAAACCAGAAAACCCAGAAATTGTACTGTTTACATGTAACCCTTCAATATTGCAGCCCTCGTGGCCATGAAGGATGACAAATGCCTCCTGGCATTTGCTTCACTTTGTTTTGTGGCAGTGTCTGTGTTACTAGCATGCATTTATTTAAGGCTATTTTCTACTTAAGGGGCTACTTTATGGTGTGGCGGAATGTTTTGGAGAGTGGACAGATTGTACAGCTGTTTGTTTGATGGTGGCTGTTCCAGCCAGCAGGGTCACCTTTGCACCCTGTGGCAGATACCTCAATGAGATGGAAAGATACCACAAACCTTCCCAGCACTACAACTGTGACTCCTGCTCGGGTACTCCAGGCCTCAGATAACATGACCTTACAGACCAGTCACAGGGCACGCCGTAGGGTTCTCCAAACCTCCCTGTGTTTATTTATATGAATCTCAGGTGGTATGCTAGCCAATCAAAATCAACCTGTTATGTGGCTGTTGGCTTTTTTTCCGTACATCCTGGATGAAATGGTAAAGATGAGAATGCGGTTGTGGTTGCACCTCAGGTTCACTGTGAGTATGTTGAGGCCCAGCTGTTAGCTGATGCTTTCCCCTCATTGAGGATACCACTGTGCTTTTGATGGGAAGCTTACGGAAACACAGAGTCATCATGTTAGGATTTCAAAGAGGCTTCCAAGAGGTCACAAACACTGACTTCAGAATCAGCCGCCTTTGTGCAGAATTCACAGGAGATCACGTTACAGCGTAATTGCGCTTTTCTCACTCTCAAGGCTGCGTAGCATATAAGTTAAACAAAGGCCAGAAGTTGAATAAAGAGTATTTCAACGAATGAGGTGTTTCTTACTTCACCACAAATCACTTCAGTAACAGTGATACATCTTACAGGTTTTGTTAGGAAACCAAAATGAAAACTGTGTCAAGTTAAATTGGAGACTCAGAGGAGATTGGGCACTTTAACAGAATTGCTGTTCCCAAATGCACATGTGCTAATTAGACCACTAACAAATTTACAAAACAGGCTTCAGACACATTCCACATATTGTAGTATTTAGATTGCCTTTAAGCATTTTCAGTTTAAAATTGAAGTGCATCTGTGGTTTTGTTATTTATTTATTTGTGGAAAGATTGTTAAATATTGTTTCATAGAAACAATATTCATGATTTTCAGTGCAAAACTTACCCTGAGCTGACCCTGGAACATATCATATCATCTTAAAAATTGATGGCGGCGCGGTTGCACGCAACGGACCGGCACTCTTCGCTGTGCAGTTTTATTGCTTTGTGTGCAATTTTATGATCTCTTGTCAAAGTGGTATTCGCACAACAACAGTACAGCAGATCGGAGCTGCTCAGGATCATGGATTATACTGACTGTACGTTTTACATTACCGTGTACATTTCACCAGAGAGCCAACGCTCTACCCAAGCTCAAAGGGATTATCATCTCCCTGGGATACTACACAGACAATGGATGTATGGGAAACAGAAGAAGGGCAGGAGAGCTGGCTGACAAAACCCTTAAAACCTGCCACGCCAAGTCTCTTCTCGCGTGGTCACTTATCAATTAAATGGATGCTTGCAGAACACTTCGCACAGCCTGACTTGGCTGGACCCGAACACTCCCGACCGTTCCATCTACAGATTGGACAGGACTGTTCTGTACAAGCAAAGGTGGAGGGGTTTGTATTTACATCAACAACGTCATTGATACACACTGCTCACCAGCTGTAGAGCATCTAATGTTGAAGATCTAGACCTTTTTCACTCATAACTCATCATAACAGCTGTCTAGCTAATGCTAGGTTAGCATTAGAACAGCTACAGGAAACCATCAACTATCAGGTGACAGCACATCCCGACAGTATCGTTATAGCAGCAGGGGATTTCAATCATATGATTCTAAAGTCAGCACTGCCCAAATTCTGCAAAATGCAAACTTCCCCACAAGGGAGAAAAACAACTGAGATCAGGTCAATACCAACGTCCCAGATGCCTACAACGCTGCCCTGCCAGCATATCTTGGACTTTGAGATCATGTGTCCCTGTATCCCTTCCAGCAGAAACCATATGTAACAACAGTTCAGAAATGGACCACCTCAGCACTACAGGAGTGCCTGGACATCACAGATTAGAATATAATCACTTAGTAGCCAGAACTACAGGGACAAACATCAGCCGTCCTCTCCTCCATAGACTTTTGCAATGTGCAAAGGTTAGCTTTTTCTGATGGCGCTGACGCTTTGGAAACAATAAAATCTCAGTCCTGCTCCACTCCGTCTAGTGTCACTACGCAACAGACTCCCAAAACACCAAAACATGGGGGCAACCCCGGTAGTTATGGATCTCATTCCACACTCCTCCAAGTGCTTATCACCAGAATCTTATGGAATCTGTTGTGTGCCCACAGAGCCAACTCAGAAAAGGACAAGAAAGCAAAAGAAAGTGACAGAAAGAGAGGAGACGGCGGTTCGAGCTCTTCTGACTTGCCCCTCCTAGAGTTAAAGATGGATTCCTGGAGGAATGCCTCCATGGCTGTATCGCGTGACTGCTACTGCTCCCCTCCATCAAACACATGGGACTCATTTACCCTTGTGGGCCACAGTGATGGTGCCACAAACACCAGGCCCCCTCAGGAAGGGAAGAGAGGGGAGGAAGAGTGGGAATAGAATTAGTGGGTGGGTGGGGGGGGCAGCCATCATGCAATGCTAGTGTCCCAAAGGACACAATGAATGGCACATAATGGATCATAATCTCCCCGGTGGTGAACAACGACCAAATGGGTTTTTACTGCTTTATTACCAGTACCGCAACAAGAAGCCTCCTAATTCAAACCAATGGATGCAATGATCTGTCATTGTTTTGATCCCTGTTGGGTTTAACTCTAGAGTCGTGACGCTAAAAGCGTGTGCTGCGCTGAAGACGTGACACAGATACGAGAAACGTGAGCTGAGAAAATAAGACAAAAGGAACGGGACGGCTGAAGGTGTGATAGGAGGACGGTGTGGTGATTGTGCTGCCTGACTGCACTGAGCCGATTGCTGTTCAAACAGGCCAGAGCTGAAATGTCACCCACGCTCTGCAGAGAAAAGGCCCGCTGACAGCCTGTATAAACACTGGCATTTTTCCCCCTGCATGTTCTCTTAAAAAGAGCACCCAATGAATTCCATGGGCATTCAATAATGCTGTCTTGCAGTATGTTTATTCTCCCATCTGTTTTACCATGACAGAGGGTGTCTCTTGTCCATGAAAAGAAAAATCTGATTATCATGGACAATACTGACATGTCCCTACATGAGCTACTAAGCACATCACTAGACTTTTTTTGAGCTCATCAACACAACACTTTATTAGAATACCCTTCAACTGTACAACATCTGTGAAATATCAGAAATGCTCCTTTTCGTCTCGGTGGCTGAAGGGGCGTGTTGTTGTCTGTTTGATTGGCAGCAGCTCACAGGCTGAGACCCAGCTAGGAGTTAAAGTAAAAATTTGCGCTATAGCTAGCAAGTCTCTGGCAGAAGGTATGTTGCTAGCAGCAGTATTGCAGAGAAAAAAATACGCCAGCGTCTAAAGGCATCGGAGAGATATTTGCAAGGAAATTTATGTTGATTAATGTGCTGTAACTGAGCTGCTAATTACTTTGAATTCAACAAGCTACTATATGGTGCAGGACAATACGTGTGTTCATATTTCTAAGATGACATTAGCAGGGAAGCTAATGTTATCCAAAGTCTGAAGCACATGTGTTGTGCGAATTAATGCAAAGATCCTTAAGATTCTCAATATGAAAGCATGGGACATGTGAATTGGACTAACTAGCAAAGAAGAAATCGGTTAGACTGAAATAAAATTTCAGGGTCAGTATTTTTTTGCAAGTACACTTTACTGAAGAAATAGTCGAAAGAAAGTTGCCAGCAATGATAACTCTGGATTTGTGTCTCAGCCACAGTTCTGCTGTGTGCTTTGGAGCTTTTTGTCAACCTGATACAGAATCAGTGTAGTATGAAGAAAATAGACTGAAAACATAAAAATACAATTTGGGTCACAGCAACAACGGAAAAGTTCAAGCCTTGAATGACACAACATGAATGGACAGCTGTATTGAATAAAACGTGTAAAATTGAATTGTCATAGCGGCACGAGACAGATGAGTGAAACATGACAAACCGTTTCAACAGACTGTGACCGGGACAATGTTTTTAAAAGAACCATTTCTTGTAGAATGACAAATGTAATTTTTCCAATGTACCACAAACAAAATTCTAGTTGTTCTCAATTTGGGAGGTTGCAGAATTTTAAAGGAGTTTAGCTCAAAACCTCAGCACAGTAAACCAAAGATATCTAGCATGACTAGATACCACGATGGATGAGTGAAAAAAAACAACAATATTTTGGGGTTAAACCAAATAACTATGCAGAAATCAACACATTAAAAAAAAAAACATGTACAAAGAAATTTTGCAAGACTGCTGTTCTTTTAATTAAACCACAATTATGCTTCTGAAAAACTAAAATCAAACACAAAAAAAACAAATGGGGAACAACTGAAGCTTTCCATTGCAATATTTCACTGAATCAACCATTGTTGTCTGTTCCTGGTATATTGTTACTTGCTAAATTTTCCCGCAATAAAGCAAATGATCAACCAAAAAATTGTTTTGTTGAGTGCATTCATCAAATCAACACGGTTAGAGGATAATTAGCAGGCTTTGTACCACAGTCAGCCTATTATACACTACTGTTATCTTCAGTGTTTCCATGGCGTCAAAAAAAGGCTTAAAAGCATTGAATTCATGAATTTGGAAATATTACCTTAAAAAGACTTGGAAAAGTCTTGAATTTTGATATCTGGGTCTTAAAATTTGTGCAGTATGCAACTTCTCCATATTGCATTCTCCTTAAAAGTTTCATTTGCCAACAAATATTATTGTCATGACCTAAAATTATGGCTTGCCAGAAGTTGTGTTCCAGAATCTTATTGCCGTTGTCAGGGTGGTTGCTATGCAAGGCTAGGCTTGATGTTTAGTTTTACTTGTGCTTTTAATTGGACAAATAAGGAGTGTAGTATATATCATCATCATACTCTAATATACTACAATAATACTGTCAACTTTCCTTGCTTTTTTTAACGTTTTACCAAAAATCTCCGCATCTCCACGTCGCCAGTCTACCATCATTCTCTGTGGTCCATTTTAGGGGAAAAAATAAACAACATGACTTTTCCCAACTCTGTTTTCTGTTGTACGCCATATTCACAATACACTAACTACTGCAGGTTAAGTTTTGGTGAAGATTTTATTTTTATGTACTGTGTATTATAGTACACATTTAATACCTTAAAATATTCACTAAAAATCAATACGTAGACTTTGTATCATTCTGTTTGCTGTAGTCCATCTCATTCACAATGCCTTAACCATTACAGGTGAGGTTTTAATGAAAAAAATATTTCATATGGACATAGTTTGCGTTCAATACAAATATAAATGAACAACAAATTCAAAAAAATATTTTTTCTGTGAAATATATATTAAGGTTTATATAAATAGTCTTAAAAAGACTTGAATTTTATTTGATGAAACCTATAGAAACCCTGACCTTGTCTTTGTCTCCTTTAGGTGTTGTCCGTCAGGTGAAGCCTCTGATTGGTCCATTGACTACAATCCTGAAACTGTCCATGCGCAACCTGACGGCCCAGGGTGACTCCAGCCAGAACATCATCAACGTTCATGTCTTTGTCTCTGAGTTCTGGTTCTGAGCGGTGGACACCAGATTCAGCCACATGTATTAATTCATCCATTGTCAACACTGTACACATTGGTTATGTTATATCAATGCATAGATCAGTGTCTGGGTTTTAATGTAATGTTCAATTACTTTTGACAGTATCTGGGATGAAAGGCTACTAGATGCTTCTAGTGAGAGCACTACGCTTTGTTTTGGTGACAAGCTCAGCTTGAAACGCACTCCTGTGTTGCATCTGGCAAAATGGAGCTAAATATGAAGATACTTTATGCTATCTCTTCAGAAATGAGACATCCAGAACTTTTTTAAACTGAAAGTGCATGTATTCGAAAGGCCGTTAAAGTATATGGTTGAATGCAACAATATTCTTCACATGACATTATAAGCCTTGTTTTTGTAACATTCACTTTTTTTCTTTGGAGGAGGTATTTTTTCTATGGAATAAACACTATTTTAGTTACAGTATTTGTTTTTTGTCTTTGGGGGAAAAATATATATGCTGACATTAGCTACAACTATTTACTCACCACAGTTGTCCTGTCCACTACAGTTTGTCACAAAACAATTCAATTCTTACGTTGCCTTGTTATTTATCCTTGGTTGTTGTGGGTTGTTGTGTAATGGAAACTTTAGATAATGGATGTGATTTTATATGAACATTTTATTGAAAACCAATACAAATCGGCCCCTGCATCTGATTTCAAGCCACCCAAAAGAAGAGTAATAATAAGTTGTTTAGTATTATTTTTATATTCTATATACAACTTTTTTTCAGCAGGTTCAAAGTTGTCAGCATAGTAGGGTCGAAAAGTCTCAAAAATTGTTTTTCTGTGCTCCAAATTCACAGTCACACTATTATCCAACCTAAAACTGGAAAAGGTTTGGAATTAGTTTTCATCTTATTAAGAATTTAGTATCTTTCTTTGGTGTGCCCAGGGAATGAGTTAACACTTGAAAACATTACGACTTGTGTTGCACAAGTTTTCTGAATAAAGTCAGAACACGATGACAGGAAACTTGATAATTAACTTGATAATTCGACCATGTCAATATTAGCTGGCAAACAGAGACATGCAAATAGCCCTAGCCAGCTTAGTTCACAGCAGTCTGTGGGACGTTAGTTTCCATGGTGACATTTAGAACATTCTGTTTGTTTTTGCACCCAATGATATCTGTTGAGGGGCAGTAAATTATATTAACAGCTTGTCCTCAGAATGCCCTCAGTAGGGATGTACATAAGCTCCTAGTCAAGACACTGTGCATGCATGTAAATACGGTCACTGTGGGTTTCACGCATGGTCTTTTTGTCATTCTGGGGGGAGGTTGGATTCCCAGAAAATCCTCTTTGGTGGAGATTGACTTAAGGGGGGAACAAGGTGGCAGCAGTAGTTAAAGGCCATGGGCATGAGTATGAGCGACCACATTCCTAATTATATTTTTTCAGTGAACCAGAACTCCTCTTTCCATCAAACAGGGGGAACATCAGACAGAGAGTGAGCTGAACACATGTCAGTAACGGCCTAACTATGAGACTGTAATCATCACTGTGGCCAGGCTCGGCTAAAGTCTGGACACTTCAAAGACAATACAGGGGGAGGCGCATACATCAGGATCTCAAATCGTCTGCTGTGATGGATTTTAAGGCTCTACTGAAGAGGGATATCCTCTTCAGAGGAAATGGAGGCCAGCAGGTCAACCTTGTGGTCGACATGAAAAGAGAGAAGAAATGCACTGTGTGTGTGTGTGTGTCTGTGTGTGAGTATGTTAGTTCCAGAACCCGAAAACAGCTCTTTATAATATATATCTTTTTATATTTGATATGGTATGTGTTTTCCAATGCTTGACAAGTTGCAGATTTAAAGGTCCAGGATGTAATATTTAGCATCATTGAATGGGGTGGGGGGTTATTAGTTAGTATATAATTCAATCAATATAAAATTTTATTACCTAACGATTTATATCCACATGGGAAGTGGGTCTCCTTCCATGGAGCCCACCATATCCACCTCCATGTATCTACAATAGCCCATAATGGACAAACCAATGCGGTCTCTAAAGATGTATATTTGCATTTTTTGCGGGTTTTATGGCTGCAGTTTGATTCAGAATTCAGGGTGGTTGCAATCTGCACAATCACCACTAGATGCCACCAGAAACTACACACTGAATAACTTTATGCTAACTACATTTAACCTAAGGTAAATAATAACTCGAAGAGTGCACTGAGTGCAGATCTCCGTCATGTGTGTCTGGAGACATGTGGGTGGGAAACACGAAGTGCAAATGATCACTTGTGGCCAGTTAAGAAAAGTAAAAAAAATGTGAATTATCACAACCAGGAGGGGTCCTTAAGCCGACAGTCATAAATATACATAAATATTAGACTGATGGGTCAGTATTAAATAGATTAGCTGCAGATAGATACATACACCCATGCACTCGACCAAATGTGTGATCCCCTCCTGGCTTACCCCTGGTGATGTTAATTATAATCACAAGTAGCCTGGTTTGGAAAAGGTAGGACAGAGTAATTTTCTCTAAATCATACTTGGGATCTAATTATGATTGCAAGAAATTGTCTCTTTTGATCATTGTTTTAAGCAAGGAAAAACAAATAGGTCTTTAAAGACACTGTAGCATTTTGTATGTAAAAGATAAAAAAGAAAATCTGTAGGCTATACTTTGTTATACTTTTTAACACATTATCAAGTGTATTTCAAGCAGTGTGTTAAAAGAACAATGTTGGTTATAATTTGTGCTGGGCAAACACTTCACATCGTAGCTGAGTATAGTTTGTGAGATGCCTGGGTATTTGGCTCGATGATGCTGCGTGCACTGAAAAAGCCACAGAAAACACATTGTAAAGATGTAAAGAGCTGAATATGGGAATAAAACAGCCATATAGCCAGACTGTGTGGGAGGACATTACCCAGGAAAGGCCTGGCTGCCTCTGAATCTGGACAGTAAGAAAGGCTGGGGCAGCAGTCCCTTTCAGCATTACCAAACCACATACATGTGTGGGGACAAATGAGCAAATATCTTCTGCCAGACTCTCCATTCAAAGCCAAGAGGGAGCTGCTTGCGCTGGAAGCCGATGATATGACTAAGCCAAGTGGGCTTGATGAGTCGACGTAATGGCAGGGGAGCAGACCGGTGTGTGTCTGCACTGTTTGTTTGTGTACTCTACTGTGGCACAATGGTGGTCAGGCCTCTCAATACAAGTGGTCATGGTGGTGTCTGGCCCAGAGTAGACAGGGTATGGGGCTGATGGGAGTCTAGCCCAGGGGTTGGTGAGGCGGGCTGATCCCAGACAGAGACCAGAGGACCTCAGGAGGCACGTGCTCGGCCGACTCCTGCACTCACCCACTCCCTCTTTTTCCTGGCGTCCTACCCTGGCTTCCACCGCAACACATGTTATAGGATATAAGTGAGTTCTTTTAATAAATTTGGGGGTATTTATTTTTTTCCTCTATTTTACAAAACCACTGTTCCTCATTACCATAAACACAAAAATCTTTCTTTTAGATGGGTACTACCAACTTGCTGTGGTTTGGCTCTCCTTTCCCTGAGATTCCCATGTTTGCAATTCATTTAATGCTCACAAAGTTAATGGGTTAAATCGCGTTTTTTAAACACGTAAAGTCAAGATGTTTTGTACACATTCCCATTTCCTTCAAACCTGGCTCATCTGAATAAATTGCCGATGATTCCTCCACTGAAGCAAAAGATGTTTCACCTGTGTCAAAAGAAAAGTGTTCTCAAACTGTGCAGTTGAAGGAGTTTGCAAAGTGGTGTTTCTTCAAAGTCCAATAGATGGCAGACATATACAACACAACGCTGCAAAGTGAGAGAGATTTAACAGTGTATTTCCCTGAACAACTGTCACCACCTTACATTACAATGGCAGAAACAGCCAACCAAAGACCAAAGTTTTTATTTTTTTGGAGACATTTTCTATCCAGTAGGCCAGACTTTGCAGTAAAATCTGAACCTACTCAAACATGTGCCCATTATTTTAAAATATATTCCACTCAAAAGACTGGGATCTAAATAGTACAACATTAAATCCCTGTAAGATTCTGACTTATATAGTGTAGAATTGCACAAAAAAGCAATGTGTGAGTCTGTGAATGTTACATAAAAGGTCTACTGGAAATTTGGGACCTTCACCTAAAATAGTATCTTTAATGATTGGCTCCACAACATTGTATTTCAAGACAAAATCTATACAGTCTTTGTGATATGGGATTCCTTTTATTGCCTCCCTTCATGTCAATTAAATCTTTTGAGGTTTAGGTTGATAGACAGTCCACCAATTACGCAGGGGCTCCACCTTGACCCAAAGAAAAGCACAAAACACACAAGTGTGCCCTTCCATAACTTACAGATTTTAGACGTACCCATTAACCACTACTGAACTCAACCTGTTGCCAGAGTACACAGTGGATCAATCACATTTGGGAATATAGTACTAGGCTGTACTCATGAAAATTCAGCGTGCAGTCTCTCTGTTGTTACAAGCAGCTCAAGACACACTGTGACGTCTATAGTGCTTAAGTGGATGCATATCATAGGGAAGGAAGGGAAACAAATCCAACCACATGTAACCATAGTGTGACGGTCACTTAAAATAGTCTGCGACCCCAGACTGTAAAGTCATCCGTTCTTACAGCATCAAGTGGGTCATTTAATGTGGCTTTTATTTGTTACTGCCTGGTGTGGCATTGAAAACAAACGAGTGCTTCATACGGATGAAAAGCACATTGTTCCATTGGGATTTTAAATATCCAATAATGGGAACTAAACCTGTAAGAAATAACACAATAGCTTGTCCTAGACTCCAAGCCTAATTGTCTCAGAAAGTCAAATCCATGTATAGCCATGATAAGACTCCAGATCTCCCCATAACAAACACTACAACATTTTAAGGGGATTAGGGTTTGTATCACACCTACAGTACGTCATAAAATAGCTGTCTGCACTTTGAAATGCTGGTCCAACGGTCAGGCTTGGGCCTTGAGGACTTATACACACAGATGATGACCATGATCTCACAGCCCGTCTGTGAAAGGTCTCACTGACATAACTGGCCTTCAGATCTCAAATGTTTGAGCTTTCATTGTCAGCGACAATGAGCTGGGAGTTTGCTGTGTCTGCCAAAGTGTTGTTTTGTCTGTTGCCGAGTACACACACCCAACTGTCACCCCTCAGTGGACACCTCGTGCCGTCTCAGATGTCTCTGGGTCTCGGTGTAGTGATCGGACAGGGGTTCCATTAGGAGAAGGGAGATTGGCTCTGTGTACATGGGGAGTTTTCACTGGGGTTTGGCATGTTTGTTTTATTTTGTTATTAGGGAAATCACCGTATTGTATGTTTTCACACATAGTGTCCAGTATGTAATCATTGGGAACTTCCTTTACACTTGCCCTCTGAGTTGACATTTACCATCATCACTTACAGTGGTCGAAATCACACCCAGTAACGCATCAGTAAATCACTCAACAGAATATCTAATGAGCCAAGCTTTAACTGTTGAGTTTCTATTAGCAGAGTGATATGTTGGCTGACACCTTAGATACAACACTTAAGGATACTTTCTGGTCTGGGAATTGCACATTTATGTGTTAAGCAGATTTGAACAAGATAAAAAATGTGTTAGATATTATCCAGTACTTGAAAAAGGACATATTGAAAAAGAAAGCAGAATAAATGAACTGCTATGGGAAAATGTTGCATCTATAAGTGATTTGCCTGAGCTATGTATATGGGGAAATAACATGACTATTTTATAGAAATACTCTTTATGGGTTTGTACTGTAATGGCAAAAAAAGCTTGATCCTCCAGTACACATCTGTATGTCATTCCTCCTAAACCACTGTCTCTGCATACACTCAGATTTTAAGAGCTGAGATTCAGAGAATTAATTATCCAATTGTTCAGAGGAATTATCCTGGGGAAAAGGACTTAAGGCGTCAAAAGGCACATATTTAATTTGGTGACAGTTACAATGGTCTCCTCTACTTTCCTATTAACTTTACTGCATCTCTGCCTGTTCAGTTTCTGTCGATTTTGTCTCTATGCATGACTATGTCTTATTTTAAACTTCCAGGAACCGCAATGAGACAAAGGTCATCTGTGATATTAATGAGTGGAAGGCCTTTGAATCTGTCACACTGGCATGCAGCTTTTCTGTGTGACTAAATGCAGCTTACCATTGCCAATAATAATTAATATGTCACTTTTAGTTTTTTTCAATAGGGTGTTTTCTGCCTTTGTAAGCGGGCTGGGGAAATCCATCAAAATGTTCCTTGCATTGGTTCTAGCTAGGTCACGCAATGTAGGTTTGGTTAATGGTTACACGTTGGACTGTATGGACGCCTTTGGAGGAGCTCTGTGATGGTGATGCCACTTCATCACAGCAACGCTAACTTTGTACAGTATCCATCTGTTGACTTAGCCGTCGCCATTGTAAAGGCACACACCTACTTCACAAAACAGTGAAATGTCTGTGGACATTTGGTCTATATTGTTAGTAGACCGCTGAAATGATGTCTTTTTCTCTTTCCTCTCATGTCTGGATGAATTAAATAGATCAAGACTTCTTGATTCCGACCTATTAGTGTGAAGTTCAGAGAAACCAGACTTGTGTTGTTAGACACCATATCCTCTGTGTATGATGGTGCTATATCAACTGTATATAACACAGCCTTGACTTGTTGTGTGGTGAGGATAAAGCAGATGCTGCCGATAAGGATAGGGTTAAAATAGAGTTAAGCCGGCGGAGACTCTGGAAGCCATTGAGTCATTGATCTCAGGGTTCTCCAATCCATACTGAGCCGGGGGTTATTCTCTATCCCCTCACCCTCCTTCCTTTTTTATCCTTTGTTGTGGTCACTGGGACAATCGGTTACAGCCCAACGGAATGGAAACCACTCAGTCAGTCCCCTGCTACAGCAAACTATTAAACAGAGGATCCAGTTACTACGACCGGTCTGGGAGAGAAGGCATCTTTAGTCTTTCGGAATGCTTCACTATAATCCCAGCCAACACAAAACATTTTCATACATATTGTCCAAATCACTTACAACATTTCACCCACTGGAATTCTTCAAATTACGGTGACTACCAAGAAATGAGCTTTTACATGATGATTACTCTGCAGATCACATCCACTCTTTTCAGTGTTTATTTCTGCATAAATGTTATGTTTTAACCAACTTTTCTCCAAGCGCTATCCCTTTTGCTTTTGGGATTTCAGGTCAGAGTGGAAGTGGCTTCATTCTTAAAGCGATCAAGGAAACTAAGACAAACACAACAATGATGATGAAGTGGATAAACAACGTTTACCCTGGAAACCAAACTATACAAGTTGTTCCTGTGAATTGGTCTGTGTGTGTGTGTTGCTGAGGCCACAAAGGTGATTTCTGTTTGACTCTTGTGGGTTCCAACACCAGACCCTGTCCCCCCCCCAGTCGGAGCAACAGAAATGGAGGGTCGTGGTTGCTGCAGATGCTTTGTTTTCCACAGTCCCGGCTCACTTCAGTCCCGCCTGTGATGGGACCATCTGCCTTCTCAATTAAAAGGCATGTTTGTGCTCCACATTTGTTTGTGCTCACAGATGATTTTTGTAATAAAACTCAGACTTTTTGGTATTTCTTGGATTCCTGGGTGATGACATTGCGCTTCGCTTTCTGGGGCTTGTGGCTGTTTCCCGTGGAAAATGTAGCTTGCAGAGACTACTGTAGCTGTTTTCTGGTGTGTCTGTGGGATGAAATGAAGAATAGAATGAGTCTTGCCGATGATCTCCCTGCCACAATTAAGAGCAGACCCACTGTGTGCTGGGGAACGCACAAGATGAAGAAGCAGCCATTGCCATCTCCTCTGAGACATGACTGTGAGGATAAAGTATTTCAGCCCAGAAAATGTCATCATAATAGCCTACTCTATTGTTCTATGTTATCATCACAGTTGCCGATTTAATATTCATAAGGCAAGGCAAGGCGAGTTTATTTGTATAGCACATTTCAACAACAAGGCAATTCAAAGTGATTTACATAAACCATAACAGACATCAAGACAAAATGTAAAAGCACCATTAGGCAATATATATATATATATATATATATATATATATATATATATATATATATATATATAAATTAAAAAGAGTTAAATAGAAAATAGGCTAAGCTAAAGTAGAATATGATAGAAATACCGATACAGTCCAAAATATTAATCACATTCTTTAAATGTGATTTAATAAAAGGTGGCAGCAAACAGAAAAGTCTTCAGCCTTGTTTTAAAAGAACTGAGAGTTGCAGCAGACCCACGGTTTTCTGACCATTTCTTCCAGATATGTGGTGCATAAAAACTAAAATCTACTTGTCCAGGTTTAGTTTTGTAATAAAAGAGTACTAAATGTACGGAATTCCTTTCTGTGTTACATTAGAATTGGATTCTCTCCTGGGTA
This sequence comes from Lepturacanthus savala, assembly GCA_030544235.1. NCBI lineage: Eukaryota > Metazoa > Chordata > Actinopteri > Scombriformes > Trichiuridae > Lepturacanthus > Lepturacanthus savala. The sequence continues at coordinate 32,598,446 of CM060465.1, forward strand.
AAGACTCAAATGTTTTCCAGATTGTAGAGGTTGTTTGTTATTGTATTTGGGTGGCACAAAAAGTGTCCTTTATAGAGTTACAGCAACAATTCTTTGACAGGGACACGGACACACGTACAAACCAATGAAAATATTTACAGTATATTCTAGGTGGGTAGATGTCTTTTTGTATATTCTTCAAAATAGGATTTCCTGAATTTGAGGAAATGTTATTACGTTTTTACGTACATTGTGGATTTGGCATTGGCTTCATTTTGGACAACACCGGACTGTCGTGGGAGCTTCATGGACCACACACAGCCCTTCACCCAGAGCACGTTCTGCCAGTGCCCACTCACCATGGCAACAAGTGTGGGAAGAGGGTGGTTCCGACGTCGGCCACCGGTCACTCTTTGGATCAGGACAGTCTAACAGATGGACCTGCCAGGAAGCCATCCATTTGTTGAGAGGAAAGGCTGTGAATAAGTTTTAAATTTACAAGGACTAATTGTCATTTCTTGAGGATATTGGGTTAGTTACAATAGAGAGCATGTTTCAAGAGAGGAATCAGCTGTGATATATCATCTTGTGATCTCATCAGGCTGTCAAGGTTCCCACTTTTGATTGACCAAAAGTAGGTAGATTTAAGAGAGGTCTTTATGTGAAAAAGAGCTCATTGCACTTCAGTCAACGGTTTCTGCAATTTATGGATGCTGGGCTGTGTTTTGAAATGGCCTGTGTGTGTGGTATATGGTAATTGTAGAAGAAAGCGAGAAGGCCCGGTTTGAATGCATTCTGGATTCCGAGAAGCCATAGCCTTTGATTGGCCATCCAGCTTGGCCTCTACAGCTTAATTTCAAGGATGTGCAGTTGGGATGTAGGGTGTTGAAGCAATAGTAGTTCACGCAAGGGTCTGTCACCCACCAACACCACTCATCGAGCAACAGCATGGATAGATTTCTCGTTAGGGCATGCTTGCAGTGGTGAGGGGTCTTAGTCTGTAATGATTTTAACATATGACTCCAGAGCTGTGGCTTTTTTGCTGTTTTTTCTCAAGACAGCCATGGTTGTAAGACCTCCCTCTGCACTTTGATGCTTCAAGTCTCCTTTCCACCATTATGAATGAAGCATGGCACCATTTGGCTCAAGGGATTAAAACCATAATTTGATTTCACTCCATTGTTGACCAGTTTCCAAATTGTCTAGCAGACCCTTAAAAACAAGACAATCTGTTTTGTCTTTTGGGATTCCCTTAGCTGTCATCTATCAACAGTCACTGACTGAAATCTATAAACACTCTGAATACTTGGCAACTGACAACTCCGCAAAAGTGAAAACCAGAATATTTCAAGACTGGGTTATGGTGCTGACACTGTCTTCTCAAAAGCCTGATGAAGTCATCCCAGGATGGTCTAATTTATCATTGTTGGTCTTTAGACAAAGCATAAAAGCTAAATGTGCCTTGACAATGAGACAGAGGAGGAAGGACAATAACAGAAGATTTCTATTATAATTTTCTGTTAAAATGTGTTGTGTTGAATTTGTGCATTATCTGTGTACAGTTTACACAATTGCTATCCTAATATTAACTCTACCTCTATTTTTCTCTGACGTGAAACCTTGTCATCCTTAAAATAGCTTTGTCCAGCACCTTCAAGCCAAAAACATATATATCTCCTAGCTCTGAGATTGACATCTAGGGCATCAACTTTCATCCTTGCATTTGGTAAGTCCTACCCTTGGAGGATCTGCAGTTACATAAACACGGAGTGTCTTATGGGGTTTTATAATTGTGTTATTCATACTGCATGATACAATCAAGCATAAGCCAGGTTGGGTGCAGTGCCATGAATGGTAGAAAGAATATGTGAGCAGTAAACATGAGAAGGTCTGCTCCATTGACAGGAATTCCACTTTCTGCTGCTGCTGTGAAACATGGCATACCTAATTGTACAGTGGTCACCCACTAGGTCTAAATAGGGTTCAAGACCACACAGTACGATACAGGCCCACTGTAGGAAACTCTCAAGACGAAACTGTGAGCTTTCTTCACTGATTGTTTTACTTTAGGGTGATCCATCTGCTTAAGGTCTGAAAATACACTGGTCTCCATTTATTCCAGTTTCATTGAGAACAATGAGACATGTCACATACATTGGAGTTTGGACCCATGTGACAAAGATGTCCCCTTGATAAACCCATTAGACAACATAGTTTGGCAACATCTCATTCATTCTATGATGGCGATGATACTCATTTATATTTGGATAATAACAGCAAATCCTTCACCGGATTAGCCAGAGCAACAAGTGTCAGAAATGATAGAGGCTCAGAGAAACAACAGTCTTGGATAAGTGATGAGGAGGTGAGAAGATTTATGAGGTGATAAGTACTGTGCTTACAAAGGCCCTTATTTCCCCCCCAATATCTCTCAAGAAAATATCGAAAACAAGTGGAGTCTTTGGTAGTATGTGGATTTTACTCCATCACCGGCCAGCCCAAGTTTAGATCACCCCCCTCCTGCTAATGACACATTCAAATTAGCTGTGGTCAGGGTTTTCTTCAAATACACATCTAGATTCACACAAATTCTTCTCCCCACCTCACCTCTCTCTGGTCTGGCCTAAGAAAACCACATGCGCACAGGGTCACTGCGCTCTCCTCAAGCCAAACCAGACCCATAATTTTGCTTTTGTTTCAGATGTAGCCTCAAAGCCTGAAATATAAAGACCCAGGCCAGCCTGGGAAGGTCAATATGTAGAGGGAAAGAGTGAGATAGAGAAGGAGAATGGGAAAGACTGAAAGAAAGCAAGATTGAAAGAAAGCTAGAATGAGAGAGGGGCAGAGAGAGAAAAAGGAACACAAGAGCGCTGGTGAGAGCGGAGTGGTTTCCAATCTGTTGAGGAAGTCTTTATTATACAGTATGTGTGTGGACAGGAAGAGCTGTGTAACGAGGAGCAGAGCTCGCCAAACCACTGGCCATTACTGACCATTGCTGACCATTACACCCAATGAGATTTAACTATTTTGGAATCATGCTATCCCCAGGTTTACAGAGTACATTCGTACTTATCTCTCTATGTGGCATAGAAGCAACTTACCTCTTCTCTTCCATAACTTCTTTATTTGGAAGGAAAAATAAAACAAACATCTTCTCCCTATAAAGTTAGATGACTCAATTGTTTTTTTCTTTCTTTGCCCATACTCTTTATGACTAATGGAAATGACTTTGCTGTCTCGCTCTGTCTCAATTAATCTTGAATTGTCTTTAACTGTTTTTGTCTCTTTGTTAAATGATTTCTGAGAATTGGTACTAGAAATTATGAAATCCCCACAAGCTTACAAAAAACAAGTATAGCAAAAAAGACAGATGTACTTTCGCAATGACCATTCATACATTGGTTGTTCCTTCGAATGGTTTTTAACAGTCTAATGGAATATGTTGTTTATTCTGTGCAATAATCTTAATGTCAAAAGCCTTTCCAACAATGGCACTATGTTCACAGTGCCTCTTCACCAAATTTATACACAGCTGACATTTAGGTGGGCGAAACCAGTCATTATGAAACAAGTTTTCTGCCAATCACCACCTTGTGTTAAAATCAAAAAGGTCAAAATGCACACACCATAAGGCTTCCATTGTAACAAATGGAGAGAAGTGGAGGTGGTGTGGTGTGGGGGTGATGGACTGAAACCCCAAAACCTCAACCTTCTTTTAAGAAAAACAAACCAGTTTTATTTGAGAGCCAGCTAGTGCATTATACTCCTCTGACCTCAGGAAGCTTTCCCTTTCAGCTTTTTCATCCAGCTCTGGACACACTGTTCCACCGTCAGGGGACGGGGCAGAACTATGACACATTTGATGGCCAAACTGCAGTGTGGCCCTGGCCACAAATCCAGCAACATTTGGCCCCCGGAGCCTTGTTTCATGGGAAGCCGACACTCTGACCACAGATGGACAATAACATGGTTTTTGCTTGGCCCACATTGGTGTTTTGTATATTACGTGACATATTGCTTGGCTTAGCATTAGCTATTGTAAAACTATCCATAATCTTTCCACCTCATGGGGAGATGTTGAGTAATGGCAGGCAGTATAAGGATTCTGTAAGTATAAAGAAAAGCAGTGGTGGAGAGTAACTACATACATTTACTTAAGTTTTGAGGTTAGTTGTATTTTATTTGAGCATTTCCATTTGATGCTGCTTTATATTTCACTTTCACCACATTTCAGAGGGAAATATTGTACTTTCTGCTACATTTTTTTAACAAGTTTACTTTTCAAGTGAAGTAAAAATAATATTTTAATTGGCTTGTGACACTTTGGCATCAAGTCATATAAGCAACTCCATTTAAATTCCATGAGACCAAGCCTGTTCTAACTTTAACTTGTTCTTTTGTCTTCTTTTTCTTAAACAATGTTACTTGTGTAAAACTTATATATGCACTTATATATAATACAATGCAATATTTTGACTACTGATGTACCTAAAGTAAAATTTGCTCCACATCAATAAACTGCAACATTAAATGCTTTTGTTTGTCAAATGAGAACTTATACTTGAAATTTAGTAATTTCATATAACAGTGTTGTACTTGTACTTAAATAATTTTTTTTGGACCACAGGTACACTCCCATCTGTCTGCCCATGAGTGAGTAAATGAAAGTCCAAAAGACACCATTAGTCTGTCAGGTCACAGGATGGTAACATATGTCTAGTTGGGTAGTGCTTTTGATTAGCTCACCCCACTCCAACATGGCTGCCAGACTACTACAATGTCATTTCACAGCCAGGCACTAATGAAAATGCCAGCAGATGAATATCAGCTGCAACAAAGTCCTGTCACTTCCAATCACGACAAAGCTAGCAACAGCCTTATATTTTGATGTGGTGGTGGCATACTGCGAGTTGGGCAGTCCCTTTGCTTTTGCGCACCATGCTCCAACATGCAGCCGCGCTATGAGCTTATTTTACAGCCAAGCGGTGCACTAAAATATGTTTCTGAAAAATGGCCGCAGATGAATATCAGCTGCCGTTTCTGTTCAGGGTTCTGCCAGTTTCATTCACCACACAAGATAGCAACAGACTCATATTTTGACTCAAGTTTTCATTAAAACTATAATCATGGCTTAAAAATATAATCTTCTGCAACGTCATTGCTGCAGAGTCAACAGGACAAAATACAAATAGCACCACTCTACCATTGCATATTGCGGTATTATTCTCCTTATAAACTCCAGGTTTTCTCTGCAACATGTGGACCTGCTGTGATGTTAGTCTGTTGACTGTGAGAGCCACAGTGGAAAATATCCCTCGGATGACTCTTACCATGCAGCAAACTTTTCTCTGATAGTAATAGCTAATTATTTCTAAATAGGTTAAAAAGGTTCACTATGTGCATCCCTACAGTGTAATATCGATAGGATTCAATCAGCTATTTTACAGTAATACATTTTAAATTGACTTTATCTGAAGGACCCATTGGTGATACTCTGCCCCCTCTTTGCTGATAGTCTCGCTTCACCCCTGGCTACACAGCCTACTTTGGGAAAATCATTGTAGTACTGCTATCACCATGACACAATAGGTTAAATTAAACAATATTTTACCTCAAATTCCTGCATTTTTGCAGGTATTGTTTTTACTATCAGTCTACATAACTATATCATGTCACACTAAGTACTTCCCCAAGTCTAACTGGTAACCAAATATTCTTTCTCTCTGTTTTTTGAGTGACAATTGTGTCAGCAGGTTTTTATTTTAGCAACAGTTTTGTGTGGTTATTCATTATTCTGCTCCATGAAAAACCATGCATACCTCTAGATCAGACAATGTACTGATTTTTATCTCCTGCTTGACAGAAATGCCACAGACTAAAACACTTTGCCTTGTCCAGCCTTGTGTTGTCAGATCAAGTTCCTTGGAAACTTGCTTTGCCGAAAGATGACATCTGGAAGCCTTGATTTGTACGGCTTTCATTGCAATTGTTTATGTTTTGAGACCACTGGCTAGCCTGATCTTGTCATGTTTTATTAAGACCTGTATTAAAGAGTCTGCAGGGAAGAGTCCATGACAGACTTGCAAGATACACTACCACCATGGTGAGTTTTGTGTTTAAAAGTGAAATGGAAGGAATTTGTGCTCCTACTATAAGCAAGGCACTCAATATTGAGCATGAAACACAGACACGCTGGCATCTGGCTGGTCAGGCTGTGCGTTCTATCCAAGGTCAGTGAAAATGCCAAAATTCAGATGTATTATTTTAATGTACTGTACACACATTCACTACATTGCAATGTAAACAGCATTAAACACAGCCCAAAGGGCAACAATTTAACCTTGAGTGTGTTGCTACCTCTATTGTGAACTGTTTATTTCTAGGACCAAGGTTTGCTGTACATAATTGCATCTGACAGAGTGCCCTGTGACAAGAAACCACACAAAGGCATTATGTGCTCGTAGATTGGAAAGAAATGCACATTTGCCAGCATTATGATTTATTTTGCCAGCGTACGGTAAACAAGGCGAGACAGGCGATTCTTTCCTTTCTGAAACCAAGCATATCAGACTGGATTCCATTCCTCTCCCATTTCATTTCATATTTTGTACAGCCCATTTGAACAATTGTGTTATTATGGCAGTGTAAATAGACCTTTGCACTGGGCAAGACTTCAGGAATGCTGATGATGTGTAAGCTGACACTAGGCTGGCCGCAGGAAGCTAAAGCATCATTTATTGAAGATTGGTGGCCCCTGTGATAGGTGGGTGGTTTTTATTGCCAGCCAATCATCTGCATAGGCTGTCACAGAATGATTGGTAAAACTATATCACTGTCAACATGAATTGAATATAATGACTAGTCTGGAATTGCAAGTATGCACTGTACATTCAAGATAGCTGCCCTCGAAAATCCAGTAATTCTTTCCATTGAGGCATTCCCCAATCATTTGTATTTACAATGTAATGTAACCTGCACCTCTTATTTTGTAGAGACGTTTCTACTTCATCTATGTTATGTAATAGACGGATTTTATAGCCAGTCCAAGTACAGATTACAAGGCTTTAAAAATCCTCCTGATTTTGCAATGGAAGTTATGATGCACAACAAAGGCAAAAGAGAAATTTCACCCTGACTTTCCCTCTCTGCTCTGACATTGCTAAGTTTCAAAATATGAAGCTTTTGGCAGCGTTGGCTGGTGTAGCCTAGAACTTGACCTCGTACATGCAGACAAACCACAGGTTGAAATGTTAACAGTCATCTACCCTCCTCTCCTATGCTTTAAAGGTCCCATATCGCACTTGTCCTGGGTTTTATTTGAAGTTTTGACATCCCTAACAAGATATTTGTGGTTTTAAGAACCAAAAATCGTCTCAATATAGTTTTACATCTCCTGTCTTAAGCTTCTCTCAGGAGCCCTACAAAGAACAAGCAATATGAATGAGTCCTACCTCTGAATTGCTGTGAACGGGGGGATGGGGGCAACTTCTTGCACGTTTTAACAACTATATATATATATATATAGTAACTAGTCACACACAACTAACAAGTCATGGCCCCCACTGAAACAACAATAGGGCATATTAGGAATATATATGATATAAATGATGCCTTGACCTATTTTCTTTTTGTTTTAACTGCACATTTCTGCATGTCCAATAACTTCCTCTTCTCCTCTTCCATCACCATTACAAACATTCTCTTTTCGCCCCCCTGCCAGTAGTCTTTCATTGGCAAAAAACAAGTCCCCATTGGTCCACTCCCAAAACTGTTACTGTCCAGATTCTTCAGACATCAGGCTTGAAATTATACAACCACACTGAAATTATTGTCTATTGCAGAAGGTTGTTAGGGTTCAGTTATTGTCAGTGAACTGTTCACGTTACCGAATACTCCTGCTACCAACCAAGGCTATGGCCCATAATTTTTAATTTCATGCAATTCGCATAAATAGCTGACTCAAGCCACAACGTTAGAGGCCAAATGTGTATAATTTACCTGGATCATGTGCAAGCTTCGATTAACCCCCTCTCCACTGCTTCCTCCACTGCCCTGGCCTTGGCTGCCCCCTTTAAGCCCCCCATTACCCTCCACCTCAGTGGAGCCCAGCCAAGCAATACAGTCTCCAGCCTACTTGTAACCTATTAATTCTTTGGGCTTTTCCCCCCATGTGATTATTATGGCATGATTTTTAGTCTCTGAAGAGAATGAGTTATTGCACTGGAGATGCAGGTCTGAAATTTCTGTGAAGCTACTAATATGATTTCATACCTAAATGCAGATCTTCCACTTTTCCATTCTTTCCACTGTATCCATGTGACTGCAAACCAAGTTAAAAATCAGGGGTTTGTAAGAGTAGAGGCTTTAATGCAGCGCTCTTATGGTGTACCTGAAGGACAACCACAGTGTAAATCTTCTCCCCTGAGGAAGGAGATTCAGGATGTGGCTTTGAAGGAAAGCAGAGCTGTATGTGTGTGTGTGTGTGTGTGTGTATTAAGGGAAAGAGGAGAGAAGACAGGGAGAGAGCGTGCACTCAATACGCATGCACGCATGTGTTTGTGTGTGTCTGTGTGCATGTGTGTGTGGTCCTGTTAGTGTGGTGGGAAAATTATTTTTAAGTTTTAGTTAAATATTTGCTTTTTCTTCAAGTTGCCAATGACGTTTTTAGAACTAAAGCAGTTCTTGACACTGGTCTGTGTGAAACGAACAGTGAAATGTTAACGTGTGAATCGTGTGAATAAAGCAAAAGCAACAACAACAAAAAACTAATTACAGACAATTAAAGACATGTTCAAATGTTCATGTTCAATCAAAGAAGTAGCCCTTTTTAACACAGGCAAGGGTCATTCAAAAAGGACAAAGGTCAATCTGAGCACACTGTCTAAACTAAACTAAAAAAACTCAAGGAAAACTCAAAATGTTTCAAACTAAGCGGAGCTAAATGAAATATAAGTGATGAAAAAAGCCTGGCAGAGATTTTACAAAGTGTTAAATTATTTACAGCAGCTAAAGAAGGAGGAGCAACCATGCTAATGCTAACTGCTATGACAGCAGCCCCAACCATCTGAAATATGTTGTCCTAATGAGTTGTTGCTATGGTTGTTTCTAATTATGTCCATTAGTAGCTGAGGAGCAGCCCCATCTCTGAATGTGGATTAGAAACAAATTAAGGACTAATGCTGCGTTCGATTACACTCGGAATGTACAATACAAATTGAGGGAGAAGGAAAAAAATAGAAACGCCATATGCTGGAAGTAAAATAACTTAGGCTCTTTAACGCAGCAGTGAGAGCAATCCTACGAGGCTGCAAGTGTCAGTTCTTGATGCATTTTATTCCCGTTTCTGTCATTTCCCTTTCTAGTTTTTTATAATAAGAAGCCTGCATTACTGCTGTTTTTGCTTTGACGTCATTCTCTCCGACTCGGGCTTCGATCCTGCCCGAGTTCCCGAGTCGGAGGGTTTGCGTTCAGAGGCTGTTCTGTTGCACACGATTCTTTCTGATTTCCGAGTGTCATCGAACGCAGCATTCAATGACGCGAAATGGAGTCTAATGGCAGCAGAGGGAAGTGAACGAATTCCCGGACTTTGATGACGTTGTGGAGGATTTTACAAAAGCCGAAGCTACATCAAACACATCAAGATCCTCCTAAGTTAAGACTATTGTTTCAATATATTTTTTAGACTTGTGTTTGCTAATACTTATACATGTGATATTCTGCTCTTTGCTTAATTGAATGGCTACCTGTCAATCTCGTTAACAGGTGAATTAATTTCTTGTGCTGTAGCTTTAAATCTGTACCTGTGCTGTAAATCCCCTTTTCTTATCATTGTGTTATTAGTTTTGCGTGTTCAGAAGTGACTGTGCTGTAAATCCTGTTGAGATGCAGGTGAGCATCTATGTGAAATTTGTTAACTATTATTAATTAGGCCGTGATTGTCCTTACGTGCACTGTGTGTTTATATGATGGTGGGGTCCAGGCTCAGGGGGCCATGCAAACCACACATAACCTAATTCCATCAGCTAAACCAATTTTTAAGTCTCAACACTCCATTAAATGACATCACTCCCAGTGAACAACAGCAACATGAAACCTATGATCAGAGTTGTGCCGCAAGGAAACCTCCAAATACAGCCAGAACCCTGTACCTGAAACAAAACAGAACTTTCAAGACTTAAACTCAGTTAAAAGTGCAGTCAGTCACCACCTCCGAACGTCAGAAATGCTGAATTTAAAGCCACAGTGTGTGAGATTTAGTCGTGTTTAACAGGATCTAGCAGAACAAACCTGGCAGAAATGGAAGATAATAACCATCAGTGTGGTTTAATTAGTATGTATTTCAATTAATCAGAAGTATTGTGATCTTATTGCTTTTGATTGAGCGGTTTCTCCTTTCTCCCTCTTTCGACAGTAGTCCAAACATATCAGACAGTGGCTCCAATGATGGCATTTTGCATTTTTCAGAGCCACCGCAGGGTCTCCAAGGCATTGAGGTACTCCACTAGATGCTAGAAAAGCTACACACTGTACCATGGTTCACTTTATGTCAAGATAAAAACAGCAATTAAAGAAAAAAATAACAATAATTTTATTTAACAATTCAAGACCTCCTTGGTCCTGGGTCTGGGACCTTTCTGTGTGGAGTTTGCATGTTCTCCCCGTGTCTGCGTGGGTTTACACCGGGTACTCCGGCTTCCTCCCACAGTCCAAAACATGCTGAGGTTAATTGGTGACTCTAAATTGCCCGTAGGTTTGAGTGTGTGAGTGAATGGTGTGTGTGCTCCACGATTGGCTGGCGACCATCTGGGGTGTATCCCTGCCTCTCGCTGTAACGCGCTGGGATAGGCTCCAGCAGACCCCTGTGACCCTAATGAGGAATAAGCAGGTATAGAAAATGACTGACTGACTAATTTAACAATTGCTGTTTTTCAATATTGCAGCTTTTAGCAGCCTTGATCACCATGGGAACACCATTTCCATAAGGCCTAAACTACTGTAGGTCAACTAAAAAGGTGAGTTCATGGGTGAGTTGAAGGCTATTTCAGACATGTCTGTAATAATAGAACAGAGGATTTTCATCAGAGCAGCAGTTCTCGTATGTATTCTAGAATAGTCACTATTGTCTTTACATTTTGTTAAAGTCATAAAAGTTTCAAGGAAGAACGGTTTTGAGGAATACTAATACTGTTTCTCTCAGTGTCCTGAAAGTACTGCAATTTTCATTTTCAAAAGAAGCAATGATACTAAACTCTTATTTGACAATACTGAACTGTTTTTTTTTGATCTTGTAATGTCTGAAATGAATATAGTTGGTCACTCATCACCCATATCACCACTAACACGCAATAATATGTAAGCTCTCCGTCATATGGCAACTGGGAAAATCTATGCGAAGCTAAAGAACCGGGAACATCTTACTCACCAGTGGGTAGATTTATAGGATACTTTGAACAATGTGTAATACTGTGTAACAACTCAAACAAAAAGTTTCCTCTCGATTTTTTTTGGCCGGCTCCAAAAAAGCTTTCTTCACAGCCATCATTGGACCGCCTAGTGTAGGTCTATGGTTTACAGATGTGATGGATGTCTGAATGGCAGAGCTTCATAAAAATGCTTTGATGTTTTTATCCAGTTTGCTCAGAATTCCCAGACCTGTTCCACAGAACAGCGTACAAACACTCAATTGTCAGTGTTGATTCAACCAGACAGGCTGTTCCCATTCATTGTTCCTATGTGTTTGTATGAAATGTAATGCACTCTTAATTCATGTTTATCCCATGAAATGAGTCCAATGACATTGACCCACCCATCCTTAGGTGTTGAATACTGAATTTGGAGGTGAGGGGGTTGGTTCATGGTTGGAGAACTAAGTGCAAAATTTGCAGGAGAGAACTGTTCAAGACCACTAACTGGACATTTTTATAGAATTTTAACCCAAACCCATTATCTTTTCCTTTTCCGTGCCTAACTCTAATCAGACCTTAACCACAGTTTGTTGTCACACCGCCTTGTGTGGCAGAGTTCATAGGAACTACTGTACCAACGACTTGCAGGCACATTTGATCGCCTGCGTTGCTGAACATTGGTAGAATTACGCACGAAAAACTGTAAAGAACTTTTATATCATACAAAACCTTTCGTTAGAAAACACTGAACTGTATTTGTATCGTTCGCTAATATGCGTAACGTGACTACCAAAACGTATTCACCTAATGATTAATTCATTTTAGCTTTTAACATATTAACAGTTGGGGTGGAATCTGCAAGATGTGGTGCATAAAAGCAATTAAAGGATAAGGCTGGCAAGTTTCAACAAATTTCATGTGCAGAGCCAAACCAACAATGAATTGATCCGACTGTGCTGTAGTCCTTCATTGTTGTCCAGAAACTATTAAAAACACTCTATGAGCCACACCATTGCAGTGACACCAAAAAGGCTTTCATCATGTTAGTTTGTTTAGAGACGGCTCCAAAGACTAACACTATGGTGGTCCTGGGAGCTCAATGCACCCTAGGAGAACACAAGCAAATTAAGAACATATCATCATCAATTTTACTTGTGCAACATTTGCATTATGACTTGAAGTTTGCTCACTGTAATGCTAGTTGGAAAATGAGACAAAATGTAAGTAGTTAACTCGTTAAGTTAGTAGTCAACTTAACGAGCATGTCTGGACATATGCGTCAATTTTAAGTTGAAACACTTCCGTTGTGTTGTCTGTGGTATCAGCTTGTGATTTGCCTGTTTGCATGTGTTGCATGTTGAGCTCCAACATACAGTTCCCTGTAACTATGATCATGTTTTCAGTCTCCAGGGAGTAGTTCCGTGTAAGGCAGAAGCCACTGTGCATGTGAGGAAATATGGTTCCAGTTACAGTGCTTTTCTAGCTTTTTGTGCTAAATTTCGCCACTTATTGACTTGCACCAAAGTTCTTTGAGAAATTGACAAACGATGTAGCATAAAGTCAAGAGGATGTGACATGTATCACAGCAAGCTAGCAGCGCTCTAAACAGAACTGCATAGAGGGATGAAATGTATCAGGCTTTGAATGTAATACTTGGATGGAGGATCACTTCATTGTTGATTTTTCTCTGCACTGTAGATAACGATTATAAGAAAAAATATACAAAATCAATATATCCTTTAATCTTTGGGAATGCAAAAGCTTTTGACTTTGACAGGGCATTATGTTAAGAAGGAAAAAATACCAATAACAGTCGTAACAGGACTTATTACAATCATGACTGCTTTTTGTGGTAGAGGTTGTGATCATTTGAGTTGGTAAAGTAGGGATTAGACAGTCCTGAGTGGTCCTATCATAATCTTTGTGAATGTGCTCTGAACAAAATGTGAAAATAATTCCGTTTATAAGAACGCACATTAAGTAGGATCTAAAACAAACGTGGTTTTGGAAAAATAGATTAAAATGTTTGTTTCTAAAGATAATCAACATGCCTTAATAGTTATTGGTCAACATGGTTCGTTTCCACTGTAGTTTCCATTTGAAGCTCAACGACTGTCTTGGCGCAGTCACATTGTGAGGAATTTACCCACCATGCAGCGGGATGTTAAGCCAGTGGGTTCATACATTTTTATAAAGAGTGACTCCCAATTGGTTGGTTGAATCTTTTTATGAAATTGACTGTGTTATAGTTTCCATGGGATGCATGAATATTTTTGGACTGAAAGAGAGATTAATGTTAATGGAGCAAAAGTAGCAGATCCTACATTTATGTTGTAAGGTATCCTACTACTATTATTATTATTTTGTTATATTTTCATAACTAGGATCTACTAGGTCACAAATGAACTAAAGAAAGTAAGAAACTTGAATAATTAATGGAAATAAACCCTGACTGCTTATTCAAGGACTACATTGTGGATAGTGGTTTGAGAACAGATTGCAGCTTCATTAATTAATCAGTAAGCTATCTAATGATTTTAAGATATCTATAAATCTAAACATCCGCCTCTTTTTTAATGAATTGTTCTCTATGAACTTAAAATATTCTCTCAATGTCATATAACCAATAATTACTATATTATTGCATACATGTTGCTTTCCATTGCTTTGCCCTCTAAAGAAACATAGTACATTGTGCTGAATTGTTACTCAGGATGTTTTATTTAGGGCACTTTACACAACAAATGGTCCATTCAAACCGAAGGCGGTTAGTTCAGTTCGTTTTTGTTAGTGTGAAAGCATCAGTCGCACTCGGGTGCACTAAATCCAGCGGACTGAGACCTCTACATGACAAATTTGGGTGCAGTCCTCTGGCGAGTAAGGCAAACTTGGGTCCAACCAAGGTGATGCTGATTATTTCCTATCCTACCTTTTGGGTCTTTGGAACAATGTTTGTCCCATATGACCTCATCTGTGTATGTATAAAGCATGTCTTCTACCTGAAATGATGCTCTATGTGTGTTTGGTGACTCCAGTGCATCGGGGGACTGGAAATTTTGCCAAAAAATCCCAATACAGAGGGATGTAATACAAAAAAGATAAGAGCAAGTAGCAATGTGCCAACATGTCGCTCCATACTGAGTCAGAAATGGTGCTTATTTCTACCAGAAGATAAACATTGATGAATAGACTATTGGGCCAATTTTGGTTCATTTCCTGGTGTGAAAGCAGACCACGCTATATGGTACATAGTAAACATTTTATTGCGTGGTGCAGACCAAATAATCAAACTAGTGGTGTGAAACCATCCTAAGTCTCAACCACTTTACTATTACTCAAGATGTTACTTGTTTCATTTCCCTCGAGTCGTCAAATACTTAAACTGAGGTTTGTACCAGTGAATCATGACACACATCTTGGTATTATTAGCTAATCAAGCTAGAAAAGAGGTTTTGTTGTGATGAGCTACAGCTCCATTACTCACTGTGCTTGTTTACTTTCTCCTTGTCTTCACCCTCTTTATTTTTACAGCTAGATAAAGTGTTGGTTGTGGTTTTCACAGATAGGTTCAAATGAATCATTGCACTGGCTCAGCAGCACACAGTTGTAAACATCATTGTTTTCTCAAGCTTGTCATTAATAAGGCTTTTGATAAAGGTTGATTTTTTTTGTTACCATATGTGGTGGGAGTGAATTGAGACTATTTTAAAAAGAATACTCCGAAGTTCCCTCATGGAAAATGATTCCATTGGTTTTATCATGTGCTTCATCACAGGTGTCAAGGGCGTTTTGTGTTTTTAAGATAGTGATCAGTGGAAGCAGCCTGTGGGTCATGGATACGTGATGTTTAAGGAAACAACTGAGGTCCCTGTACCTGAAATGTTTTGCAGCTTCCCCTCAGTGGATGTAGCGGCCATTGCTCAGCTCTCCCTGAAATCCCCACCTGCGAGGAGAGAGCTACCAACATCCACTCTGCCCACCTACTTGCCAAAGACTCCCAGGCTCCTCATTCCAGCGCGTCTCTCAGCACCGAGTCTCTTATCCTCCTGTATGCTCTGCCAGAAAAGCACCTGAGGGCCTGCACTCCTCCTCAGGTATTTCTGCTGAAAGCTATAATAAATCATTTGCCTTTTGTGTCTCGGCTTTCTGCCTATTCGGCTAATGTGTTTTCTCTCCTCCGTCCCGGCCCGAGGGTTGAAAGAAGGCTGCTTTAAATAGGCGCGCGAGTGCGCTAAGACGGATTCAGAGCTCGCAAGTGATTCTCGCCCCTTGTCATCACTCCAATGCCCCATTTCCACAGGCTGAATAGCACAGGAAGCATAGTGCCCGGAGACGCTTTGTGACAAGTAACAGGTAAATAAAAAAGTGTCGAAGAGGAAGAGAAGGGAAAAAGGAATAGGCTTTTGTCAAAAAAAAAGTAGTGATTTAACATTTGACTCGTACTGTAGTCGGCCGCTGCTTTTTTGCTGCTGTCCACAAGTGTTTTGACCAAAGCGCTATATCAAATGCCAGTGACTTTGGTTGTGGTGAAGTGACTCTGCAGGGAAGAAGGGATGGTGTTTATTCAAGGGGGAGAATTTCACATTTTGACCAAATTGACTCTGTATAGAGAACAGCTCAGCAGGCAATGTAAATATCAAAAAAGGTTTAATGAAACCATGAGGGATGACAGTTTCCAAAGTACATATTATCTATGGAGAGGTCACAGTGGGAAAGCGGCCCGCCATGCCTCGGCATTGCTTTTGGTGGCCAGAAAGTCATGAGCGATCGTTTGGAATTTTCTGGTCAGAGGCTTCGTGCTTGAGCCCGAGCCTTCCTGACAGCCCCTTCCTCACCGTGTCATCCCGCCGTGCGCACACATCAGCGGCACGGACGCACGCGCAACTTACACGTGAAGCGGCACAAACACACACACACGCATGCATGCACGCACACACACTCTGCCCTCCAGCTCAGCGGCTTGGAGCTCTCGCAACGTTCCTAAATCCGCTGCCTGCATTCTGGGTCGGTGGGAGCGGACTTCCTGAAAACAATGGAATGGACTAATCTGCGGGATTTGCCAGTGGATTTGATAAAGGCCCATGTTCTAAGCCAAAGTTTCTCTGACCTCTTGTTAAAAACTTCTCATCTCTCGCTGCCCATCCCTCCCGCCCCTTGTTCTTTTTATGAATAGAGCGAGAGTGGATTACCAGAGGTGCTGTATCTCTAATTAAACTCTTCTCTTACTTGCATCCCCGCCCCCCCTCCTCCCTTGATTCTGTCCCTCCATCTTCTGTCCCACATGCACCCCAGACAATCCCTGCATTCTCTCTTTCTTTTCTCTGCGTTTTTTTTTTTTTGGGATGAAAAGGCTCACGCTGACGACTCCCAACAGGAGTAAAGCACAGTGGTGTCAGGGTCGCAAGTCAAAGGTCAATCCTCCGAGGTCAGGCGGAGGCTAATAAGGTGTTTTGTCACTTGAAGAAATGTCTAATCTCCCTGAGACTCAAAAGGATGCATCTTTCCTTTGGCAAACTTCACAAGTAGCCCCCCCCCACCCTTCCTCCTTATTCTCAACCTAGCCTCCTCTTTCAAGTCCATTCCTCTTTGTAGTCCACCCTTTGTAGTCCATTTCAACAAGGCAAAAACTTTTCCAAAGCCATAGTTTGTCTAGGATTAATTTACGGCAACATTTCCTAAATCCCCCTCCTTTCTATCAGCTCATCATCTCTCATGGAAAGCCATCCAGCGCCAGCCTGTTTGAATAGCTAACTAGTTGATTCCCGTGAAACAATTAAAATTCCAGGCTTTGGCCCGCGCTATGGGAGCTGTCTCGAAACACAGAGCTCGGTCGGGCACAGACGCAACTCCGCTGACAGGAGCCCACTTGATGAGGGTATTATTTTAATGGAAAAGAGTTGCCTATTCATTACACACATACGGCCATCACCGAGACACAAAGCACAGATAATGACGGGAACCCGGAGCTGGCGGAGGGCCAGGTCTGCTGAAAACATTGCCCACTCCGCCAATCTACGGCGCTCGTGACTCAACCAGACAGCTGCAGACAATAAAGTGGAAAAAAACGGCCTCCTTCATGGCTCATACCGAGCTCGCAAACATCACATTTACATATCGACTGTCACTCATTAGCCTCGTCATTTACGTTACTATATGATATTTTTTTTCTCTTCACTCCCAAAAAACCAGGAGTAGATCATTCTTTTTCGACTGTGATAGCCTCCTCGTGGTTTACTCAGTCTTTCCCAGAAATAGCCGCTGCTGCGCTGACAGACTGGAGCTGAAACTGCAGAATGCATTTGGTGTCCTTTACGCCCATGTTTCCTGTTTACCGTATTATTTTCTCATGTGGTGCTTGCTTCCTTATGGGTGGGCAGCAGTATCTTTGGGTACATTTTTGTGTGCATATGTGCGCGCGTGTCCGCATATGTGCGCCTTGCTTCAAAGCTTTAGGGGAAAAAAGCGGTTCTCAGCACTCAATAGATCACTCCCGCGGGCCGAAAAGCGGGATTTCGACACTCCCGCTAAAATTGCTAACGTTTGTGTGAAAATGGTGTGAATGCGCGCATGTGAAATATGCCTGGCTACTCTTAAGAGGAAACCCACAGCATTAGGTCAAGGCTGTGTGGTGTGTTGTGCCACTGATGGTGAAGAATGTGACATATTGAGGACAAACAGGCTTTTCCACAAACAAAAACATGGGGAAAGCCCGCATTCGTGTTTTCCAGTTGTTTGTGAAACAACCACATTGTTTTGTTTTCCTGTCAATATGAATTACAGCAGTGTGAAAGGACTTTTTTGGCCTTCTATATAATTGCCCATTTCTTTGTGAAAAGGAACCTCGGACATCGTTTGCTAAATGAGTAATTCACTGAATGAGTTGTGAGTGTCTGTAATTGTTTTGGGTTTCAAAGAAGAATATGTTTTTGCAGCTTTAGCTGTTTCTTTGCCATTTAATGTGCAACATTACAACATTATAATACAATGGTAGTGTAAATACAGGGTTTTGATTGACTATACCACAGTTGTCAGTATTTTCTGTAATGAATCAAGAAAAAATGTTCTGGGTTCCATATAAATGTTAGAGAAGTTGTTCCAGGATGTAGATGATAGTGTTTTATGGTGTTGAGGGGTAATGACATTTCCATGGTTAAAATAGTTTCCTTTTGTTGAAATGTCCACAACTACAGCAATGACGAATAGTGAACAGTATGTTATTTACATAAAACCTTGTGTGACAAACACGTCTCTGTGAAATGGGGAAACTTCCAGGCACATTTAGCTTTTTTTTTTTTGAAAGTGGAGATACTCCGAAGTCCAGAGAGCAAGGAAAAGTTCACCGCTACTGTAAGCAGATGTGATGCGAGCGAGTCGGGCGTCAGGCCACGGAACAGTGGGTGGTGCAGGATAGATCACAAACAGGAGACAAGGGTGGAGGTGAGAGTTGAAAAAGTTAAAAAAAAATACATTGAAAAACGAGGGGAAATTTCACTAGGAAGTTCCGTAGTGATTTATCAAACAAAACAAGTTGCAGTGGTAGGCCAGGAAGGTTTTTTTTGTCCAGCTGTGGAAGAGAAGATAATTGTTGTTGTTTCCGGGATTCTTCTTTTTATGAGCTCTGTCTCAAAGACGTCATGCAACCAAAGATGAAACGCTGCTTAGCGTAAAAGTGACTTATCAGACTTGCAGTGAAAAGTGGGCCTACACAAGACACACGTTTCCCTGCTTCTATATTGTTTTTGACATGGTTAAATGACACACAGGGGGAGGGTAGGGAGGTATGAATTAATGGAGGGTATGAGCTAAATAAATATAAATAAATAAGTTTAGGCCCAGATTCGTTTCTGTTCGGTGATAGTGCTGGGATTTCCTGAGAGTCTGTGGAGTAAGATGCTGCAGCTAATGTGTAGAGTGTGGTTCTCCTCAAGTCATGTATGTTACTAACTTCATATTTTGGAAAGAATATTTTAGTTTCCTTTATGTGTTTTTAGTTAAAACTGGTGCAGTGCCTGTAGGAATTATGTTTCCTATAGAACAGTGGAAGCTTAAGTAGATTTTTTTTATGTTTGGTGGACTTTGAGGAATCTTACTTTATACTTTTGTGCAGAAGCTGCTGTTCCTCCTCTCCAGGATGAGAACTACTTCTATATAATGTAATGCCCTGGGCATGTTACTGTTTATACATGTTTTTAAATGAATGAGTTTAGGCCCAGATTCTATTCTGTGATAGGTGATAGTGCTGGGATTTCCTGAGGGGCTGTGAACACGATGCTGATGGCAGCATTCGTGAATTTTTTTGTTTTTGTTGTTCGCTAGAGCTCACAGTAGCCTGTGTTAGCATGAGGAGTTAAGCAGCAGTTAAACCGGTGCTTCTTCTTCAAATTGTAAAGTGCTGGGAAGGAATATGAAAAGGAGCTTTACACTGTAACGAAAGCACTGCTGCAGAATAGCACTGTGATACATAGGTCTATGGTAAATTTGAATGATAATGATATTTTGAATATCTATCAAAAAATAAAAACACAAAAAAGGATGCACACCATTGTACAATGCACCAGCTATATCTGAATTTTGGGGTTGATCTGACAAGCAGTCAGAGAAATCTGCGAGCCACAGATGGATAGATGTCTAGATAGATGGATAGATGTCTAGATAGATGGATAGATGTCTAGATAGATGGATAGATGTCTTTGTGATAATTGTCTCACTTTTTGATTGTGTGTAGAATAGCATGTTACGTGGGCTTTTATCAGGCCCACTGATGAATTCATGAAAGTACGTCCAATTTATTGAAGTATTTAAATCTAAATGCGTGTTATAAAAGACCGTATCACATCTAAATGTTATAGTGTAGTTAGTTAGCCACAGGCAGTCGCTCACCTTGTAAAATGGTCTAAAAAACCTCTCTGGTCAACATAACTGTAGTGGGAATTCCAGGCTCCTGACTCCGTGAACTTGGCTATCTCGAGGCATAACTCCACACATTTACAGGCTCAAATCAGCATCAAACAACTAACCGCACCAATACATGTTTTATCCAGTGACAAAATGTTAATGATGAACTGTAAGTACCGCAAATCCTTACACAATGCCGTGTGGTTTCCTTTTCTGAACGGTCTGTGTCGCTTGGCATCGGAACCTTCAATAAGGTCTGTTTTCCTCAGATTTTGCATGACTATTTTAATACAATTTACGATTCTTAGCGATGATGAATTGCGTTCGTGTCAGAAAGCTGTAAAACGCTTAGCAGTCACAGCCAGTGAATCTTTAGTAAATCCGCCACTGCACGTTTTGGAGGTTTGAAGGGAGACGTAAAGGGCTCCTGGCTTTCTTATGGGAGCGGCGAGATCCACTGACGCTCTCTATGTGGTCAGTTATTTCAACGGTGGGTTACAGCTGCTCTGCTTTTGCTGTGGCTCCCAGGCTTCTTGCTCGTCCTGCGGTTTGGTATCACCCGAAGGTGTCTGATGCGTTTGGCCGTCGTGCTCGGGTGGCCTGCCCTGCGGTCGCCCTCTGTTTGGGTTTCTGCTTCATGCTCAGATTAGCAGCTATCTCCTCCGGGCTCTGGCTTTTCCTGGAAGCTGGCTCATTCATTGAGTATTTGCTTATGTTTCAGTGCGAACTGGCACACTCTTCCGCGTTCCAGATAGCCTCCACTCTGAATGGTTCAGCTCCGTGCCAGGAGCCATTGTGTACTTCTCTAAATCTCCAACTATTGATTTACAGTTTCAACTACGGTTGGTAGAGCCACTTAAACCTGTATCCGATCTCTTCGAACATAAACAAATTTCTAAATCACATAATCAAGTATAATAACATACTATTCTTGATACAGAGATTATTTTGTTTATAAACATGCACATTATGCATTTTTGGTCTGTGTGTGTGTGTGTGTGTGTGTGTGTGTGAGAGACGGAGAGACATGTTTTTAACTCTGGATAATTGCTGGTGGATTTGAGTTGTTTACCTACCGCTGCACTCCAATTGTGTGCGTTTGTTGTGTCTGTGGGAGGCTCCTGCGATTTACCGTTTTTTGTATTATCAATATATCTTATTGCATGTGATTGCATATACAACGATGTGCAGTAATAATGGGGAATGCCACGCTGAGAGCTTCGGAGCTTAGCGTCGAGATGAAGCAATATCGGTTGCGGCCGCCAGACTCGAGTTAGTGATACCCCTCTGGAGGTTTCACCGTACAACTCAAACACGATCAATCCCAATAAAGCTGTCACACAGCGCATAAAGATTTCTTCTTTACACCCTGCTCGTCTCTCCAAAGCGTTTCGTCGAAGCCTCGCTGCGGCATACGCCGTGTTCTGCACTAATGAGAGCGTCTACTCGCCAAAAAACCCAACGAACGAATTAGCGGAGATGATTACACCGACTTTTTTTTCTCCTTGCAAACTTTATCTGCTAATCTCTTGTTCTCTTCAGTTTCATTTAGCCTCTGCCTGTCCGTCTGCTCGGTGGGAATACATCATTGTCTCAGCAGCTAGCGCGTTTCACTCCCTCTTTGAGTGATGAGGAGAATCCCCGAGATGTGCCAAGTGCCGTTTCCCAGAAGTTTACCAAAGGACGCTGCAGCACCTCTCTCAGCTATCGATGCTTTCATTGTGCTTATTTGCATTCATGATTAGTCTTGCTCTACTTGAAGTGTGGCCTCATCCCCGCGGCATGAGTCCAGCGCCTTTGTTGGGGTTCTTATAATAAATGCAAAGCCAGGCTTTCTTGATTGGCTCTGTCATTGTCTTGTTAGCCACTCTGCGGTTTCCTTCATTTAGTCCAGTAAACAGAGATGCAGAAGCTGCTGTTCCTCCTCTCCAGGATGAGAAAGATGGATAGACAGACAGCAGTGGAGAGGTGAGGGGGGATACAGTTGCTCTGATTCTAATTACAAAATATGAGCTTGCAGTGAGCCAAGACTCGAGCCGGCTATTGTTGGAAACGCCAGCTCTTGAGAAATCGAATTTGATACGGTCCTCCGATGTTATTTTTCCTGACATGATTTAGATATGTCGACGATTGAGAAAGACACCGATCAAGGGAAGACGAGACAGAGGACATGAGCGCCTGGCAGAGGCAGAGGTGGGCCAACGCAGCGGCGGCCCCGGGCCTCGTCATTCTCACGAGAGCGCTGCTGGTTTAGATTTGGGAGCCGGGGCACGGTGCCAGGGGCTCTTTTCACCGGGGATGAGCCACTAATCTGAGTTTGTGTCCCACTGATGGGGCTTCCTGACCAGTTGAGGATGTTGTCATCATCAGTTAATGTTGAACTCGCTCACGGGAGGGGTCACATGAGCCGCTGCCAAGCAGCCGCTGCAGACAGGGCGGGAGAGGAGGGGAGATGGAGGGAACAGCGATGTGATGGACAGAGGTGTGTGGCCCGGGCCCCGACATTTTCCATTCCAAGTGGAAAAAGGACCCATCAATGTGTTATACACATCATTATTTAAATTTGACCTTCTTTTCTATATTTTAATTAGGTTTGTCAATTGGTGACATTTTGGCAATTGGCACTATTATTATTTTTCACAGCTTTAATGGTGCAAGATTTTTAGTCTAAAAACTGTAATTGAGAGTGAAGATAATATCATACCTTAGTATTTCTCTTTTTAAATGAGTGTGTTTTATAACTTATTTCATTTGAACGCTACTCTAGATCCTTGCAGTCAGAAAGGCCATTTTACCTGGTTGGCTGACCACTGAATTGTAAAGTGGAAGAAGCTATTTCTATGGTTGGTGCATAGACAGTCTGTGAACTTCTCAGTCATCCAGGTCATCTTTTCCTTGTGGAGTTGTAGAGAAAAGCAGCTGGACTGTTTAGGTGGTTTGAAGATGTTTCAGCTCTCAAGAAAACCCAGGTATTTAAAACCCAGAGTGGGTGTGTAACCAAATTTACATGAGGAGGCATGTGACACCTATTCACATGACTGCCAACCAGTATCCGGGGTTTGGTCATGTACATTTGGTTTCACAACCACTCTGGGTTTTAAATATCTGGATTTTCTTAAAGAAGCATCTTGGATGAGAGATGAAACATCTTCAAACCAACTAAGAAGTCCAGTTGTTTTTCTCTACAAGGAAAAAATAAAGACAGTATTAAGTGACTCACATTTGGAGCACTTCTAGATATTAGATTGTAAGGCTGTCAACAAATATTTGAAATTCAAATATATATTTGAATGGTTTTAGCAGAAATTCTTAAAAATCTACAAGCCATTATGTAATGCTGACTGTATATTTCAAATGAGCTTGTTGAGTGACACAGAAAGCGTGAGGGTGTGAGTGAGAGTGTGGCCATAAGTTGATTTAGTTGTTTTTGTGTAGGTGACATGTTTAAACTTCAGTAAACTACTTATACAAGTAAGTTTGAATACTTTGAGGGAATATTCAAACATCAGTTTTTAGCACTTTTGACAGCTCTATTAGAATAAACCCATTCAGAATCAACCATCAGTACAGCACATTAAGAATTACAATATCTCACTTTAGCCTTTTGCACAACACCATTTGTGCAGTTAACATTAAAAGTTTGTTGTTTATTCCTCTATAATTTGCTATGTGAGCTCCCAGATATACTGCAGAATGCACTGTCATGGTGGTAAGTTGTTAGTCTGTGCTTGTGAACTGCATCCTACTCAAAAGCCACTGGCGGACATTTGCGGCACTAATCTCAGGTGACGTGCCTCCAACATCCTGTAATGATAAATGAGTAAATGGCAGCTTCCTTCTCCCATTGCAGCTCTCAGTCCAAAAAAATAAACTCCTCTACTGAGCAGACTTGATATTAGCAAAGATGTGTTTATTTAAACAATAATGGAGAACCAGGTGGCTGGGGTTTGCCACATCAGGTCAATTCAGATAGTCTGTTAAGTTGTCATTGAAAAGTGCAATAAACTTACTTTCAAGCACTTTCCTGTGCTTGTCTGAACAGCCTTGGGTCCGTTTATTATCTTTATGTGGCAAATCCTACAAATCTGGCACCTCAGTGGGCAAAAACAAACAGCAGAGCTGTATTTTCAACACTGTTTGACCCAAGTCTGCTCCAGAGGAAGAGCGGCTACAGTAGAAGGGCTATATTTACTCTCCTGGGTTCCAGCTGAGAGCCTTTTTGAAAGGAACCAGCTCCCGCACCACAGGAAAGGTGTCATGGTTTAGCAAGGTGTGGGCACAGCACATTCCTGGCACGGCATGCCAAACCCGCCGGGTGGAAGCCACCCTGCTACCGGCCCTTCATGCGGCCGGTGAATGGAGGGCCCGCCGGAGGGTGAATGAGGAGCTTCAGGGACGGGTTCATGTCGAGGTAAACAGAAAGTGTGACTCACCGCTAGTCCAGACGAATGCCACCCGAGACCACAGACAGATAAGTCTGCCACACTGTCTGTCAGCCACAGATGATGTAACAGGAATCAGACCCTCCCCTCCCCCCTCCCACACCCACCCTCCTGTGCCGCTCTCTACTCTGCTGCGTTTGTCATCTGCCTCCTCGCCGACAGGCCAGGTTAGACCGGTCCAGTCACCACAGAGCCCTCTATTCCTTCTCTCTCCGCTTCTTAGTCACCTCCCAGACTAAACCAGCTGATTCCTGCCGCCGCTACGATGCAAAAATAGTTGCGTTATGTGATTGCCATCTGCCCGGCCAGACATGAGCTGTGTTCAATAAATTGCGTTTCCTCCTTTCAGCATCCCAGACACCGTGCTTTTTAAGATGCAGATGTGAATCCAGCCTGATGTTTGTCACGCACCGTTTTTCCCTCCAGCTAAGTGAGGTGCAAGCCACCCAGAGGTGTGTCCTCCTCGTCCTCCGAGCATTCATGTTACCCATGTACACACATGGATAAATAATGATGAAATGCGTATATTAAATAAACGCACAACACAACCCCCCCCCCCCACAATTCCTCAAAGTGGTTTCATCCAGATGCTGTTTTCCAGTGGGCCGGGCCAGTGGCTAACAGCTAATTTTGACAGCCAGCTATAGCTAGCTATGTAAAAGGAACCAAACAAACCGACACGTAAAAGCCAGTAAGTCATTTCTCACACCACTTGTTCAAAATCGAGACGAGACGAGATCGTTAACGAGGGAGGAGGGGCATAGGTCCTCCATGAAAGATTTTCCAGGATTTTCAAAGATGATTCATGATCATTCATGAACACTGCTATAACTACTATTATAATGTTTAATTCCATTGTTTAAAAAAGAAGATAGGACCCGACTATTACGCTACTGTTTTTTTTGTTGTTTTTTTAAGTCCCCTCCAGAAATTATTCACTGCAAATTTACTGTTTATGCCCCTGTGTTTTTCGCCCCTGCCTACATGCTTAGCATTCATCTGTCAGGTATAAGGAGGGGACGTGTTCACAGCAGTCTTGGCTCATTGCACCTCAGATATCACGCCACCACCATGTCTACCTGAATAAACATTCGGCAGAAAAAACAAGGACTCTTTGATTCCCATGGGAGAAAACGAAGGAGGAACACCCTCCTCCTGTGGTTGTGGTGGTCGTGCTGACCTCTTGGAGGACCTCTTGGCATGAGAATTGAAGGAAAGGGTCAGTTTGGGGACTTCGTGGCACTTCATCAATGTGGGTGTAGATTGATATAAATGAATGCATGGATGGTTGTTCATTGGCTGCTTACCACCAGTTATGAAGTGCAAATTAACCATTCTAATGTCTCTTGAGGGGCTTAGCTGCTATTATTTAATCCAGTCAGACATGAAGAACTGATCCCTCAACCGTTGACGAGGCCGAGCCACAATTACATGGTACAAATCTGTTCTTTCTGAATGTAATTTGACCACAGAGGCTTAAAAAGTGACACGATTGCTAAATAAAACAATCAGATAAGCTCCCTTGTTAGCATGCTTCACATTAAGCAAACAGAGAGAATTTGACTGATCTGTGCAATGCAGCTGATCTGTCATTGCACAAAAGCTTTGAAAAACAGGAATCTGCGTCAAGCACCTGGCACTCCTATTGGTTTATTGCAATGCTTGTGTGCTGATGCAACAATTTTACCATGACCACACTTTAACATTTTATACAGTCAAGTTGTAGTCCACCTGAAATGACATTTGACATGATGACATATCATGGCGTCTTTCCAAATAAACAGTGTATACGGGCGGGAAAAACTGTTGCGAGAAATTTAGTTGGACCATTAAAAAGTGGATGTATCATACGCATACGCAGGGAATTCATGAAGGACCAGAAGTGTGGTCTAAAAGTATCAAAAAGTTATTTTTAATTTCAGGGGGACATATATACAGGATCTTCAAATCTTCCAGATACCTTCATTTAATATTTTTGAACTGATTCATGATTCATCCAAGTCAAAGTACTACAAAATGTGCCTAAATTGTTTAATAATTATTTTTTTTCAATATTGTGACCAATATATTTAACGTCATTAAATTGGAGGTCTTACCAATCTCCATACATATACATACACATATATACAGACGGGGGTTAATTAACCAGAGAAACTTGGTTGGATAACTTACTTGATTCCTGAAAATGTTTGGTTTGGGTAGTTAACTGCTTATTTCTGTACCATTTAAATGTCCCATATTCTACATTTCCCTGTTTTTTATTTGGCCTTTTGACATCCCTAACAAGAATTTAAATAGCAAAGCTTCTTCTTCAAGCTTCTTTCTAAGCCTCTCCTCCTAAATGGCTGTGGGGCTGTTGGTGGTGACTGTATAGTAGTGACATCACAACTTCATGTAAGTCATGACTGCTTGTTTTAAGGCACAGTTTCTGAATACAGGCTGTGTTTGTTTCTCTGTGGATTTTTTAAACATGGGACAGTATTAATAGTCTCTCCTGTCATATATACAGTCACATATATATATATATATATATATATATATATATATATATATATATATATATATATATATATATATATAGGGCTCTAATAAATCTAATCATTGGAATTAAACTGCTTAAATTTCAATAAAAATGTAGAAATGTGTGTTCTAAAGTTTTTGAACTATAGTGTATATATGAATCTCACACCTTGTCTGCTTTCTCATTCATGGGTATCCATGAATTTTAAATGATTACACACCAGCCCAAATAGATGTGTATGTCTGCATGCGTCTTGTTTACCACATTATGCCAACATTTGTGCATTTGTGCAGGGAAAATGCCTGACCAGGGGACACTAGAGCAGAGGTAGCCGGCTCTGTGTGGGCTACCATTAGCTGGGCCAGTCGGACGCAGCTCACCAACACCAAGCGGCAGAGCTGCTGAGAGGGGTCCTGGAATTTACACACATAATTATTACTCTCTTCTCCATGGCTTTAGGAGGCTCAGTGTGTGTGTGTGTGTGTGTGTGTGTGTGTGTGTGTGTGTGTGTGTGTGTGTGTGTGTGTGTGTGTGTGTGTGTGTGTGTGTGTGTGTGCGTGTGCGTGTGCGTGTGTGTGTGTAAGTCATACGATGGCATGTGTATTTGTCTTTGTGCGGTTTTGGGAACAATGTCGCGTTCAATTGTGTCGGCATCACTCACCTCTTCACTAATTCATATTTTGGTTTCAACCCTCCCCCGTGTTTGTTTTCACAATTAAGTGTGGGAAACACAAACAGACAGTGAACTACTCCTTTGTTAGTGCTTTTCATACCTCCACAAATCCCTATTGTATTATGAATTATCACCATCATTATCATGAACAGGCACTATCTTGTGGTGCTTGGAATAGATCATTAATATCCTTGATGACGGTGGCCTTGAAGTTGCTTGCCTTAACGCTAGGTGTCAGTGTTGTGTCTGACTCTCCTGGAGCCGGCTACAGACCTTCCAGCTTCACTTTTATTACTGACTTTGAAATGCTCTTACTGAACAACTCATTAAACGACCGAGACAGAGCAATACATAGATGCTCGGAATCGAATTTCACTTTTGTATATCTTGTTAGGAAAGACATAGGGAGCTGACAGTCTACTGTTATGACTATTTCTTCCTCCATATTGAAAGCCCCTCATAGAACAAAGAACACGCAATAAAAAAAAGTGTTTGAAGTTCCGTGTTTGCTTATTAATCCATCAGTTAAGCCTGTATTCTTCTTTGTCTCAAGTTTTATGAAACACTCAATAAAAAAGCCAAACACATCTTTAAAACAAAATTCCTCTATTAAAAACTCATTTATAGATTAATACAACTGGTTTGCATTCCTTTCAGTCCATAAAATACAACCACATATCACGATTTCGGGATTGTACTGTTAAGCGAAGTTAATCATTAAGCGGGGAAGTGCATGACCTGGTGAACGTGCTATTTTTAAAATGCTCCGTAACCTGCTGTTTTTCGTTGAATAGACAAAGCCTGCACCTCAACCTCTCCGAGCTCATCTCAATAAAGACCTCTGTGTGCTGATAAGAACAGAGCGGAGAACACTTCTTTGTAGGAAACAAAGCAGGGGAAGACGGGTCTGCAGAATGTTAGCGACCCAAACAGCATCCTGCACCAAGTGTGTGTGTGTGTGGGGGGGTATATGTCTGACCTTTCACATCTCACCAGAATAGAACTCCAATTTACCCCCTTTCTTGTCACATATCTTCTTCTTTCATCCAGTTTCACTACAGCCATTTATTTATTGTCTTCCCCTGTTCTTCTACCTTTTTTGTCATCTTTAGTTTCACTGAGGAATTGTTTAGACTCAGGAACTTGTTTGTCTCTCAGGTCATTATGATTATGCAGATTAGTTCACCCTGACAGGAATGTATTGTTACTTTGGACAAGGAAGAGAATATCCTGGTTCCGGTTTTACAGCTCAGCCCGGCCTCCAGGGGTTGCAGCTACCTCGCAGCTACGTCCAAGATGCATGGAAAAGGAAAGAGGTTAGAACGGGTCAAGATTTCAGCAGCATTTGTGATATATAGTAGAGGAGGTAAGGCACAAAATATGTTTTTTTGCTGAAAGTCCTGACACAAATGTTTGCTTTGGTGTAAAAGTACCTTAGGGCCATAGGAATAAATTTATGGCCACTAACAATACACTATACACTAAAGCCCATAACTTTTCACATTGAGCTACACATACATACATACTGTTGGATTGGAAATATTTGCCTTGGTAATAAAACTTGTGATTGTGTCCCAATACAACTGTAAATATATTTCTGAATTTTCTGTCTCATTACTCAGTACTTTTATATCCAAAATCATTATCATATTGCACATGCAGTTGTTATTTCAATGTGCCTTTAAACTGTTGCTTTTTTAAATAAAAATGTACATATTACTGCTACATACTGCTAAAATATTGGTATGGATAAAGCAATTGGAATTTTAGATTTGATACTGTTTATTTGAATTATTTGACCTTATTAATGTACAGTTACACACCAACTTTGTTACTGGAGTTATAAGAGAAAAAGCAAACTTAAGGATCTGACTTGTCTCTTTGTTTTTTTTCTTTTGGTTCTTTGTTTTTTTCCCTATTGGATTAGGTACTTTTACACTAAAGCAGATATTTTGTCAGAACTTGCAGTACAATGTCCTTTAACTCCTCCAACCCCACTGTAGTGTTTCCATTTGTGCATGTCAGTGTTGGACAGTATTATTGTGTCTTTCTCCTCTTGCTGCAACAATGCTGCAGCACTAGAACCACAGATGAGAAGTTTAGGTCTTCTTTCTACACTGAGAAGAAGTTTTAGAATGCACATTTTTCATATTTATTGAAATGTAAGCAGTTTAATTCCAATGAATACCATATAGATTTATAAGAGCCCTATATTTTACTGTATAAATGACAGCAGAGAGTGTATTAATACTGTTCCATGTTTAAAAAACACTCAATCCACAGAGAAACATACACAGCCTGTATTCAGAAACTGCGCCTTAAACAAGCAGTCATGAATTACGTTAAGTTGTGATGTCACTACTATACAGTCACCACCAACACCCCCCACAGCCATTTAAAGAGGAGGAGGAGAGGCTTAGAATTCTTGTTAGGGATGTCAAATAGAAAACAGGGAAGTGTAGAATATGAGACATTTAAATGGTATAATAATAATGGTATAATGGTATAATATATAATAATAGTTAACTACCCAATGACCCAAAAAAGAGACATATCAATTTTGAGGAATCAAGTAATAGTTAACAACTTAGACATCCAGCTTTTCTGCAGTAATGGACTTAAATAAAGTGTGTAAAGTTGATCCAACCAAGTGTCTCTGGTTAATTAACCCCCGTCTGTATATCAGCATGGATGAAGCCTGATGTCTGGGTCTTTTCTAGGACTAGAGCTCTAGAGCTAAGCAGAACCCCATGATCTAGACCTAGTTAGTCAGGAGTTCATCCTACAGCAACATAATCCACATCCTACCTCTGGGCTGTCTCATCATCATCTGTCATATTTTTTTCAAACTTTTGACTGGTGGTGTACGTCATATTGTTATGATGGGCGAGCTACCTCCTTTCACCTGAACTGAGAAGGGTAATAGGCTGTGGGGATGAATGAGTGTTTGTATCTGTTTGCTTTGACCAAGGGGAAGTGGGTGCTAGTGTGTAGGGATTGAAACTCTTAATGAAGAGTTTTCACCACCTGTTATACAGAACAAATAGACTAAACTATTCTACTGGACATGCAGTGTTGCTGCTTGTGTTTACTACTTTTTAGCCAGTGCATTCTTGGGTTATATAGTTTAACTCTGATGTCCACAGATGAGGGATAATTATAAAAATGTTTCTGTGTAGGATTTTAAAATAGAGTCATCTGTGACCCATCAGCATGAAACGTGCAGTTTCCTTATAGGCAGAAATGTTGTTGATGACATCTCCTACTAACAGTTTCAGTATTACCTTCAAAAATGAGATTGTTATCGATGCCCGAACCAAGGTATTTATAGCCGACAACAGAATGTACCCCTTGACCCTGGTGCTGGTGGTCTGAGTGGGAGAAGGATGGTGTCTGAATTCTGTGCACATGTCTTTTGTCTTTGATACATTGCGTGGGAAGAATGTGTTTTTGTACCAGTTAGAAAATAATCAAACCACACGTCCATGACTTGATTCACCATTGTGGGGGAGGCTGACTAAAACTGAGTCATTCACCAATTTACAGACATATCGGTTCCCTAACTGGCTCTGACAGTCATCTGTACAATATAAGGGTGAGGTGCAGACGCACCTCTCTGTGATCAATTCATAAAGCATACCTGATGTGTTACTTTGCCCTGGTTTTACACCTCAACACCACATAAAAAGAATACAACATGGATTGTACCCAGGAAGATAACTTTACTGCGTTGGCATAGATTTGAGTCATGTCTTCATTTCTATACTAATATTAAGGTGTTGCAGGATTGTCCCTACAGGTAGTTTTACAGATCTAAAGCAATCTAGCTGCTTTAATTCTACATAATGTTAACGGTAAGTTCTCTGAAGAATTGCCAGGTTTATGTTTTCAGTAAAAAGGGTGTGGGTATAATAAAGTGGAAAGAGCAGGATATGTGGGGGATACTTGATTTTGATGATCTGGCAACCCTCAACTTCAGTCCGTAGGCATTGACTGGCAGCAGCAGTGGAGTCAGATTGCTCTGAAGCAGTTGTATTTATTGTTTAATTATTTCAAATTTCACAGTAATGAAAACGACTTCACTGGACATATCTATCACACAGATGTGCATACAACGTCATTACTGTTACTGAAAATTCCTCCCAAAAGTCAAATAAGAATTCTGGTTCTTTGTTAAAGAAGAACCAAAATGGCGGTATTTAGCTTATTAATAAGCTAAATTAATTAATCATAACACTACATACTATACCTGTAAGTAGTCTATAATAAAATAAAAATGTAAAAATCGAGAGAAAAATCATTCTAGAAGTCTAGTTTCAGACAAGTCATATTCTATGAAGTAAGCATTTTTCAGTTAGACTCATTTAATGCGCACACATGGTTATGAAGAGAAAAAAGAAAGATAGAGAACAAGTACACACATGCAATTGTTTTGGCCGTCCGACAAAAAATGTCCCTACTGAAGTTAAAAACAAACCTCCGCCCTTGGTTTACTCATCTTAAGGAATACTACTCAGTCCGTGAAAACCCTCTTCTCCGGAAAATCCACAAAAAAGGATGCACACGATTGTGCCGTGTGCAGCTATATCTGAAAAGCTGAGGTTAATCTGACAGTCAGAGATACAATACAGATTCCCACTGCTTTACAAATATTAATTTTATTATTACCTTGATCTTTGGCTGATTAGACGATGACCAAAGAATTCTATGAAATCAATATCATAACTTTAAATGATTAGTGACTGAAAGACATGGAGAGGTGGTGTCTAGTGCATCTCTGTAAGGTTGTGTGGTTCGGCTGACGTTCCACAGTGATGCAGCAAGGTGCATGACGTCTGCCGAGGAGGCAGGCGAATGCCTGGGTAGCCATGGCCACCAGGAAATGAACCCACATAAACAGTGTTTGTTTTTGAAATACGCATACGCTTAAAGGTAATGGCTAATCTCTCATTTGAAGAATCACAACTATGTGTTCGAAGTTCAAAAAGAATGCGGGGGTCCATGTGGAGTCGGGTGCCTATATGGAGTATAGCATGCTTTGCGCGTCATAGAGGAAATTGCAAGATTATGCCCTAGGCTTGGCCAGTAGTAATTACTGAAGAAGTGGCCTATAATCTGTGGTTGTTCTGTGATGTGTGTGAGGATTACTGTGATTGTGTGGAGGTTGGGACGGCATTGTTGCGCATATTTTTGTGCTCCTCCTTAAAGGTTGTTTGTGTATGATTCGCACTTCACACTTCACCTTGAAGATAAAAAATAGTTTAGATTCAAAATATGATGCGAGTCTATTTAGATGATCATGATAATGTTTTTGGTTTGTGTTCAAAGATAGAAACGGAACATTGCAGAATGAATAGATATAGATATGTAGTAGATATGTCTATTATCTTTCATTTACAGGAAGGGAAATTGGGCATCAGCTTTTTTTATCGCATAGACTAGTAATTACAAACTAATACAAAATAAGCCCGGGAGCATGGGGACAATAAAAGCCCCTATTTTAAAGTCTGAAGTTTGATCTCAAGATCACTGGCATCTTTAATTACTCAGCAGTTTTTCTTGGCTCTTTCCTTCCTTGCTTTCGTCACCTTTTCGCTTGGCACCCATTTCCACATCAGGATAAAAGCTTCTAAAATGATTAATTAATATAAAGTTATATATTTACCAGCCAATCATAATCTTTGTGTCATTAAGGCTTTATAAAACCCTTCATTTGGAGGAGAGCACCTGCTCTACCTGCCATCAGCTCCTCATGTGCTGCGTGCAGCTGCTGCCTTGGCTGGCCCATCGCTGGTTCAGTTCCAGGCCCTGAAGCCCTTTACCATCAACACTCACTCAGAGGTACCACATTAAGGTTGGTGACAAATGACCCCCCGAGGTCATGGCACATCAGAACACCACATCAGAACACCTCACGGCAGCTCATGACAGCTCACGGCAGCTCAGAACATCCCGTTCCAGCCAAGGCTTTGATGCTTGCCAGCTTTATTAACCACAAACTGAGGCTGAGCGTTGGATGCGGCTGCCGGTGGCACAATTAGGGATTTCCCAGGCAGAGAGCAAAGGTCATTGGGTCAAAACTGAGCAGAAATTAAAGGAAATGGATGAATGGATATATTGTTTTTGTCTGACACCTGTCTGAGTTTGAGTTGCAACCCCAAGCACTCAATACCTGTTAAAGGTTTGGACACACTTTCTCATTTCAGGAAAGAGAAAGAAGTCCAACCCTTTGACTGGTACTTCATATCATATCAAAAGATGCTGCATACATGAATACAATTAATCATTAATATGCAGAGACAGGGAATAAACACTCACCAAGTACCTTATTAAAAAAACATTACAATATAATGCATGAGAATAAGAGCTCTGCCATAAATCCTACTTTTACATGGCTCATGCATTTACAGTGTTCAATGACTTCTACTCAAGTTATGAATCGCCTTTGCTAAGGAGTTTGTTTTATGTGTTTGTCTGTTTGTTAGCAAAATCCCTCAAAAAGCTTTGGCTGGATTTTTATCAAATTTTCAACGAATGTTGAGAATAGTAACATGAACAGATGATTACATTTTGGAAAAGATCTGAAATAATTCCTGGTTTCTGGATCACTTTTTTTGTTGTTGTTTGGTAATGTTTCAGTAAATGGAGCTGCTAACAGGCTCCGTGGTTTGGGGCCACCTGGTGGTGATATCTTGCACTTGCATAGCTTGTTTTCTTTGTACACTGTACCAGAGACACTAAGAGAGGACTTTCCATGCTTGGGGCGGGTATGAACAGTTTAACTTGTATACATATTTTGTTTGATATTTAGCATCATCACCATGCAGTCACGAAGTTGCAGATGATTTCCTGTCAAAATAGCAAGTTTATTTTTGAGTGATCTATAACCATGTTTTACAGTCGTCCCAGCACACTGCTGCACTGTTGCCTTGCTAGTTTTCACTTCCTTTCTAGTATTAACTTTAGATGGTGTCTTTTATTTATTTTATAACAATCACAACAGTGATGAAAACTGATACTTTTTGTTCTACAATAGTGTGTGTATTCAATAAGAAGAGGACAACCATGTTGGGTGGGAGTCACGATATGCTTTGCGGAGGTCTGCACTCTGAGTGCTTTTATAGTTATTGAGGTCATTCAGGGTGAGGGTCGTGTATGGCAATGCAGTATAAGAAGTGTTCCTTTATTTGTCGGTTAACATACAAGAAGAGGGCACATAGCTGTTTACACAGCTACTGCTGGACATGTCAGACGGAGGAATATCAGTATTCCAAAATTACAAAAGGGAGTGGAGGGGGGGCATCATAAAACCTCCAAGATATCAAATATGAATTTCTCTGTTTTAGTTTCTTTTCTCAAAGGAGAACGCTGGCTATGTGATCTACAGAGCAGACAGTGTGCAGTAGCAGAAGAAAAACATGACATTTGATTTCAGTTGGTCTTTACAGCCAAAGTCAGCACTTTAACCTCACTCACTGTTTCATTCCAGCGTGACGAAGTACAAAGAGGAAACATTAGAAAAGGTTTAGCTGGCCAAATTCTGTATTTGCTCTGTAGTTCAAGTTCATATTAATATGTTATCTGTTCAAATTAATTCAAGCAACCCATTCTAGCCTAACTCTAAACTCCTTTGTACAGTTGGAATTATTTGGTTATGCAATGGGTCAGACATTGATCCATTGCAGCATTGCATTAGAAGCACACTCCCTGCTGGAATGCAGGGCACAGCCTGTTGTTCTTCTACAACACATTAAAAATTCGGGAAGATGATTTCAGAGTGAGTATTTAATTCTTCCCCACATCTCAATAACAATGAAAGGGAGGGAAATGTGCTCAGATTTTGAATAAAAGCAACATCGAACTAACTTCATTTGGATTAAGACAAGTAGCCCATGATTACCAACCAGTTGGTGTGTCTATTGATTATGTCTTCATGTTGATTTTCATAGTTTAGGAAACTGAAACAAGAAAAACTCATTACCTTTTCCTGATGCAGCATATTCCTCTTAAATGTCACCATCTTGCTACATGCATCATGTGCCTTGTTTGATTCCTTACTGTTCTACATGGAAACAGAGTGGCTGCAGTGTTACTATGGCATGAAGAGGAGAGTAAAAGAAGGACGAGCTCAGCGTTTCTGTTTGAGAAATGCTCAAACTTTCAAAAGACTGTCTGTCCGTCCTTATACTGTCCTCTGTTTCCCTTCCCTTCGTGCCGATTTATGGGCTTGACCGTTGCTAGGATATGGACGCGCACAGTGGTCCTTCATCACTCTGACTGGCCGAGATGCGCTGCCAGAACCTGTTCTGAACTGGGAGCAAACACTAACACAAGCACAAAGTGACCTGACGTGACTGCAACCTAACCCGCCTCTCTAAGAAAACATAAGCATTAGGGCCGGCGTGCATGCAACATGTCAAAGTCAGCACAGATTGTACCAATAACTCCATCAAATAACAATCGGCAGCCAGCGGACTATTGTTAAGTGAACCGAGTTTACATCTGCCTGATATGGACACGGACTCCAGCCGTAGACCAGCGCTACTGACTCCCTCGCTAAGCTACCTATGCGCTAACACGCAGGCTAATTACCGCATAATGACTTAATGAGTGCTGCGGGTTTGACTCAGCAGGAAACAACTGTTCTGTTTTACATCCAGTAGCAGGCTCCTGCAGCATGACTCACCCCCGCTTGGCCCAGTCCATCGGCTCCATGCACGCTGGGAGACAGTGCACAGGCCTGCCTGCCTGCCTGTGTGACTGCCTGACTGACTGATTGACATGCAGGGAGATGACGGGGGCATGTGGTTTAAGAGAAAAAGTGGAATTAGGGGTGAGATGAAGTACAGTTGTTATTGAGACCTGAAGGGAAATGAAGGCTTTATATAGGGGGCACAAACTAAGACATTGAAGATTACTTCAAAACGCATTTTTTATATACACATAAAATACTCCCAAGAATGCAAATCCTATTTTTTAAAGGTGCAATGCATGGTACTTGGCCACCTTCTCCAAACTAATAGAGAGCAGCATTTTACCTCCCACCCTCCTCTCCTCTCCCACCCTCCTCCCCTCAGTTACACACCTGGACTCACATGAGATAAACCTGTTCTGCTCTGTCTTCTTTCTAAAGAGGCAGGGCTGTTCAGACGGATGTGAGCTAATTTATCAGGAAGCGCTTACCGTAAATGATCAAATAACAGCAAAGGAGTTTTATTTGTTTCAGTCACTTAACAGACAAGGTGGCAAATTGGGACAGGATATTAATTCCTTCCTGACAAAAATCTTGCTAGGCAAAACTCAAAAAGTATTTTTTATATTAGTCAGATTACACTACTGTAGTTAAACGTCTGCTCCACGACAGAAAATTTGAATTTCATGTCGTACTTTTTATTTTTTCGCTGCACCGATGCCATAGAGATTGAAAATTCAGCAACATTACCAGAGAGGGTTTTATTTGGAACTGGCAGTTATTTATCAACACATACACCTGCACCTGGGAGTTAAAGGGGACCCTGAAACTGTTGTGTTCTTTGTCTGTTACACAGGCAACTTGAAAAGGTGTTATGTCAAAGTCTGCCTCGTCGATATGAGTTTCCCCATATTTTAACTCTACTACTAGAAAGTTTTCTAATTTCTAACAGGAAGGGAAAAACCAAACCAAACTACTTTCCGTTCTCCTCAGAGTTTAGCCCTGCGAAGAAAAGATCAACACAGCTTTGGAAATCGGAGAAAAGAAAGAACGTTTCACGGAAGAAGTAAATCAAAATTGTCACGATTTTATATTGAATTTTGGAACAGGCAAAATATATTGTAATGACGTGCGTTGTGTAGTAATAACACAGTTTGAGTTATTGCTTCACAAACTTCACAAACTAACTACAGCAGGGGTTGGCGTCTGGGTGGGCGGGAGAAATGTTAGAAGAAAACATTTGGAGACAAAGACTGAGTTTGTTCATTCATTTTAATCTATTGTCTAATCCAATCTTGTGCCATAAATTGAGCCTTCATTTTCCCAGGAGATCCTATCTGGTGGCAGACAGTGAAAGCAACGCTTGTACAGAACA
Source organism: Lepturacanthus savala (assembly GCA_030544235.1). Classification (NCBI taxonomy): domain Eukaryota; kingdom Metazoa; phylum Chordata; class Actinopteri; order Scombriformes; family Trichiuridae; genus Lepturacanthus; species Lepturacanthus savala. The sequence continues at coordinate 32,636,428 of CM060465.1, forward strand.
GCACAAATGATGATGGTGCCAATATTCTGTAGCCAGAACTGTGCAATTAACATTTATTTCATAATGATAAATGAAAGCAAATAGTCGTCTACTTGCACTTTTAATCATGTTTAAATGTATATTTACAAAGACTTTTTTCTGTCTGTGAAGGGAATAATGAGATTATGTTCTTTCCTCAATATTTAGGGATTTCATTAAAGTACATCAACACAGATGAAACTGTTTATTATATTAAATTATCTACACCTAAATTCCCAGGCATTCTCTAAACAAAGGCGTTAAAAAAGTAATACAGAAAAAAAACTCTTAACTCTAACATTAAGAAAACATCCTATCAGTCAGTCCACCTCCTGGCAGAAAAAGCAGTGGGTCAGGCAATGTTTAACCTCTAAGATTCTATAATCCTTCCTTAATGCTGGCTCACTCTTCCACTTAAATGGTCTGCATGTCTGAAGCTAAGCTGACAAGATGGATGTATTGACATGAATCCGGCAATAAAGGGCTGCCGGCTCCAGTGTGTAATTCCCTCTGAAGCCAGTTGGCTTATGCAAATAGCAGACCACCCGTTACCACTGAAGGAGGATTAGAAGCCCACTGTAATGAGCCTGCAGTCACTCAGTGAACGACACGTTTGGTAGAATGGAGCAGGAATCGTTTTCATCGTCATTTACGATAAATGATGCAGTAAAGCATTTACCAGCATGTTCATTAACATGGTGTAAGTGCAGCAGAATGTAATGCACAAACGGATGGATACAGATGACTTAAAACAGCAGTCACTGCACCTGCACTGTTTTTTTGTTTTGTTTTGGAGTTGGTACATTACCCTTAAAGAACAGATTGTGGTGTTGTTTGCAACTTCACAACCAATCGGGTAGGTACCTTTCAGGACCTGCCCGCTCAAAGAGGACAAGCAGATGGAAAGCGTTGCATGAATATTTAGATTAATATTCAGCAATAGACAGAGACAGAGCGTGAGCCCAAACCCTCCTGTTCCAGCAATCCATCGCCATGTTCTGATAAATGATTTGAGTTCAAACACACCAAGATCAATTCATTGGTTTTCTGATGCATCCCATGCCAGACAAAAATAGATTTAAAAATAAATATCATGTCTTAAAGTTAGTCTAAATTAGTAAATAACTTAATTTCATTCACTGAATTTTAAGGAAGAACATGCACAGCATTGCAGAAAGCACACACTGTGCATTTTTATGTTGATATCTGATATATATGTACATACAGTATGTGTGTGTGTGTGTTTTTAATGTACAACACCTGACCGAGTCAAATTCCTGATATGAATTATATACTTTGCCAAAAAACTGATTATGAGAATCTCAACACTAATCTTTGCTATACACATATTGCTCGTTAGCACTGACATTGGCAGAGGCATAGATAAATAAATAAATAAATAAATATGTATATTCTTTATGATAATGACACAGCCTAGAGACTGATGACCCATTGTGAGTCTACTTGTACTTTTACACTTTAAAGTAAATTTAATAATAATAATAATAAGTACTTGCAGATGCAAATATGTTGCAGGGTATCGCTACGTTTGCAGTACCCTAGGGAAGGAATCTTCACTGCTCCATGCAGTACTGTACTGACAGTGGAAACGAGGCTTATACGCATCATCCATTTCTCATCTGACAGCAACAACATGACGGATTGTACTGCAAAATTATATGAATTGATGTCAGAGGTAAAATTGTAGGTATGATGCTCAACAGAGGAAAATAGCCCACTCTTATGTCACGGATTGTAATTAAAACCTCCCCAAATTATACTTTACTGTATCATAGAAAACCAAAATAGTGATGATGCCATCGGATGAAACATTAGGGTAATACACGACTTTCTCTGAAAGTCAGGAAGCTGCAGCGTAACAACACGGATCCGTCAGCAGCCGCTGTGAGTGAGTCACAGGATGATGGGAACTCTCCTGTGAGTCCCGGGGCACCGCTGCTGTTGTTGGAACGGGGGGCACTCAGCCGCATCCACTCTCACTGGATGAGGAGGGGGAGGGCACACCTGCAGTCGCGCCATATTTCTCTCTCATCACGTCCACTGAGAGTCATTCATGAGGACGAACACAATCTCCCTACACACTCAGACGCTGGATGTCATCCGCGCTCATGTAGCCACAGGTTTTTGGCATCTCAATCCCACGAGTTCCTTTTTAAAAGTGCCAAAATTTGAACAAAACAGAAGGAAGCAGCGATATTGTGTTTTTTTGTGATCTGAAGAACGTTGGCTCTGAAATTCTTGGTAATCTGACCTGAGTCACTCTTTTGTTTCCTTGTGACAACTTTAATCCAGTTTCAGGCTTGGTTCAGGATTCATATTTGACTTTAACCAGGGTGATTAGACCGACTCTACTAGTATAATCTTTTAAATCATTTAAAAGGTATTGGGATGATATTTAAATATATTACTTCAGCATCTCTTCTATTGTATAATTTAATTTAAGTTTATTTAGATTTTTTTTTTGCAATATCTTTTATTAAAAAGATTATATATACATTTTTTGGTATAATATTTCTTAATTTTCTTGCAATTTATTGTTTTTGAGTGTTAGAATTGTTACTAATATAACTGTAGTCTTCATATTTGACTAAACTATCAGGGTAGACTGACTCTACTAGTATAACATAGAAGTATAATACTCTTTTAAATCATTTAAAAGGAATTTGGAAGATATTTAAATATATTACTTCAGTTACCCTTTTACTGTATGAATTTTAGGCTAATTTATTTAGTTTTTTGCAATTTTTATTAAATTATGTATTACTAGATTTTTTTGGTATAACGTTTCTTAATTTTCTTGCAATTTATTCATTTTTTACTACTATCACTGTAGCTCCATCTAGTTGTTTATAACTTTATAATGGATTATAAAACCAATCCACTCTGATTGGAGCATCTTTATCAAACTCGTAGCAGATTGTTTAAAAATTCCGTAAATGAACAATCTGATCCTGTGCCGGTTCTGTGGGAAAACAGCCCTGTTTAAGATCTCAGACATTAAACACAGTCCACTTTGAACCACATCTACCTGTGCTGATTAATAACTCAGCGCTGGGACCAGAACATCAAGACACTGTGACAAATAGGCAGATCTAAAAGGTTTTGGACAGTTAAGTGTACACTTAGCGGCGTAGTTAATGAGGTATGTACTGTAGGTTTGGAGATGTGTGTGTGTTGGTGTGTGAGAGTTAATTTTGGCTCCATGGATATGCGGTGATCAATTAGGCCACATCAGGCCGTAAAGTGAGCTGATGCAAACAGGATATTTCAGTCCTGCTTGTTCAATAAGAGCTAAATGTGTTGAACTCTCTGAGTTTGAGCAGGGCCAGAGAGATGGTAGAGGTGCCCTCATAAATTTGCTCTTTAATGTTTCAATTGGCAGACTCTATGAGGATGTTTTTATAGCGGGTTCATTCACGGAGCAGCGGGTTGTGCCTCCTTCAAACAGGGGAGGAAAAAAGCCTCGCACGCCATTTTATTTGTGTTTGCCTTCGCCTCGGCTTCTTGTGAGGGCGCATTTTATGATGTTGGGTGAATTCATGTATTTGTCATGCCTGCGGTCGAGTCTGTGAGCTCAACATGCACTCTTTATTTTGTTTTGAACATATGATTAGCAAATAAGCAAATGTTATGCTCTTGGCAGACAAAAAAGCAATATTTTGCTTCCCGAGGAGGCAGATTTATTTCAGGAAGGTGGAAAAAAAACATGGTGAATTTTTAAGAAATAAAAAGACAAAAGACAACCTAACCACCTGCTCTTAGTTTTACTGGAATATGATCAAAACATGGTTAGCTAATCAGGGACAGATGCTCTTAATGTGCAAGCTGTAGTTAGTTAAGAAGTAGAACTTAAAATGGACTTATGTACTTCTTGAGAGAGCAGTGAAGCCTTTCAACTGTAACTACCAAACATGTTGTGAATTAGTGCCCGAATGCCAAATTGAACCACAAGCCAGGCTGTTGCTGACCTTTGAACCAGACTATACCCACCAGCTTGATGTTGGCACTCCCTTTTTGTCTGTGCTGTGTTCTCTGGTGGTTGTTCATTCATCTTCCTGTGGTTTCGGTGAGGATATTGGAGGCTGTCATGCAGACATGCATGGGAAAGGTCTATCGTAGCCTTTTGTGCATTTGTACATGGCAACGCAGGGTGAGGCCGTTGTTATTCGGGTTTCGCTAAGTGGCGAAGCAGAGTTCATGGACCTGCAGCCAGCCTTTAATTGGTAAGCACAATCGTGTTTTTCGAAAACACATTTTATGGTCATCACAGGGGCTGAAGGGGAAAAGAGAGGGAAAGATATGAATTTATTCACACATTAGCTGTCACGCCATATTTTGCAATTGCTATAAACGTGCCAGCGGTTGTAAAGGAACTCGTACATGATAATAACTGTGTATAAACAATTTTGATTAGTTACTCATGCTTTAAATGAGCTTTTATTGGATTGTTGCTTTAAATCACGGCGGTTCCAACTCACTTCCACACACACACACACATGTTGATATCTGATAGTGTGGGTTGGATGATCTGTAGTGAAATAAATTATACTAACAGACCAGAGCTTCCTTCACAGCAGGTTTAATTGTGAGCTCAGTTTATGTGTCTGCAGCACAAACGACAAAGTGTCTCAGATGCTTGTGGACATTTATACCTTTCAGTTGTCGGTGGAAAGTTACTGAAGTGTTCTTTTTTTGTTGTTATTTTGTGCATCTGTGCTTGTCTTAAGTATGTTTAGTTTGCTCCTACTTTCACTCTTATTCCACTCCAATTTTAAATAAATATATACAATCAATTTACAAAAAGAGTTTCTCCTGTTCTGTGTTAAGGTGCCTGTCAGATTCTGTGTGGCCTAACCTGACAAAAGATATTTCTACTTAAAAAGAGGGATGGTTCACTCTCATTGCATAAGGCTCTAAATTAGGGCTGACCTCCAACAATCGACTATTCTTCAATTCAGAGACGCCTGATTCAACTATGAACCTCATAGTCAAATGTTGTTCAGTAGCCAAGGCCATATTATGCTGACTATATGAGCCCTGGATGGTGGGCTCTGGATTTGAGCTTGAAACTGCACAGAAGTCACAGTGGCCACAGTGTGTGGCTGCAACAGGAAAATTCACTAGTTCCTACTCTAGGTTGATTTTAGGAGAATTCTGTCTGATTGCAGCTATGTGCGGCTCGCTCATTGTGTTTTTGGACTTGTTGAAAGTTTTCGCCCAGAGTTGAAGTCTATTGTTTAGTAAAACTGATCTTGCCCACACATTTTTTTCTTTGAATTATGAAGTTGATTAGAATGAACAAGCTGGTTTTCCTGGCACATGACCACAGAAAAATCAGACAACCAAAGGTAGCAGTAGAACATGAGCTTTTTTTCATTCAGTGATTTTTTTTTCTTTCCATTTTCTTTTGGACAATGTTCCCAAGTGTGAACTGAATTAAAAGCTAAGAAATAGGTTTCTATCTGAGGGATAAAGGCATGTTTTGGCACGTTGTGGTTTTTGAAGCCATTTTGATTCTATTTCACTTTTCTAATGTTTAATATGCTCAAGGCACAAAAAAGATCAAGCTGCTATCTTTAAAAAAAAAAAAGACTATAAAAATCCTTAGTCAAAAATAGCCCTACTTCAAATAGTTGTCTTGTTATCCCTTATGATTACAGATCTTACTGGCAGTGTTGTTGTCACCTATTTTAATTACAGTGTAAATCAATCATCTTTATTTGTCAGTGTTCTGACCTGCAGGATTCTACTACTGTTGGATTTCACAGACTGTGCCAGTCAGTACACTCCTGTCTACACACACACACACACACACACACACACACACACACACACACACACACACACACACACATATGTATGCACGAATAAATAAAGGTATGTGAGTTTGACTGTGGATCTGTCTCTATTTGTTTATTGTCAATCATGTTCAGTTCAAACTGTATCACTCCCAAAACAATTGATCGGATCTTCTGGTACTTACAGAAAATACATTTTAAATCGGGCACTTTTGTACTTTTACTCAAGCGCTTTCGTTAGTTCAAAGCTTCTTCGTGCAAGCCAACATTACAGAAGTATTGTAACATCTCTTCAAAAGAGAGCTGCTAATTTATTCCTCATTCTAACACAGGCTACTGTGGGCCGCCAAAACAGCAAACTTCCTAAGATAAGTTCACCAGTGCTGACATCTTTTCTTCTTTCAGAGGAAAATACCACGCTCCTGGGTGTATTATACAAAAAAATGGCTGCCATTAATTTCGTGCATACGCTGAAAAAATTCCTGACTTCTTGGTTTATTTCTGCGTAATGCGACCCATAGAGACTGATCATTAGAGTGACCTCCCATTTTTACACGCTTTTTGGGTCACATGGGATTTTTGATGCAGTACCACGAGTGGCCACTGGGTAAAATCAACCTGCTGCTGAGAGGCGGTACCCTATCCAGGTCTATAATACATCCCTGCCCACTCTCTACACATTAGCTGCAGCGTCTTATTTCAAGACGTGTTCATAGACCCTCATGAAATTCCATCACTATCACCTAACAGAACAGAATCTGTACAGTAACATGCCCAGGTTGTTACACTATACAGGAAAAGTATGAAGTAAGAGATTTATCAAGTCACCCAAACATGAAAAGTCTATTCATACTTTCTATGGACACTGCACTGGATTTCATTCTTTTTTTTGTATTGGTTCTTGTCTTTTCCCCTGTACATTGGTGTGTAGGTCCTTACCTACACCATGTCATGCCAACTAATACTGTGACCTTTTGTACAAGGTTATGTTCTTAACATCTATATTTACGATTGCCCATTCATTACCAGTACATAGTCCACCCTACATGAGTTATAAAACCCTATTGACTGTCTTTGAATTGACTGTCTATTTAATATCTGTATATTGGCCATGTTTAAACACACATAGAGTTTTGTTCCATTCCTGCCAGGTGTTTGAAGCGCCTTCACTTCTTCTGTAATGTTTAACTCGCTGTTGTGATTCTTTACAATGTGAGGGTAGCCACGGCGAGGTGTAACTTCATTCACACACACATGCACACACACACACACACACACGCATGCATGCACACGCGTTGACATAGTCACATGCTGGATGGGCTGGATGATACTTGCACTCACACACTTTACTCTAACAGCCCTGAGGGATTAGTAATGGTTTCTTGGCAATAAGCCTGGTTTGTAGCACCACTCATCGTTTGGATCCCATATCGTGGGGATTTTCGTTTCACCTCGCTGTGTTTTTCTTGCACTAAACTCATATGTTTTCATCTTGACAGCACATGTTAAAAGAAGAGTTATCATTGTAATCACGGTAAAACATACGAAGAGTTCAAGGGGGGACCAGATGTTTGTCTAGTTGTGGTTATAAATCGTGTGTACTGTATTTCGGATGGGTACGTCCATGCTGCTTTCACAACAAATCCACTAATGGTTTTATAGCCGCCAGTTGCCATGGCAGCTCTGGAAGCCAAAAGAAGTGCACCCCAGGAAGACAATATGAGTGTGTAGAGTGTCTTCAGGATTAGGACCACAGGGCTATTTTTCATTTCACCTTAGGGCCACCGAACAAGAGACTAATGGGGAGCATTGCCTCTCCCTGCATCTAATCTCCCTTCAGCACTTGAGGCCAAGCAGTAGAGTGGGAGGATAGAGTGTGTGTGTGTGTGTGTGTGTGTGTGTGTGTGCGTGTGTGTGTGTGTGTGTGTGTGTGTGTGTGTGTGTGTGTGTGTGTGTGTGTGTGTGTGCGTGTGCGTGTGCGTGTGTGTGTGTGAGTGTGAGACAGGGTGAGTAAGGACCAGATGATGCATGCTAACAAGTGCAGCCACGGAATATTAATCACAGAGTCCTTAGTCTGCAGTGCCTTGGCTGAGGGAAGTATCAGCATTCATGACATGTCCACACTTGAACAGAAACAAAAAAAAACTGCTGCTTTAACTTATCAGGTTGTTTGGTTGGTTGGTTTTTGAATTATATTCCATAAAAAAGTTGGATGCTGGAAAATTGTAAGAAAAGTCCAGCATTTGTTAACCGGGAATTTTCTCTATTGTTGATGATGACTAATGCTCATAAGATTTGGGAAATACCGGCAACAATTGCAAAGTGAAGGAAAAAACACTTGTTTGTTTACCTTAGTGTGAGGTTTCAGGGATTTCTAAGGGACTATTTTCTGTGATCATTTGTGGTCAGACTCCTTGTTAAGTGTTTGAGATGTATTTTGCTTTTAAGCATGTCAGAAACTGAGAACAACTCTGAACATGAAATGTGTGCCTGGTTTTCAGTTAGAAAGGTTGTAGCTTATGTGATGTGATTTATTTCCAAATGAAACGTCAGTGAGGTGTAGCTGTTCAAATCAGATCCTGCAGATTTAACAGGATCACACAAAATGGGTATGGATTAGATGTGAACTGTAAAGGACTGTTGATACCGTCCTCACCTGCAAAAAAACAAGTTTTCACCAACTGAACTCGTTGCAGGTCCTGTTATAATATTACTGTTGTAGATATAAAAACCCATGAACAGTATACTGTGGTTTTATATGATAGCCCAGTCTAATAATCCTAAATTGTATTTTATTGGATACATATAAGTATACACCCCTGAGTTTAAGATGAGCCATTATTATGAATAAGAAAATTACAGAATTTCACAGTCTTATACTTTCATAAGATAATCTCTCGCCATTGACCACCATACATAATGTTTCTGTAGTAGGGTCCATGGGGTAATAAATGTGTTGGTAAAAGTAGGAAGACATTTTTCTTCATTTGCTTGTGTTTTGTTTGTTTGTTCTGCTCTCACAGTGGAGAGTAAAATGTTATTGTCATCTAATTTACCCTATATACAGAGATATTATAATATTCAACAAAAATAAAAAAAACACTGTTTATCAGAGTCCCTCCATAAGAGTAGAACGTCTCAATCTTGTAAATGGATCCTCACCCATAAGTATTATCCTCCTCATCTGTCATAATCCTAACATCAGACATAGTAAAAGCAACATCCCTGGGTTTAGACCTTTGTGCATGGTATCATCTGCCATGTTTCTTTTCCATAGTTTCCTCCTGTTACTATCCTATAAAGTTATTTTTTCCACTGGAAAAATGAAAATGGTATGAAAAACGGGGAGTTGGGGGGAAGTTACATAAAAAAAACACTAAAGAAATGTCTGTTATGGCATCGATACCTAAGTCAGTGTGATATCTTCAAATATGCAATTACGTATATTTATGATTAATAATACTGTTTCATCACTCTTTGTTGAAATTATGTGATAAAACATAATTATTCAGGCCCTAAAAATCCTGGAACATCCGCTGTGCCACTTTATTTTTTGCATGAATGGTTTCAGGACATTCAGTCTAGATTTGAAGTATTGTCCATACAACATAGAAGCCATAAACCTGCTACATGTCAAGCACAGTTTGAAACCCGTTGTAGTCATTGGCTCTCATTTCCAGAGGGGCTGGGACTACCAAATCTTAAATAGCCCATTTTACCTGATATCACCCTATATACTACAAGGTCCAGGGGAGGATGACTTATGAGACTCTACCACTTTCTAACATGTGTTGTACGTACCTGCAGCCAGGCGGACTAAGTGGTTACCATGGCGAGAGGAGAGCAGAGCACACAAACCCTTTAAATACACCTGCACGCAGATGCACATACACAAACACGACCATGTACATTATGTTTAATGGTTTCCATGGAAAGCTGCCAAAATCTTGCTCTTCTTCTTGTTTCTAGTCTCCTTCCCTCTCCCCTGACCATCAGGTCCCCCTGACCATCTCTTGCCATCACTCTATTTCTAACAGCATTATGCTCTTAACCCCACCCCCACACGTTTTCCACTATACCTTATGAAAGAAACAGCCCGACCAGAGCAAAGTGAGACATGGGATGTCTGTGAAGTAACAATCTAGCATGATGCATGGTGTGCCACACACGGTACAGGCCTGGAGACACGTCTTATATCATCTTTGCCATTGCCTAAAAGCACATCAAGAAGACCTCCATTTTATACCATGGAATTTCTCATTTCTGATTTAGACAAAGAGGTCATGAGTAAGGTTATTGCAACAGGCTTGCACAGAAAGCAATGGGGGAGGGCTGGTCAGGAATGTGGGGGAGCATCTTTAAATTGATAAAAGTTTGCCTTGGGCCATTCTGCCCACGCGTTGGATGGATTTGCACATTCTTTTTTCTGCAAAGACATGTTTTAAGATGCAGGAGATAACACCCAGACATGTGGGTAGGTAAGTGAGACTGATGTCATTGTGGTGCCTTTAATGGGCTGTTTCAGCACAGTGATAATGACATCCACTGGTGCAGATTAGTAACCAGAGCATTAGGATATGGAATCATATCAGTATTTGCATGAGGAGATTTACTCCTGAATCTTTGATCCTTCAAACACAACATCACAAATAGAAACATGGACTTATAGCAATTGCAACTCAATGCATATTTTTCGTATTTTATACCAAGATTTTTTTTTTTTAAATAAATGAGTCACTACATTATCACTTGCTACCATCATACCATCTAATGAGTGTTCTGGTGGTCAGTTTGTAAAATATATATTTTATTTTTAGCAACGACAAATTCTAGTTTGTGTTGGCTGAAATGCACACTATGTAATTTCCTGCTGCTAAGATCATTTAGTGAGAAATAACAAAGTGCAAGTCCATGGAGTCTTAACATAGTGTTAATTAGCTCACTTTCCATCTTTAATAACTCATGATTTAGATGTTCCAATGTTTTTTTTTAAACCAGAACCCGGATAATTTGCAGATGTCAGGTAGTTTAAAAAATAAAATAACTTATTTTAGTATGAAACATCTGGGATAAGGAAAGTACAAAACTCAACATAGATAACATCTATAGACATTTTAAAATAAAAATAAAATGTAATTTTGTAGTTTTAAAATTTATATGTATATTAAAATGTGAGATTGTGAGTGACAATCTCACTCACGAGTTCTTTTGGTTGCTTTTCTGGAGCCTGAATTGTCATAGAACTGTAGATGATCAAACTGCAAAGGGAAAATGGGACAATGTGTTTTCAAACTTCTGTTGGCCTTTCTAGTTATTTCACTGGAGCACCTTATTGGAATAATTTTCGAATGTTTTTTTTTTTTTGTAAATTTCAGCCACAAATGTGAAATTCCTCACTAACTCCGACCTCATGTGAACACAATGCACAACAGTCCTTCCACACTCTCCTTGACACCCACTTTTTGGCCACCTGGAGACATTTCAGTGCGACGCTTGTTTTTCAATTGCAAAATTCAACCATTTGATTCTTTAAACGTAACTTAGTAGACAAGCGAATTTTAGCTAAAGTTCATCGCTGAAACATGACATTAGTGACTGAGTACAGCAGTGGTTCAGATGACAGATGTTAGATTGTTTGTCACTTAAAGACTTTTTCCATCTTGGTGTGCACTTGCAAACACCCCCATCCCGAACAATTGCAGCTTGTGTTTCTGGATTTGCATTGCGTTCAAGAATGTCCTTGACATGCAGCAGGTTTTTTTTCACGGAGATCAATGAAGTGAATAGCTGTGGATGACGCAGGGTAAACTGAATCAGATGTATGTGGTTTCGATCAGGAAGCTGAAGGAGAGCAACATCGAATACTTCCTCTCCCCATTGTAATACATGGATCTCGCCTTTCAGGATCCATTATGCCCAGACCCAATGGAAGAATAGGCCCTATGATAGATCCTTTGATAGTATTATTAAGGAAAAAAATGCCATTGTTGTTTCAGTGCTGCAACACATCTGCTTATTCCCCTTCTCCTCCAGATGTTTCTTGTTTTCGCCGCATGGAGTTTCTGTATCAGTCAACATTTTTTGACCATAAGAACAACCTTTTGATCTTGAGCCTTTGGTCACACAATATGCTAAGGGTTGATAATGAATTTCTTTTTGCACCAGTTGTCATTACTGAGGCCTGTAAATAGCTTTGAATACATATCACAATTTGTCATGTAGATTTTGGCACCATATTTGGTTCTTGGTGCTTCTTGCTTTGCCAAAGAGTAACTTCTGGGTTTGTTTTTTGTTGTTTTAGTTGGTTTCTTCATACTATTCTACTTAGTGAAATCTTTTACTGTGTTTGTAATTCATTCATGATATTTACACTTTTCAACACTTTGTTAAATCCTTTTATTAGGTTTTATACACAAGGATACTCTTGCAGGAAGCTCTACAGTTCTTCCAAAATATAACAATTTAATTCTCTTACGCTGTGAGGCAGCTGGATTACGCAAAATCCATCTTCATCCATTAGTGTCCAAAAAACAGTGGTTTGGCCAGTCAGCATCTTTCATGATGTAGTGATCATGAGATGATGTCATGATAGGTGGTGATAAACAGATGGTTTATCTATTCACCTGCCAAGTATTTCAAGTGCTGCCCTTTTTGAAACTCTTTCCAAGGAAGACATCATAGATGGTTATGTGTAACAAACCATCTGGCCGTGTCAAGTTAGCTGTCCTCACCCCGCAGCCAAAACACATCACCCCCATTCAAATGCCTTGTCCTGTTTGAATCCAATCGTATACTAACCATTTTTGCCTCCTTGTCAACCAATGGGAGTTAACTTGAATATTCCTTGAGGAAAAACGTCATAATCCAAAATACTATGCTATATCATAAACCTAACTTTACTCCTACATATAATTGTGTTAAAAAACAAACTACAATGCATCAAGAACGTTTGCAGTGAAACAGTGAAGTTGAGATTTTCAAAGTAAAAGCACACATTTAAAACATAATGTTCTTTCTGTCTCTCACATTTCATCCAAAAGTCATCACAAATGTTTCTAATAATTTTTTAAAGTACAATCCAAGTCTATTGGCAGTTTGCAGCAAGTGGAAATCTCCGAAGCTTAAGCCAATGCGGAAGTGCCAAAAACTGCAATTCCTGCAATGGCCGCTTGAGGCAAAAGTCAATCCCTATAGACCCCATCTTAAAATGCCCAATTTAGCAGCAGAAATAAACATTTTTATAAAAAAAAAAGTTTAATTTCCCCATTTGTAACAACTGTAAGGGGGGTGAATTTGTTTTATAACTCATTTGTTTAAATTGTATTGAGTTAACCCTCAAATTTATGTAAATTATGTATGGAAGTTACGTATAATTAAGGGATTTATCGCTGAGAGTGATAGGTGGCTGCAGCTCCCCAACCAGCATCACACTCTCATCCAAATATGGTCACAGGAAATACCAGGAGAGACGCTTCTGGCAAAAAAACCAAAAAAACAAAAACCCAAAAAACAAGATGGCGACAGCCACAATGAGGCTTCAAAACGTGAGTCCACCAACGAATGGGTGATGTCATGGAGTCTGCGTGGACCACTTCTATGGTTTAGCACAGTAGGAAAAATTGGGATTGTGGTCGGGGGAAATGTCATGATTTAATCACTGACAAATGTCAACCTTTACTCAACCTTCAAAGGACTTTCGTTATGGATAATTGTTGTTCATTGAAGTTTTTTTTAAGGATTTCCGTTGGCTAAATAGAAGTGTGACTGCTACAACATAGCAATACAAAGTAGAACATTGATTATACTTGTGATACATGCCCAAAAAGCCTATCTGGGATCGTTAATGTGGTTGAAATGAACAAACCTTGTCTCAATGTTTGAGTCACTTTTTAATAAGTGTAATTTTTACATTAAAATCTTCTTTTCCTGAGGTTCACGAACACCAAGAAAGTAAACTGTAGGTCAAGACAGGGAGACAGCTGGGGAATGTGTTCTTGCCGCCCAGGTCCTGGGTTTCCCCGTCCTCACCAACCTGTCTGGAGTGGACACTTCTTCACCTCCGCCGCCCCCCCCCCCCCCCCCCCCCCCCCCCCACTCCTGCTTCACAGAGCCCCAGGGCTCCCAAACAGCACATAGGATTAATCCATATAATAAAGCGGCTGGCTGAATGGGTTTTGTAGAGAGCAGAAAGGAGGTAATGCTCTGTGTTTTCTAAATGGGGGACCAGAGGGCCTTTCAGAGGGAAAACATGCTGATTACTGTATTGTAAAATGGCTTTTGATTCCCCCTGCCTGCTTTAATCCCCGGGACACAACAGTGGCCCTGTCTCCCACCAATGGCAATTGAGCCTCTAAGGAGACTTGTATTACAAGCGGGCAGGGTTTAATTGTGAACTCGATCAGTTATTAAAGAAGCCAGGGCCAGCTGAATTGGAGACCGGTGGGCCAGTCCTCCACTGCTTTTGACCGTTGTGCCTCTTTCTTCCTAGACCGAGGTTTGCAGTGTGTTGTTTGCAATGCATAGCCAGAATGAATACAGGCTCCCCACTATAGAGTTCTTTCTCCCCCCCCCTCTACGTTTTTCCTCCTCTCCTCCTACTGGCTTCCAGGGAACGCAATTAAAGTGGGGAATTTTCTGGGAGGATGGGGCAGCGGTGGGGAGTGGAGGGAGAGCAGGGCCAGCGAAGCTATTATCCACCCCGTAGGGTTGAATGGCTGGCCCCCCTCAGCGAACACAAAAGGAGTGGTCAGAGCCCAACTGGAGAGCGGCCCCATCTGAAGAATGCCGGCCATCAGCGGTGGCCCGGTCCCCGCTGGCTTCACGTGTGAGGACGCTCACCCAGCGAAAACCTTTGGTCTCAATAATGACATATTACTTAATCCTCAAAAGCATCTTAAAAGACTCATTAGAAAGGCCAGTTCAGTTTTTATGGATAGGTTCACAAGATTTATCACTTCAAACTTGGGGGAGGTCAAAGGTAAATCAGAGGGGTCAAAAACTGACAAGAAAAGGGTAAAAAATGCATTTAATGGACACAATTATCGATTTTGAGCTTTTCTTCTTGTGAAATAATAGATAAAAAAATCTTAAAATGAAACAGTTGCCTATCTAAATGGCTATAACAATAAACCTCATCTAGCAAAGTGTGTAATAACTTTTTGCCATTAAAGATAATTTATTATGGTAATTTTAATAATATTTATTTATTACCATATTAAACCTCAGTTACTACATTTGCAAAAAAAATTCTCTTCACCAGGACAATAATGTAATTATCAGCCCATAACGTTATCGTTTCAGCACTTTTATAATGTTATTGGACAGTTATTACATTATTGGCTGCTACAAGTTTTTGTAATAGTCCTTGAAAGGACAAGTATTTGGTGATTTAGTTCAGATGACTAGTCAATAAGAAAACAAAAGGAAAATAAAAATAAAAAAAAATCTCACCTTAAAAAACACTGTGGTGCTGCACCAAGTTGTGCAGTTATACAAAAAAAGGCCAAATGAAGTGGCCACATCTAACACAGTTTGGGCGCCATCCACATCAAAGCAGTAAAAGGGACTCAAAATTCATTCCACATACCACAAACAGGTCTCTATGGGGACGAGAAGGGCAACCTTTGGCTCGACATGATGTTTTTTTACACCTTCTGCAACATTTCAGGCATTTCTTAAAACAGAACGGCCGTTCAGCGCTCCATTTTACCTCAGCATTCCTCGCCGTCCATCCGCCTAGTTATCCATCACCGTACAATGGTGGATTGAGGACACCCTGGGCAGGCCAGTGTCTGTGGAGCCTGTGATGAGCTGTGTGCCAGTACGGGTATATAGAGGCTCTTTAATATCCGCCGGGAGGCAGAGGGGTGGGAGTGGGGTCAGGGTATGGAGCTCACTGAACTGGCAGCCATGCAGCCCATTGTTGCTGTTTGTTAACAGGTGTGTGTGTTTAAATGGGAGTCTTTCAGTGGAGCTGCTACACGAGCCCATGGGGCCCGAGCACCTCTCACCCCCTCGCAGTGTTCTCCTCAATGACAGCTTTTCAGCAGCCTGGGGAGGAGGGGGAGGAGGTGGAAAGGAGGACGATGAGGCCGGCTGAGAGATTAGAAGTGAGAGGACAGACTGCGCTACAGTACACAGTTGTGTGAGCAGGTACGTTACAGTCATGGAGGCTGAATTTCAAGTTCTGCTGGAGTAATGGGAATACACAGATAATTACAGCCCCATACACACATGTACTGTATGCATAATGCATATGACTATTAAAAAATAGTTAAACATCTTGGGAAATACCTTTATTGGTTTTCTTGTGGTAGAGTTAGATGCAAAAGCTGTTTAGTGTGAAGCTACTGCCAGGACACAGGTTGTCTTAGCAGAAGCAGGAGAAATAGCAGCTTAGTTCCTTGTCCAATGCTTCTTACATCAATTTTTATTTTTCAAATTTGCACCAAAAAATATGTAAACGTTATAAAGTTCTAGTTTTTAACAGTGCTATGTGCTGGAATATTTCTTGGACAACAGCAGTGCCCCCTTTGGAGTCTTGAATGGTTGCCTGGCAACCTGGCAGTGAAAATACTTTAATATTCACTTGATTAGTGAGCTGTCAGTCTTCATGCTAAGCTAAATATTTCCTGACTGCAGCTCTTTACTGAGAGCATGAAATCAGTTATGTTTCTATTAAATTTAAGTAAATTTGACTTTTTAAAATACTTTATTTTATATTAAACATTTAATTGCTGCTTTCCCTCTAACACAGAGATGTCAAACTCAATTTAATTCATAGGCCACATACAGCACAATTTGTTCTCAAGTGGGCTGGAGCAGTAAAAAAATAGGTATAACACCTACAAATTTATCCTCCTTTTTATGTAAGGAAATGCAATAAAATATTAACATGATTTATTTCACCTTCAATTTACAGAACAGTAAAGAAGACATAAAGAAAAAATGCTATTTCAACAATATGATGTCTCCGTTTTCCATATTTTTTGCATTGCATTTCAAACATTTAGTCACTGAACAGTATTTACTTTTTTAAGGAGCAGGTGAAGTTCTCTCCTGCCTTACAAACTATTTACAAATCAGAACTATAACTATTTTAACCTTGATTCCTGACTTCACATTTCTGTGAAGAAACAGGAACTGGTCCATTTTTTTGCGATCCAGTAGGCTGGATTGGACCCGTTAGCAGACCAGTTCTGGGCCCAGGGCCACGTTTGACACCCATGGTCTAAGATAATGTGTTCTCTGTTGTTTTTTATTAGTTTTAGCAGTTTCTGTAATAGAAGGAAGTAAGCAAACAAGCAAAAATATCCCAAGTCTAGTCAAACCAAGAGTAATTCCATACATCCTTGATGCCTTTGCTCTTTGTAATCAGTATTTTCAGATTTTATAGTCGAGCATGTATTTCACTGGTGAGGGAGTATGATATGATCGCTTGATGGTAGAAGAAGTCAGGTGTGTCAGGTTTCAACAACTCACCTACTGACATAGATTTCATCCTATGCTGGGCAGGAACTTTAAACTGCCTTTTCACAAGACATTTTCATAGTTGTGTCTTTGCATTTCTCTTCTCTTGACACTTTGCAAAACTGTTTTGCAGTCGGCCAGCCATCACATTTTCCTTCCCATGTCACCCCTGCCTGTGACACACCGAGGCCCATGAAAAAAAGGTCAAGTCTTACGCATTTTCACCACGCGCGTATCAGGAAAAATCGTTACCCTGCGGCTGTGGAGGTTTAAAAACAGAGGGCAGCGAGTCTCCCCCGCTATATTGGGCAATGTGTTGAGGATTACTGTACTGAGAGAGAGAGAGGGAGAGGGAGGGAGAGGGAAAGCTGTGTGAACGATAACCTCGCCACACTGCTCCATGGAACCCTGCCCTGTTAATAGTTTCCACCATGGGTGAGTGAGGAGGAGACCGAGAGAAAAAGGAGGGAAAGCAGGAGAGGAGGAGCAGCTTCCTGTGTGGCTGGATGGGTGCTCGCCGCACCACGGAGAAGGAAGCAGCCTTGGGCACTGTGGAAGAAGTGATGAAAGATGCCCTTTCCTCCTCATGCAAATAAAAACTGGTTTATTGTCTCCTCAACATGCTGCAGCTAAATGCCTTCAACTGGTACTATGATTATGATATTTCCTTTAAAAAACATTTTGATGGAACAGTTTTATTTGAACAGGGCCTAAAGTTCATTTTTAATTACTGTATGTATTTCAATCTCAGAGTTTGGGTTCTCTGTTTCCACCATTTCTTTGGATGTCTGTTGTTTTTATCTTATATTGGGTCAAGCTTGGTCTACTTTGGTCTGGCCTGGTTTGACTAGACCGGAGTGGGTTCCAGGGTCTGTGTCTCACCACAGAGACTGTTATCATTCATTGTTGGCACTTATTCCTATATAAAATAAAGGAATTCACTCCTTATTTGTGTATAACCTATGAAATCAGACCAATCACCTTAGTCTCTCTATAAGGTGTCAACTCTCCTGATTTGGTGGTTGGATGGTGGTTAGATAAATGGATGCAAAAAATTACACTGAGATATATGGAAGGTTGTAAAAGCAACAGGAGAGCACTGTTGAGACTAGTATAACCAGACATTTTTACTGTCATGTCAGAACATTTCAACAGGACATTTTTACGGTGAAGTCAGCCGTTTTACTGCTATTAAACCGGACATTATTATTCGTCAGGACATTTTTGCTGATCGTTTTAACCCAAACTATTATCTTTCCCTAAATCTAACCAAGCGGGTGTGTATTGTGCCTAAACATAACCGGAGTTAAACCACAGCATTGTCACAATGTAAAACATAATTATAATATACATAATTAACAGTGATGCTTTACTTTGAAGGCAGGCATTTTACTGCTGTTAAACCCAACATTCTTACTGTCAAGTTGGGACATTTCAACCAGGCATTTTTTTCTGGCATTTTACTTCCATTGTGCCTAAACCTAACCAGACCTTAACCACATCGTTTTCACAGCATAAAAGATAAGTATAATATACGCAATTAACAGTAATGTGTCTCATATCCATGCTGAAGGATCCATAATCCTGAAAATATCTTAAAATAGGTCAATTTCACATGATAATAGGAAGGTCCGCCATCTTCTTAAAGTTAACGTTCAAAGAATTATGGATAAAAAAAGCTGCAACTTTTGGAACTATATTAATTGTTTCATGTCAACGAAAGATCAGTCTTTAAACGGGTGTGTCAGCAGAGGTCACACTCTTGAGACTCTACATAATGAAAGGTGTTTTACCAATGAAATCTATTACTTTTAGGTCCAATCCTGCCTTAAAGTAGACTTCACATCAGCAAATGAACTGTGTGGATTAGACAGATTAGAAATAGATGACAGGTTATAGTGTTGAGACTCATTTTTGTTCTTTGTTGAATGTTGGGACTTTTAGATCTGCTTGCTTTCTTTATTTCCCTGCGCTGTACAAAAGCATTAGATTTAATTGTACTAAAGATATGTTTTTGAATTAGGCCAATATGTCATATCTTCCTTTGGCACAATCCTCAAAACTATATATACAAAGGTCCTGTGGTCCATGGAATCCAAACTGAAGCGATCCACCAGCATCTCACAGAGCCAGGCGCTCCTGTCCTCAGGTGGTGAGATATGATGTTGGAGCCCACGAGACAAAAACAAACTTCTGAGGCCTGCACCGCCCAAGCCACCACAGGCCTTGGCACTGTCAGGCCTCAGTGGTAGAACAGTGGGATGTAGGAAAAAAGCAGCTGTGCGTTACAGATTATACATGTCAGAGTACTTGCAGCGTAACCCTGCTGATACGGCGGGTTGACAAAACCTGTCCGCTCTCTCCCTCAGGGAGATCCTGACCCCAGGTAAAAATGAAGCGTAGCAGTGTTTTACTCTATAGGGGAGAGCATCCGTGACACGTTAAGCGCTTCAACCGAAATAGAGAAGAGTATATTTAGGGTGAGTTAACATCTCTGGAAAATAGTCCCACCATGCTTAAGTTAGCAAGCCGCAAAAGGTCTTTAAGGTCTTTTTTTATTGTAAAACATACAGAAGAGATCCATTCCAGAAAATCGTAGAGAAAACAAAGACTGGGAATCTATTCTATGTTCTACAGGACTTAACACAGCACTGTTTCATAGTTTGTTTCATCTGTAGTATGTTCATTGATGTCTTTAATAATATACCTGCCATGAACCTGTTTTATCATATTCCTGTAGACAAACTTTGATTACTACTGTTTAGAAGCAATCTAGAAACCTAAATTTCAGTCATCGGTCAATATTTACATATATGGAGCAATTTTAGCATCATTCAGCTCATTGTTTTGGCCACAGTACACTGTTTGGCAAGAACCAGACTCCAGAAAGACAAAATCAGGGGCTCACTGGTGAACATGTTGGAGCCTTTTACAACTAAAGAGAGATATTTTCTTTCAGGAGTTGGTGGAGACCAAAACAGAGATAAAAGGTGGACTTACTGGTGTATAAGGTGGCAGTGTATTAATTCATAGTATTTTCTACCAATTGCCCAAAACAAATCATGAATATTGGTTTAAAGCTGAGTACCGCCTCTAATTATTACAAATGCTATGTAATGCAAAAAATCACATTAAACCTATTGAGCATGATAAAATAAACCCAACACCTGAAGATTATTTACTGAAAAATGTAGGGAGATACAGTTGAAAGCTTTGAAAAACTCTTTTAACCTAATTAAATCATGAACATCTTATAACAATTTTGAATATACATTTTATATGCATGCACAGTGGGGGGCTAATGAAGGAAGCTATTGGCTAATGCAAGTGTCAATATGTCAAGCAGCACATAAATCAGTATCAGTCACTCTTAATTCCCCACAGCATGTTCATTCAAGTTCCAACTGTATGAAATCTCAGGACACCAATTCTTGGGGAAGACAAGTTGCATTGTTTCAAAAATTGGTCACACATCATTTGTCAGTGAGCAGATCATTTGAAAACAATAATCCTATGACAGAGATTGGTCGGATGGAGTAGCCGCATGGAGAGGGTCAGAGAGACCTCTCGGTGACCCCCGTGACTGATCCGCATGCGGATCCAGAGTCTTCATCTGGGGAAAACGTGTATTGTGATGCTGGAAAACACATCTTTGAACTTCCTCTCGCTCTGAAGTGCATGCCGAAAAACAAGACGAGGGCTTCCAAAAAAAAAACGTGCATTTGAGGAGTAGCGGGAACACAGATTGACAGTTTTTGGTTTGCTGTGTGTTTTTCTAGAGCATCTGTCTTCCTGCTCCGGCTCAAAGAGACAAGCCGGAGGAAGCGTTTTGCTCCTCTCCAAGGCCTTGAATGTGGGAAGGAAATCATTCGCACATTGCGTGAGACCCGACCGTTGTTCACTGGTGTCTGTGACAGCACTCATCAGCGCGGCATTAATTAAGGATAAATACAAAGCATAAACAATAAACACGTGACCACAAAAGCCACAACTACCTCCCATACCAATCCAGAGCCTCGCCAAAGAAAGTAAATACAATAATCCTTTCAAGATTTGTTTCCCCCCCGACCATCCAAGGAGCCCCCCTATATGAGGACTTAAGTGAAATGCATTATTCAACAGATAGGAGCGTAAGGATGTCATTCATTGGAATCAAGCAGACCAGCATTAGATCCTATTTCACATGGCAGTTTGGCAGGGTCTGACTGCAGATGTGCAACTTGGCATATCATGTCATTTCTAAAATAACCTGTTTTTGAGTGCTGTGGGTCTGGGTCCATGTCTGAGTTTTGCTGGAGCACCCGTTGGAACTGATTTGTACGTGTTTATGGAGAACTGTGTTTAAATGGTTCTGCCAGTGTGTGTGTGTGTGTGTGTGTGTGTGTGTGTGTGTGTGGTTGAATGGGAGTAAGTGAGTGCGTGCAGAGGGGGGATGGTTGAGGGGACAGCTGTAACGGAATCACTTCATAAGTGAAATACCACTCCCTGTACAATAGCCAGCCACAAACCAGAGCTGTGGTGCAAATGTTTTTCCAACATGGCATGGATCTATCCCTGCATACTGAGATTAAAAAATGCATTTTTCACTTCCTTCAAACGAGAAACCAAAGAAGGTTATGACTGGTACACCATAGGTTCGGGGTCTCAGATGCACTTCATGCAAACATCTTGGAATAATGTTGCCTGTTGTTGTTGAGTTTTCCAGTGCGGCGAGTATCGTTGGGATTGCGAGAGCTTGAGTTGATTATCAAATATGTCTTCCCTGCTGTTTCACCATTTCATTTCAGAGACAAGTTTACCCAAGACAGGCTTCAGAATGCCTGTGTCAGTGAAGACAGTCCATTGAGGGGCAAATAAAGGGTGCTAAAATGCATTCGTTCTACATAGTTTCACATGCTGAGGGCTATTTTGCATCCCCCTGAAGAGTTAAGATTCAATAGCCTCTCACCCTGAATTTGCAGAAAGGCCTTATTAAGGAGGCTGAGGGGATGAACTACATTCCAGAGGCCTGCTGGGAGAAAACAAGATGGCCGTGTGTGACATGTGGCTTTGTTGGCGGGTGAGGGATGTCTCTCATGGCCATCAGGGTGTCAGAACTGGTTACCTCTAATCGCGCCTGATAGGCAGAGAGGGCCCGGGCACAACCACAGGGCCTCGTGATTCAAATCACAACCTCTTACAAAAACGCACCATGACCACACATTGACAGATTAACATTCCACATGTTTAACTCATATCTCAGGAGCCGTGAACAAGTGGTGGTAAACTCCCTCCCAGATTCCAGATCACATTGTTCGACCTTTTTTCCCTCGCACCCACCGCGATGTGAACCTGAGGGAACGGCAGCACTGGAATGTCCGAGATGGAATTCCTCTGAATGGCCGTTTGACCTGACTCACCACTTAGTGTCAGCACAAGGAACATACTCAATCATTAACAACTGGACCATGGTGACCGCTGACTAGAATGGCTGCTGTGACCCAGGCCTCATGACTGGCATGGTCGCTTACATACACAGGCAGGGAAATCCTATGACCCCGAGTCCACCATTAGCATTGACCTTCCTATTACAAGGATGGAGAAGAAGCTTGGGAGGTATTTAGCTTGAGTTTTCAGATGCTACCGAATGAAATCTTCATCACCATGGAAATGATCTGTTGGGTTCTGGTTTGACGGCAGACGTTGACGGCAGACGAGTGCAGACACATTCATTTATTGCATGAACGTTTGTTTTGTATAAACTTTGTGACTCCATGGTGTTTTCAGAAACTTTTCTGCATCTTTTACAAATCAATTACATACACATCCCTGATTCTTTTGGTCCTTTCACAGTGGAAAAAAATATGAAAACGTCCATGCAAACTTCTAAAAATCACCCTTGCAACATAATCCACCCTCTCCATCTAAATGCTCAGCGAGTTCCAAACAGTCATATTTTCACCCAAAATATGGATAAATGTATGATGCTTCCAAGCTTTTTTCTCTATAACGTTACAGCTCATTTCCCACCGTGATGAAAAACATTTGTAAGTCACAATATGTTAAAATTATTATATGCTGTGGGCCACAAAGAACCCTCATTCACAAAATATACATCTTGATACACAGTCAACAAAGCAATGGAAGCATGCACAATATGAACAAATAATCCTGTTTGATTATTTAAGTCCTTGTAACAAATTCCAGTTTATACAGAGACTAATTATATTGACCACTAAAAGCATTCAAGGAGCCACAAACACAGTCTAACTGTAAGTTCAATGGTATCTGGACACTTTTCAAATGAATAGTTAAGATGTTCAGGTTAAATGACCTGTGATAAGTTTAGTTCTTAGTCTCAAATATGATGGTTGTGATTTTTGATATTATTATTAGTAGTAGCATTTAATATTACATTTAAATTAAAATTCAGTAACAGAAACGAGCCAACCTGACCCGCACTGAATGGTAATTGGAGTCTGGTCATAATGTAAACAGGTAGACACTTAAATTTTGCTATTGCCTCAAACAAATGACAGTGGAAACAGCATCTGGTGAATATAGCACATATGCCTGCCAACATTGTGAGGCCTCCCCTCACCACTTTGACCGCACATGGCTCTCCTATAGCTCCTCTGGCACACAACCATAATAGTATGCCATATCACGTTCTCACGTGATATATCTAGGACTGTACTCCTGCGCAATCCACAAGGTCTTTATGTGGATTGGGAGTGATAGTGGGTTAGTTATAAGACATAAGACTCTTTCCATGAGGGTCGTGGTGGTGCACCTGTTTATCCAAAGCCCAGAAAATGTCAGAGCTACTGTGGTAGATGGTGCCTTGTCTTTTCGAGTCAGAGCGAGTGTCAGTGAGTGTCTGAGACATCTTATTGCTTCGCCAAAATTGCAGAGCGGAGTTTTTCTCTCCACACGAAAACATGCCACGTTGGTTTCATTTGATATCTGATCACAGATTATGTTCCTCAGTCATAATTAGGAAATATCTCTTTCAAACATTTTGTGCCAGCAACATTATATTATGGTTAAAGGAAACCATCCCTACAATGTCGAAACAGCAGCACTGAAAAAAATACGTCACTTTTGAAAAATGTACTAGTGTTCAGTCTCATTGGAGGCCTATTTTTTTTCTCCAAGCACCCAAATTAGCTTAACCAGCACTTGTCAACAGCCAAACCATCAAATAACTTACATGCAACATATTTGAAACCAAATGTGAGCAAGCTACCACAACAACCCTAACAAAACCAAGCTCTTCACAGGCAGGGGGCCGTAAATGAGTCCAAATAATGACACAACGCCACCCAGAAACAGCTGTTGGGGAATGATGGGAAAGGGAAAATGGACTGACAGGGCTTTGGGGACGCATGTGGGGTCCCTTTCAGGGCTGGGGAGGAGGAACCTGTGAAAGGGCCTGCCATAGGGGAGAAAAGAGCCTCTCATGGCCCATTGTGCATGAATGCTCCAACCTCTAGACCTGTCTCTCCAGCTCCTCCAGCTCCAGCCATCAGCCTCCCTCCTGAACCCGTTCTCATTACCCAGGCCCGCCTGCTCTCACCCATTAGGAATGTTTGTATTTGTTTGTGTACCTCTTTTCGCTTTATTTCACGTCTGTTGTGACTCATTTGACACCTTGCAGACCTCAAACCTACATATCACTTTGTGTCATCACACAGCAAGTTAGAAAAACGGATTCCAATGTTTTCATACACATCCTTAAACGGTAATTGCACTTTATTACAACTTGGGTCTTATTTTCGTAGTCTTTGCCATCATTCCTATCATTAATAATAACATTGTAGTTCCCAAGTTCATTACTGAGATCTGGGAATGCAGCAACATCACAACTGCCAACAACTGTCCATTTTAATCATCCATGACAGTTGACAATGAAGGATTATAAAGATTATAACTGACATTTTGGGTGCACACTTTGGCTTTAGTAGATAATATGGTAGATAATCTGTCTTTGCTGTTAGTTTGTTGACTGCCTCTTTTTTTGCCCTGTCAGATTTGGTTGTAGTGACGTTACTATATTCCCGGATTGCTGCAGCAGTGCTGACTGCAGAGTGTTGTTATATCCAGTAGAAATGGCAGCCAAAATAAATGCATCCAATATAACACCAAAGTTGTAAAAAAAATGGTTAAGTTATGATAGTGCAGACTAATGAGCCACTGCCGTGGTTTATGCAGCTTAGTATGCCACAAATTGCAGTGACATTACAAGCTTGATATTCTGAGCTAGAATAAAGTAGAGCTGAATACTTAACTCCTTGAATTTTCCAGTTGGTTCTTTTTCGCTTTGTATTAGGCTGGGCCGTTTCTGTTTTTTTATAGCATACCTTCCTGATATTTCACCATGGTATACTGTACATGACGGTATATTTTTAAAAATATTTTAAAAAATTACCCCATTCCCCACAAGTAGTTATATATTTATTATGTTGTTTAGATATAAAACATATTAAATTGTGTCCTAACTCAATAACCCTAGAAATTATGTTCAAAAAGGCCCCAAAATATCAATGTCAATACATGCCCCCCCCCCGAACTCGCTGTAGACTTGCCAATTTACAGGTTTCTCAGAAGTGGAGGTGAACTTACTCACTGCTGACAGTCAGCAGTTCAACCTCAGACTCTCTGACTAATACCTGGAAAATAATGAGTCACATCCGGCTCCTATTAAATGAAACCTAGTCACCTCAATACAGTATCTCTGTATCAGTTTAATAGTAGATTCAAAGGTATTAAAACTCATACCAAGCCTAGTTTGAATGTACAGCAGGAGTATATATCAATATCATATGAAAAACATATAATAAACTACACTGGTTATTTCAATGGATTTCCCCCCTGCAAGCTTCTCTTTTATGCAGACTCAGCTTGACTTTGATAATTGAATCTTCCTTGCCATGTCTTGACATTGTGGCCTCTGAAGTACCAAGTGTTGAGCTTGCAGATTGGTTTGCTTATACTGTACATTCAGCCTCTAATCTGCAAGATTTATACGTCATCCCACCCCTGTAATTAACAGACTTCCTAATAACTCACCTCATACATTTATAACATTTACTATCCCCACATATCAGCACACAACAGGACCTATTGAGATGTCAGCTTCAAACTGAAAACATGGGGAGGTTGCCATAGGGACAGTCATCACTCATATGCCTCGGAAACCGACACTGTTTCAAGCTGTGTTGGCTATTTATTCTTCAGGCAGATCTAAAGATCTCTGTGAGTGAACTTCAAGTAGCATATTTTAGGAAAAAGAAAAGAAGGGATGTGACCCAAGAGCAGGATTACTGTGGGTCACAAATCACAGTTTGTTTAGCTGTGAAGTTACTTAGCCAACTTATAAAAACTTAATCAAAGAAGGATGAATACACATGTAAAAGAAGTCCAGACATCTTCTGTCAGAATGAGCCAATCCTCATGCGACCAAGCACACCCAGGAAGTCCAGATGATCCGCACAGTCGAGTTTCGTCCATGCTGTCATGGACCCCGGCAACCACAGCACGTCAACCAGTAGTCTGAGGCGGGATTTGGGGTCGAGTCTTTGCCCGTGGCTCGGCCCGGCAGCACAAGTGTCTGGTCAGACCCGCTGGCCAGGCACCACGCCCTGCCAACAACCACTGTCTGACAGCTGCTGTTGCCTCACCAACCTGAACGCATGGGAAAAGTCCTCAGAAAGCCAAGCAGACAGTTGGGATATGACAGGACAGGGGCAGCCTGTGTGTCTGTGTGCCCCATCACGAGCAGTGTTCTTTAATGGACTGAGTGATGAGAGGTGTAACTGCAGGTCGGAGGCCAGCAAACTGGCAGGAGTTAAAAATGGATTTTACTGCTGCTCCAAGAC
Organism: Lepturacanthus savala; assembly: GCA_030544235.1. Lineage (NCBI taxonomy): Eukaryota > Metazoa > Chordata > Actinopteri > Scombriformes > Trichiuridae > Lepturacanthus > Lepturacanthus savala. The sequence continues at coordinate 32,663,594 of CM060465.1, forward strand.
AGACCTAATAGCACTTCCCAATGAGGTCTAATGCGTTTATGTATTTGTGGATTATGTTTTATTGCAATTCAGCTCAATAAAACAGAGAAATGTAAGGGTAGACGTTTTCTTTGGAAGGATTATATACAGGTCCATATGCAGAAACCATGATACTCAGAATTAGAAACATATTAATTTTTCCTCTGCTTTTCTGCCCAAGCCCGCTAATTGATAGAACATATCCGAATCCTGGTAAGGTGATCCTAAAATGAACATACTATGCAACTATTCTTTCAAACCACATTTCATCTCTTATATTGTAAATGGCTCGTGGAAATCACCACCAAGCAAATTCTTACTAAAGAATTTATTTTGATAATCCTTCATGACATAAAAGAAAGATTTTATTTTGCTGACGTAAGAACAATTTTTGTTTTGTTTACTGAACTCAAAGATATTTTGCTTTTTTACCTTCATACGGGTTTTAAAACATATTTTATATGGCACTTTCATAGTTATGATGTAATCACACAACCACATAAGATGAAAAAAATGATCTGTGCACAGAATGGTTAAAAATATCATTCAGAACTGTAAGTAATAACAAACAGAAACTTCTGGCTTTATACAAAACGTACACTCTTTCAAAGAAGTAACACTGAATTAAAATACTTTGTGGTAGCACACAACTTTCTGCAGCCAAAGAACATTGTTTTGGTGCCTGGCTGCTTACTGCTCGAGTTAACACCTGTACTGCAAACGATTACTCGAATCACTGACAGAAATTGACTAATGCTCCCAATGAATCTTCCCAAGGCGCTGCTTGTGCATCGCTCAAGCTTCAACAGGTCTGGAACTGTATGTGTGAATTCCAAATGGCTGAACGTAATTACAATTGTGCAAGATATGCATCGCTTATCCTTTTGCAGAACAAAAAGGATAATTGCAAGTAAAACGTAGGCGGGGTAATAAAGTCGACACGTTTTCTTGTTGTTGTTGTTAGCATGGTTGACTGAGGAACTGGGGAGATGATTTGGTAAAACAACAGGTTTCTTGTAGTCTAGATCTCCTCTCTAGATCTTTCCCTTGGTAACTCTGGTGGGGTATTAAGGGAAGGAGAGGAGCTTGGAAGAGGACTGTCAGTGCCAGAGCTTTGCCTTAAACAAAGACATGTGTTACCAAAGGGATGTCAGCCTGCCCGCTCTCTCGCACTGTGTAACTCAATCTCCCCACATTCTCATCCACTGAGGGGGGTTCTTAGGAAGAAAGGGTTAAGTATGTTGATCAAAGGCTCAATGATGGACCAAAGGACTTCTCTAGATCATCAGTGTGACCCCGGTGCATCCATCAGCCATTAGGACGTCAGGACTGCGGCAAGGCAAGGCCCAGTTGGTGTGGAGGCAGTGGAGGTGGGGGCGGGCAAGGAGATGAGGGTCTTTTGGAGCCGGGTGCTGATGGGTCTGTGTGGTAGATGGGGAGCTGGTGGGGGGAAACAGGACCCACAGAGACAAGAAAAAGAGGGGAAAAAATGGGAGGAGGGTTGGCGGATTAAAGCCCCAACCAGCCTTTAACTTCTCCCAAACCACATGGAGCTGGTGTCCAATGCCCTACATATTCAAAGGCATGTACACTAGCCCACTTCCAGCCAGTGACACAGATGGAGACAGAAATATACAAGCGCTGGGCAACCAGTTTCTCTGATGTTGCTTTCCGTGCGGTGCGCTCTGCTGACAGACTAAGTTAGCCATCAACTCCCTGAGCAGGAGATCGACAAGTTTGCTTGTGTTAAGTAAACTCTGTCACCGTGCCGCTCATCATTACCTGCCACAAACACTTAGAGCCTTGAGCGCTTGTTGGGTTTGACACGGCCGAAAAAGTCATTGAAAAGTAGTAAGATTGGTTTGAACAACAGGTCCCAGTGTTTCTTGCGGTGCACTTAGCTGCATGTTGAGCTGGTGCCACTGGTGTGTTGTTCCGGTGACCTTCCATCCCCATGGAAAAGCAAAGGATGCAGCAGAACTTTCCATGTATGTGACCCACATCATGGAACCGCTACACCTCCACCACTGGTCTTTCCACAGGCTAGACAGGGAAGGATGATACACTGGCACTGAATTTCAGTGGCATTGCCTGTGTGCTGGGGCTTCTATTCCTGGGCTATTCTTTGGAAGGGACTCTAAAAGGTTGCTTTTTAGTGGAGAAAACGGGTAAAAGACTTGGTGGTGCTACAACTTCTTGATTCATAGTAGCTAAATGTCTGTTTTGACAGAAGACTCTAAACCAGTATTAAAAGGAGATGCTTCAAAGCGAGCAAATCATTTAATTTTTTGAACCCATTGACGATATTTTGCGTGCTGTGTAAGTTTAAAAAACACAGAAAATGCCAAAATTTTCCTAATGGCAGCTGTGGAGTGTCAAGTTCTGTGGTCTCAGCTGGGTAGCATGTTGTTTTATCAGAACAGATCATTTACAGCCGGCTACGGTACTTGGAGCCTTTTTGCATTTCTCTGGTTTTGGACTCAGATAATTCTTTGCAATTTTATTATTTGCAATAATAAAATGAAATGGTAAATTCAATTCGCTAAAAGGAGAGAGAAACAGATTTCTTAACGATTCACAGTAAAACTTTATGATGGACGCTTGGAAATATCATAACTCAGTGTACGTTAAAGGCAATAGGCCATGGAAAAAGGATTCCCAAGGTATCATTTTACAGGTGATCATCCTTGTGAAAATTGTTTTCACGTCCTCGAATATGTTTGTCTCATGTATCAACCCATACAGAGGGTGAGGGGTTGAAGTGCTAAGAAAAGGACACTTAAGGGTCTTGTAGTTTTTCCCTAGGTGGAGTCTGCTTTTAGAACCCCGACCTCACTTCATGAAAACAAAACGTGAAGAGAAAAATAACCTCAAGGAGAAGCCGTGGCCTAGCCGACCACTGGACACTAAGCAGCACAAAAGCGCGTGTGGGCCGTCCTCGAAACTCCCTCCGCCAAATGTCTCCACGTAGAAACCCACTTCCCATAGGGATGTGTCTGCTTCACATGTGCATGGGCAAGACAGCCACATATACACATATCTGTAAAGAAGTGGCGCTCAGACGGAGACACTATTTTCATTTTTTCCCCCCAAATCTACACTGATCTTTGCACAAACACATGAACGCAAGGCACACAAAATCCAGCAGTGCCTGGGGTTAGACCCATCCCATCTTCTCAGACTGCTGATGCTGTCCTTACTGTAGCTGTGAGGCCTGAGGGCGTCACCACATAAGTATTAACCTCGCTCATATTTTACAAGCACCGCTTACTGCCCCGGTCCAACATAAACAGGTGTGCACGCCAAATTGGGCGTCATTACTCCCCAGGCTAATGTCTTGTCTGCTTATATATAGTCAGAACTTTCACTTTGCTATCTGTTAATCAGTAGTTATTTACAGTTTCTGTAATGGACATTTTTTTTTATTTTAACCTGTTCAGTCAGAGCCATATGTAGGATAGTTGTTGGTGTTTGCTGTCGTGTAATATAAAAACCCTCAATTAGAAATCTGTTGCATCTTGCCTGTGTTTTTCCTTCGCATTCAATCATCATGCACAATCTCTGCTATTCAACAGTTGACTTTTTATTTTGTCAGTGATATGACATCGAACATGTTCCGACCTCTCGGATCTCTACTGTCTGCGTGAAAGAGTTCTGCAGAAAGCCCTGGGTGCGCTGTTTTTTTGGACAATGCAGTCACAGATGGATGGAGGCAGTCAGGTAGCGTACAGAGTCCTCAGTCTGGGGTCTTGACGATCCCCACTTTGCCTTGTGGTCTATGATGTCACACAGGGCTCTGCCTTTGAATGGCCATGTGTTCCTCACCACTAATATCAAACAGATGATGAGAAACCTCCAAATGATGGTCTTTCACTAAGACAAGCAGTCAAAACAAAGTTAAAGGAACACAGAAAAACACCACTCCATGCGATCACATGAAAAAACAAAAAAGAGAGAGACTATACGTTCTTAATTGCTGCAGGCTGTGTTGCGGGCAGCATTTAAATGCATTGTGTGCTTCTGTTTTGCTTTGTTGAGACCTCTTTTTTTAACATTTTAAACCTGTATTATCGTGGTACAAAGACAGATTGCATCTCTGTCCACAAGGGCTGCTAAGGGATGTTTTCAGCACGGTAGTAGGCTACATCCATGTTTTCATATCACCTAAACCAAAGCCTTCACATCCTGGAATAACAAACAAGACTTAAAGGATTGGCCCAGAAGAATCCATCATCCATGGGGACTGCTAGACATCCCTTTCCTCAGCTGGAGAGAAGTCTGTAATTGAAGTGCGGTATCTGGAAGACAACAATCCCTTTGCTTCTCACTTGGGATCTGGCTAATCTCAGGCATCAACTCGCAAGACCCCTGACTCCTTGATTTTTAATTTCATCCCTTCATTTGGGTAATTTATATTTTTTGCCACCCTTGCTCCCCCCCCAGCACACACACACATACACACATACTCTGAGACTCTTGCAGATGTGTCTTATCTCTGAGAGGTCAAACGTCTCAGCTGAATGTTCGTGTTTCCTTTTTGCCAAAGTTACAAATTATACAAGGAGGCAGAACGTTGGAGCTAATTCAGTGGAATTTGGGAGGGTTTTTGTCACTTTACAAATCAGGGAAGAACATTCTAAAGGATGACTGTTTGCTATCTAGACTGGATGCTTCTTCCTGTCAGGGCTATGTTACTCTCAACGACCACCAACAAATTGGGACTAAAAGTTGTTTTATATGACTTTGGCTTGGATCCATTCAATTACGCAGTCCGCCATTATAAATTCTCTTTACAGCAGATAGTAAAAGGAGTTGTCAGCCAAATGAGTAATCGCTCTGGAGGATCGACCTGTTCTAAGCTACTTTATTGGGTCAAATCCTTAAAGGTTTTCAGAGGACATGGTCTCCCACTTTCCTGTGTCCTGTGTTCACTTCAATCTGCGTAAATCAAGACCGACACTGACTCCTTTTCGCATCCTCTTTGGAGTCAATCGAAGCGTCCCCGGTTTCCCAAATATGTCTTGCCGGTGAACTCCAAATAGCAGGATCATACACTGAATTTGCATAAAGTCGATACGTGGCCTTGGCAGATGTAAAGCAACATCCATTCTCTGTGATGTCAGCGGTCACGTTACCTCGCGACTGTCTCTTTCCTCCCAAACCGGGCCCCGAATCGCTCCCAGTGTGAATTAGACCAGAAGCATTCTAGCTTTGCGGAATATATAATCCCAATGAACTAATGATCCTGACACCCAAACAATAGCCGCTTTAGAAGAAGGCACACACAGCAGACTCTGTTTTTCTATCTCATATTTTTAATGACAAAATGTTTGTCAGAAACAAATGGATTTATTTTTCTCAATCCAGGGCATAGTATGGGGAGCTTATGTGGTTCCGGTCCCCAGGGCTTCAGACAACTAACAAAACACATCTTACTTCTGCTCTGCTGCCCACCTACAATGCTTTTCACATACAGGAGGACGAGTGGGAGCGTCCGGCAAATGAATGAAGTAGCACGGCTCTCTTTCACAGAGCCTCTTCATAGAAAGAGTCAGATGTGAAATTCTGACAGTTTTTTTTTTTCAAACAACTGACATTTCCAACATGATAATTAAATTGCGTAAATTATTCCTCCCTAGTTTCTGTGTCAAATTCTTCCCTGCCTCATAAATTACAGACATCTATCAAATTGATTCATTTTCTGTGTTAAGCAATATTAATAACGCAATCCATAAAAAAAAGGGTATACCAAAACGTTAACAATACTTTAACTACCTTTTCACTGCCAACAAATAAATCTTAATAAATGACAATATCTTGTATTTGGTAGGCTACAATAAGCCTAACATTGGGTGGAGTTATCCTGAATTATCTTATTCCATTTCCAATTTGAAGTTTTCTTGACCTTGGTTAAAGAAGATTAATTTGTTTGCCCTTTTTATCATAATGTTGCCTTTTCATCTCATATTTTTTACTTTTCTCTAATAATTTTCACATTATTTTTTTCTTTTTATAATGTCATCTTTTTATCTCATGCTGTTGTTTTACTTTTTATCAACATCAAAGGAAAACAATAAATGATCTAACAATGAAAATAAGATATTACAAGATGATTCTATTCAATATTTGACTAATTTGTACCAAAAACAAGATAGTTTCGCCTGAAAAGAGTTAATTTTTGCAGTGTATGGTGTCTTTTACCATTGCTTTTCACACCGGTTCAGCAGCTGCTCCCACTCATATAGTCGACCCACTCTTTCTCCAAACCGCTCTCAATTAGCTCCTCTCCTAAATAACCACTCTTTTCACTTGCTGTTTCCGGCTACACATGCACCTCCTTGTTTCATCGAGCCATCCCATCCATCTCAAAAAAACACCCTCACAAAAGGACTACACTCTTGTTTGTGTGTCAAAAAACAAGAGGCACACTGAGCCACTTCCTATTCACGTCGGGTCATTTGCATGTAGCTCCTCTTCCCATTTAGTGCGCGAGGAGAGGCTCCGGTTCTCCTGTCATCTTAAATCCCAAATCTTCATTCAAATGTCATTAACATCGTGCTTTTGAATATACACTGATATGATCTGCAGTTCTAACCACAACAGAAATAAACATGTAAAATGGTGAGGTAAAGGGCTGGTGTCACAGGTGGCTTTGACCACCCTAAGACAGACGAGATCGCCAATTACCCTGGAAAAAAAAAATACCACGGGTGCTTTTCATCCATAAACAAAATCAATACAATTCGATGAATAATCACTTTTTTTGCATGGTTTCTGGGGATTTATTGTGTCCTATTAATTTTTAATGGAAAATAACAATTTTTCCCATAATCCTCGTTACTCCTTTTTTTTTCCTTCGCTTTTTGTGTTTCTAATCACGTCTCTGCCTGACACAGACACGCAGAAGAAGCTCCTTTCCATGCTGGGAGAGATAATTGACTTCTGTTCCATGCGTGCCACAATCAAATGGGAGACCACAGCATATTACCAACATGTGCTGTGTACAAAATAATGTCAAAGTCAGCACACTGCTTGATTTATTTATTTTTGATATTTAACGATTTATGTTTCGTAATGCATTGCCAGTTATTATATTAAGCGTGGTTGGAACAGATTTCTACATAAAGCTTGGCTTCAAACCTGAACACACACAATGACCAAATTTAATGTGTGTGTTTTCCTTCGACGGGGAGAGAATTTATGAAAATAATAGCTTTTGAATATTTGGTGGAACAGTCGATATGGGCAACTGAACGCCGAGTGGGATCACTCTTTTACCAACAATAAAATGAAGAATGCGGATTCCTCACTCAGGGTTCAAGGACACGTTTTCTTGTATATTTTGTAATACAATTCATCGTTATATTAAAAACACATCAACCTTTTTTTCTTACATGTGGAAATATATTTGCATCCTCGTCAAAGGGAACATGTTTTCGGAAAATCTTACAGTTGGAGTTATTATTTTAATATATTTCAGAAGAAACGGTAATGTCAGAATAAGACTATGCAAAATATGTTATATTAATAAATTACTTTTACTGATATGTACTGTCTGTACATATGTAACTATTTACATGCTGACTGCTTTTGATCCATCTGAGTAGCACCTCTACTGAAACCATTAATATCTGTAAGTTAAAGACTGATGCACACACTATAAACTAAACAGCATTAGATTAATCATGCAAAGTGCAAGACTAGGCTACATCAGTCTCTATCTATAAAATGTGTGGTTATTATTCATGTGCAAAAGTTATACATTCTAAACCTATGAATTAATATTGTAAACCAAAAGATCGGATAAACTGGCCTGTACAGTCTGTAAACCTCACATGACCTTAGAACACACGGTATTATAGGTTGAAGCTGAGCAGACAGAACACAACATGAATATGCCAACAACACAAAAAAAGTGGTTATAACTTAAAATGCCACAATGCACTGCACAGTCTCATCCCACAGTAACGTGTTAGCCTGGGGTTTAGTAAGTCTCTTCACACTACAGGAGTAAAAAAGCCATAGTTTGACATTTCTGGGAAATTCGCTCATTTGTTTTCTTGTCAGTTGGCGGAGAAAGTCGTTACCACCACTCTCATCATCATGATTAACCTGGAGTAGCGGTTAGTTTAGCGTAGCATCAAAATTTAAAGCAGGACAATCCGCTCTCTAAAGTTAAACAATTTGCCTTTCGACAGCTGTCAGACTCGCTTATTAATACAATGGGCTTCATGGAAGAACATTTTAATATTCTTAATTTGCATATTGGTAAATTATTAGCAAGTCATGACGATGATGTGGTGAACAAGTTAGTCTTCATTTAATTGAGCTATAATTTCATGTAATTATTACAGCTCTGGAAAAAAATAAGGGACCACTGCATTTTTGTTTCTGAAATCAGCATCTCTACATGTATTCCAGCCATTTCTGTTGAATTCCAACACATGAACACTTCATTCTGCTTAAAGAGGAACCAGGAGTGGAATAACACATGACAGCTGGGATTAAAAATTAGGATTATTGCACCAAATATTGATTTTCTGAGCTCTTCTTAAGTGTGAACATTAGTGTCATGTTGTTTCAAAATGAATCAAAATTTTTACTATTTATCATTTTCTGCAAATTAATGCCCTAAACGGTAATATTTTTTATTTGGAATTTGTGGGAAACGTTGTCAGTAGTTTATAGACTCACACAAAAATGTTCCCATTGCCCAAACACATAAGTAGTAAAATCAGAAAAATTGATAATTTTGCAGTGGTCTCTTATTTTTTTGTTTCCAGAGCTGTATATTTATTTTTCTAACATTCAGTTTAAGGCAACATACTTCTTTAATGGAAACGACAATCACAACTTCTACATCAGGTCAGGAACACAAGTGAATTTCATTCAAAATGCGACAAAGGTTCTTGCATGAGGCCCAATGTAAATAAAACCAGCAGACATGTAAAAGTAATGGTTTGAACGTTTGCTTTGACTTAATTTACTCTTGCCTTTCTCATTGTGTGGATTTTTGACTTGTCAGACTCTGTTCTTTATTCACTGTGTTCCAAGATCTCAGGAATTACCTTTAAATATCCCAACTGATAGAAATGATAGCTAAAACTCCCCAATAGACACCAAAGCTGTAATAAACCCGAATTTTCCTTTAACAATGTGGCAGATCAGAGCTAATGTAAGCAGGAACTAAAATCACCTTTAATTTGAATGACAACATGCAAGTATGAATCAACAGAACTAAATTAGCTTTGTGTTAAGTGTAAAAATGGCAACTTTTAACTATTACATTTTAGGTGTAGTTGTAATCGAGTTGTAACTGATAATCACTCTGCTGACCACAGTTTTACACATATTGTAATATCTCTTTTAACTTCAGGTAGACTGCAGGTTCAACTTCACGTGACGTTTTAGCAATTAACTGCCAAATGGAGTCAGATGAGTTTATTTAGTTGAGTCGTATCCGAATAGAAAATATCAGTGCAGCACTCGACAACACATCCAGCAACATGTCACTTTCATGTTTTAATGAATTGAGGAAGGACCTCTGCAGTTAAATGGATTTTTCTTCCTACTGAATTTGCAGAAGCATCCGGATAGATGTGAAATGGGACTGCAAACAAACTACGCTACAGTTAAATAGAAGCAAAGTGTGAATGTGAAACACACTGTTGTGGTGTTTTTGTTGTTTTTTTAACCTGTTAGAACACCAGTAGCAATGAAACCTTTCATTTTTTTTTAAAGAAAAGAGGAGGTGTTTTGGGGTTGGGGGTAATGGGAAAGGGGGAGGGGGAAGGTGGCAATTTTTCTAATAGACACACATCTTCAGTCAGAGTTTCTAAAAAGTATTTTTCTTTACACTTAGTACAAAAAAAGACATCTCTACCCGTTAGTGCTTCGTTTTTTAAGATACTATTACATAAATAAACAATTTATTTTCAGTGTTCAGAACAGACAGTTCCAGTGTGACTGGAAAACTAACATACTCCACCATATTCCAGTTGGCAGCAGAGGGTTTAACAGAGTTCTCCACTCAGCTTTCGGTGCACCTCAATGCACCATACTTACAAAATGTTCTTCATTTCTAAAAAAAAAAAAAACCTCCAACATAAGCCCCAGCCAATTTGGGGGGGTCATTCATGTCAAGATTCACTTCTGCTCCCCCTTTTTTTTTTTTTTTAGTGAAAATGTGACAAAAAAACCCTTAAAAGTTTTCACTCAACGACTTGACAAATCTCTCCCAGTCACCCCTTCGTCAGCTGCTGTCATTTTTGATCCACTTCCCGGGTTACTGAGTTTCCTCTCCATGCGTGAGTCTCTTGCGATTCATCAACTACAAATCCCAGAGTGCCAAGCGCAGTCCCGGCGGAAGGCCTCGTTCGTTACCTGTAGTCCCGACTTCACTGTGGATACATCAGTACACGAGCGCAACCTCTATGTGACAGTAAAGTCCTGGGGGTATTACCTACTGATAATTAGCATTTACTTTCTGAAAAAAGCAATTAAGATAGATTCTGCTGTGCAAAACGATGCCATGAAGAGCTGATAGTGTAAATGCCATTCCTTTTTATTTCACTCTCACTGGTCCAAAGACACACTTTTATCTGGCTCCCTTGGGTCTTCCTTTATTCAGCTAGTCCTCGGTGCCTCACTTTCTCCAACGCTGCGTTTCCTCGCGTCCTTATTTGCAGGTAAACACCTCCGTCCTCTCGCTGCACGTGTTGCATTTGACGAAGCAGCACCACTGGAACTTGCAGTTGCACTGCCACACTTTGGTGTACTGGTGCGTGTTGTAGCCCCGGCCGCAGCACATGAGGTCGCAGCCGTCCGTGTGCGGCGAGGTGCGGTTGCACAGGCGCCCCTGGGTGCCCACGCTCCCCGTGGCCGCGTCCTCCTCGCAGTAGTTGGGCGACTTGTCGATGTAGACGAGGTCCGTCTCCATGGGCTTGCGGTAGCCCTGAGTCTGCTTCACCTTGAGGTGGGTGGGCTGCCGCAGACGGCTGGCCCGGACCACCTCCACGTGCACGGCTTCGTTGTACTTGTCCTTGAGTACGTAGCCGATCTCGCGGAACTTGGGGAGCGTGGTCCAGCAGGTCTTGGTGGTGCAGGAGCCCGACACACCGTGGCACTTGCACTCCAGCTTCATCCTTTCTTCTAAAACCTGGGGGAGCGAAAGAGATCAAGACAGATGTGGATGTGCAGCGAAAATGAGCATTGAACTTTATATTAGGGATAAAATGTCATGTGGTAAAGACTTGGTACTGGATAGTATAACTTTCTTAAAAATATTTTTTAAAAGTTTTAAAATACATGCTATTCTAGGTGGATTAAATATTCAAAATGTATTATTCTTTCTCAGTTACACCATTTGACATTTCGTGTTTAAAAAATCATACATTCTGTGTGATTTTTTTTTTTAAATAATGGTACAAATGGATTTTCAAATGACATAAAACCAACATAAATTCAAAATGTGCATTTTGAGAGACCTGATGAATGATTTTAAAACTGTATTTTAAAAAGTTTTTGACTTTCTCCTTTTGCCAACCATTATTGACACTGACCCATTAATACTAAATAATCATAAGATGGATGGGTTAGTTCACTCAAAGTGATTGCCATACTCTATTTAATTAGCATTATTTAATTAGAGTTTCAATTAACCACATGGTCCCCTTTAAATGTCAGGTGCAGGTATTTTATATATATTTTGATATATTTTATTTATCAAAAAAACACTAACACTGCACGTTTTTCATCTTAGCCTTTTTTTCCTTGCAAACATCATACTCAAATGACGTTAACGAACACCCTCTCAGATAATATTGCCTAATTGTTGATCGCCATGGCTCCGGTGCAGCCATTTATGTATTTCTTTATTCTGCTTTGTGTTAACATTTTTACTTGGTGAAATGTAGCCAAAGGGGGAAAAACTAAAATGAAACTAAACTTAAGGAAAAAAATCCTGAGGTCATGACCACATCACTGTTGTGCTCAAATGACTTTAAAGAACACCCTCTTTGGTAACATTGATTCATTAGAACTTTTCTTAAACTGACATTTTCCCAGATGAAATAAACATTAACACAAACACTGACAGATAAATCGTCTTTGAGTGACGAGGACATCGCGCACGCGGAAAGCGCTGAGTCAACACTTGCGGTGGCAAAGGGTGTTTCTTATCTTGACAGTAAAACATCACTCATCTGGTTTGAGGGCAGAGTAACAGGCCTCTGGGAGGAAGACAAACTCAAGCCCTGGAATCTTCGGTCGGGATTAACATGCAGCTGCATGTCACGGAGGAGGGGAAGTTGTACTTACTGGTAACCTTCCATCCTGTAATTTTGTCTATACCTTTGCTAAACCACATCAACGACAGAGAAAAATAAACACGGGTCTCAAATCGCCATCCATCATCCCGGTTAATTTCAATCAGTCCATTAAATGTGTTGCACATGCAGTGCAAAACAAAGACAAAGTCCATTAATGCTTACATATGGAGGAGAAACTTAAGGTTCATTCGACTGTTTTTCGAAGTATTGAGCAAAAATAATGCATAAAAGTGGATTTAAATATCAATGTTATACATTTAGATGCTGTAATAAAGTGACATTTTTAGGTTATACCCTTACTCAGACTGGCTTTAATTCATCAACATATGGCACACGGGGCACAACGGCTTGACTTTGCTGCCTAATCCTGGGGCATATGGGAAATATTGTGCGCTGTCGTCTTTATTTCAAGTGTCAGTCATTTGCCCAATGGGACTGAAAAACTAAAAACCCTCCAAATAAGAACTCGGCGGTCTTCGTTTTTCTGTTGAACCGCTCTCAGAGGCGAGGGGAAAGAGGGGGCGGAGCCTGAGCAGCTCACATTAACACGTCTGTAATAGTCCTGACATGACTCCTTTAACCCAATTAGGAACCCCCGACTTGCTCGAACGAAGCATTGCGTCTTTGTTGTATGAGATGTAAATTCGGCTGGCAGGGCATTTTTCCAGTGCAACTTTTTTTCCTGGCACCTCGCCTCGCCAGCGGCACAAGTCATCATTTCTATCAGACACTTACGAAACATACTCGGAGGGGGTTGTTCAATATCTGTCTGCCTTTGTCTGCGGCCGCGGTTTTTCCCGATTTTTGAGGACGTTTGATTGAAAAAACATGAGCGTTCCCGACTTCATACGAGCCGGGGTCAGCTGTCAATCTTCCCCGCGGATGTTGATTCAGAATAAAGGATTTCCAAAAATGTATAGCGCAAAAAAACCACGAGGAATGCCTGGCATAAGGGCTCTGACAAATGGATGGAAACATTTACTTAAACTGTGTCCGTCAAAAGCCTCTGATCTGTTACTAATTAGTCCAATATGACCAGATTCCCATCTAAAGATCACTTGTCAAACACACACACACACGCCCTCAAGATGAAAGAGATCTGGTGATTCACTGGGTGTTCTTTTACATTGGTTTAGTCACGGAATCTATTGTAATTATAGTTTTCTGTTTCAACGATGGTCTTATCAGTGATGAGGAAAAAAACAAAAAACAAAAAAATCTCAGCTGGATCCCATTGAAGTTACAATTTCCTCATCAGAATCGGTTCATTTGTCTTGAATTTATTAGCACGGAGATGATTAACGGTGAATTTTATAAAAGCACATGCTGATTCAAAAGCAAAAAAAAAACTCAATGGGGTCGATGGGGAACATGAACAAGATTTATATATGTCAACTATTTTTCTGAATTCCAGAAAATGGGGGGAAAAAATCCTCCTCTACATCAAAAACTTCAGTGCATCCGGATTCAGTAATCAACTAATAAGCCAGTTTATAAGTTATTTCTTGTATCGAGGTTTAATACATTTAATACACGTGTCTCTGTGTGCCGGATCACAAATCCACCATCTGTCTGGCTTTTTCCCGGGCTACGTGCTAATCAGTGTCAGCGCTCCAGTTCAAAGGCTGATGCTAATGCACCTGAAGCTGTTTGATAACTGCCAAGAATCCAACACAGACGCATGGATGGATTGCATTCATGAACTATGACTTTATCACCTAAGGTGCTTTTGATCAGGTCTTTATCGTCTTCAATCTGCCTCAGATGATGCCTCTTGGATGCGTTTGCACGTATCTTTTTTTTCTGTTATTTTCTGATTGCTGTCTAATCCAAAGAATCGGGAAGAGACCAGGCACGAACTGGGGGCCAAACAAGCCGTGTGTTTACCCAGAGGAGACTCGGAGCTCGTTAATAACATCTTCCAGCCTCAAGAAAAATTTCGGCTTTCCTACTGTCTCAGCAAATAGGAAATCTAGACTTTTTTGCACATCCTCCTTAGGTTCGGAGTTTCCGAGCCCCGGGAGCGAGAGAACGCGGCCGGCGGTGCCAACTCCCCAACCCTGCCGGTCCCCCGGCGTGCCAGCGCCTACTGGCATGCGGCGCGGGCCCTATCAGTCTGCTGTGTTAACACCCGCCATTGTTGGCCCGCTTTCACGCCCTGAATAGACACCGAGAGAAAGGCAGTGTGACATGTTTTGGTATTGTGCAGAGAACTGCAATAATATCCTGTTCCTGACTTTACACTTCATAATTCCATGAAAGGAACTGGAAAAGAAAAGGGGGGGATGGCAGCCCTCCATCTGGCAACCACCGGGCCAAGCGCAGGCATTTTCCCAGTGGACGCGATAAAGCCAGAGTTATTAATTAGATCCATTTGTCAACATAAAATCATCCCCGACTCTTTTATTTACCTCACACCCTCTTTCTCTCTCCTATTCTTTCTTTCTTCCACAGCTATTCTGGGATGACTAATAGCAAACAAACACGTCCATAATGAAGTTTGCCAACAGGCTCTCATAAATGAAAAGACTCCCTCTTTTACAAAGGAAAGAAACGCCAGTAATTGGCTGAAACAGGACAAGCTGCTGAAAGGCTGACTGGGTGATCGATCAATCAGCAGCTCGCTCTTTTCTGCAGTTCTTTGTCACATAACTGTGTGTTTTACACACACATGCATGCATCCATGTATGTGCACATGCATGTTTACCCGTCAAATATCGAGTCATAAAACTTTACGTCACTGGAGGAAGATTTTATAAATGCCGTAACATCTTAGGGGCATAGTTTAATGCACGATATGAAATTTTCTGCAGCCGTTTTCTTCAGCGCTCGCTTCTTTTTTCGCTTGTTTCTTTTTTACTGAGTGATGAATTATCTTCGCTCTCTCCAAAACAAACAGACCCCATTGATTAAAACCAGTAAAAAAAACACTGAATAAAACAGTTTGACATTAAAAAGTAATAGTTTAGATGCAGATGTCTGTCTCCTTGAAGTCTCCAAAGCAAACGCATTAGGGGATTTTCATAGAACTAGACTAATCAATAACTTTTACCTACCAATCTATCATGGGCAAGTCAATCTATCATGAATGAATTTATCGAGGAGAGTACTCGTTAAAATATCGTTGAGTCCAATTATGGAATACTGTTCCGTCTGTATACAAAATGAGGCTAAAAAGCGTTTTGAGGAGATTTTCTGAATAGTCGTGTATTGATATTTAACTTATTTGCATTGTTGTTCTTCACTGTGTTTGTAACAACAGCTCTGGAGAAAAAATAAGACACCACTGCATTTTTTTCTGAAATCAGCATGTCTGCATATATTCCAGCCATTTCTGTTGAATTCCAACACATGAACACCTCATTCTGCTTAAAGAGGAACCAGGAGTGGAATAAAGTCACCAAGAACAATGGTAAAGACTGTGGAGAGCATGATAAGACACTGTGACCAAATATTGATTCCTGAACTCTTCTTAAGTGTAAACATTAGTATCATGTTGTTTTAAAATGAATTTGATTCTTTGCATTGTTTGAGGTCTGAAAACATTCTGACAACATTCTTTTGTTATTTTTACAATTTGTCATTTTCTGCGAATAAATCTTCGAAATGATAATATTTTGATATGGAATTTGAGGGAAATGTCAGTAGTTTATAGATTCAAACAAAAATGTTCCTTTTGCTCAAACATATAACTATAAGTAGTAAAACCAGAAAAACTGATCATTTTGTAGTGGTTTCTTATTTTTTTCCAGAGCCGTATGTTTTCCTAGATAAGCTGTAGTGGGTTTCAACCTCACCTGCATATGTGCTATATATGTATTTTGTGTGACATATTAATAGTTTTTAATAGTACAATTAAACCTGAATTGTCCCTCAAATAAAGTTATTATTTCTTAAAATGTGGAATAAGCAACTTCATTTAATATTTAATTAATTATTTAAGCTAAAGCCACCTATATTCAAATTGCTTGTTATTTCTCCGGAAAAGAAAAAAAAACACTTGCAAAAAAGCATGTTAGTATCCCAAACACTTTTTTTTTTTTTACCTTTCTCCCTGCCTCATTGTTATGCAAGTTCATCAGGCGGCGTGGGGTCTTTTTAATCTCCCGGGCATCCACGAAGCGGCGAGAGAACTCGATGCCGTACTTGATGTCAGCCGAGCAGCCTCCCCACTTCCAGCCTTCCTCCTGGTTGTAATAGCCCTGCTTCTCCCGGTCGCAGCCGCACTGGCTCAGGTTGCCCTGGCTGCACGCCGCCGTGATGGCGTGGGCGACGCCCGCCGCTGTGATGGCGTAGGTGAACGCGGCTTCCCGGCTGCCTGAAATAGGGAGAAGAGATTTGATAATTCCTAATTAGCTGCCATTATAAAGCTGTTGTTTGCCTTCCACTTTTGCAGAATTAATGTAAAATTCCACATCTTTACATTACTGTTCAAAAGTTAGTGCTTTCCATGAATTTGAACTCATGGTGGTCTTCTCTTTACCACTATGAGTTGTAAAACGAATAGCAAATTTTATTACATTAACCTTCTGATCCAATGAGCAAAAACATTGTTCCATTAGAACACTGGAGTGATAGTTGCTGGAAATGGGCCTCTATACACCTATGTAGGTATTGATGCACCAAAAACCAGACATTTGCAGCTAGAATAGTCATTTACAGACATTAGCAATGTATAGAGTGTATATCTTCAGTGCTTTTCTTTCAAAAATAAGGATGTTTCTAAGTGACCCCAAACTTTTGAACAGTAGTGTATCGCATCATCCTATCTTTGCTTTTGTGAACCTTAAACCTAAAATATCTTCCTGTCATCTGCTGCCCAAGAAATATTCAACTCGCTGCTCCGCTATCTCACACAGCGGAGTCCATTTCAGCATCTTGATAAGCCACTAGAACGCCCCTCCCCTCCCCACTGAACAGCCTCCCTCCCTGCACCTTGGTAGAAATGTGGTCACGTTTCCGACCGCAGAGTCCTGTGAGAGTGCAGTGTTTGGATTCCAGTGTGGGGAGAGCTGGTCTAGGTGCTGTCCAAAGTGCTGAATTCCTCCACAGGAGCACCTTGTACTGCTGCCCACGCTGCAAAAAAACAGCCGGGGTCTGCAGGTCTCGCTGCCTCCTTCACACAGCCCCCCAACGAGGAGGGAGATGCGTGAGCCTGATGTCAGGACACTTTACGAGATCAAGATCAGCAGCTGAAACATTTTTACCTGTGTTGCGCATGAAAACGTGTTCACAAACCTTCCTGTGAGAAAATGATTGTTTTCACTGCTTCGAAAAGCAGATAAGCACTTTCATGAGATAGTTGCTAAAGGATTAATATTATTTTTTCACTTTATTTATTCGTAACCAAGCTACAGTAAAGCTTGTGCTTATTTTTATAAAAAAAAAAAAAAAAAAAAAAAAAACATCATAATTTCCCAGAGCTCAAACTAATCCAAGGACATTTAATTTACAATGATAATTACACATTTGACAAAATGGAACCAAGAAATGTTCTACATTTTTATTTGATTATCAACATTATTGTGGATCAGGTTTCTGTGAAGTAACTTACTCGAACACTAAAACAGAGCAGACTTTTATTTTAACGCAATCATAGAGACGTAGCCAAGCATCAGTGACAACAACCATGACAAACCAGTCGTTTCCCCCTTCCTAAATATCTCCGAGAGTCCTCTGCTACTCTCCTAATGGCTACAAAGGGATTTGTCTTGAAAGGCCCTTCCTTCCCTGGTCTAAAACAGACCGTGGGCTATTACAACACCAGTCTCCCTTCAACTGGCAGTAATCTGGAAGGGGCTGAGCAGCAGAAATGAGGCGAACCGCAGAGTGTTTCAGGGGGCCTTTTCAGCTTTTGGAAAGGAATGTTTTGTAAGTCTTTTGATGTATGTTGTGTAATGTACTCAGTCGCAATTATTTCAGCCTCTCCGGGATAAAATGCATTTTTCTGCCCTTCGGAGAGCCGTAAGCTCCTTGATGATTTACCGATACTGTGTGAGATATGTTCTAACACCTTCCTTTCCTTCTGTCAATCATTATCCCCTTAAATAACAGACATATAGTATGCATTCAACACAAACTGGTTGAGGAATAACTATAATACAATGTGTACAATGTAAACACACATAGCTTTGTGAGTGTAAGCTACAGCAGTTTTGAATGTGGTGAAACACCAAATTACAAAATAGCAATAAATATAATAAATAAACTTTCAGATATATCTGATATATCTGCACTCTAGTCCACCAAAAACAGAAATAACATCCCATGAATGTGCAAAGTGGGCGACTATTTACTGCAGCAGGAGCAAAGCATAACAATAAAGTGAAAGTTTACAAGGCCAGAACACAGATAACAGCGAGGCCTGTGTCATAGTTCCTGAACAAAAAAACTTTTGACAATTTTTGCAAAGTTGCTGAACGCAAAATTATTTTTTTTTACCTTTTTTAATGGCCCGGATGGCGCGGTCAGATAGAGCGTAGCCGCTAGCGCTAGCCGGAGCGTAGCATAGCCGTGACCACTTTGCACAGAGCAAAATGGTAAAAATGTACTTGTGTGTCTCTTATGTGGGTTTTGGTTAATTGTATGGAGCGTTTTTCGCCGTCTAAGGAGTAATTTACATTTGCTCATACGCAATACTTTGCAGCTGTTTTAATTTCCTCTGCTTTATACAGAAGGGCTTTTTTTTTTTTTTTTTGCGCCTCTCGTTCTAATCTCTGGGGCATTTTGTGAACTCTCTGAGACGTTTTCACCCAAAAGCCACTGTTAATTTCCTATCTTGGCACCCGAGCTGCAGAGCTAATACCACGGCCACAGGTTTGCCCGATGGGGACTGACTCACAACCACTTGCTTCTCTGGTTAAGCAGCAGCAGAGCTGTGCCCCACCAGCCTGTGGTAACACTCAGCTACCCCCACCTCACACACACATCCGTAAATGTACTTGCATTAACACACGCTCGCGCACGTAAATACTCAGCGACTGGCCACATAATAAAAATACACAACACAGTCACACTATCCTCCGCCCTCACACACATACGGCATGAACATCCACTGTTAAAAACACATTTTGCACATAGGGCGCACAAACAGAGCATTGCCGTAATGTTTAAAACAGGATAAAGGCACTTTCCAGAGAAAGGGTGGTTCCCCCACGCTATAGATGCAAGGCCCATTTCTGGGCCATTGAGCCGTGCTGTTCATGGGGAAAATGATGATGATGGGGCTTGTACTGGATGTCACCCCCTGGTGGGTTCTGGCACTGCCAAGGCCCTGCCTGGGCCATAATGAAAGCCAATTACACAAGCCATGGAACTGTGGCGATCAAGACCCCCCTCCTTTTTTTCCTTGTGCAACGAACCGGAAAGAACATCAAAAAATCCTATTTTTTAGCACTTCATATATGTAGCCCTTTGGGTGTCAATATCTATTAAGCATTTAACGTCTAAATCAAATCATTATCTGTGATGATTCTTTGAAAAAAAAACAGAAAATTAAATAAAACAATATGAGTTATTCTATCCAAATAAATTCAGTTGTGCTTGAACTGTGTCTAAACGTGTCTTCAGGGCAGAATAAACTCTAAGTAAAATGCACAATGAATAGAGAGAGATGCACTGGATGAAACAAATAGTAAAAATAGAAACCGCAATCAGGAAACTCTTGTATTTTAACAACAATGCACAGTTGTCTTGTGTCAGATGTCGCGTGTGCAGCATCATTGTGCTCATCGCTGTGCCCTCAGGAGTCAGGAAGGCCCCGCTTTTTTTTTTATTTGCCGAACAGCGGTGCGGTTGATGAAACACAGGAGGAGGAGGAGGAGGAGGAAAAAGCACCCATAACAGCGGCAGAAAGCCCTAAAGAGGCTGGCCCCAGAGTCCTGACAGCCCTCCAGGAGGAACCACCCTGGGATAGCCTTGCGAGCTGCCAGTGGAAAATTGGAGTGACCAAAAAAACCTCAATGAACTTGGAAACATCCAGGAGAGAAGAATGGGGGGAATATTAAACCAGATGTCTAATGGAGTTTAGTGGCAAGTGTCTGCCACACTATCCGACTGGGATGAAAGACGGGAAGGAGATCAGCTTTTTCTCTCTTGAGCTCAGAACAGGTACACGGGTTTAACGACTCCCGACGTGAGGGCGTAAAACATCATGATGTGTCCCCTGCGTCAGGCGAGATATAGCGCGAGCCACTGGCTTAGTGTGCCTCGGCCTTGACATTAGCTTGACCACACCACTTTGGACGGCGGCCCACGCTGCGATGCCCGTCGTTCCTTTTGACCGCCCGCCAGGACTGGGACACAAAAAGAAGTCTCTGGATGTAGTGGCTCGCCGCTAAGACGGCAATCTGTGTTTAGGGCCGGAGGCGGGCGCACCGCTAGACAAATTTCACATGACACTGCACAAGAGATTTACAACCGACGACACTATACAGCCCAGGGTGCCGTGCCGGGGCTAGTATAGGCTCGCCGATGTAGTAACACTGCCGCTGACCTCAACAGGCCTCAACTGTCCCCACCGCTAACAGGGCCATGGTTTGGCCATATTGTGCTGACAAGAGAGGAAAGGGAAATGACATGCTATAGGGAATCTGAGAAGGCCGCTGCCCTTGTCCAAAAATGGACCCAAGGTCCTTTTTGTTGTGTGCCCATCCACTCAGGAGATAAATCGAAAACCCTAAAGCGAGGGAATCTTGTTTTCTTTGCCGGTCAGACATGAGAAAAGTTGTGGTTTTTCAGCCTTAATATCCACTTCTGTTCGTGTTTATCTTTGTTGACCCGTCAGCTGCTTGGTAATGTCGTATATCTCCGTGTACGTTGCGTTTTCTGGCACAGGCTTCACATAGAGAGCTGCTGACGACCGGAGTCAAATTCCTTGTTTGCGTCAGCATGTTTGGCCACGAAAACCCGATTCTGATTCAGATGGTTAAGTTTTTACAAGGGGGGAAAACAAAAAGGAAGGTTTTGCATCCCGAGCGAGGCGGCAGTGAATCATGTAGAGGCTGCAGCGAAGGGACGGCTGGGTTACAGCAAAGGTGAGGAGGAATGAAATATAAGGAGGGGGGATAGAAGTGGATGAAAAGGGCTGGAGAGAAGGAGTTTAGGCTGTAATACTGGTGTGTGTGTGGGGGGGAGCTTGCCAAGCAACGGCAAAGCATACACACGCTAAAACACACACACACATACACAGACCGGTAGAGCCCAGCAGTGCAGTTGAATAGCCTCTCCACACAAGCCAAGCCTGTTGGTTGAAGCAGTGAAGGGGAAAGCTTTTTAAAGGCCCCCGTCATCCCGGACATGCACTCACATCCCGGGGGGACACGGGAGGACCGGATTGCATAAGGAATTACGTCTCGGCAAAGCAACAACATAGCGTAGAGTTCTGGAGCTTCATATCCCATTAGGCACAAGGACGTCCTGTCACCACAGTGTGAACAAAGGGAAAAGTGTCACCTGCTGGCAGCCAGGAGGCTTTACACCTGCGGTGATTTGGACCGGACAGAACACACTGCACGCTGGCCTGGAAACCAGACAGAGAGTAGAGAATTCCCCCCACTTACACAAATTCGCCAGCTAACTCCGTTTTTATGGAAAGTTGAGTAACAGAGTAATTCAGATCCCTGTTTTTGGAGCCGTGTGCACTCCCTTTGACTTTAAACTATATCTTATAGAGACTTTCTACTTTTTCCTCTCTCTCTTTCTCTCTTTTTCTGCCCTACTGCACTCCCACTATCCAAATAAAATGAAATCGCCAAAGCCAAGAAAGTCTCTACTCTTTCTGAAAAAAAGCGAAAAACTTTACACGGCAAGATAAATTAAAAAATATGAAGCGTTCCACTTAAAAAAAACCAAGAGTGAATCAAATGGAAATCTGATATATATTTTTTTAAGCGTTTGAAACTGAAACTCTTAAATATACGTCCACGGACACTATTTTCCACACTGTACATATATAATAAAGTCACGCCACCAAAAAAACAGTGAAACACTGAGGCCGTGCCGGCGCTGAAACTGTGTCTCCAGGGCCCCATTGAAAGGGGAAGAAAGTTGGAGGAAAATCCCGAGCTTTGTATACCAATCACTGAACTGACTAATGCTCTCTCTACTACTGTTTTCCGTTCCGCTTTATGTACCGTTGCTATGAACATATGCTCCCAGCAAATTATAGACAAAGTTGTGGTCCGTGAGGTTTGCAGCTTGAGGAATTAGCACAGCCATGTTCCTGTACAATAAAATAATATTGTTTTACCAGAACTAGGTTCCACATTCTCAGTGTACTCACATCACAGGGCTGGGGAAGTGACATGCTTTGGCACAGAGGCACACTGTAGGGTCCCGGGTTTGATTTGTATAATAAGGAGGGCTTTGAGTGGTAAAGCTAAAACAATTATAAGGGTATTTAACGTCGCTGGTATTAAACACTGAGAATCTAAGTAAGCTGCCTCCCAGGCATAGAAAATTGGGCTGGCAGAAAACATCTCAAAAGCATCCTTCTTCTTCCCTGATCTCCCTGAGGTGGAGATAAAGCTTCTTTTTTTTTTTTTTTTTTCTGCTGAATGCCGAGACTTGCTAAAACAAGCACAAATCCTCCTTCCCACCCTTTCATCCTACTAATGAGCCCGAATCAGGACCTCACCTGCTCAGATCTAGAAAACGCGGGTCTACACATGGTAATCAGCGGGTTCACGCGGGGACAGCGTTGAGGATTTTCCTCAATTTCCATCCCATTTCACTTTTTTTTTGCCCCGTCTCCAATGGAAACGTATTTACCGGGATATATATCTTATAAGATGAGATGTCATTATCATCATCACTATAATCAGCGAGTCAAATATGCCGCTGATGACACGTTTCCTTCCTCATTACGAAAGAAACTTCCAGACCTAACATTTCCATATTCGCCGATATCCATCAAACCCTCAAATATAAAGCTCTGGGTCTCTTAACGTTCTCTTCCCTCCTGCCAGCATCTCTTTGCTTCGAATCAACGAACTCCACCCCCACATCTCTCTCTCTCTTTCCCGGCGCTCTCACCTAAGTGGGCCAGTAGCGGTGTGATTGTTGGCACATGTAAATGTCCAGTGGCGGCCCTGCGTGTAGAGAATACAGTGATCGGCCTGGGATTGTGCGGAACAAAGCGCGCTGTGAGATTACAGTTGATCCTCTCGCATCCTGTTTCCTCCTGCGTCTAGCAGCACTGGCAGACACAGACAGACGCAGATCCCACCGATAACAGCGCTGCGGGGAGAGGAGGGGCGAACGGCACATACACACGTGCACACACACACGTGCACACACATGCACGCAGAGGCCCAAGGGCCAGGGCCCAGAACGACCCCGGGGCTACGTCAGCAGACAGCCGGTGGGTGGGCAGGAGAGGGGAAATATATATATATATATATATATATATAGATAGAGAGAGAGAGAGAGAGAGCTGTGAGGGAAAGGAAAAAGAGGGTCCCCCAGCTCCCGGCGCACCCACACGGTCTGAGACAGGGACTGAGCCGATGAATGAACAAGTGGCGATAGCGCTGTTTACTCGCGTAGGATGGGAGGCCCCGCCCTAGATACAGGCACATGCCGTGGGCAGGGGGGATGTGAGGCGAAGCGACGGGAAAGAGAGAGAAAGAGAGTAAGAGATGACCTTTAGCGAGTCTTGATGCTGACCGAAAGCCCACACACTGTAGAACAACAAAGCGTCAGACTCCCTTATCTGATAAAAGTTTTGAGGGAAGATCCTACATAGCCGACATGTGTACACACACGCGCGAACACACATACAACTGTTCTGTTTTCTCTGGACTCACATGGACGAGGGCCGAGAGGATTACGTCTACCCACATGACGATGGGTTGAAAAATAGGCCTTTTATCCACCACCGTTCCACCATAACACAATGCACGCGTCATTTCCACACTGTTATGCTGTCATGCTATCGAGCGCTTGGCTGCTCCCAGGGAGTGAATCTGCACTTTTGCTGGTAGCCCGGCACTACCGCTGCGCATCGGAGATATTTCATCTGCCCTGCGATGGTAGGGTCCTTTCATGATAACATCAAATATTTCTTTATCTATACGGGATAAGAGAATCGGGTGAGCGATAACATATCTGAAGTTGATAACCACAAATTTGCCCGAAGGGTGTGCATCAATCAACATGAAACTAATCCCACAAAAGGAAAAAAAAAAAATCCTCGGCAGCAGCAACATGATTGATGGTGCAAAAGTTCACCGGTGTCAAAGTATCCGCTTGTGAGCTCTTGAAAAAAAATACCTATTTTTTGAAGAATGAGTTTTTATTAAGCTGATCCTGAGTATAACGCTCATAAGCGACTGACCGGACCCATACGTCAAGCGGTTATGTTTTTTTCAAGCGAGAATTAAAGCGTGACGGCTAACGATGATAGCCTATTCCAAATAGGAGAAGCAAATAAATCTGTTGAGTTTAGGGAATTGCGGCGTGCCTCATTGTTTTTCTTTTTTTTTTTTTTTTTTTCAAACAATCACCCAGTTGACAATGTAGCTGGCTAAAGTTACACAGTGTGACTGAGTCATTTGCCTTCAAGGAAAGAATGTTTGCTCTGTAGTTGATATTTTACTTTTTACTCAAGACGTGCACGTCTATTTTAAGACTAAATCACTACGAGTTTAATGAAAATGCTCAGCCGGCCAAAATTAATGTTTCAACTCGCATTTCCTTCCACTTTGTCAGAACGAGGAAACAAAGCGAGAATGGAACCACACAGTCATTTGACTAGATCTTTTTTTTTTTGTCCATTCATTATTAGCCCTCGGTTGGACTGTGATGTTGTACTTGCATTCTTTGGGGATATGATTTCACCACAAATGACCATCAACTGATTCCGAGAAGGGGAAGGAGCCCCGCCAGTGCATTTACAATCTGCAAGTATTTTGTTGTCCTCAAAACCGGGAGCTTGTAGTGCAGCGCGTTGGAGGAGAAACGCTAGATTTGTGGGAAAACACAAATTATTGGCCGCTGCAAGCCATTGACAACAAATAAGCTGTGGGAATCGTAATCAGTAATAATGTCTGCAACTGTGTTGTTTTCGTTCGACCTGATTCTTTGTATGAAATAGGTGTGATTAATGTGGCTCATTTTTTATTATTTTTTATTTATTACAGTCTCAGATGATGTGCGGCCACTGGCTTCTGTTGTGATGGTGGTTAAAGTAGGGTTTGGGGACCCCCAGGCGTCCAAAGCAAAAACCGAAAAGAAAAGACAGAATGTATGACTATTTGGGTCATTGGTTTCATAGCTGCACTTTCTCTACCCAAGGGACAAAATCCTATTAGATGGGGGTCCTTGGTCTAATTTGCTTCAGTTTTGGAGGTCCTCCATGCCAGAAAGTTTTGAGATCCACCGAGTTGAAGCGATCTCCAGTAAGTATAGCGCTCAAATTCCCTGGCGGAAAAGACGAACAACTGTTTCAAGAGAATTTGATATTCAAAAAGAATACACTGCGCCCATTTTTTTCAGCTATTGTTTTCGTTTTCAGAATAGATAGACATGAAAACCAAAATCCAGTGCATCTATTGTCTCTGACATGCTGCATCCAAACATAAATGTACTCCAAACCCTCAATCTTCACTGAATTCCGTTTTTTAAAAGGGTATGGAATGTAAAATACTAAGCCAAAATCCCAAAATTTCTATCAACCACATCCTCTTTGCACTTATCCTCCTCCACTGTTTACACCGGGAATATAAAAACCAACCTCAGCACTGAGTTATGTCTGGCTCTATCTGTAGTGACCTTTCCCCTCCACTGAGAGGGAGCTCTGCTTGAAGGAGTCCTGCGTCTCCCGCTCCTGATCAAGTATGTGCCTGTCGGGGAGTTCTTTCCACCCAAGTGGTTTTCAATGAACCTGCTGACTTAAACATCCTTTATCTGACTAGACGCTGGTTTGGCTGCTGCAGTCCTGCGGTCCTGGCAGGTGGATGAGGCCGCTTGCCTCCACCACACAGAGCCGAGGGGAGATGGGTGGAAGGGAGAGTTGGGGAGGGACCGGCCGGGAGGTGGTACTATCAGGGAGGATGGGAAAATACAGACATGCAACAACACACCCTCTATTCTCTAGCCTCTCTTCGCTCTAAGCTCCCGCATTCCATCAACGTTCCACTTGTTTTTTGGTAACTATTAGGACCAGGGGCGAAAATCCCATTTCATTGATGGGTGAAAGGGGAGGGGGGGACAATAAACGGTACATTTACAGAGAATAATTTCTGGAAAGGTTCTATACTACCATAGTACCACAATAATTTGGTCCTAACACTTCTTTGCAACTTTTCTTGCAAGTTTGAGCCTTCAGCACAAGTTTGAGCCTTCAGCACATGGGCGTACCACCAAATTTTAGGGCCCATACACCCTTAATATCAGTTGCCCTCTATTTAAGCATGTGAGCAAGAAAGATATTTAACAATTACCAAGCAAAATGGTGTTTTAAGATACAATCTGATCAGATTGTACTGATGATTGTTTTGTTTTTTTATGCTTTTGGCCTCTATTCAATCTGGGCTCATCAATGTTACATATGTTGGCATCCGCTGTTTGTGGGTGGACTAAATCATAATGCACCTCCAAGAGGGGAGACCCCAGAATGTCCAATATAGCACTGTGGCACAAAGTTCATACTCTCATGATACCACCGATATGTTTGACACCATATTAAATTATTGTACCGATTAACTAAAGGAAAAGAAAAATAAAATCAGGATTTCCATAGTCCCCCTCTCTACCTGGGCCCTGGGTAGTCATGTACATTTTTGCCTCCACTACTATGCTCATGCCTCAGCATGTTCAAATGTTTTAAACAATGTTGTTAAAAGAAATAATAATAGTTATAGCAATGTTCCATTTGTATTTACATTGAGTTCATGGCAATTGAGTTCATGAATCAATGAGTGAAAAACTATGAAAATCTTTGGAGGACCTTTCCTCCTTCCTCCCCATAGTCACTGCCACTAACTTACATTGTTTGTCAATGATCATTAGGTCTGATTTTTAAATTTTGAACAAGTGGTGTGATAAAGGACTTACTGGCGTCTACATATTATTTCGATTGGTTTCTTCCATGTTGCTAGCTAATAGCTGACTGTCAAAATTTGCCATTAGGCACAGGCCCCGCCCACTGGAAAAGCATCTGGCAGCATCTGGACAAATCCACGTTGAGGAAGGGGGGATCATAATTTAATAATTTTTCTCAACAATTAATAAACGCATTGTTTTACATTTAGTGGCACTTGTATTGTGCGTTTTTTGGGGGACAACTTTGTGGAAAGGGGGGGGCACGTCCCCTGTGTCCCCCCAGGATTCCCGCCTATAATTAGGTTACAACTCACCACCTAAAGCTGTTTCTCATCCTGTCTTGCTCTCCATACTCTGTCTGCCTTAGCTTATCCAGCAATTAAGTAGACCTTGGGGCAAAAACTCAACAAAAAGTGTCTATCTGAGGTGATTGATATGAGAGAAAGGGGAAAAGGCACAATGTAGGTCACAGAGTAAAATGGACATGTGAAGCCGTTCTGTTTCAAACGATGGCGTCTCGCCTGTAATTGTATCCAAGTGGACCCAGTCGTCTAGCAGACACACTCGAATCTGGGTTATTGGCACCACTCGTACAAAAGTACACAGCAATATTCCCTCTGATGCAAAAGGCTCACCTGCTCAAGTGCTGCTTCCATTCTTGTGCAATGAGCCAGAGGCAGAATGATTGAACTTTTGCAATTTTTCACTGCCGGCACAACAAGAAACCCCTTTCAGATGAAAAGCATGAATCAGGACGGTGACAAACTGGCTGGAAAGTCAAACAGAGAGTAACCAGAGCAGGCCCTTTTTTATGACAAGGGGGCCAGTGTTGGCCTTTGATGCTGAGTGTAGCCGCTGAAAGGTGTCCATTTTCAACCTCTAATCGCCGACATCAAGTGCGCTGCTATTTGAACGGAGCGGTGAGATGTTCCTAGGCAGGTTCTTCAAGTGAGGGGCAACTCTGATACAGGTGTTTCGGCCAAAAAAGAATATCTGATACACGCAATGAACCTCTTCTGAGTCAAAACGTAGCATTAAAGGAAGAAGTGCAAGAATACTTTGATTACTGAAACATGAATTCAACACTGCTGAGCTGAAGAATGAATACAACAGGAGGGAAAATGGGTTCATATACTGTATGTGTGTTAAAGTTGAGGTATGGGGCAGAGATCACTTGCTGGATCTACAGCCCATCAACATATTATGTGAGATGTGTAACAGAAACCACATGGGGCTTTCAATGCACTTCACGCGTGGGTGAACGCACTCAAATATGCATAATAATATGGCATCAACAAATCACAGGCATGGGATCAGTCTTGACAGGAATATTCAAAATAGAATGATTCATGCAGAAACCAGGCCAAGGATTATGATTTGAGGATTGACCGTGTTCGCCATTCTTACTCCGAAGCCCCCTGCTCTGCCTCCCGACTCGCTGATGGATCTGCCCCTAATTTTATTATTGCTTCTTAATAGACTGCAACAAGCCACTCAATAACACCCATTTCTGTTAGCACGGGATAATTCATCCCACATTTCGGCAAAGCGAAGGTACCAGTTCATGCCAGCGTAGCAGGGCATGAGGGGAAGATCACTAAATCTGCTTTTGCGGAGGAAACGGAGACGGGCTCAAATTGCCAGTTTCAAATCTCACTGCAAGTTTATGCCGTTGTTCTCCAATTTGTCAGTTAGAGAATAATAAGGCAGTCGACGCTTCTCCTGTGAAAACTGAGAAAAACTGTTGCAGGATAGAGTTGTAATAAGAATAGGGATGTATTCATTTTTCCATCAGTCCATCTATCCTCGAGCTTTGTGTTCAGTAAAGTGTCAGGAAACAGAGAAGGTGCCAGCAGAAGCCATCTTCTGAACTGAATACACTTTTTTTGTTTTACAGTCTGAAAGGGGAAATAAATATCAAATGGCCAGCCTTTGAAACTGAATCACCTCTGCTGAATGAAGATATCTCAGGCTCTGTAATGCTCAATAACCTAACTATTAATGTGTGCTGTCTTGGAAAGCAAATGTAATACCATGGAGCAGCTCCAGAACAGAAAGACTGCCTCCAAAAGCAGGCAGCACAGAGAGAATGCATTAGACTTGCGGTTGGCTGATCTTTAGTTCTTGAAAAAATGCCGACATCTCCTCCCTCCAGTCCAAAACTAAGACTGGATCACAGAGCGGGGGGAAAGGTTTAGTGTTCATAATTTGGGGGATTTGAATGAAAAACTTAAATGGGAGCGGAACGGGAACAGCTTTTCCCCTGTACTTGATTATGATGATGTGGGAATTTGAAGATTCGGTGGAGGGATTGGAACATTTTGTTGAAGGGGTGTATTCCATGATTTCATATGCCATGCTAAAGAATTCCATAATATATCTTCAATCACGAGCAACAAACATTGGAAACTATCACAACCGGGGGGGGTCGCATGCAAGCTGATGGCAGTTTGACAAAAAGGTGTTCAGGGACAACGCTAAATCACCCACTGGCAGGGGAGCTGTGCAGTAGCTGTGGTGTCTGCGGTCTCCCACGATGACCTAGTGGGACACTTTGAACCAACGCTGTCATATCACAATCCATAGCCTTCCCACCTACGGAAGTTCTCATTGATTCAAGATTGCATTGATTTGCAATAGGATATCGCATAGTCCCTAAGATCTCTGTGATTTGACCACATAATGTCACATATTGAAACCTTCAGAAATAAATCAAAATGTCATTTTTCATCTGTTTGTCTGACCAAACCTACTTACAACTTGGGCATATCATTGAATCCAATATATCCACAGATTGTGACAGACCACCTAAAGTCTAATCCTCCAAAACAGCCTAGGTGAATAACCCCTGCTCCACTGTGTCGCCCAGATCCAGAAATACAATAACTAAAACTCTTCATCCAGTTAAAGATAGTTAAAAATAATGCCCAGGTTCTAAAAAAAGAGCTGTTAAAGTAGAGGGTTTATTATAGCTTTGGGTTGACTGACGCATGTCATGTACCATCCTTTGTTTAGATTAAACTAAATTCAAAATTATTAGAAACATTTAAGATAATGAAAGTATAGAACTCCAAAAAATATTGGACATACAGTAGGTCAAATAATTCTTATGCACCTTTATTCTATAAAAGTTACATATTGAGCTTTTAATTTCCTGGTTGTAATTAATTATTAATGGAACCATGTGGCTATGTAAGTGTAGTGAGACATTAGTTAGGCTGTAAAGTGAAACTAGGGTCACAATATGTAACTTTAGTTGTATTTAACACAGTGTTCACCCTCTTACTGTAACTCATTGCTGTGATACTGACAAAAAACATGCTTTTAATAAGAGTAACTGAACACATCAGGGCTCACTAGGCTACTTAGGGTACAGTAGCTCTGCTCTACACACAACACAAGCCTAAATTTGCTTTTGATTATGAAGCACACTGTAAAAACTGAAATCTTAACAAGTGAAAATATCTTGTGTTTGGTACAATTATTCCAATATTGATATAATATCTTATTCCACTGGCAGACAAGTTGTTATTTTTTTCTGATTTGGGTCAATTTGGTCTTGTTTTCAGAAATCAAGACTAATCAAACTGATCAAATTGAAATAGGCTAAAGTATCTCCTGAGGAATTGGATATTTCCATTCAATATTGGACTATTTGTACTAAAAACAAGATATTTTCACCTGTTAGGATTTCAGTTTTGCAGTGCTTAGTTGTGTGCACTTGCACAAGCAAGTCAGGTGCTCTCATGTTTAAGATTTAGATTCCTAAGCTAAGATACATCTGTGTTTGCTACAGTGGTTCATCAAAACTGTCTATGTAAATCTTCCATTTGGAACCAGATCTGCCAGAGTCATGATCCAATTTGGTCTAAAAGCAAACATCATCATCATCATTAGAAAAATTTATTGAAAAGGCACCACACGAGCTAGGTCAAACCACCAATACCCATCATTATAGGACAATCATGGCGGGCCCCAGATGTCATCGCTCTTCAGCCAGAACTGGACACCATGTGCAATTTATTTGTGCAGATCCACTATGGAAACCAAACAAGAAGAGCAAAGCGACTGTGATAGTTACATGGCGCCATTACTGAATGGGATGTAAATGTAGTGAAGAGAAGCAACTGTTGATTTTCTACAGGAGATTAAATGGCTTCCTCCTGACTGGCTGACACATCTAGTTCCAGTCAAAAGTTTAGACACACATTCCCATTTCTTTGAATGAAAAAGTTTGTCCAAACATTTGACATGTAACTGTGCATGAAACATTTCAACTGACATGCAAAGATGAATGGCTGCAACTACTGAGCCCTATCAGAAGACAGCCTGAGTGAATTACAATTGCTAAGGTAAACAGTATAATACCTATAAAATAATATGAATGAATCATCTAAAGGAATGATTTCAGTCATGTGTCATATGATTCCTCAATCACCAAGTCCTTCAAAAAGG
This sequence comes from Lepturacanthus savala, assembly GCA_030544235.1. Taxonomy (NCBI): domain Eukaryota; kingdom Metazoa; phylum Chordata; class Actinopteri; order Scombriformes; family Trichiuridae; genus Lepturacanthus; species Lepturacanthus savala. Next base: position 32,695,441 of record CM060465.1, read on the forward strand.
CAAAAAAGGACAGACCAATAGGAGACGAAAAGGGGATGTTGAGTGTTTAGGAAAACAACATGAGCTCGGTTACAAAAGAAAGCGCCGCATTCACAACAAAGAAAAAAATGCTTTTTGGAGCGAGAGCTGGAGCTAATTCAGCTACTCCTTAAGAGGGGTGATTGTTAACAGAGCCACTGGATTAAATGCACAGCCCAACCGCAACGTAATGGCAACAAAGCATCTTCTGAATGAAAGGAAATATATAAAAGTCCCTGTAAAACAAAAGCGATGTGAAAGCGGGTTTTGCGGACTGCCAAATTTCTCAAACAAAAGCATCATAAATGTAAATGTTTGTCTGTTTTTTCATGAGTGTTTGTGTGTGTGTGTTTTTTTTTCTGTGTGTGTGTCTGCATGTATGTGCGCACTCTCATGAGCCAGCCAGGCATGGACACAACCAATTTAGCCCGATTAACAACAGATGTGTCCATCTATTTCGGTACGACAAGCGTTCTCTGCAACAGCATAAGTTGTCTCCTCATTTGCGATATCGTTTTTCAACCCCATACGATTTCCCCATTAGGTGCTCCGGTGCTCTTTTTTCGGTAGCTTTTGAATAACTTTGGCACGCCCGGCGCTGGTCGGCATGCCGCTAACCAACGGGCTGGTTGCAGAACCTCCATCAACAGAAACCAGAGCGCTGGAGGAGTACAACGTTGTCAATTGAAATGAGGACGACTAAGATGGGCTGGAATGAGCGGTATATGAAGTCCTCTTGAGCAATGCCAACACGAATAGTTATACAATAGGGAGTCAAAGAGGCTGTGTGTTGCTGGTTTGAGTTTTAACTGTGTGTGATGTGTGCAGCTCGGGTTTGGCTTTGTGAAGAGCCATATTTCATTGGGGCTCAGAGGGTCGGGGGCTGGTACCACATTTTTCGATTCTCCTCTTGTGCTGTTTCGTCGAACCAAGACAATGGGATGGCTCGAGTCGTGCATTATGCAACTTCTATTCTTCACTACAAAAGTCGCTGGTATTATAATTGTCAGTTTCACTATCAAATGTCTATCGGTGATCACAGGCAGCAAAAAAAACACGCTCCCCACCCTCTGCTTTGCATGCAGCATGCACAACATATCCAAGTTGTAAACTCTTTTTTTTCAACTATGTTCAATTATTGATTTAATGATATTCTGAGTAATGCACACACACTCACACACACATTTTCTCTCTCACACACACACTCACTTGTGGATTCCTTTGACTGATAGTATTTCTTAATAATGTTCCCTCTCCCTTACACATGCTGTAATTTCTAACTTAGTTAAATCAGATATTCTCCTTAAATTACTCCTTAAGTAGTTCCAAAAACTTGTTTCCATGCAAAAATAAAACACAATGTCTTACATAGTTTATAGCCTGGTATTTATTTGTTTGTTTGTTTTTTGTTTGTTCCAGCGGGATTATGCTCGTACTGAGGGCAATTCTCAAACCCGACATGACATTTTTGGTCTGAAAAATTATATGAAATTGAAAAATGCGTGTATCATTGGAGACATATGTTCCTTTTATTTGCATGATAATTTTGGAAATTTCCTTGAAATTTGGGGGTTTGTTTGAAACCAGGTTCCCAGAGTTTGAACAAAGCTCAGATATTGATCCTAAACCAAAGTTTTCTTTTTCTCAAAACTAACCTGAGGTTACATTCACCTTTATTGAATAGAATCTAACTTAAAAAAGTCTTTAAAAAGTAGAGGAAGAAGAAGAAGAAGAAAATACTGCCAGTCAAAATAGCTTTAGCTCAAACTGGTTCTCACAAGGATGGCCATACAGGAACACACACACACACTGCACCCCTATTCCCTCCTGTGATAGAACCCAGACTGACCTACTCGCAGCTCCTGACCGAAGACTGTCCTTTCTCCCAGCGCCGAACAGTTCCAGCGTCCATATCGGAACTGATACTGACACTCATTGATGCCCATCTGGGCGCCTTCGCCCACAACAATGATGGCGTCCGGGCGGCTCTGGCAGATGGCCCGCTGGCGAGGTGCCAGCCCGGGAATCTTGTTGCAGATGATGTTGGCACCCAGAGCCACCACCGAGGACAGGGCCCTGCCAAAATAAGAGAAACACCACCATCACATACACACACACACAGAAACACAGTTAGGACTTCCAGAGGATGGTCAGACTGACTCACTTATGTAAGACTCTCCAGAACAGGATTCAATTCAACCAGTGATTGATGCACGTTCCGCATTAAAGTGAAAGCTGAATTGCATGAAGGCATTGCTGTTTAATGGATTAGAGGTAAAACAAAAACCTGAAAACTTAATCCAACATAAAACATAAAAAACATTCAGCGAAACTTGCTAAAACAGCCCAAAGAGAGAAAACAAGACTTGACTATACTGACAATGCCATTCCGCATTGGTTTGGTGGTAGCTTGAGTAATGAGTTGGGGTTTTTGTGTTAATTGTTAGGTAACGTAGCGGTAGGAGCAGTTGCCAACTTCAACCCTTATGCAAACACTGCATATACACTTGCTCGGAGCCGTGAGATGTAAACGCAGCTCACGTTTTTTCAACCAAATGTCACAAAAAATATACTTTCTTATGATTTGTGTGATTATGTGTTGGAAACCTCTTCAGCGTGCAAAGTGCTGCCTATAAATGTTAGGAGAGAGATGTTCTTTTACTTCAGCCACATCCTAAGATTGGTGTGAGTGGAAATTATTGAAAGTTTTTCAACGCGGGTCGCCTCAATCTAAAGGTTAGCACAACGCCATCCCTCCTCCTCTCTGCTGGGAGACGTCATCACGTCTGATCAGCGCCATGTGATAATATCAAAACATATGTTAAAGATGGCTTTTGCAACCGCCGGGGAAAAGCCAAAACAGATTACAGCTAAACAAAAGCGCAGACTTTCTCCGCGGCTCTGTTTATAGCCCCCAAAACCATGTAGATACATACTTTTCAAACAAGTCAGGGACGAGGAGCCGTAAATGAGTGCGGAGGGCGAAACGGCGGCTTTGAAGTATGACGTCGGCCCTCGGAGGCCTTCACCACAAATGGGGCAAACCAACGCGGCCGAGTTGTGTGTCAGAGGAAAAGTGACGGCGGCGTAAGAGGGGTGAAGAGGAAGAACGGGGGCAGCGAGGAAAAGAAACGAGGAGACTCATTCCTGTGGATTCCGACTCACTATAATCACAGAAGACCCCTGACTAAGAACAAAAGATGCAGGCCGTTGATTGGAAATCGCTCTCGGACGAGCGTGCTCCCTTTTCTAGCGGTCGCTTAATGTTTCCCCCCACAAAGACAGGAAAAAAAAACATAAATCTCGATTCCAAACACGTAAGTTGAAATAAATCCAAGCTGCATTATCTGTTACCACACTGGGAGCTGCAAGCTTTCTACTGCTCTTCCTCCTGCAGCCAGACAAGCATTAACCCACTGCATAAAAGGGTAAGACTGTGCATAATGCTGATTGTGCAAAACCCAATCTGCAAGTTGAAAAATGAAAGCTCATTTATCCCTTTTAAAGTAAATATATCAGTTTTTTTATTTCCAAAACAAGAGAGAAAACCATAAAAAATGGTTAGAGACACAAAGCATTTTTGTCCTGCAAAACATTTGCATCACTAATAACGTTGGTTGTATTTTCCAAACAAGAGAAATAATGTGTCAGGTGCATTCAATGTCTACAGTAAACATTCAGGCAGTGGTGGAAAGTAACTTAGTACATTTACTCAAGTACAATTTTGATTTTATCTGACAGCTATGTTTCCTGTTTAAATGCAGATTTAACACTTTCATTCAAAAGTTCAAATGATCTGATATTTGACCAAAAACATCAAATGATTAGAGAAAAAGTCCAAAAAGTGAAAACAGATTTTTCTTCTCTCCTCTCCCATTAATCATCTCACAGTCGCTCTCATTCACCTGCTGACCCTTCGGACGGGCCAGACTCCTATGTTGGGAAGCCAGTGGACTAAATATATTTGAAGTAGTTCAATCTACAAACAGTAAAATGCTGCTCGCTGATACTTCAGTACATGTCAAAGGGATGAAACAAGAACTTTTACTTTACATTTGGCTCATGATAATTCTGTACTTTTACTTGAGTGGAATTTTTCATGCAGGACTTGTACAAAATACTACTTGTAAAGGAGTATTTTTATATCACAGTATGAGTACTTGTTGTACTACTGCATACAGGTCTGCTGTTGTACTGTTGCTGCTGCTGCTGCTGTTGCTGCTGTTACTGCTGTTGTACTGTTGCTGTTGCTGCTGCTGCTGCTGGTTTCAAATCCTCTTTGCTCTCTCTGCTATAAAACAGGCTTGGACTACTCTGACCCTCCATGACCCTCAGCTGTGTAAGTGGTTGTTCATGGCAACCATGACATCTAGACCATATGAACCAAAGGGGTCAGACTCATTAAGACCAGTAATGTGCACCTAGGGGAAATTAAGCTTTCTTGCATAATAATAAGTGAATTGAACTGCCTTGTTTGTGTAAATCATCAGGCAACAAGATCCATCTGGGTCATCAATTTCTGATATTTCGGCGCTAAAACAACACAATGATATTTCCAAGCGTGTCAAATGGCGGCCGGTCTCCTCCCCTTCCCTTGCTACCTTCTCATCTTCTCGTTCACCTGCTAATTCACAGCATCCCGGCTCTACCGAAGGGAAACCCAAACCGACCATCAGGCAACACCGAAACTGAGAATTCCACAGCTAAGCCTTTTAAATCCCCGCATCATCAAAGTGCACAAATGCGATTCTGTTTGCTTAGCGTACACTCTGTGTGTTATGCCGCCGGTCGCACGTCCAACCATCAGAGACCTTCACATGGCACAGGACAGCACTGTTCAGCTGCTGCAGTTTCTACTAGTAAATCCTAACCAAAATCATGGGGTGTGGCTTACTATACATTCACCGTCTAATGAATAAAGTCATGTAAAGTAGGGCTGGTTGATTATGGGAAAAAAAATCATTATCGCGGTTATTTTGGTCAACATTGAATACAGGATTATTCAAACGATAATTTTTTGGTTACACAATGCATTTCTTCAGCATGAATGACTTTGCTTTTGTTTGAGATGGTTAAACAGATTTGTTGTTGCTTCTGCCCCTCGTCGGATTCTTGGAACCCAAAGTGTTCCCATACAAGAGGATGTTTCCGACCCTTTTTCTCAACCAAACTACTCTGCCCTCCCACTGCTGTTTCACTCGCTCTCTCACTCACATTCACAGTCTTTTTGTTTCAGAAATTGTGTAAAGAAAAATGTTCCAAAAATCGTTTCAACTCGATTGTTTGGAGTTTGGAAATCGTTTGCAAATCGAAATCGCGATCAAAATTCAATCAATTGCACAGCCTTAATGCAAAGTGCATGGTTTGCCATTCAACTCATAGCGGAGATGAGGTTTTGTGCTGGTCGCTAAGCAACAGGTGGAAGACATTTTCACCATGTTTGAGCTGCAAAGTACTGCACATTACACAACCGCGACTGTAAGAAAAGCATGTACAGTTTTGCAGTGAACACATTGGCATGACTTGAAGTTTGACACCTACCGCTTCCCTTACAGATTTAAAAGAGACAAAACACTTTTTAACGCATTCCACCAAACATCCAACAGTAAACGTCTGAGAAGCTGAAGCCCCTGCAGACGTGACTTGACAGAAAATGAATTTTCTTCTGGGAAAGTTACGTGGGTACGAGCAGCTTCCATCCCAGCGTGTGCCGACTTTAACAGGAAGCTATAGCATACGTCATGGCATAGAGCATTCTCACAGCCACCTACTCCATCACATGGAACACTTTGAACCTAACTGACACACTATTAAGCTCCCAGGCATGCATCTTCTACCGAGGAATGCGCTCACAAAAAAAAAAAAACGTCTGAGACACAACCTAACTAAGTCAAGTGAATAAACGCTCTTCTTTTTTTCCAAGAGCAGGAAATTGACTGTTATTTCAGTCCAGAATGTGATTTTTTTCCTGCAGTGCATTACTGTCCATTTACAAATATGCGAGAGTTTCTGATGAGCAAAACACTGCAGCTGTTAAAATTCGACGAGTGATATTTTTACATCTGTTTGGAAATACGTCCAGAGTTGCACACAGGCTAGAAAAGTGAAATATAAACAGAACAGAGTGGAAATGGTCAGATTATTGCTATTGGAACATTAGGTGTGAAATTCCTCGATATTGGAGGGTGAGGTGTGCAAATGGTCCAAAAGCTCTACAAGGACAGATCATTTTGCTGACAGCTCATTTGCCACCCATAGAGCTTTAAATTACGTTATGTACAGTTTTCACTTGCCAAAATATCTGTTTTGTGGGTTTTTCGAGGAAGGGGAATTGCATTATTTTCAGTCCCCCCATTTTAAAAATTCTCATTAAACATACACTCTGGTGGTTGATGCTTGACAGAAAACATAGTTAAATAATCAAAACAAACAATGGTATGTAGCTTTAATGTGCAAGCCATCGCTATACTTAGCAGTGTGGCCCACTTTTAACTGAAAAACCAAAAACCACATCTATTTCAGCATCAGGTTTGGGGTCTCCGGGCAGCAGAGGGAAAAGAGCGAGGGAGCATGGGTGAGTAATTATTTTGGAAGCTTTAAGAAAGCCAGTATTCTCCTGCAAGAATAATTCTCGTTTAATTCAAAGCCACAGCGTATTATGGTGTCAATCACGCATGTTTTAAGGGGAGATATTTTAAGATTTGGGGCTCAAAGAGGCTACTGAGAATCACCCGGAGATGAGGTAATGCGCAGAGATAATCTTTCACGCGCTGACAGGTTAACGGTGCTCACATGCGTAAAAAGTGCCCATATTGTGATAAATTCTCCTCACGGGGGGAAAAGAGGGGGACAGAATCTCAGCATCCGATTGTCTTGAACATCTCTGCCACTCTGTGGCCAAAGTGAATCCGTGTAGCAGCTCCTCAAATTTATTTTTCTGATCTTGCAAAACAAATAAAAAATTTAAAAAAGATATTTGCAACAGGGCAGATAACTACAGATCCTCACCGCTGCTCGCTCGCAAGACGAGTTCGTCCGCCCGCAGACGCACATTAGCGCGTTCGGGTTTTTAATGAGTTTATTCCCACGTGGATCCTTTCCCCGGTGATGTGTCCGCTGATGAGTATTCTCTGCGGGCTTTTTTACGCTCGACTAACGCTATAGCAAGTATGCGGATAATATCCAAGAATCAAATCAAATGTGCTGCTTTTTTAAAAAAAAGTTGCACTTCTGCTACTTCTACTCTCCGCCTCGTTACAGTTTGACCATGCATAAAAGAATTTAAACCGGGGCTCCAATCTGTGGAGGCGGATAACTAAAAAGAAAAAAATATATATCTCACAACCGGCGTTTAATGATTGGAATAAAAGAAATAGAGCCCGGAATCCGGCAAGAAGGCTGCAACAGGAGCGAAAGCAAACCCCCCCCCCTCTCCCGTGCGTCTTTTGTGCCGCTGAGGATGAGCGCGCGCGCTCTCTGAAGTTAATTAAAGGACCACGTTAATTGGCTCAAACTTACAGGTAGCTGCCACTCGTCAGGATCAGGAAGATCTGCGGATAGTAGACTGACAGCAGTACACTGCGCGACGAGAAGATGATCATGATGACATTGAGCAAATGGCCACGTTCGGATTGAGTGAGACGACGCGGACAGGATGATGAAAGAAAACTCCCTTAATTCCCAGCTTTTTTTAAGTTCCTTTTGCGTAAAATCAAAAAAAAAAAAAAAAAAAAAAAAAAAAAAAAAAAAAAAAAGGGAGAAGAGATGTGGAGTGCGTCTCCTTGTCTTTGGTGCGGTGGCTCTACGCAGCTCCAAGCTCCCAGGGCCGTGTGTGCGCTGAGATTGGCTCTGTCATCTCTCAGCGGCGGAGGCTGTTACACAGTACTGTGGGTTCCCGAACCGGAATGATGATGGTTTTTAGGGATTTCGCATGGCAGAAAAGTGCCTCTCTCCACTCTCATGAGAGTCGTGCCTGCCATTGGGCAGGGAGAGACACTGCTATCCGCCCACTTTGCCACAGCGGGACAATAGGGTGACACTGATCCGATCCCCGTTGGACGTTCGGGAGTTTTTTTTTTTCATTCATCATCAACCCCCCTCCCCCTCCTCTCCCCCCTCCCCCTCCTCCACCCTCCACCGCCACCCAGCCGAAAATAAACAAACATAGACGCTGGCTGCTCGAGTCTCTCGCACCATCATCACAGCTCCATGTGCAAAAAAAAAAAAAAAAAAAATCAGCACATTTCTTTGGCAGGACGCGTCATCCTGAATCAACAAGTTGGTGTCACACAAGTCTTAATAACGCGAAAGAGAACGAATTAACCTGGGATCCCTTGTTCTCATATAATACTATAATGTTTCTATATGGATTAGTTTGTTGCATCAGTTCTCAGCGACTTTATTATTCCCTGACGTAGGCGTCATTAATAGTTCTGCTGTGCGCGCTGACGCTTTTTGATCCGCGTCATCCCATATTTTTCATATATTCATTTGTTGCTGTATTGGCGTATCCTTCGTATTCTCGCTGCTTTAAAAAAATAGACATATCGCTTTGTCTCTGGAGATTTGATCTGAGCAGAGAGATGAATAAGGAGATTTGGTCGGTGAGAGTGGAGCTTTTATCGCTTCAGCATCGTAACCTTCACTCAACACCTGCAGGCTGCAGCCACTCTAAACGAAGAGGGTGCAATGAAAGGTGCAGCCGGTGTAAAAGGATGGAAGGAATGCTCCAGTTTATATGTGTATATATAGAGACATATATAGTTAACATAACGTTAGGTGATTTCCCCTCATATTATAGCTACTGTCATGTGATATGAGCATCTGTGGAGACGCTTCACGCTTCAGTCCACATGAGGTTCTCAGGGGGAGATCAGTTGTTTTTTGTTGTTGTTTAGTTCATTGTGGCTGAAAGAATCTCCCTGAAAATACTCAGTCCAAGACTCCTGCATCTTATGTTGCCTATATAGATAGGACAAATCACTACAACAACACTAAATTATGAAATATTATGGCAGCTTCTCTTTATAATGTTATACTTTGCGCAGTTACTGACGGATATTAAATCACGTGCAGTGGCATGAAAAGTATCTGATTACTGGTTAATAATGTGTGAAAGTTTGCAGAATGAAAAAACTCACATTTAAAATGATTTGGATTCACCCTGTAAAACATCATTTAGCAGGTTACTTATCGTATAATCAGGTGCCAAGGGCGGTTATAAGTTAAAATAGTTATCCAGTAGGTCAATATAAATACAAATACATCCTTTAAATTACTAAACATTTCACTAATAATGCACAACTTGAATCTCCATCGTGCTTTCACAGCGTGAACAGCAACAAAACATAGATTTTCAACATAAATAATTATTGATAAAACTTCTCGTGCTCGTACCTGTTGGTCCTAACATTGTGCTCTACAGACAGTTGTGCAGGGGCACAGCAGGCAGGACAGCAGCCCTGTGTTTATGCATCAAGGTGAGGTATTGCAAAACAGGTAAAAACTCCGTCTGGGCAATGGAATGTGGAAATACAACTCAGTCTGCCGCTATTAATGAAGGTATGCAGGAGAGAGCCGAATCAGACAGCGGCTCAAATTATCTCGTGCGACAAAAGAGTCTCACTAGGTGAAGTAAAAAAAGTCCCTGACAGCGGAAACGAATCGATTATATTGTCCGCTGAGACCCGATCTTCCACTTTTACGCACGGTACATTCCGCAGGTAAAAAAAAATAAAAGCCGCGTGGAGGTATTAATTACACTTTGATCAAAAATACACCTGCAATAAAGATTTTTTAAACATCCTGGTTTATTCTGAGGTCACAGGGCAGCCGACGCTTCCCTGTGTGCGCGTTTATTTATGAAACCAATTGCAGGTTTGCGCACGTGAAGTGCACTTCTACGCAGGTAATCACAGGTAATAGTGGAAAGAACAAAACTCACCCGAGTCTGAGGTAAATGATGCCAAAACACAGCAACACGTAGAGACTCCGCTTTCGGAGGGGTTTGTGCATGATCGTTACCACTGTGTCCAGAGGCCATGCACCGTAACATGAAGTGGTCACGCTTCTTTCCCGGTTCACATTGGCGGCTTTCCTAACCCTTCCAGATGCACGCGTAACGCCTATGTTCCGCCACATCAAGCCGAAGCGCCTCGGAAACCTTCGACCGTGCGAAATCCATGGTCCGGCGGCCACAGGTGAGATGCTTGGACGGCGACCTGAAAAGTGGCTGAGAACTCCCAAATGAAACTTGAGAGAGGGTCGGACTTGAAAAGGTGAATGAGTTCTTTGGAGGAAGTGCCTCCTATTCGTCCTTTCTCTCACGGCAGAGCCTAATTAACTATTCCCATTTGCTGCGCCTGGCAGGTAGAAGGAAAAAAACTACTCGCACTTAAAGCAGCTCCCTGCCAGTCCTATTCTGAGTCAGTGCGCATTGCTCTCGCTGTTTCTTTTCTTATGAGGGCATCTTAAATCCAGTAACTAACTTTCAACAACCAGGTACTAATACAGATAACAGGGCTACACGCCTCCTCCTCCTCCTCCCCCTCCTCCTCCTACAGCGTGGATATGCAGGGAATGGGACGGGCTTCCACACTCAGCCCAACACGTGTAGTTGTTGTACAGAAAAGTAAAAGGGGCGAATTGAAAATGGCCTTTTATAGGCCTCTAGCTCTGGCAGCAGGGACTCTGACTCCAGTGTCACCAGCGTGGCTCCACCACAACAGTAGGCTAAAGGCCCCATAAAGCCAAACAGACGAGAACTGCCTTTTCCAGCTGTGTGAATAAAAAAAATCACCATGGCATGACTAATAACGACTAATAATAGGTCTAATGAACTGGCCTCAAGGTCAATATGTGCCAGGACGATCTGTCCGTCATCAACAATTAACATTTTGCAGTGTATGAAGAAAACAACAGGAATAAAACATTAGTATTCTCATCACTGGCTTGAGTCAAAGGAGATATTTAACCCTGGATTTTGGGCAGATGTGCAGAAATACAGTCAAATCCTTTGGGAGTTATTACACATATTTGACCCAAGAAGACTCCCTCTGGTGGCAACTAGACAGCGTTCGAACCAGTCTGGTTAAACCTCTGGTTCTGCGTTGCATGACAGACCCTTCAAATCCGAATAATTTTTTTTCCAAAACATCTGAATAACCAAGAATGTCTGTTTTGTACTGTAATGTGTGGAAATAAAACAAAAAGAAAGCTTTGGAACAAGGGCATAAAAAGAGACCTTTTTTTTCTTAACCCCTTTGAATTCTAACTAACCACTTTATATCTTGTAACCAGTTTTTGGTTAAGTGTTTACTGTGAATTAGTGGAAACTTCCAGTAAACTATAAAGGGAGGGCAAACGTGTAATATTATTTGTTACGTTGTACATTTACATAAAATGTGTTTAATTTGCCAAAATGTACATGTTCTGGATTAAGGTAACATTACTTCTTACTACATCTGGAATTTAAGGAGCCTCCTTCTCTTCTCTAAAAGTTATTATCCAATTACAATTTCTTAAAAGGGCACATTTAAACCATCATATTTCCAAGAAACGGCATGAAACAGGGTCTAACGTGTTTTAATAATGATGGCATGAACTAAAATTACAGACATGAGCTATCTAAGCGCCGAGACCGCCGGGGCTTGTTGTTGACCACGAGAAACAGACAAAACCGCAAGAGACCTTTTGTTTCAAGACATCTCTGAGTTTGTGGTTTCGAGGCCTTTCCCTTCAAAACACGCCCATCAAAATTCCAGATGGAATTTTTTAGAAATAATGAAAGTCAACACGCGGGCCCAGGGTGACATAAAAAAAAAAAGACATGTATTTGATGTGTGCCCTGTAAAAAAGACGACCTTGTTTGTCTTCAGACGTACATTGCTCATCGCCAAAGTTTCTGTTTAGTTTAATTAAAATGTTCAAAGGACCATGGCTCTTTTATGAAAGCAGCATCTAGACCAGAGGTGGTTTGTGTCAGCCTCCTTGTCGCCTGCCATCGTCGTTGCCTCCATGATGGTTTGTTGCTAGCGCCGCCGCATGCTAACACCCGCTATCAGCGTCTCCGTGTCCACATATACAGTACGTACACTCACAGACTCACAAATCAAAGCGTAGACACAAGCACTGCGGACACACACAGAGATTCTCACACACACTGTAGCACTTGGGTGGTATGTGGAGGATCTTGTGACACACTGTTTATTTAACTTCAAAAAGCTGAGGCAGGGATGAGAGCATTTGGGTCAGCGAGGACATATCAATCTAAGTAAGTCATACGCCACATCACTGCCCCGTGCTTTATGCTGCATTACAGGCCATTGTATTTGAAATATTTCCTCTTCCCGTCTCCTGAAAGGCAGTCGCTGTCCTCTCCGCTCTGTACTTACCCTCCTCTCGGTCTGCTCTATTACTTTAATAAACCGTCAGCCAAACTTTTTTCAAGATTGCACCATTGTGTATCTGTTCCTTTTCATCTGCATTGCACTCTTCCCAAAACTGTAGAGGAAAATGTAGGGAAGAAAGAGTGGGGGGGGATGTGAAGGGGGATCATATTTTGGCAAGCGCCGGATGATATGTCGCACTGTCTTTTTGAATATTATTAAGTACTCTTGACCGACAACTAAATAAGAAAACCCACCAGTTGCCCATGTGTTTGCATGGGAGCTGGTTCAACTGGAAACAGTGAGATGGCTGAAATGCGGAGCATGCCAAACCAATGGAGTGGCGTCTGGGGCTGGGTCCACCACAGCTACAACTGGGCCCCAGGCAAGAGGGGGGAAACGGCTAGTATGCGCTCCCAAAGTCCCCCTCTCCATCAGCCATCTCCCTGTAGCTGAGTTCTCCCTGATCTTAACACTTCCCCCGTCTACTAAGCTCAGATTAGGCTCATTAGCGTTGAAGCTGCCCCGGAAGAAGACGATTCACAGAGGTACGCAGAGAGAAAGTGACCTCCTTGACCCGGATGTCAGGAGTCTCCTCGTACATCTCGCTGTGGGGTCAGAGGTTAAACCAACCCAGACCAGACCGACCTTTTCCTCTCTCCCTCTCTCCCGTCCAGTCACAGCTGTGGGTAGGGGAAATGGGGGCATGGCCCGATTAATTCCTCACCACGTTTTGCTGATATATATCGGGTCGCCGGCGGCTCGTTTTGTTCACGCATGCGAGCATATCTGCCACGCTGGGCCCACATGGGTCCCAGCCCGCTTCTTCCTTGGCTGATTAGCCGCGGCTGAAATGCCGTGCCATGCCCTCTCAATGGAAAGCAGGTTTTTCTAAAGGGTTGGCCCCTCTCTCCATAGTGTCCGATACCACTCTGGGAGCTCGTATGAAGCTTGAAAGTGAAAAACTCAACTCCTTCAAACACTAATTTGCAATGTTGCTATTCTAAATGGGGCTCACTTCTTAGCAAGGCCGCTAGCCAAACTGTCATGGGTGTTTTCCTGATCAGGCCAGGGCTCCGAGACAGAACAGGGAGGCAGGATCAGTTTACCCAAATCTGACAGTCTTGGATACTACGCCAAAGCTGTAGCCTGTATTCAAGAGCACACTCAGTAAAATGAATGAAATGGCTTAGAGGGGGAAAAAAAAGAGTCCAGTTTCAGTCCACGCCTGAGAACGACTGAGATTAGGAGATGTTGCTACTGTGCCATGTGTCTAGACCTGGCTCATCTGAGTCAGTGTGTAACAGTATGTATATTTACGCAAAAGTAATATAATTAGTACTTGCTGTATGATAGTGAAATTGTCCTGATTCTGTCATTAGTGATATTTGCCACGCAAGACAACATAATTGATGGTTTGTTTTTCTGTCTTCTGCTTAAACTCTTCAGATGTGCCGGAAGCATAATAATTCAAATCAGGCAAAGATGTCTGTGCACTTCAATTCATGCCAATTCGCCAATTATCTGTAATCCATTGTTGAATTTCCGAATTTAAAAAAGTATGTTTTGATGAATCTCTTCAGCTCTTACTTCCCAATTGTCAGAAATAATAGACATAATAGCCCAAATACTCGGATGATTCTGTTTGGAGGATGGGATTGAAGCTATATTGTATCCAGAGATCACAGTGATTATAAAAGGGTGCACCACATCCAGACTCCTGACAAACATGCTAATTTGTAGCTGATATACTGTGTACAGTTACGTACATCCTCTAAATCCCCATGAGAGACATTCTGAAGACAGAGTCATACGACATCAATGTTCCCACATTGTCCGCCCAAAGGACCCGACGATTTGTATGCAGACGCTTGAATCGAAATGAGATGGACAGGAGGCCGTCGTGACGCAGTTTGCGGACGGACTTGTCAGTCGGAATGAGAACGGGACATCCGTGAAGGGGAGAGTGTGTGTTGTGTTTTAGGAACATGCGGGAGGAGGTGGAGTCCATTAAGGATCCGTTATTGCTGTTTTTACAATCACGTGGCTATGGTCCAGTTCCTACTTAATGGAAAATGAGGAGAAAAGCTAGGGGACACGAGGATCACAGAGACCCAGTAACAATGAGTTCCATCAAAAAGAACAATAAAGATTGCTTTTGCAAAAAACATAAACCACATCTCCCCGGTCAGAGAAAGGAGGCCGAGCATTTACATTCACAATAAAATCTGACAGACATATGGCTTGTGTCTGTAGCAAAGGCCCCAGACCTCGTGTGCAGTGGAGCGAGCGCAAGCAATACTCTCTGTTGCCCTCTAATAAGCCCGAGGATGTGAGAAAAGGTCTGAGAACAGGCCTAGTCTGTGTCAATTTGGTCCTTTTGGATCTGAAATATGAATATCATGACATGTTCTCTATGTCCAGAAGCAACAATTCAAATGGATAATTGCTGTTTTGCTTTCGAAAAAGGGCGTTAATAAAGCATACATGACATAAAACAGTAAGTCTGAGGTTCCCTTTATGACATTTCGAGTGCTCTCACTCGACCATGGCCTATAGTACTTTAAATAACAATCTTGCATCATTGATTCCATTGCATATTGGTCTCATCGGCTGAGAGCTAAAACGTTTCTGAGTATGTTTTGCTTCAATAGGCAGGAATATGGATGAGATAACGTTGCAAAACGGAATTAGGTATTAACTTTCCTCCCCTTTTGGGCAAACTTTGCGGATACATCAAATGCATGCTTTGACGTTGGGAGTTTACATACCTGCGAAAGCTAAACAGAGAGCATTGACTTAAGGTGTGGCCCCCGTATTTGTATCTGACCGCAGTCATGGACGGGCACAAGTGCGCGGACATGCGCACATGCACACGTTAAAAAAAATCCCTCACCCTGAACAGCTGGGAGTGTTTGCAGTGTGAGCGGGTCGTTGGTTCTCCTCTCCGTCTCGCACAATGACCCATGCACTGTCTGTGTTTGCACTGCGCCCAGCTCAAACAGCCAGCGTTTCCGTCCCCCTTTGCCATTCAAGCTCACTCCGAGGCCGGCTTTTGTGAAGACACACGGAAACAGCGGAAGGCTTGGCCCCAGGTCGCGCTGGGAAAACAAGGGCCAAGTTCATTGAGAAATCGACTAGAATTTCAGAAATGTCCCCGGTACGTTTCGCCCTGTTTTCCCCCCCTTCGGCGATTGATAATGTTTTGGCATTCCAATTAAGGTCACGGAGATATAAGCTGTGAACTTTCGAATCCTGAACAATGGCTGTCACGAAGGCAAACTTCTGGTGAGAAGAAGCTGGTACGCCAAGTCCACAAAGCCAGCGGAAGCCTGTGGTCCTTGCTTCTTTCTGACGGAGGTTAATAACGAAACCTGGATAAATAAGCGATCCAGGTTGTTAACCTGACAAACGCTTGCTGTTAATTTTCCTCAGAATTTCATCATTCTGCTGATGAACTCAATAAATAACTGGCTATATGGCTAAAAGTTTATTTAAAAAGTGTTTGGCCATTTTCCCCTTCGCCCCTGCACATGCTTTTCACCCCCTCCCCCCATCTATCCATCCATCCACGCTGTTTATCTTCAGCGTTGCATTTGGCAGATTGAGGTTTCTATACCAATGGCCTGATATGTTTGGATATAAGAATGTGGTTTTCCTGTTTTGGCACCGTCAAGAGTGTCTGTTCATATACCATCCTGACATCAAACACTGAGTTTGTAATATGTAAAGGCCATCTGCGGCGTTCACTCCTGCTCACTGATGGCTTGGCAGCTGCAGTGAGGCCTAATAATACCGGCCCGATAGACTGCGGTGTACAGAAACGGCACAAAAATGTTTCCTCACAGAGATGCCTCTCTCAGGAAGGCTGATGTGAAACGATATGCAGACTAGATTTGCTGTTGATATAAGGGAGCAATTAGCTCGGGCCAATCATCCCTCAAATCAAATTGTGGTGAACGTCAAGATGTTATGAAATGTTCATATTTCTCCCTATAGTTTTGAAGGTCACAATATAATGTGGTTCTAGGTAATTTCTAGTTGAAATTAAAAAATAAAGGGCGTCCTTAGATAGTTATTATTCATTCGCAGGTAATGCCAAACATGTGTCTCATCCCACATGGAGCGACAAGATACCTCTATCTGTAAAACTACAGAATCTTAAATCATACACAAGGTGCATTCATTAACTTTCGATTGCAGTTTGCAGTCATCAAATGTGGAAAATTCAATCACAACATTCTTGCATAGCCAGACTATAATATATGATAACAGCTGATATGGAATAAGATTGTAATGCTTGATATAACAGTATCAGATCATGAAATGCAGTTGAAGGCTCTGGAAAAATCTACCAAGTGAACTTTCAAATTGTTTCAAAGGAATGAACTTTCTCTCTCATCCTGTGTCTTGGTGGGGACAGTAACTGATTAAGGCCCCTTTCTGGTTAAATAAACACATTTTGATCAATTATGAAAATTATACAGTATATACACTTTTACATTTCAGGTAATGTATAGCATGTTCGTCTAATTTCAAAATTGAATAACGTCCTGAGAAACATAAGGACAACATAACATTTTTTTTTACTCATCTTCCAAGTTTCCTTAAGGAAAAAAAAGAAAAGTTCACTTTCAACATGATGCTACATTTCCTCTTTCAGACGGACATGTCATCCAGTTACAACATCAAAGCATGGGAGTGCAGAGCCAAATGAATGAAGAATTGATCTTACTTACAAGTATGATGTGTGGACTAAAGCCTGATACATCACATTCCTCTGCGCCGTAGACCTCCACCGTTGTCCAACGACTAATAAAAACACGTTGAGGAACCACACCATTGCACAGGGGGACATCTTCCTCTGCCCCAAAGGTTAAGGTCACGTGAGTAAAGCTCAGAAACTACTCCAAACACCAATAACAGCGAACATGTTGTCAGTCTCCAGAGAGTAGTTCTGTGTGAGGGGGATGCCACCACCCGTGCATGGGAACGCGGTTTTCTCTTTGGAACATCGCAACCTCTAGGCTTTGCACTCCATTGTATTTTTTTTTTTCAAAGAAACTCCAGTACGTGGCGAAGGAAGACGTCACACTGTGCAACAATGTGGCTCGCTGATGTGTTTTTAATAGTTTTTGGACAACAGCGGTCTACAGCAGAGAGCAATAAGATGTGTCAGGCTTTGGAGGCACACACAATACTTGTAAGTAGGATCGATTTAGTGTTGGTTTGGCTCTGTGAAGAAGATTTGTTAGCAAGAAAAATAATGAAAATGCCAGCCGTGTCCTCTAAAGTTCTAGACACATGTATGAACATACACAGGTTTGTTATACTCTCTGTATCTATTTTATCTTTTAAAGAAAATACCTCAACGAGCACAAATACGTGAAACAGACGGCTCAGTTCGTTTTACGACAGCCTGTTAATTTATTTATCGCAATTGAATATCTTTCCGCCGAAAAGGCGTTACGGACTAGCAGCATGAAAGAAATAACACACGGTTAAGAAACATGAAACACGAACACACTCTTGAGTTGTGTATCTGCGTGTACATCTGCGTCGCGTCTGTGTGGCCTTAACTTAGCCATCCGGCCTCAGGTGGGTTCGAAGTGTCCCCGGCCTGTCTGCAAGCCACAGGTTGGGCCTGGCATCGTGCTGCTCGTCAAACACAGGTTCCCTTTGTTGTGTCAGCCACACACTGAACCTTCGGAGGGGCCTCGCATACACAAAGGAATGTTTGGACGGATCCGTTACACAGCCACACACACTGCTTGTTCGCCTGTTTGACTCTGCAACAGTAATCTGACATCTAAATTGGGTCAAGGGAGGTTCTTGTAGTGTTTAGAGGCTGGACAATGGATAAGAAGGCAGCCAGAGGAGAGGAAACGCTGTGAAAGACAGTTAAATTATTGCAAGTCAGGAGGGTCACACTCAGAATCGCTTATATTGTCAGGAACAATAAAGGTACGGGAAGTCGCCCTGCCGATATTGATCTGGAGAAGGAGACAACTTACCGACTATCAGTTTACCAACACGTGTTGCGAAGGAACCAAACCGCACATTGTACTCGCTTTTTTTTCTTCTTTTTTTATTTCCGAAACATAGATTAACTCCTCATGAAGGCATTATCTGAGGCCATTTTTCTATTAGGATTGTTTACTTTAGCTTCATCTCCTTCCAAGCTGCTTTTAAGGACATGGATCCCACACGATTTGCATTTACAGTCAACACACTCTGGTTCAACTCTCATCTCCCCGCTCCTGGCCTCCGGTTAACCCCACGCTTTTTTTTTTTTTCTTTTTGCCCTGTGTGTGTGTTTGTGTCTATAAAAGCCCACTTTGTTGTGTCTGAGCAGTGAAGCATCCCAGTGAGGAACGACTTCCTGCGAGAAGTGACTGCTATTTCAACTGCAAAGCGCTGGGCTGCCTGCGGTTTGTCTGTCTGTCGGTCTGGGTGTCTGCCCTCCGGCTTCCCCTCGGTGTGGAGAGAGAGAGGAAGAAGACATTTCCGCGGAGACAGAAGAGTGACATCCAGCGTTGCCAAACCAAGAGTCCCCCCCACCCCCCACCCCACCCCCACTGGCAGGCTCAGCTCAATTAGAGCTGCGAACGGAGAGCATTCTGGGTTATTTGACAGTAAAGGTCAAAGGGCGCTTTAGCATTCCATTAGATTTGAACCATGGCCACTCTGTGGGGTTCCTCCTTTCTCCTTCATCTTCTTCGTCTTTCCCCCACCATGTGTCTTCTTCACCTCCTGCTCCTGTCTGGTGTCGGTGGTAGACATGGCGAGGTGGGAGCCGTCTTCCATGCTGAGGCTGGAGCCATTACCTCAGCTGCCCCCAGCATGACAGTGATATTTTCAGTCGTGGTGTAAAAAAAAAAGAGACATGAAAGGCTTCCCATTTGGTTTGATTTTGCAGAGGCGTAACACTTTTTTACTACATGAATTCCCCCGGAGCATAAAAAGACTGTCTCTTTTGTCTGGACTGTCTTTTATAACAATTACAACAAAGTGCAAGAGTAAAAGTCATCATCGGCTTCTGATGAGAGGCCACTGTAAGCGTGGAACAACGATGTAATGGTCCAATAAAAGACATTTATATGGGAAGAATGTTAGAATGACTAAAGAATTCCCAGATCAGATTGTCCTTCATAATTTTGCTAATGAATATATGACAAACGCTCCAGTATCTAGGACGGTGCATGGATTTGAGGTTAAACGGAAGGGACAAAGTGGGCCCACATGCTCATAGGAGCGATTTCAAGTCTCCCGAATTAAGTCATAACATAACCAAAAGTGACTCTAAGAAAACAGAGACCAAAATGTTCTTCCGCTCTCCACATGCTGTTCTTCTGAGTATTTATTTAATCCTTCATAGAATTTATTTGTTTTTGGTCAAATCGGCCACCTCCGTATCTCCTGGAGCCAACGTTGCTCTCAGGAGTGGTTGGCCTATTAGTGGATTAGGACTTTTCCATTGACCAGCGGTTTGTAGAGGTTATAATCTTGCACCCCAAAGACAGATTTCCCGTTAAGCCCAGGAAAGCTGTCAGACACCACTTACTGGAATCCAGTGGAATTTGTAGCGAGCGCTTGCTGGCAGCGGCGCAGATGCACGGAACGCTCACACAAAGTGGCAGATAGCAAATGTGGACAATGCAAGCCCTCTTTTTTTTTTTCGACCAATGGTGCGCGAGGGCAATAAATTTGCTTCTCCTATATCTTCATTTAGCTTGAACAGAATAATAGCTCCCAAACGTGCACAGTGCTGGCGCCGCATGCTGTCGGACAGATAAATCATTCATAACCATGCGATTAAATATATTGAGGGATATATTGGTGGTGGGTAATGGATGGTTCCTGGCACTCCCGTATGAAATTCGGACTTGACCGCTGTCATCAGGAATCCATTCGAATGATGATGTCTTTAGGAATAACTACCCATCTGTGTGTGGTATAATAAATTAGAGCAATATGTCAAGGAATAAGCTCAGTACATTATAATCTATATGTGTCTGAGACATTTTCTCCATAAAGTGGTATTTTGTATTCTCTGATATGAGCTCTAATTCCCTCGGTGCAATGGTAGACTCATCACTTTTCCTGCTCAGGCCATAAAATCTGCTGCCAAATGCAGCAACATTACAGCGAAACATGAAATAATCCAGATTATCATTTACTTCTATCCCTTGTATCCACAGTTTAATGGGTGTTTTTTTTAATTTTTTTATTTTTTTAAACGAGCAGCAGAGATTTAATAAACTTTTCAAACCAGTGACAGCTGAGACTTCCCAGTAGATGGAGACAAAGGCTGCAGCACAAAGGCTTGAAGCATTTGGAAAGTCAGTGTATTTCCTGTTCCCTCTGTCGACTATCAAATAACTGAATGTGCAGGAAATGCACAAAGTTCGAGGTTTTGTTCATTTTCATTGATTGGAAGCTAATGGAATCTCCTATAATTACTCCTAGATTGTTAGAAAGACAGAACACAGAGAGGAGATATGGAAAGTCAGATGATCTTGCACTTTTTCTCTCCATAAAACCTTTGAGATCTCTGCTCGGACTAAACTGGTCCTTGGCTCTGAGCGGGGTGGACACCCAGCAGAGGGAGTTGTTGAACAAGCATTGACTCCTGCAGTGAGAAGGAGGTCCTTTCAGCTTTCAACCGCCCCGGCAGTTGAGTCAGTGGATCCGGCCCACATGGAGCCGAGGTCTGACTGTCCCCCCGGTCCTTCCGCCATCTTAATTACTGCCATCTTTGCAGGAGTGACTCACGACCCCAAAATTATCGCAGCGATAATGGATCGTCCAAACACTGAGGACAAAGCCCGGACAATGCGCTGCAGTAGATTTCTGTTTAATCTTCCTGCATGAGAAAGTGCATTTGCAGTGATATTTAGTCGCCCAAACTGTCCTCAGTGTTTATCATGCAGAAAACAAGAGCTAACGTATAATAACATATAATAATGTGGGCAACCAGGTGATACAGTCGTGGTGATTTCCTCTTTGCTCACGTCTTCTGTTTGTCTGCATTGTTTCGCAGCTCTTTGTACTTGACAGAGTTCAGTGTGAAACCCTCTCGCTGTTTTTCTTTTCCTGCTTTTATTAATCACTGCGGAGTAAAGTTGAGACAGACCTACCAGCTGGCTAATGGAGGCCCGGTCCCCGCTTGCACGCCACTGCACACATGAATATCATTAATAACTTCATTAGCACTTCCTGACTCCAGCCAACACTATGGAGGATTAGATTGCCAACTCGATTGTACGTGTGCGCCCATAAGTGTGTGTGTGTGTATGTGTGTGTGTGTGTGTGTGTGTGTGTGTGTGCGTGTGGGGGGGGGCATCCTCTTGACTCTTGATTGCACACCACTTTTTAGGTTCAGAGGAACACATCTCCTCCAATTCCAGCTTCGTCTGGTGATTGAAACAGTGTCTGGCTCAGACACCCCACACTCCCGGTCCCACCAGACGTATCACTGTACAGTAACAGTGCCCCCATTAAGATTCAAAAAGAGCCTGATCAAAGACGCTGTGCCCACCGCTCCGAGTCACAGCGCATTACGGCGTTGGCGCTCCATTTTATCGTGTAGCACAAAGCGCTCAGACATCAAACGTATGTAAATAATCTGTTAAATTGTAAAAATCTCAAGTCCGATCTCGACCGGAAAGAATCGTCAAAACTGTCTCCTCTCATAGAGCAGGGACTGATGTTAAAAACGTGGAGTATATAGTCGTATATGCTACTTACACAAACTGAATAATAATCACAAATGTTCTGACCAATCTGATTATTCCCCTGTGAGGAAATGTCATTCATTCCAGTGATTGCATAGAGGAAACTTTTTAAACCTTGCAGAGCTGCATGTGTTTTTATCAGTGCCCTGCACAAGTTAGACCAACTATTCTCCACACTTAAAAAAGTAAAATAACGTCTACTTTTTCCTGTTTTAGATTTCTTTAAACTGGTGATATCACAATATATTATGTATTATTACTAAAGCCCAAGAAAACTAAGAATTAATTGATCCTACTCACAAGCGCTGCCAGTGTAGCCATTAGCTTACTATCTTAATCCATTGTTGTTAAAAGACATATATGTTAAGTCACAAAAATATTGATACTAAATGCATGTGAATACATGTAATTTTTTTCAAAATGCCACTATGTCAATCCCTTATAAACTATATCTATATTCCACCATATTCCAAAATCTACAGCTGAATAATTTTCATACTTTCACAAATGAAAGCATATATTCATGACAGTTTTTTTAAGGATTCACATCTTAGGTAAAGTCAAAGAGTAAGAGACAGACTTTTGGTTTTGGTCTTTTCGTGGATACTTACGAAAACATAAAATATCACCTTTAAAACGGTTCAACCCAGGAACCTTCCTGCTCTTTGAAGGAGTTTTTGTTGTTGTTTCTTCAACTTGGGCCATATTTTCATAGGTCATTTTTCTATCGTTAATAATACTATTGCAACTCCCAAGTTAATCTCCAAGTTCTGGAAACATGAAGGCATCTCTAGATAATTCTAGCCCATCTATCACAGCTCACAGACCCATTTCCTGGTTCAACTTTGACCTGATTGAACTTATCAGAGTTGTGCAGTTCTTCCTGTGCAGTGAGTGGTATTAACGTCATCTCAGCTGTGTTAAAAATCAGTTATACCTGCTAAAATCCTGTCTTTCTTGCCCCCATGTTGAAATTTCAGCAAACACCCTCATGAGCGCCATATTATCATAATTGAAATGATGGCCAAAACTAAAAAAATAACCCATGTTTGGGAAAAAATGGAAATCAGACAATATTTATTTAAGATTTCTCCATCTGATTTTCTTGTATTAACAAGTATTGACACGCAAATGGACTAAAACTGCCCTGATGCTAGTGAATGCTGGTGTTATCCCTGCTCCCCAAATTATCCAAAGATTTTTTTTGAAAGATAAAAATCAAGATCCGGCGACCCGGTAAATTATACAGTGCACCAAATTTCCTATGTATATACAATCAATCTTTGCTGCGTCCAAACCAATTGGCACCTTTTAACGGAGCAGACCCCAGAGCCATAAACCGCTCGACTCGGCCGCGTGTGTAAACTCCGCGGCTCCGGCTGCCTCCTAATCACACGGGTCACATGGAAGTTCAGCGACTGATATTTGCACGTGCGCCAGTTTTCACTGATCTCCTTTCACTTCACTTCTTGTTCGGTTATCACGCAGGGTTAAAACACGCTTTCTGGCCGTGTAAAAAGTGAACACAGATGCCTTTTTTTAAATGTTAAAACAATAGCAAGAGCCAGAACAACATGACTGAGAAGTGCATTGAGCTCTTTTTATGATTTATTATGCCTGTTTTTCCTTAAATATCAGTTGAGCAAAACTTTTTTTTTTCCTCTTCTCCTTGTCAGTGATTCTTTCACTTGAGCCTTCTCGGCTGTTTCAAATTCAAATTCCGCCCACCCGGGCCCCTTCTGGCTCTGTCATTGGGGGAAAACGGCTCTCTGTCGGTGATGCATGGGCCGGCTCACCAAAGCGAAATTTGTGGTGATGCCATTGCAAAGCGACACCAGGGGTGGGTTGGTGGGGGGGGGGGGGCAGTGTGCTGATTCAGCCTGTGCGGGGAAGGAGGGGTGGAAAGGAGAAAGAAGGAGTGATGCAGGGAGGGACTGTCTCCATGCTGCAGCAGTATCTTCAGCACAGCTTCTCTGACAGGAAAGGCTTTGTCTGAACACGCTCAACACTTGGGAGCATTTCAGATGTGAAAAAACAACATAAAATGAGATACGCACAGAGGATGCTTGATTAAGTGACTTAAAACATTCTGCGAATGCTTCTATAAATAGCCTCTTCCAAACCAGTCTTTTTTTTCCTGCCCAGACGTATGTGCCTTTTTTTTTTCTACAGTCCTCCAGTTCTTAAAGATCCTTGACCTGGCTCGACCCCTCGAGTTTTCCACCACAAAGGAAGTGATTGTTCTGGCCCCGGACGAGGACAATGCATGTTTGTCATCTCTGGGAGCAGCGTGCTGGTGGTGGTGTGTGTGTGTGTGTGTGTGTGTGTGTGTGTGTGTGTGTGTGTGTGTGTGTGTGTGTGTGTGTGTGTGTGTGTGTGTGTGTGTGTGTGTGTGTGTGTGTGTGTGTGTGTGTGGGGAGAGTTAAGAGACATACAGTAATCGTATTGTGCAGTGACCAGCGTTGATTGCAACATGCTGTAAGTTCTTTGAGGTCATTTACAGTAAGGCAAAAAAAAGAAAAGAAAAAAATGTCTGTTGTTCTGTGATAAATCCACAAGTCTCACCATAAATTCCACTAATGTTTTTGTTTTTCCTGTTGTTATATATATATATATTTATTGTACTGGCGAGTAGTGAAGAATGTAATATTTCACTTTGCAAATGAAACGTCCTCCCTCCTCTGAATTATGGGGCCACATGCCCGCAGATTTTTCAAATGCAGGGCAGCAGACTGTGGATGATAGTGGTGGTTTGTGAAGTGTGAGGCAACATGAACCGATTAGCAAACAAAGGAAAAAGCAGCGTTTGTTACGGCCGCTTTTTGACAGCTCTTGACAGACACTTGGCAGGTTACTTCAAAACTGTAATGAGTTATTTATTACGTGTTAGTGTCATTTCAAAATATTCTGTTACATTGCAAAATGTAAGGCATCACATTATTATTGCATTACTTTTAAGTTACTCTCACCATTTCCATAAAAGGTCACACTTCTATTTACTGACATGAGTTGTAAATTGAATAGAAAATATAGTTAAGACATTCACAAAAAATTATTGTATTTGAATTTTTTTTTCCCCTGCAAACTTTTTCCCTTTAAACTAAGTTTTGTAGCTTCTCTAAGTAGCTAAACTGTTTTCAGCTGTGCTAACATGATAGCATCAAGGGTTTCCTAATCATCCATTAATCTTCTGATGCAATGAGTGTTGTACCATTAGAACACTGGAGTGATAGTTGCTGGAAATGGGCCTCTATACACCTATGTAGATATTGCACCAAAACCAGACATTTGTAAGTTATCTTCATTGAAAAAAACAGTCCTTTTCTTTCAAAAATAAGGAAATTTCTAAGTGACAACAGACTTTTGAATGGTTGTGGGTATACCAATTTGGAAAATGTGCTACCTAACTTTTCTGCAGGTTCACTCATCTCCAAGTGAAACATTTTTTGCGGTGACATTTCACTGTTGCTTATCTTGCAGTGATTTTAGTAAATTTGTATGAAGAAAAACAAAAAAGGCCCACTCAGACATTGTATTTTACTGTTACTGACATTTGTACTGAGTAAAATATTACCATTTTTCCCTGTAATGCCTAACATTACTGTGTTACAGCAAAAATCAATACATTACAGTAATTTATTACTTTTGTTCAGCCCGTAGGGGTAAAACCTCCAAAGTGGACTCAATCCAAGAGTCCAGGACAGGGATCAGATGCAATAATGCCCCCTTCTGACAAACAACAAGGGCCACATGAGGTAAATATTAGACACCACATGCAAAAATCACTTTTGCACTGACATGCAAACACGGCACATGCAGAAATGCGCTTAATGAATGCAACGGCTGGAGTGTTTTTTTTTCCAACACAACACACTTTACATGTACTGGAGGCACAATTTTATGATGATATAATTTCATGCTGCACCCATCTGTCTGAAAAAAAACAAAAACAGCAGCAGCAGAACAAGTTTCGTGCTATATATTGATATTGGACTGCACAGCTGAGTGTTTTTCATTTGCACTGGCTCGGGTGAGCAAGTTCATGGAGTCTCATGACCGAAAATAGACAGCTCATCTGAGCGCGTTATCAAGGCCTGCCCCACATCTTGTTAAGGCACGTTTGCCAGCCTATCTAAGCCTATCACTGCGCTCCCAGGGAAAACAAACAAGACCTACAAAAAAAGAAAAGAAAAAACCCTCTGGCAGCATGGGTCCTCATCCTTTTAGACTTGTCCTTAAACAGCAGGTCACAGGTAAAGTGAGGTGAGTCCTGTGCCTTGTTTGTGTCAAGGTGCTTTTCTGGCTCTGTGTCAGTGTCAAGCTGCCCCACATCTCGTTACGGCACATCTGCCAGCCGCTCTAAGCCTATCACTCTGAGGGCAAACAAACAAGCAGCACACATATATGTTGCAAAAAAAAAAAAAAAACCTCCTGGCAGCATAGGTTCTCATCCTTTTCAGACATGTCCTTAAAAAAGCAGGTCCCAGGTGCTGTGTCACAGCGTTTCTGGCCCTGTGTCGGTGTCAGGCAGACATATGGGCCGGCTTTTTGTCAACAATAATAGAATGGAGTGCCAGACGCGAAGTGCCACGGGAGCCCACATGATCGCTTTACCTCGGATGACCCTTCTCCAGATGAATGTGACTCGCCCTGCGGCGCTGTGCTCTGTTTTTATATCGCCTCCTATAATAATGTAACGTGACCTGCCATGCACCTTAGACTAAAACCACCCACCCAATGGTTCTCACTGGAGCTTGTAAAGATGGTTACGAGTTCTCGTGACTAAATGAGATCCTGTGCAATGGGAGACAAAAGCATATTTTTCTGTACACAATCTTATTCAAACAGCCAAAGTCAATATTAACCGAATTCCCCCCTCAGAATTACTACATACAAAGTTTGAAAGATTCAGTTGAATTAGCAATTAGGCACAATTCATGACTGTTGATCCTCTAGAGTACAGTTACTAGGGTGCTATTACAGAAATATTAGCAGGCCTAATTTGGTCATCCTGTACTGTAACATGCAGGTATATTACAGGGACTTTTATAGTGCAGATGCTTTAAAAATGACCTTAATATATATTTCTTTCTGATTATACCGTGGATAATTATCATATGCATATGTTGCATGCTTTAAATAGATGATTACCTGATAATAGAGGAATTAATGGGCAAAAAATGGGTTTTTACTGCAAATGTCTGCTTTGATGTAAAAGTAGCTTAGGGCCATAGGAATAAATTCATCCAAAGAGACAAGTTAGATCAGCCTTTGGTTCAGAAATCTACATATTTTTTAAAAATGTGTATAACTAAAGCCCAGAACCTTTCACGTGGAGATAAACATACATATAAAATACTGTTGATCAGAACCATTTGTCTTAGTAATCAAACTTTGTGTCCCAATACAACTGTAATATATGTATTTTCTGTCTCGTTACTCAATACCTTTGTTTCCAAAATACTTCTCATATTGCATAATTTTTATTCCAATGCACCTTTAAAATGTTGCCTTTTTAATAAAATGGTGTGTAATTTGCTGCTAAAATCGTGGTATGGATAAAGCAATTGCATTTTCAGACTTGATGCTTGTTGTTTTGGATTCTTTGACCTTAATAATGTACAGTTATACACCTTTTATACAAATTGTTTATTATAGAAATAAGAGAAGAAACAAAGTTATGGGCTTTAGTCTGTTCTATATAGGTATTTAGAAAAAACAAACAAAAAATAAGCAAAAAAACATGTATATCTGTGAAAAAAAGGCTGATCTAACTTGTCTCTTTGGATGAATTTATTCCGATGGGCTTTAGGTACTTTCACACCATTTGTATTCACAAATATTCCTTAACTCCTCTACTATGAAGAGATTTTAGGTTATAATCATGAGGTCAATAGAGCTTGTTCTGTTGACCTTAACAAATAATTGTGATCATATTGAAACAAAACCTAAAAATATTAACACCAACGACCTCTACATCCTTCCACAGATAATCACCCGACTGCTTTCTGTACATGTGTGCAATGCAGGACTTTGCCATTCAGACACATATTTTAGTTGATGGACACGTTTGGCTGCTGCAAAAGTTGATCTGTCTAATAAAACTTTGGTTCAATAACAAAATCTTAAGGCTACAACATAAACATTTAACACAGAGAAGTGATAATATTTGCTCTCTCCAGAGCAAATAATAATAAAACCAAATAATCATGTTATATATACTGGAACTGACGGAACACTGACTTCTTTAATGCCTTAGGTTTATTGAAGTGTGCAAAGAAACATTTGTCCCCCAAACACACTGTTAAGAAAAGCAAATACATATAATTTATTGCTAAGCAGTTCCAGTTGGGTGCTTTGTATGACACTCTATGTGCTGTCAGTTTAAGTTTTAATGAATTAATGTCAGTCTGAATTCATTTGATAAGAATCGTACTTAAAAAATAATGATAATAATGTCCCAGCAGATAAAAAAACAAATAGAACACTGTAAAAACACTGTAAAAACAGCAAATATTTATTATACTCCTTGAGGCTATTTCAACGCACCCTCCAGCTGCCAATATGATGTTGGGATTTGCCTTGTCGTAGGCTGGATGGTTTCCAGTTTTTTCAGACGTTTTGTTGGTGACTTCCCATGGAAAACAAGCTGATCAACAAGCGAGAGTGGCTGAGGGTTTGATTTCACCATCTCCTTGTCCAACATATCTGACTGTCACTCGGCCGTTTGATGCGTGGATCAGATAACCTTCACACCAACACCACAGAGTTATAGATCCCTATCATGTTATTTTTCTCTGCTGAAAAGACCCGCTATTTCCCAAAAGTTTTACAGTCTCCTGGAACTGGACTTTTATGAGTGACACACTGAGCCAGTACTTTCCAACATAAGCTCGAGAAAGGTCTAAGCACAGAGAAGTGGCTCAACAAAATATTGTGTTCCACTCCAAACACCGCTGTTCATTCAATATGGACCCAGGCACATTTTAACATTCAAGCCCCCCAGAACCTGAGATGCCTGATGAAAAATAAATTATTAAAATGATTGGGGGGGGTACCGCAGAAGAAAATATAGAGAGTAATACGATATCAAAAAATATCAGCTTGGTTTAAATTTGATTAAATTTGTGGAAAAAGAAACACCATGATTTGATATTTGCATCTCAAATATAATAAAATATTTATCTCAAATGAGAAGTTGTGGATGGAGTACTCAGATCTTTTAGGTAAAAGTAACAATACCACAATTAAAAAAAATACTCACAAAATACATACATGAAAGTACAGAAGTATTGGCAGCAGAATGTACTTAAAGTATCAAAAGTAAAAGTAATTCATGCAAATTATTATCATGCAAAATGTCCCCCATACATATATATATATGTATATGTATATATATAATAAAAAAAAGATTATACAAATTGACTTTTAAATAACAAGAAACCAACATGAACATGTGCATTTTGCATGTATATGAATCATATATTGTGTTTTATGTATAAAAGTACTAATCAGAAAAGCTGATTAGCTGTCTATAAATATATATAATATAATAAATGTAGTGGTGTAAAAAGTCCAACATTTCCCCCTAAAATGTAGTGGAATATAAGTACAAGTCCCATAAAATTGTGCTTAAGTAGAGCACTTGAGTAAATGTACTTTGTTACATTCACCGCTGTAAATGAGGTTTAAATACATGCATTAGATCTGATCCAGGTTTAATGGTCTTATAATATATTGCATTAACAGTTTATTAAATGGGTGAAGGTGCAGCCGTTGAACTATGTACAATATGTGCACGAGTATTATGTTTCAGCCAGTCACCAAGCTGCGTTTTAAAACTCAGAGTGGAGCTGCTGGAAACATCTTTCAGTCAAAGTAATTAACAGGTTTCCTCTTTTGTAATACGAGACCAGCCTCTTCACGACTTCTCAGTTGTTCGAACTGTAAATGAACCGAGACCGTAAGGAACGAAGCGCTGATGACTGTGAAGCACGGCTGTTAAAAGGCTTTACCTCGGCACGTCTAAGGTAGCTGCCGTGGAGAAACGCGAGCTGTATTAGCAGAGATCGGTCGGCAGGTTATATCTTTTCCACATGCAATTCCTCTTTTCTCTATCTAGTTTCTGTGTTCATTATTTTAGCCTCTTGTCCTTGCCCAGTTGGCGACTGCTGTAAACCGCTGTTTCCACATTAAACTGCCCACATCCAAATGTTGGCACAGATCATCTACCTGTTTCCTGTTTGGGATTAAAAAAAAGCTGAGCTACGAGTTAATGAACTTGACCTTTTACATCCTGCAACATGAACTATGCAGTTAACTCATGCTTCAGCACTTTGGAAACTGTATTTAACAGCTCAGGCAACAAATATTGACTGTTTTATATTAGGACACATTGCAAAAGTAATAAATTACAGTAATTCATTGATTTTAACTCTAACACAGTAATGTTACAGGAAAATAAATGATATCTTACTTGGTACAAATGTCAGTAATGTGCATTACAATGCGTCTTTAACCAAGATTGAAGTAGTTGTTTTTTTTTGTTTTTCTTCATACAAATTTGCTAAAATCACAGCAAGACAAAAATATATCACTTCATTTTCCTTTTGGCTCGTCAGACAGAAGAAGGAGATGAGTGAACCTGCAGAAGATGTTGGATTTCCCATTTCCCAGATGGACACACACTCATTACTTTATGTTTGTGAAATATAAGAATTTGAAGAACATTGTAGTCTAATGCACTTTCCGCTACACCTAAAGAACTGTCCACTTCCTGAAATAGCAGCAGCAATTTAACAGTTACAGAGGTGTCATAGTAACATGAAGTTAACAAGGAAGCAAGTGGAGATAAAACCACAAAACAGACAAAATGAACCTTCTCCTGCTCTGAGATTCTTCAGCATCAAGAGGTTAGGAGACTTGTTGAAGATATGAAAACCGCTTTCAACAGTGGAATCACCAGCTTTTGTTGTCTATGTCAGTAAGATCCTTGTTGTAACCAGCAGCAATAATAACAAGGTGAGCTGTATTTAGATTGATGAATCCATATTTCATTAAATACAGTAGTATTGTAATTTGATAAATTACTTTGAAATGACAGTAACAAGTAATAAATAACACATAACAGTTTTGAAGTGACCCAACACCAATTAGGACTTATTAGACTTGAAGGTCACCTACACCCTAAAATGGATGTAATCTGGAATATGTTCACATGGTGTTTATGAAGAAGCCATGGGAAAGGTAGCGACAGGTCCACCCAACACATCACTGTGAACCCAACTAATTGAAGATTATAGAGGGGAGTTCGCCGTGCCTCTTCCAGCAGATAATCCCTCATCAGCTGCCGTCTGGTCTCAGAATGAGGAGTGCATTTCAGGGAGGGACTCCCCCCATGGAGCGGCAGAAACTGAGAGGCAGCGCTGTTTAATTACCAGCCTCAGTAACTACACTCAGAGCTGGTGGAGCACAGAGGCCGGGGTGGGACAGTGGACTGAGGTTCTGGGAGTCTTATAGGGTGGAGGGGTGGGGCTGAGGGGCGAGGGAATGTCTAACCCCCCACCCCTCTAACTGTGAAAAACAGGAACAATGAGATTTTGTTTGGACTGAAGGCTCTGCAGTTGCCATTGTCTCCCCCCGGGCTTTTTTTTTCTTCTTTAAGCTCTTGCAGGTTACAAATCCAGACGCATATTGAGTCATTCATGCGTCCGTCAATGACAGGGCGAAGCCCACGTAGGGGACCCCTGCTGGGAATTTAATGAACATGTTTTCCTAAGGAGGTAGCTCTGAAAGTTAACAGACTAGCACGAGGGAGAATGTGAGAAAGTTAGTGACAGCCAAGAGTTTGAGATCCGGTGCCAGTTTTTTTTGGTTTACAGACTCGTTAGATTTCACATGGCATTTTTAAGGGGTGTGTTGTCTATGAGGTAGGGGGTCTGCAGCCTACCAAAAAAAATTAATAAAAAACTACTGAGATCAAATGTTTCCTTCAAGTCATTCATGCTGGTCAATAACGTAATAACTGGCCAATAACATAACTCCTGAACTGCCACAGGCATGAATGACTTGAAGGAAACATTTGATCTCAGTATTTTTTTTTTGCAAAAAAAAAAAAAACAGTTAATAAGAGTTATTAAGTTTTTACATTATAAGTTATTACATTATTGGCTCGGTTATTACATTTCCAAAAAAAAAAAACACTAAGATCAAACATGTCCTTAAAGTCGTTCATCCCTGTAGCAGAGAATAATAATGTTATTACATTATCAGTTACTAAATTTGCAATTTTTCTGGCCAAAAAACGACTGAGATCAAACTTTTTCTTCAAGTCATTCATGCCTATTGCAGCTGATAATATAATAATTGGCCAATTACATGAAAGTACTGAACTGATACTATTACATAATTGGCTCAGTTACTACATTTGCATTTTTTTTGCAAATAAACTGAGATCAGTCATTCATGCCTGTAGCCAATAATGTAATAACAGCTAATAATTTGAGTGACACATTAATGTAATAACTGGCCAATAACAACAATAAGAATAATACAAGTCCTGAATGGATAAGGTATTTTTTATATTTTTTATTACATTTGCAAACATTTCTTTTTTGCAAAAAAAAACTACTGAGATCAAACTTTTGCAAAAAAAAAAAAAAAGTGTTCATACCGGGCCTATAACATAATAACCAGCCAAAAGTTATCATGTCAAAGTTTCAGCACTATGATGTTATTGGACAGTTACTACATTATTATCCTATTACATTTTAAAGAGGGCCAATTTATTACATTATCTGTGATGAATTTACTGATTAATCCACACTTAAACACAACTCAAAACCAAAAAAAAAATCCAATATTCTAAATCCAAAGACAATGAAGGCCCTCCAGGACAAATAAAGAGCAGAGAAAAGCAGAAATAGTCCAAAGAGCAGTGAGAATGGTGCTCTTTGTGCATAGTGGCCTTATTCAGAGTGAGCAGGCTGAGTGTGGAGAACTTCAGCACTGCATTCTGTTTACAAATAAGCATGGCTTAGTGTGCAAAGAGGCTCTAGATGGTCCGAGGTCAAGGAGCGTTCAAGCAAAACATCTCAGCAGTCACAGGCGACCTCATCACTTTACCCCATAGCAGGAGTTCACAGGCTTAGGGACGATAGCAGAACCGCATTGGAATCCAGGAGAAACAGTGAGACAAGTAAGTCATAATCCTCAATCTAAATATCAAGTGGTTTTGCATTTGCAAGCATGTTGTGTCTGGGCTCTTGATCGAGCTGTATGAGGGATTCCATTGTCTGGAGCAGGGTATAGAAACAGGGTGTGTGAGCTGTGACTTTGAATCTTAAAGTAGCTTTTTAACTTTTTGTGTGTGAAGACAAAAGGGAAACTGTCTTGGGGAGAAAAATATTATTCCCGGGTCAGTGTTAACACAATATAAATGAATAATATTATATCAAATAAACACAGTGACGTAAATCATGTTAATCACTCCAAATTATTCTGAAACTTGTAAAATAATCAAAATACGGACGAAAGCTGACTAAAATAAGTGTATATGTATTTCTTGTGCGGTGTAATTCATCAGAACAACAGCAAGAAGTCTATATGTTGTAGCTGTGGTTCCCAACCTAAGGGTCAGGTCCCTACAAAGGTTGAGCAGAAAATTGTGAAATAAAGGTAGTGGAGTTTCAATTACGGCCAGGTCCCCTTAAAACGCTGGGTGCAAGTGTGCATATCCAAATAAATGCATGGTAATATTGCTTAATTGTCCATCACCATGGCACCAGTGCAGCGAAAAAATAAAAATTATGACATGAAATTCAAACTTTTTTTTCCTCTGAAATGCAGGGAAGTGGAAGTATAAAGTGGGATCAAATGGAAATACTTCAGTAAAGTACACGTTTCTCAATAGTGTACATGAGTAAATGTAGTTACTTCCCACCACTGCTGCTGACGCTGTATAAAATCCACAGCTGAATCGGGTCAAAGCGCTGGGATCCAGTGGTGATCCAGACCTGTGATTGATCAGAGTATTAAGGCTGAGCAGAAGTCTCCTCTGAACTGTTGCACGTCACGTCAGCGAAAGTGATTGGATTTGACGAGTGGAGTCGGTTTACAATCTGCTCCTCGTTCCCTCCGTGCAGCCATGCTCTCTCATCCGTGGCCATCTGCATTACTCTCTGTCTCCAGTCAGTGCTTCCCTCCAACTCCCCAGACCCACCGCCCTCAAGCTGTCCACCAGACGCCCTCAGGCCTTCCCCTGCTTTTCCCTCAACCTGCACACACCTGTTCCCACTTCTCATCAGCTACCTGGCCTGCTCTGCCCATTCCTCACCTGCAACTCATTCTTTATATATATATATATATATATATATATATATATATATATATATATATATATATATATATATATATATATATATATATATATATATATATATATATATATATATTATATTCAACCTTTGCTCTGATTACTGCTTTGCACACTCTTGACATTAGATAGCCACCTGAAATGGTTTTCACTTCATATTTGTGCCTTATCAGGGTTAATTAGTGGAATTTCTTGCTTTATCAATCAGAGCAAAGGGTGGCTATTTGGAAGAAACTAGAATATAAAACCTGTTTTCAGTAACTGATCAGATGGTCATTGGTTGCCATGCTGCATCTTGTCAGTGCTTTTAGAGCATCTGTTTTTCTGGTCACCTAGACCTGTATCATATCTGCACCTGCCTGCCTTGTCTGGATGTTTCCGTATCTCATCCCCAGAGCTCTGTTGGATTAACACCTATGCTGCTTGGACTTGTCACTCGTGAGCTTTTGTATCTTCACTTTTGCACAATAAAACCCGCTGAACCGTCTCCTGGTCTTTGGGTCTTTCTGCCTATATACGCGACGCCCGTGACAGTCGCGCCTTTGTCTTCGTGTCCCGCGTCTGGAGCAGCCAGACGGGTGGGTGGGTGTCGAGGGCGAAACCTTTGCAGAGACTTCTCCAGCGACAGCCCTGGTGACTTAAGCCGCTCTGCATCCATGTCACAAAAAAAACAGCGTCTTCCTCTCACTGCTCTGTGGCTCATTGCAGCACAATCGTTGAAAAATGGGAGCAAATTTAAAGGGGAAAAAGACTTGTTTGGAACTGTAGCTTTTCTTATTCCACTATTTTATATTCATACAGTAGAAATCTGAGTGAGTGCACTGCATTGTATTCTAAGACCGCCTGGAGATACACTCTTCTGTTCATAACTACTTGGCAAGCTGGCCTTGTGTTTATGACTGTATTTCCCAACCCTCATTGAGAGCAACAAGTTCATACCCTTTATCTGTCATTCCAGAGAAAGTAGGAAATCTTCCTGGTAGAAAAATACATTGGAATATAGCTTTAGCAAAGGAAGACTACACAAGGATTACAATGTGGCCTTAAAAGCTGAACCAATTGTCCCAGCGCGTTTGAACGGGACTCGTCAAATGTCATTAAACCGGCAGGAAGTTCTCTCTGGAAATGGTCAGAAATCCCTGACATTTTATGTCATTTCCTTTGGCACGAGCTCGTCGTACCTAACTCTTGCCCTAAGCTCGCTGCTCTGTGAACCCGTTCACCCCCCCCCCCACCCGCCCGCCCAGTAATCCTCACTCTCCTAACTGCACTGATTTTGTCACATGAACTGCGGAGAGCCTGAGAGCCGTGCACGCACAATCTGGAGAGAGGACACGTCACAACTGTCGGTCACACTCCTCGCGCGCGGCTAATCTCATTACCCTTGTCTCTATGCGGCGCGGGGTCAGCGGGGTTGTATCGCCTGCGCCGCTGCGATGCGCGGGCAGCAAACAACGACCGTCGGCGGCCTCGACGGAAACATGAGTAACCTCAAACGCGAGCGGGGCGGCTCGTATTAATAGCCGCCATCCGGAGGCCCTGAGTGGGCCGGCGTTGCAGCACAAAACATGTTGCTGGGTAAAAGTTGTTTGTGTGTGTTTGAGATGTCAGTGCAGCCTGTGTTTACCGTCTGTCAGAGCTGGTATTTTAAAGCCGTCGGTGCGACAGGTGCAACTTAAGATACGACTGGGGTTATTCTGAGTGGCGGTTCAAGTTAAAACATCCCCGAGGCCACGGGGTCTTTCTGAATGATTGCAGGAGTGAGTGACTTGACGTGCACGCCGCCATGATCACTGAATGTGAAGACATTTATTCGAAAAAGTCCCTTCAGAAACTCAGCATACCAACGAATCAACAAAGTTGATGCGGTTGGAATGCCACTTCTGTGCTCGGATGGCCTCAGTGTTTGTTAGATTTCAGGTGGCAGAAACATTATAAGATGTGTTTTGCATGTAAAACTGCAAATAAGGTAATCCAAATTATGCATTTTAAAGAGGGAAATTCTATTTTTCTACACTTTGCATTGGCAAAGGTCATGTTAAAGCATCGAGACAGCTGTTCCAGAATCTGTATGTCTTATAGGCTTTAAGTCATCCTAAGGATTTTCTGTGGCTGAAAACCTTTCTTTGACAAGTTAAACGTCTCTGGGTTTTAATGCCCGTTATATAAACCCATGTGCTGCACTAATCTCTTCAGCTAAAGTATATTAAAATATACTGCACCAGCAGGGATGGACAGCATTTCCTAAGACCATCTTCCACTTCCATTTCACAGCTGCATGTCTTATTCAACAGAAGTGCACACTATATTTTGAGAAGGACATGCTGACTTGGTAGGATGATGTGAATATAACTGTTAACCTTAAAAAAAATCCAAGTATAGCTCCAAGCCCTCCTCTGTTATTATGGAGCAAAAAACTGTAGCCACGTGCACTGGTGGCCACAGCCTTGCTCCCCCAGTACAGCAGATGTGTGGTATTGATCCTCGCATCAAATATGAACCCTCGTTCGCCCTGTAGGCAGAATTTAGATCAAATAAATCGACTGTGACTGTGTTGGCATCATGATTCCACGATATGAACCTCAGCTCTGCAGCAGAGGAGCAGCTGCGGCCACGCGCAGGTTCCTGAAATGTCCACAGACAGTTCTTAAAAAACAAAAACGGGAGCCAGTTTTTGTTTAAGCAGAAAACGTCGCCGGCTGTGACATTCATTTGCAGCGAAGCCCCTTTTACGCACAGCGTAAAAGTGAGTCAGATTCGCCACGCAGCCGTTGCGGAGACTTTTTTGGGGACAGTCTGCGTAGCGGACGAAACAAACGGACGACAGGCTTTCGCCCCGGGGACGCGTATAATCCCGCTCCTCGCGACAGCCGTCGGACCACCTCCGCGGTTTATCGCTTCGATTGAGGATCACTTTCCCTCGGCTATATAAGCGAAGAGCGGGCGGTGACGCGCAAAGTTGTCTGTTCTGCGCTCCCTCTGAGTGATTTCCGCGGCACCACAACAACACGCAGCGGCCGCAGCCGGGGAGAAAACGCTCGTACGCCGCTGTTTTCGCCATTTCTGCCGCGCCGTGGACGCACAGGGGCACTGGCAGCTGACGGGAGACCCCGCCACATGGTGCGTAAAAGGTGAGTCGCCTGCAACTTTTCTTTTGCTTCGCGACCTTATTTGACTTAGTGTGACGTCCGTTTTCTGAAAATTTACTCTAACCCTTCATCATCTCGAGTTATTTTTCAAAAAGGAAACAACAACAACATTAAACTATTCTTAGAATATTCAGGACTTCAGGCTGTGGCCTTTTAGCAAATTAGTGACATCGACTTTGTCTTTATTGTAGCGTGTATCAGTTGTTATTTTTCCCTATAGAATTTCTTAGCATTGAAATTAGCTCCTCATTTTAATAGTTTTCATTATGTGGGTGGTTCAGCAGTGTAATTCCATGAAAAAATATTTGCACTGGTGTAATTTAAAGTGAGTTACTGTTCTCTTTTTAGTTTATTTCCTTTATTTGTAAAGGAAGTGTCCTTTATATAGCTGGATATCATGTGGTTTCTCTGTCTTGATAAGGAGGAAATAAATACATAAAGCTTTGGTACAGCTATGTTATATATTAAGTTTCAGTGTATTTTAATTAGCCAGAAAGTGCAAATATTATATTAAAAAATACATTATAACCCAGAGGCTACTACTTTATGTCTGTGATTGACAGCGAAGTCTCAAGGACAAAGAAAACTACTAGTGAAGTACTTCAGTTTTTTTTTCAAAGAAATGGAGCAGAGACTTTTACTGTAGCAGCCAATATAAAATTATTGAAGACATAATTGTCAAAATACAGCACATATTACACATTAAAGTTGCTTTATTGTGTATAACCTTAGCACTTTATTACGAGATCTAACCTCTGTACTTCAATTCAATACAATTGGAATTACAGTGTCTGTACTTTCAAGGAGTCATTGGTCAAAATAACATATTTAATTTATTTAATCCTTTAAATTGTTATAAAAACTATTTCTATGCAGGCTGATTTTTTAGTGTATTTTTGTTGCATGAGTATGTAATGACATGATGCTGATAGATGAATAACCAAACCTTTGACTTTAGCAATATTTGTGGGGTAAAAAAGACATCTAGTTGAATAAAGGCATTAAGTTGGAGTTGGAGTTTTAACCTCTACATTTGCTCAGTTTAAAGGGTCAGTTCCCCATTTATCACAAAGAAGTTACAGTAGAGCTGCGGCTGCTGCAGTCACAGACACTGCACCAGAGTCCGTACAAAAAAACATCCAGGGCTGCCCTCAGTGACCTTGTTTAATTATAAGTGCACAAGGGACTGAATTCAATTACATCCTTTATCATGCATTGTATTGTTTTCATTATTATAAAAAGAAACAGCCACGACTTGTCCTCACAAGTATTAAAGACACAGCAAGTGTCCATCACAAATGTTTTCTTCAAACTAGCACATCCTTGGCGAGTTTTACCTCTCTTGGTGCATTTTATTCAAATCATTATTTCAAGTCCAAACAATTAAAGTCAGGTGAACTAGAGACAGGTGAGGGGAAATCTAAAAACTAAAGAAAAATTTAAGTAAAAACCTTTTTTTTAAGTTGAATTAGGAAACAAAGAGTTCATTTGCAAAAACAGATAAACACCCTTTTGAAAAAGAATGAGAATAGAGTTTTATTTTTTTGAGATGCCTATTTTGTTATATCTCCTTTGTCAAAGTCACTGAACTTTGATTTGACTGGTATCACATAGATTAAATAATAAATAAATAGATTTTTTTGAAGATTTATCTTTCAATGAACTCTTCAAATGACAAAAGGTCTGCTGATTCCACTGAATCAAGTGTTTTACAGTGTAAGGAATATTTCCCCCTTGAGCTATTTTTTATTTATTTTATTTTTTTTACAAAAACTAGACCAGACTGGCTCCAACTGTGGGAAACCTTGTAGTAAGTCAAACCCCGCCACTCTGAAAGCGATAATAATAGCAATGAACTTCTCAGTGTTCCTCATAAGGATTGTTTTTCTAACTTCCCCTTTCCACGGCGGTCAAAGGTCACACTGTCAGCTACAGAAAAGCAGCCTTGAATCTAGCAAAAAAAAAACCCAAAAAACAAGCAGCAACCCTACAGGTCTGGTTCGGTGTTGATTGCTGTTTTTTTTCTCTATTTACAGTCGTAGAATAGTGATGTTTGTCTTCGACAACCTTTAAGAAACCCTCCATTTAGCAGATGAAACAAGCTGTGACGCGGCCTGCTCATTCTCACTTCTGAATTTGCTCTGTCGTCCAAATTGTCCGTGTGTGTGTGTGTGTGTGTGTGTGTGTGTGTGTGTGTGTGTGTGTGTGTGTGTATGAACTCGTCGGTTCACGGGAGGTGAATAATTAATTACATTACAGCGCCTATTAAAGATTTCTGAGAATAATCTGATTAGTAAGCAAAGTCTCACTAAGTTGCATGATAATAATGATTTGGTCTGACAGTAAAATAACTAACAACGTGATAATAATAATAAGGGCAACAAGTTTTGCGTGACTTTTGGTCCTCGATGTTCTTCCTCCGAGTTCCTCACTGATCGTCCATTTGATCTAATATAATATGTGATGCATTGCAACAGCTGCACAAACATTTGCTGTCATTAGTAGCAGCATAGTTATGAGTGCATAAAAGCTCCCAGAAAAAAAAAAAAGACATACAGAAGGCTTTTATCTTTTCTATGTAACCTAATGCTTGATGTTTGCGTAATGCAAGATCTAATTTGACTTTGAGACTTAATGATTGTGGATCAACAGAAGTGAAGCGGCACTCCTCAATCACAAGATATCGGATTATGCTGACATACAGAAACAGGTTGTGTTTCTCATGTCCTCGTAGTAGATGTTGATATTTTTCAGACGTTCATTGACGATAAGTTTACCCCAACTCGTACAAATTGATGGCATGTGATTAGGGATAATGGCCTGAGCTGCTACAGACTGGTGACTTGTCATCCTGCAGCAGGAAGAAGGAACAGGTGAACACTGTCAAACGGCCGAGCCAGACAAGCCAATAAAGCAGCCTCAGGACACTGCTGACTGATGCAAAACCTGTCTTGAGTCCTCCCTTTTCCCTAAAATCTGCTGCTGCTGTTGCTGCTGAAGACCGAGCACATGCTAAAAAAAAAAAAAAAAAAAAAGCTGTTCGCCCTGCAGTTAACAGTACAAGCCACTAGTGTACAGTACAGAGTACAGTACATGGACAATGGCTCCGGCCCAGATCGACTGCTCTTGTTTGAGTTTTTCTTACAAAGATTCCATGTATGTGGTTTTCCTTCCTGTGAAAATGTCTTTTTAAAGTTGTATATGTGTGTCTCTGTTTGGGGCTTTTATGTGCATGACCTAATTCCACAGTGAGCGAAGAATCTGCAGTGATGGCTGTGTGGTCGTGTGTGTGCATGCGCACACACACACACACACACACACACACACACACACACACGTCCTCCTCCCTCCCCCATCGCTTCCTTGTAAAAGCCGACAGAGAGCATACTAAGTTCATCTAAGGACAGGGAAATGCTTTCCTTTCCAGTGTGAATCATTTTGGAAAAATGAGCCTCTGGACTGAATTGCCCCAGCAATTTGGCATGTTTCTCCATTCTGCTTTATTGTCTATTTTGGCTGAACTTGCAGTTCTTCGTCCTGCTGCCAAGAAAACTTCAGGTCCTATACAACAGGCGAAGCCAGTTTCTGAATCAACCACAGCCTGTAAGCAAATAAAATAAATCTCTGCAGAATACTGCCATAGCTTCCTGTTTAGCCGTGGATTCCGAACAGGAACGGGCTGGGCCATGTCTGTACTGTAAATCCAGGGCTCTGACCTCCTGGTAACAGCACGGACAGTACCTCCCTTCAGGCTAGGGGGGAAAAAAATAATGACACTTGTCTGCTTTTTATTCAACGTGTCTCATATGTTCAGATTAAGACGTGTTGTCTCTTATCTCAGCACAAGGTATGCGCTCACGCTCGACAGTCGTGCAGTTTTGGAAAAAACAAAACTCTGCAGTGCAGTGAAAAGAAAAGTGTGAGTGGGAGCGGTTTTGGGACGTAGACAAGGAGGAAGGGAGGGAGAAAGGGGGGGAGTTTTTAATTTTGCAGTCAGCCGGCCCCCCTTTATAATACGGCTGGTCCCCCCCTATCCATCCACCCACCCACCCATCAGAGGGAGCGGCAGAGGGGCAAGGGGAGAGGGAGTGGCCTGCATCGGGGTCCGGGGCGAGCCGGTGGTGGGGCTGTGGCGGCCGGCAGCTGGGATCTCGCTACCTACTGTATGTCCTCCAGCTCCAGCCTGAATTATGAAGGCTCCAGGAATGGCAGCCAGCCTAATTACAATGACTGATTGCCCGTCCGATGGCATTTCTCAGACGGTGATTGTCGTGTGTGTTGGATACGAGGGGTGGGGAGGTGAGGGGGGTGGGGGGGTTGAAGGAGGCGGAGGGCCACTTCCCATTGGCCTTCCCCTCTCTTTCTTTGCATGAGAACAGCCGGAGATTCGGATCTGATTGGTCGGGGGAGGAAAGAGACGATGATTTGACGAGGCAGAGCTGGTGGGAAGCCAGAGACAGGTGATGTTGCACCGATGGTGCTTTGTAGCCTATTGGGTCTTTGGCACAAAAATCCTCCCCCCAAGAAAAATAAAAAATAAAAAAGTGGATCGTTACCCTACCAATATTAAATGTTGTTCTTGCTATCCTATCATATTGTAAAACATTACGCCCGTTACAAATGTTTTTGACGCTCACGCCTCGTGCAAAATATAAAAATGATCTTTAAATGATGTCTAAATGGAAATCTTCAACCTGTTGACTTCTTCTTGAGCATTTTCTTCATCTATCCCCCTGCCATTGTAAAAATAAATAAATAAATAAGAGAGGAAAACTGAGAGGGTTTTAATTGGCCATTTGTATGTCAGCAGAGTACTCAAAGGTGTGATGTGTGTGTTAAGTGGGAGCTGGTTTGAGTTGGTCTGCCCTGCTTTGTCCGGCGCTTTGGCTTTTGTTCCTCCAGTAATGAATTGTGGAAGCCTTGGCTTCGGCTAGAGTGTCTCATAGCAACTGAAAAGAGAGAGGGGGAGCTGGTAAATGGAGGAAAAGGCCAAGGGAGATCATGTGTTGCTTTTCGAAAAAAAAAAAAAGTGCACAACAGCCTCCGACCATCATTTTGGGGCATTTTTGTGGAGAGGGAAAAATAAAATCGTGTGAAACGCGCCATTGTTTGTTACGAATAATTCAGACGAAGGCGTGTTGGTGGTGAAGGGGGACGGCGGCGGCATGTGTTTCCCCCGGAAATATTTCAATTTTTAAACCTGACAATCGTCTAGACTCCTCGTGTAACACAATGCAATAGTGGAGGGAAGCGATGAGACCATAATATTAAAAAAAAAAAAGAAATGCCTCACTGGTGGCAACTGAGATTATCCTGCAGATGAAAAGGCCGTCTAGCCCCTATAATAAGGGTTCTGTCTATTTTAGTGTGATATTAAACACCTGCTTCATCCTGACCTTGTGCTCGGACCCCTCTGGTGGTGTCGTAAAAATAATTTAAAAAATACCAAAGATGAATGTTTACATGTCTGAGACTAAATGCAAAATAGTAAATTCCTTTACAAACACATTTCATTTTAATCAATTTGTTTGGAGGGGGGTATTTTACCATTCACCTGTCACTGTGACTCCTTGTGTTTAGTTTGGTACCTGCTTCCTGAATATCTAGTGGCACTGTTGGTTAACCATCTGTTGTATGAAATATTATTTTGACATGGTTATTTTATTACTTACAATGGCCTAAATTATAGAGATATTTAAGAAATGTAAGAAAAATGTGTAAACATGGGACTCTATTAGGTTGTATGCACTGGGAGTTTTCCATGTTTGCTTATTGTTGCCATATAGCAACATATTAGAAAAAAAAATTAAAACAAAATATATTTAATAGTTATATTTTTTATTTGATGAAAATGTTCCCAAATTCTGAATAAAAGACAACCTTCCATTTTGAGACAGTGATGCTCACATGTCAAAGGTCCAGGAGAAAACAGGATATCCTCGTCATGTGACTTCATAGATTGTAAAAAATAAAAGTCCCCTTTTCACACGTATCTGTAAAAACATAGATTTTATATCACAACCTTTTAGAAAAATAAAGATAAATTGTTACCATGTATCAACACTATGCATTAGAGGGTTAAATACCCCGCCCGCCATTCCCTCAAGATGTGAACTGGTCCTTCCTGACTCCATTGCACTACTGTATATACCATTAATTATATCATATTACAATCACCAATCACAATTGCATTTGTAAATACTATATAGTCTGTACATATTTGTCATAACTGTTTTATAGTCTGTCTATAATGTACCATATGCTGTACCATACACTGCACTATAATTAATAGATTATTACAGTTTATCATAATCATAATATATATAGTCTGTATATACTGTACCATAGCTATTTAAATCACTACTGAAGCACTTGTATTTAGATGCTATCTGCATTTTGTTGCTTTGTACTTGTGACATGTGCAATGACAATAAAGTGGAATCTAATCTGATCTAAAACCCAGAATCTGAACCGGTGGAACCAGCTCTGGGGTCAGCCGGCGACTTTCGCCTGAATCTCTGTTTGTGTGTTTTTTGTAAGTGTGTGTGTGTCGGTGTGTGTGTGTGTTTGTTCACACCAGTCTTGATTTTTATTAAACCGGTGGTGGCCGGTGCTGAAGCCCGACCATGTTTGCCCTGTGACCCAGACACTACCTGTCTGCTGCCATGGTTACGGGGACAGAGCAGGTTTAGTGGCCCGACTCCAGGGATTACTTTGCCCGGTCTTAACAATCAGGCCTGTGCCCCAGTGACTGTAAAAATGGACCAAGCTGCACCCTAACAGTTAAGGGAGCGCCGCAGTGCGCCCTGATGGACTTTAAAACGGCCCTAAGTGCTGTGTAAGGGATTAGACCTGCGCTACGTAATTGCTTCGGTGTCAGTGTCTGTCCCTTTGTGATCCGGTTCACTCGTAGTGATTAGCTCTCATAAATGAAAGAGCTCGCAGCACGCAGGAGCATACAGGGCTCTGTAGGGCCTGAGCTAAAACACATGTCCAATTAATGTACTTTGTCTTCGAAAGCTGAGGATTTTGTCGCCAGGCGCGAAGTTTCACACATATTGACAATGTTTTTTTCTCTCTCTCTGTTTACACCATAGATCAATGGATAAAGAGAGCAGAGGCCCTGAAGTCACTGTGAGTATTTGTTCTACACACACTGTGGACGTA
The DNA here is from genome assembly GCA_030544235.1 of Lepturacanthus savala. NCBI lineage: Eukaryota > Metazoa > Chordata > Actinopteri > Scombriformes > Trichiuridae > Lepturacanthus > Lepturacanthus savala. The sequence goes on from CM060465.1 coordinate 32,740,271, forward strand.
ATAACATGAACACCAATGAAACATGAATGATTGACTTCACAGAACAATAAAGTCACGATACTTGGTCCTTGATTACTGTAAATTACCAAATAATAGCAGGGTTTCAATTAACTACCTGGTCCCCTTTAAACGCCGGGTGCAGTTGTATATTTTGATAAATAACTGCTGATTCCAAATAAAGGAAGATAAATTTATTTGTAAAAAATCAAGGAAGACAACGTGACCTCGGACAGCTTTTTCTTCTTCACCTTTTTTTTTTTCAAATGACTCTGTACTGACAGCACCATGCACGCCATTCTTAAATGACATTAAACAACACCCTCTCTGGTAATATTGATTAGTTCTTGATCGCCATGGCTCCGGCAAAGGAAAAAAATAAAAAGTACAAGATGAAATTCAAACTCTCTATTATAAAATATGCAAAGGAAAAGCCGCGAGACGTTTAAGTACAGTACTGTAATCTGACTTTTGAAAAATGTAAGTTATAGGGTACTCATACTGGCAGATATTGCGATTTCAATCTCATTCACGATTTTCTTCAAATCAAGTTTTAGTGCTCAACAACATTCCCAAACAATAAATACCATAACTCTAATGCAAGAGTGAAAAGAAAAGTAAAGAACTGATTTCAAATGTAGTCGTGTTTTTTAACAAGAAACATGCTACACATAGGCTACATCAAGTGCTTGAACAACAGGAACAGCAGCATTTATTACAACTACAAGAGCATCTGTGGCTTAACTTAAAGTAGACTCAGTAGATTTCATACATTTTTGGGGTAATAATGTTAAACCTTCCTTATGATTATTTTTTAGTAATATCAAAGGGGAACTTTTACTTATTTCAGTAAAATTCAGACCAAATAGGAAAAGCAGCATCTCTAACTTCATTCTTCATTTTATTATGTCCACAAATTTGCTGCATAACATTTCCGAGGTATGGCCGACTGTTTTAACATGTTAGAGGTGGTGATTTGAAGTTTTTGGCCTGAGTACAATCCACAATCGCCTCCTAATCTCTGTCCTGTAACACTTTATCCCAAGATGTTCTGGCTGTGACTGCCTGTAGAAGATAACGGGGTCGTCCAGGTCACCATGGCTCCTTCTTTCTGTGTCACTGACCTTGTAAACAAATGCAAACGCTGGCAGAGATTGATTTGCTGCCCGACCTCAGAACCCGGTCTGGTCCGGCCGGCCAGATTGCTGCTGACGTTTTTATTGCCATCCGCCGCTCATTGTTATTTACGTTGACTTTGATTTAGCGATCGAACAGCTCAGGTTAAACACCCAGCGCGGCTCCCCGTGCTGAAGGATGTGGACTTGGCTGTGGCGCTGAGGGTCAGCGTGCTCTGGCCCAGATTTTTCAGGACTTAGCAGAACCACAAAGGCCTTTCTTCTCTTCTCCAGTGACTTGCAGTCTTACAGGTGTCCACCAGATGCTGCAGGCAGCCTGCACTGTCCCTCACATATCATCCAATGGAGATGTAATATCCACTCTGGAGCAAAGGGTTGGAACTGTTTCCATGGTGTTAGGATTAAATGTAATTTAGTTGTGCATCACAGTAAATAGAGCCCACTTTAAGCTATTAAGTAGCTTTGATGGTGCATCTGAAAGTAGGATGAGAGCAACGTGGGACTGAGACGTGTCTTTAATTGCAGCGGTTTGATTCAAGTATTATTTTGGAGAAATGACGAAAAGAAGAAGTATGTTAAACATTGTGTTATGTCACTTATAACCACTGTTTGAACGTTAGCAGGTTTCTTTCAAATTGGAGTCATGCATCGACATTCTTAAAATAATATTTAACCCTCTATTCCATCAAATATCACAATAGACATGGTAAAAAATGGTTTGAATGTTTTTATTACTTAAAACGGCCCAAATAATAGATATATATTTAAGAAATATAAGAAAAGCTAAATATAGTCTTAGGATAGTTTCATAGTATGTAGGTTAATGGGACTCTAATAACTTGCACTAGGAATTTTCCATATTTGCATATCGTTGGCATACAACAACATATTTTAGCATAGTAGGAAACAAAACTTATAAAATCAAAGTTAAATAAAATTAAGTTCAATTTTTTATTTGGTGAAACTTTTCCCAAATTCTGAATAAAAAACAATCGTCGGTGGTGACACAATGATGTTCACATGTGCAATAGAGGGTTGCTGTTGGTATAATGAAAGATAAAGGGCTGTAAATGGGTCATAGACACAATTGTCATGTGGTGTAACAAACACCAAATACCAAAACTTGGTACCAGATAGTTTAACTCTCTTAAAAAATACATAAATAAAAATACCTGCTATGAACAAGTTTTATATTCTAGGTGGAAATGTGTCATTCTTTTCTGTTACACCATTTGACATTTTGTGACTATTTTTATTATTTTTAGCACAAAATCGTGATTTTGTAAAAAAAAAAAAAAAAAAAGAATTGAGAGACCAGATGAATGCTTCTTAAAACTGTATTTTAAAAAGTTTTTGACTTCCTCATTTTGCCAAACATTATTTCTCACTGACCCATATACAGTATCCATATGGAAAACCTTTGCTGACAGTGAGTTATGCATCACTTTATAAAACAGCACGGATAAGAGTGAAGAAGCTTGTATCTCGTGTCGAGCTGAGCAACTTCACAGTTAACTTCAGTGAACAAAGCCAGTCCCGCCACCAGGCATGCTGGGAAGTTTGGCTGCTGGTGAAAGTGCCTGCCAATGTCCAGAGAGCGGCTCTGAAAATCTTTGCAAGGGCTGAAAATGAAGTTTGAAAGTAGAAATAAGAGGAGCAACAAAGCAGAGAGCTCTCACAGCTGTAGGCTCTGCCTCCTCTTAAAGAGATATCACCAAAACATTCCTCACTCATGGAGAAAGGGAATGAGCCTGTACAGCGTGGAGCTGTTTAAACCTACTGTACATCAACTAAACCCATATGTGCTTTATTTCGTTTGCGTCACTTTTGAATTACTACAGTTGGGTTGTGGTCAGATTTGGGTTTCGATAAGTTGGTGCTGAATAGTTTGGTTGAACGTCTTCATTGGGTGTGCAGCCTGGAACTTTAAAGCTGCTGTAATATTCTGTATTAAGAGAGAAAGGCTGTATAGATACGTTTGTTTTCTCGGCTGTAATCATCAAAAAATACTAATTTTACACTGAAATGTTTTCATTTAGACATCCAGAGTCAAAGGCATTTTAGGAATTACAGTATTGTAATTTAGCTAATGGGTTGGTGACAAATAGTGTTTGGCAGGATGAAAAAGTCAAAAACCTTTTTACAATACCATTTTAAGAAGCGTTCATCAGGTGTTCATGTTGGTTTCTTGTAATTTAAAAGTCCATTTGTATCACTTCTTTTTACAAAAATCACAATTTTGTGGGATTTTTTCTTTTGCAACGAAATATCAAATGGTGCAACCAAAAAAGCGTGATACGTTTTATTCTAATTTTTATTTAATTTTAATATGTAATTCACCTAGAATATAAATAGCTCATAGTATGTGTTTTTAATTTTTAAAAAATCTTTTCTAAGAGAATTAAACTATCCACGTTTCAAGTTTACACCACATCACATTTTTGCCACTGACCCTAATACTTACCCTAACATTACAAATATTTTTTATTGGCTCTGCAACAGTTTTTTAAGATCAATAATTTAACTGACCTCAACACACCAAAAAACACCTACATTTACTATAGAAAAACGTAAATATACCTTGATGATAGGTACAATATATACTGGTGATAAAGCAGAGAAAAAGAATCAAAGCAGGTTTCATAAATTATAGGAATGACTGAATGAAGCTACACAGCATCTGAATTTGGTTTAGTTGATTTAGAAATAGCAGAAATATCAGTGTCATGCTTTCTTAGAGATCTTGCTTGGCTGATTTGTTATTATTTTATTTAACCTTTATTTATACAGGTAAACTCCTCATTAAGACCCAGGGTCTCATTTTCCAGAGAGACCTGTCAAGGTTACAATGATGGGTATTTACTATTCTATCTCAGTTGTGAAATTTATTGTGAATCCACCAGAAATCACGTAAAGAGGCCAGCAACTAAACCTGATACACTATGAAGCAGTTGAAAAAGTATTATTCAGACTGAGATCCACTAAGGGCAAACTGACTTTAAAACTGATCCAGAGTTTTCAAATGTTCAGAGGGTAGTTTGCTCCATGGTTCTGTTCCACGGTCCTTTGCCAGTATTATTAAAAATTAATAACAGTGCTAGCAATGATTTGAAATTCAGTTTTGAATGGGTTGTGTGTGCATTGAGCCCTGGCCTGCAGTGCAGCGTGAGCCTGGTATTGGCGATCAGAGGGCGGTGGTGTGGTGCTGCTGGAAGCAGCCGGGTCTCGGCTGGGCTCGGCACAGAGTGGCAGGCAGCCTGGAGGGTCCTGAAGCCTTCACTTCACAGCTCCCTGTTTGGCTCTCACACATTGTGCCATTCAGAGCCCAGACCGTATATTCACCCTGCTCCGGGCACCCCACCATTGTGAGAGTGAGCTCATTTGGAAAGCCTTCAGGATTTTTTTTTCTTTTTTTAGTGCGAGCAAGTCAGCGCTATTTGCATTTGTTCCAGTCTCGAAGATTTTACAGGTCAATTGAGACAGGTGGATATCAAACGAGCCAAAGAGAATTTTCCTTCTCATCGCCATTTTTATCCTTTTGTCTTTGTATGTTTTTTCCGCCCAGTTTTGCTTTTCACTATTGAAATGGAGCAAAATAAAATTAGAGACCACTGCAAAATTATCAGTTTTCCCTGATTTTACTACTTATAGGTATGTGTTTGGGCAAAAGGAACATTTTTGTTGGAGTCTATAAACTACTGACAACATTTCCTCCAAATTAAAATATTTGCATTTATTTGCAAAAATTGACAAATGGTCCAAATAACAAAAATATATATTGTTTTCAGACCTCAAACAATGCAAAGAAACAAGACCAAATTCATTTTAAAACAACATGATACTAATGTTTCCACATAAGAAGAGTTCAGAAATCAATATTTGGTGCAATAACCCTTATTTTTAATCCCAGCTTTCATGCATCTTGTCATGATCTCCACAGTCTTTACCATTGTTCTTGGTGACTTTATTCCACTCCTGGTTCCTCTTTAAGCAGAATGAGGTGTTCATGTGTTGGAATTCAACAGAAATGGCTGGAATACATGTAGAGATGCTGATTTCAGAAACAAAATGCAGTGGTCTCATGCTTTTTTTCCAGAGTGTATATTAGCACAGTGTGCTCTTTGTTAAGAATAATCTGATCATATAAATCCAGGAGAAGGTGTGATTGTGTTTATTAGGCATTAAATGCTTTTAAGTTGTGAGATACAGATCAAATCAAGAAGATGGTTAAATAAAAGATTTTTTGAAATACAAATTTTGAACAAAACGGTTAAAGTGTTGCTAATACTTGAATGCATTTAAGCCGCTTTGCTGTCCATCTCAAGCAAAGCATACCTCCATATCTCACTGCCTCTCCCTGTCTGCTGATTAGGGGCTTAAATACCTTTGTTGGCATCAGGAGAGCCCACAGGGGATCAGATAGAGGAGAGTGGGGTTAGTGCCAGTCTTTCATTCCTGGCCTCCTGGCAGGCAGGCAGCATGCGGACTGGGGTTTAGGCCGGAGCCAGCAAACCAAGACAGTACTCAGACAAAAACACCTAATCACTTTAATCAGCCTGAGACTACCTTGTTGGGCTCACCATCAGATTTGCTTGCTTGCTTGTGCGTGTGTGTGTGTGTGTGTGTGTGTGTGTGTTTGAGAGAGACAGCCAGACATAGACATAGTAGAGCTCGTGAGTCATAAGACTCAGATCCACATCCGAGTCGAATCTCCAGTCTACAAAATGGTTCAGATTTTTCTATTTGAACATGAGTTAGTAGCAAATTTTTAATAAACGGCATGTAAACGTGTCTGTAAATGTCACTTTAAATGTTACTGAGCTGAGCTGCAGAGAAAGTTTGTTAACTTTGTCTCTCGTACTGCTGGTGTCACTGGAGGTCACACTGCAAAAACTGAAATCTTAACAGATGAAAATGTCTTGTTTTTGGTACAAGTAGTTCTATATTGAGTGCAGTAGTTTAGCTTAGTTCAAGTTTCCTTTTTTGATTTTTATACAATTGAATCATTTCTAAACATTAGTCTGGTTTTCTTAAAACAAGACCAAATAAACCCAAATTAGGAAAAGAAATGTGATAAATTAAGATAAATTATCTTCTAGTGGAAAAAGATAATCTTACTCAATATTGCACTAAATGTACCAAAAATAATGTTCACCTGTTAAGATTTCAGCTTTTGCAGCGCAGTCTCCAGCAGCTCCTTTATCCACAGACCTATTACTGAAAAAAATATTTAGAATACAGATTAACACTTTTTTATGTATTTTTATTGCAAAAAAGGATTTGATGTGTGTAAGATTTAGCTGCATTTAGAAAAAATATAATATAAGAAAGAAGAAATGCAATATATTTATAAGTATGTTTAATTAATACATTGAAAATGAGAATTGTTGTGTTTTATTACCTTAGAATGGGTCGTTTCATCTACATGTGGAGCAGCTCACCAATGTTGCATCACTATGTTTCTACAGTAGCCCAGAAAGGACACATCAAACTGGATCTAGAGATGGCCTTTCACATTTTACATATTGTAGCTTGTGCTGTGATTGGGTCTAATTTTCTCTATTCAAACGAACAATCTAGACCTCTACTTTTGTACTTTTGTTGTTTAAATGTAGTTACTGCCATATTTCATTAGTGCATTCATATGTAACAATGAGCATACTCCGAAAAAGGTCTCCTCTCATTTCCTTTGTAGCCAATGACATCCAGTGATTAAAAGAAGAGAGAAATTACTGAGAGAAAATCTCAATAATTGAAATCAGTAATAAAATCAAAACGACTTTTGCTCTTAAGTTTAATTTACTTTATAGTTCATCATGTGACCTGTCGCTCTACTTTTTTACAACTTTCCCTGAGAGCCTGGTGCAGGCCTACAGTACATCTGAAAAATAAAGTAAGACAAACACATTGGACGTATCTCTCACTCTTTCTCTGCAGCAGCCATTTATATTAAGTTGTCTTCCACTCTGTTTGGGTTACTTGACCTGGCATGAAAATATTTATGAATTAATTTATGATTTTTTGTGAAAGAAGATGTAGGTTTTATGACTTGTTGTGATGTCATACTGTAGGTTTGTCATTGAACACCATTATTTATTATGTACTCGTCCATCCCAAAGTTAAAATTCAGTCCCATTCGAAGGCATTGATATTGTATTATGGTGCTGGGAATGCTGTTTGATCCTCTCTAGCTAAGAATCTTACTACATTGATCCAAGAGCCTTGCTATCCAGCAAACAGTTCGTCAATGACTATCAAGTGTGTTAGTATGACTTTCTGTGACCAAACTGCATGTGCATTTTCCTACATTTGAATGTTAATAGCCCGGCACAAGTGTATCAGCACCTTACACCTCATGTGAAGGGGTTAACATGCCTGTCGGGGTGGGCGGTGTCCTCCATCTGTCTGCTGGTGAAAAGAGGCCATATGACTTTGGTGCTCTGGTGGGACAGGAACCCGTTTGATTGGGCATTAAGGTCAGAATTGGAATCGGAATCAGAAAGATTCACATTGTCTTTGGACAAAAACAGCACTGCCAGCACAACACGTGCACACACTCTTACTCTTAAGGCGACATGAAATATAAAACATTGCGCTGTATGAATATTGCATTGGACTGATGTCTTCTCAGCAGAACAGGATGTCAGTGGGAGTCTCTTCAGGGGTGAGAGGTGGCAACGGGAGAGAAGAGGCACGTTTAACATTGAGCTGACACACTTATCCAGAGCCTGATATATCACAGGCATAACAGATACAGTACATAGGTCATTCTGATAGTTGAAACTGACGTGGCGGCGTTCACATGATCGGGCCCGCTTTTTTAAGACGGTCGAAAGTATAACCGCGGTTCAGAGTTACAGTTACAGTTGGGAGTTAAATAAAAGAATCATTTTAAAGGCAGTCTCCTTAAAAATCAAATATATCACACGTTGAAACACCAGGAACCGTAAACAGGGCCACTTTAAGAAATGACTGACCCCAGGGGTCAGACAAGGTCATAAGGAATAAACAGAGTAAAACACATGAAAAGAACAGGATGCCCATTGCCTCTGTGCTCTAGTCTGTAGACGGATGTAATATAGGGTGAGCTACTTTTTGGTAAATCGCTTGGGACAATAACACAATACCAAAAATGCCTTTTCCATCTATATTTATGGTGAATAATGACTGTTTGTGATCATTTTGTGTTGGAATTATTTAGGCCGTACAAACCACTTTTTTTGCATGAGAAGTTTTAGGCAAAACGGGCCATCTCATCAGGTCAAATGGGTTTAGTTAGATTTGTCATGCCAGGCTACTTACCATGACCATTTCTGGTTCAGTCTAGATTTGAAGTATTGTCTCACCCACCATAGAAACTATAAACTAATCAAATCACTGGTTACTTGTCAAGCACAGTTATGTCAACAGTGTGAAATCCTTTTTAATCATTGGCTGGGCTGGGACCCCCAAACCTTAAATGGCTCATTTTTCCAGATATCACCCTAATTAATATTCATGACTGAATTAATGTCTCTACAAGTAAATATGACAATTCTGTCTGGCTTAACCCATTGAAGCCTATGAGACTTCAAACTTAAAATACAAAAAAAAAAAAAATCAAATGTTACTCACTAAGTTTCCAAGTGCTTCTTTTTATGACGTCATCAACTTCCTGCCATTCATTTTATTTAAATTATTATGATTTTCAACCCTGACATGCATCTATCTATTTAATAATAATAATAATTTAGTACATTTTTGTTTATTGGGCAGATTTGTGCAAGCAACATCGATAACAGCCATTAAAATGTAAGTACAGAAAGGAAAAAGATAGATGTATAACATGATTGTTAGTGATTTAACTGATAATTATATGCATTCAATTTTTGAAAAGACTTAAAGGGGTTAAAAATGAAGGGGTTGGACATTTTGGGAAATATACTTGTTTATTTCATTGAGAATTACAAGAGACAAATATAATATAATTAATATTCATGACTGAATTCATATCCGTACAAGTGAATATGAAACTTCTGCAGTTGGCGAGTTTAACTTCGCAAAGCACAACTTATACTACTCACAGTAAATTAGGGATATTGTGAGAGACTCGGTGGATTTCAGTGTTTGTTCACTTGTTCACTTCAGAGATTTTGGGGATAGGGAGGCAATTGCATTGTATTGTGGTTTCTCACCTAATGGTCTCACTGTGTACAGTGTGCCATATCTAATATATCATATCATGCCATATCTATCTAACTTTTTGTGAGTAGTGTACAGCAGAGCTTTTGTAGCCTGATAATCTTCAGTCAGTATCTGGATACTTTCCTGTACTTGTCTAAACTCTCAAGCTTGTTCCAAGCCGAGGATTATTTTTGCAAATGCTGTTTCATCCCGGTCCACTTGTTAGGCAGCGGTAGTCTCTGTCTGAGATCCCCCTGCTACACTATAGGGGTTACAGGTTTGGGTATCTTCTCAGCGAGCCCTGTTGTGGCCCCTCCTCCCCGAATGTATGAACCTGGCAGGACCAGAGGGGGGGGCGGTTTGGTTTGGCCCCCCCTCCCCCCACCAGACACAGTGATGGCACTCCAGTGCCAGAGACGCCCCCCTCCCCTCCCCTCTCTTCCCTTCACCAACACTCTCCTCTCCTCCCTCCCTTCCCCTCTCTCTCTTTCTCTCTCTCTCTCTCTCTCTCCCCGCCGCAGGCAGACCCAGGCATGGGATCTCCATCTGTGCACAAAGGAGCCTCCTCTATCTGCATACGCTGCACATAAAAGGGCCTTTTGTCATGAGCTCTGCACACATGACCCTCCGCCTTTCACCCCGCTGGAAAAAAAGATCTCTCTCTCTTTTTCTCTTTCTCTCTCTCTCTCTCTCTCTCTGCAATCCAACCCCACCCCCAACACCAGACTCAACCCCCGCCCTCCCCTCTCCCTCCCCGACCCCCACCCGACCAGATTTTCGTCTGCAGAGAGGGAGAGAGAGAGAGAGACAGATCCGCTCCGAACTTTGTCGAATAGAGACAACCATCAGATGGAGCTGCTTCCATCGCTGCTGCTAAGTCCCTTTTTTTTTTCTTTTTTTTTTCTCGCTTTCTCATTTCCCCCTTTTTTTCCCGTCTGCTGCCTTCTCTCTCTCTCTCTCTCTCTCTCTCTCTCTCTCTCTCCCTCTCTCCCGGTGTCCTTGTGTGCACTCACTGTGAGACATCGCCGCATTATAGCATCTGCTGCGCTGAAATATGAATGTGCTATCGTTTTTTTTCTTTTCTCTTTTTTGCTGTCTCCCTCCCTTTCAGCAGTCTCTGACATTTAAGGGGCATTAGTGGTTGGTTCTGTGCCAGGATAACCCCCCCACCCCCACTCCTTCCCCATTACAGAGGCAATTGACAGCAGTCCGAGAGCTGATGCTTTTTCTCTCTCTCTCCCTCCTGTTTTGGTGCCTCCTGCCTTTTAACCCCTCAGCCTCGCTTGCTATTGAGCTATTTCTGACGTGCAGAGATAACAGCAAAAACACAAAATTTGCCCATACATGTGAACCGTACATATCGAGACGAGGGGGGGGGACTTTTATCCCCCTAGATGGGCCGTGTGCCATTTTGGCTACTAAAAGATGACAGATATCAGCGTTGAGGGATATGGAGTCCGGGCAGGGGGGACAGAGTAAAGACACAGAGGCAGGCTAACACACACTGTCAAGTGCACGGGTGCTGCCACGAAAAAACGCTTTCCTCAGCGTTTCCTTTGAAACACACACGGCCCTGATGCCTTGCTCTCGGCCAAACGAGTGTGGATTTTGGAAAGCCCTCTAGCTCATCTTGCTGTCGCTGCACACAGGCCTGTGGCGGAACGGAAGGATAAGATTGACTTCTCCCTCCACCACCATGTCCTCTGGGTGACCCCTGTTCGCCGCTCCGGGCCGGCGCGAGAGGTCACGGGGGGGGTCACCGTCACCGTTTCCCGCAGGCTGTCCGCACCTTTAGCCCGACGACAGTGGGCGGACCAGAGGATTGTTACACACCATCCGGTCAGCACAGTTTAGCATAAACCATGCATATAATTTACACACAGGGACTCTGAGTCACTGAAAGTATTGTACGAATTTAGCATCAGTAAACGGCAAGTTATTATTATTATTATTTTTATCTGTGGCTCTATCATGAGCAAAAGAGGTGCTAGTTCCTTCAAAACTGGTCTAATAACATGAGAAATCCTTATTGTCATAATAATACAAATGTTTTCATCATGAACGGTGTGTTAAATGCAGCTCAAACAGCTTAATAAAAACATTTCCAGGTGAAAAGTTCTGGCGCATTTTTACACAAGAATGAGAACAGACAACTTAAAACATGAGATTCCTTTAATTTGCATATTCATGTTGTGGACCCAGTGACACGGTGTATCTGTTAAAGGCTGGAACCAAATGTCCCAGAGATACAAACCTCTGTTTGAAACTCATCAACCAAGCAGTCGGGATACACAGAAGAATGTGAATGTACCTCGAAGTTACAGGTTTTCAGAAACAATTATTTTGTGCAATCTGAATGTCCTCAGTTAACCATGTGCCTCAAAACATAGAAATGGACCTGTGTGTAATGTCCCTTTACAGTATGTCCTCAGATAACTCCTGAGGCTTACATACTCTGAAATATGGACAGTAACAGAGTCAAAACTTAGAGATGGTGTAAGAGCTAATAACTTTAATAAAGTACTACGTTTGGGCATGCACAGCGTTGGCATTATCTCTATTGTCTTTGAAATCCGAAGCATGTATTAAACACATATTATTTTGCTCCTCTTAAAAAATAATATTTTACTGGAACTGAAGGAGCCACTAAAATAGCCCATGGAGTAATAAAACCTCTGTTTACGCAGCTGTCCGAGGAAGCGCTGCTTTTCTCCCACATAGATAAATATCCTTCTGCTAATAACATTATGCACATCAATTACAGTCTGTCAATGTGGAATCCACCTAATCAGTGTTTAGATCCTTGTCACTTCCAAATCAATATCAGGCGTGTTTATCCCTTTAAATGGATCCCATATTAGTGTGCAGAAAAGTTAAGACTGGAGGCAGTTATCAGCCTCATTAGATGGCATTGACCCGCTGGGAATTGGATGAATATTTCCGACCTTATTTTGTTGCCTTTGCTCAAAACTGTTTCGCATCGGAGCCGGGTTCACTGTGGTAACCAGGCGAGAGGAGGCGAGCGTGGGAAGCGATTGGGAGCATGTTGCAGAAGGCAACCGGAAGGAGAGCGCGTCGCTGGGACGGACGAGGCGTTATTAGGTGCATGTTTTTTGCTGTCCTCAATAGAGCAATGATGATAGAGCTGCACGTGTGTGTGTGTGTGTGTGTGTGTGTGTGTGTGTGTGTGTGTGTGTGTGTGTGTGTGTGTGTGTGTGTGTGTGTGTGAGAGAGAGATAACAAAAAACGGCACATTTTGGAGTGTTTGCGGAGGAGCAGTGTGCCGCTGGGCGTGCACGGCTCTGCTGCAGGACTCCTTTGGCACAGGAGCCGTGACGTGGCCCCCTGAAAATGCCAGGGCCCTGTGCTCTACTGGCTTAGTGTTGAGGAAGAATACAACAAAATAGCCAAGGCTGTCTAAAGTAAGTATTAGCAGACCTCAGGGAGGGAAAAATGGCAAAAAGAGGGGGAAGCTCAGGTATGTAGGAGCTGGTCAAGTGGACAGAAAAGGAGAATTTTTACTTTATTTTATTATTACGGGCCATTGGCTTTTGAGAATTTGTCTCGGTACTTCAGTTAAATTAGTGCATTATATGAGTATATTTAATCTGGTTTAGGTAACAATATAGGTACAATTAGGTACAATATACACATTGTCTTTGTAGCTGAAATTCCATCAGTGTTTTATTACAGTGAAATATCACTTGTGATGCCCATCATAGCATGGGTATCACAATTAGTACACACTCTATGTAAAGCAATTCAATTAAGATAAGAAATGATTGATTTATTTAAACATTACATCATTTTTAATTATAGTGAAAAACATCTCATATATTAATACATTTTTCCTACTACTGGTATAGTGTAGTTTTATCATAAAACTTTGACTGAGAATGTTTTTCAGACTTTGACATTGAGGTTAAATCATTGCATCATGTTGTAACAGCATCTGATTCCAGTATTAAAATATTAGAAGAGTGAAAAAAAATCATTTCTGTTACAATATTTAATTGAAAAAGTCTACAGTGATTTAATGACTTATTTGGCTCGAGGAGTGAGAATCCTTGCGTAACCTGTAATTATATAGCCTGCATCACCTTTACATGCAAGTTTGATGAGATAAATCTGAATGAAATCCTAGTTCACAGCTCCAGCTAATACCTCATTTTGTATAATTGTTATCAATGTTTTCCTATCGTGGAGAGATTCTGTAGTTTAAGGTGTGTTTCTTTGCCTGGAGCTGCCCTAGTTCAGTGCTACCATACGAAAAGCTGCCCCTGATCCAGGACAATATGTTTGGCTGCTGAGGGGCTGCCAGAAGTAGTTGTTAGTTACAGTTAGGGCGCGTCCCTCTTTGGATAGGTTGTCCACTCCGAGGTCTGATATCGAATAGGTCCATAATTTCCAGCTTGTTCCCAGGAGAAGCTCTCCCTTGCTCTTTTTCTCTCTGTCTCTCTTTTTTTCCTCCTCTTCTTCTTTCAGAATCCTGTGAGAAACAGCAAGGTGAGTCAGTACCAAGTGTTTGTCTGTTTTCTTCTTAGGATGAATACATGGCTGGTGTAAAAAAAAATTAGAGAAGAAAAGAAAATACTTAAAAATATTTTTACACAATTACAAGTTACTGTGATTTAATAATTTTGATTTGTTAAATGTGAAGCAGCAAATCAGAAGTCGACTCATAGGCGTTCAGCACATGTAAAAATGCTCTGCTTTGCGTTTTGAGATTAGAGCAGCATAGCCGGGCACATGTCAGGCGAAGTTGATTGGACTAAATTCCAACTAAATTATTTTAATCGAATGCAATAATTCATGCATTTACAGGCAATAAAAGTGAATTACCACTAAATGAACAGGTATATTTCTTTAGAAAAACAAGTGTTGGAATAGTTCAAATAATGATATATGAGATTTAAAATGACCTTAACGAAATGTAATAATTTAAATTCAACTTAAAATGTAGGTGCTTATATCACAGATCCAAACATGTAATTTGGAGCAGGAGCTGCTTTCTCAAAATTGAACATGTGTGTAGTTTGATGCGGCTGAAAACTTTTCTTTAATATTTCATTCAACATTCTCAACAGTAAAGTTGAAATAAACTGCAAAATTATTCATAATTCTTACTAAATTCTGATTTGACTTTTTTCTGCTCAAGGAGCAGAGAAATCAAACTTTACTACATTAAAATGTTTTGTGTGGAGATATGTGTATGTGGGTCAGTGTAATGATGGATTTTCTTTTTCCAGAAAGAAAATTTAATAAATTACAAATTATAATATTTTAACAAAACAAAATCAGTTTCTTTGATATTTAACTTTTTTCATGAATTATTTCTAAAACTTTACCATAAAGTTAACATAAGAAAGAAATGAGATATTTATTTTACAGGAATTAAATTAATTCAAATACTTAACATGTTTGCATCATAATTTTCACATTATATATTCTTGATAAATTATTATTCAACAATTGTCTAATTAATTCAAAAATATATACAAGGGCAATATAATATAGAGTAAAGAAATATCAAGCAGCCACCGGTTAGTTGTCTTCATTTGTTTTTACACCCAACAGCAAATTCAGAATAGAATATATTTTATAACACATGCTTATATGTAAAATTGTATTATTAATACACACACTGAACTGTTTTATCAAGTTTTAAATATAAGAGCAACATGTGGAAATTCTTTTCTTTCCTTACACAAACATGAACTTGAGCTTTGGGAACACACTCCAGGAAAAACTCAGCATTTATTATTATTAATAATTCCAATTAATTCATATTCCAGTGATTTTTCTTACCCGATCACATGCTGTGATTTCTTTTTTTTTTTTTTTTTTTAAAGACGAGCTTGAACTCTGCTCCATTATAAGCTATTATGGGCTTTGCTCTCTGGACACAGAGGGTTAAACAAGCTTAGCACAACGTTTTACTTGCAGCTTTCTGCTGATGCAAAAGTAATATTTGAATAACATGGCAGAAAGGGTTTGTGAGGAAATTGGCCCTTATTTCTTTTATATATATGATATATATATATCATATGATCATCTGGGACATCATCACCATCATATGATATATCTGGGACATCGATACTGCGCATGTCTTATGTCCACCATTTTGTGATGAGAACTTTATTGCACATGCCCCCATTTTATGAACTTTGATAGAGCATGTGCTTTGAAGTCGGAGGCCTTGAACACAACTTATTTGAATTCATCATGTTTAATTGGGAGGATATACTTATTGGAAATATCACTCAGATTATTTCCAGGTGCATGGATCATGCACAGCCTGCTAATGCAAGTCAAACATTCTTGATTCTTTTTTTCAAGCAAGGTCACATTAGCACCAAAAGTACTGTGCACTGTGCAGTTATTATATTGTTATTTTATATATATATATATATATATATATATATATATATATATATATATATATATATATATATATATATATATATATATATATATATATATATATATATATATATATATATATATATGCATTCTCATTTATTTAGATAGTGTTTATTTTTGTTTGAGCTGCAGTGCACCTTGCTGTGATTGTCTTCATTTCTTGTGTGTGCACATGTGTGTGTGTCAAGCGGAGAGCAGAAAGTGGTGGTCACAGTCAGCTGCCTGAGGTGACTGGTGGGGTCAAAGGTCAGGCCGTGTTAATAAGACGTGATGTGCTGCCCTGGGACCTCTGTCCCACGAGGGATAACCCCCCTAATCGGCATTAGTTAATGTGTTAGTAATCTTTACCTTCTTAAAGCAAACAGCAGTGGAACATTCAATGGGTCCGCTTGGCCTCCCGTGTAACGCTTTTGACCCCGGGGTCATGGCCTTTGTTCCCTGCTCGATGGGGAGTGCCCTCAAAGGTCTCGGGTGTAATAGAGAAGTTGTTTAGACACGTGCAGGGCTTAAGCAAGACCACCTCATAGATCCTGCTCCTGCTCCTGGAGAGCAAAAAAAAAAAGTCTCCCCTTCGTAGTGCAGGGATCCGTCTGTGGTGAGCTCGAATAAGTCCATTAGAATATCTCTGTGTCTCGATGTGCCTCATATCGTGTGGAGTATGTTGATGTGGTGGTTTGTTGCTGACCAAGCACAGAAAAAAACTCACCTCCCCACCCCACCAGCCTTCCTAATGTCTCCTTGATGTTTGCAAATGACTAAGTGCAAATATTGTTTGTCTTTTTTCGGATCTGCTGCCCATATCCTCCTCCTGACTGCAGCAGACCACAGCACACTCTCTATATGCCAGGAGCTCACTCAGTACGATTTTGAGAGCAAAAAATGTATTCAAGACCCTAATATCCACATAATAATGCTTATAAATATTTGTATTTAAATAAAAAGGGAACATCTACATATAGTTGTTTGTTTAAAATATATATTTACTATTTTGAACAGATATGTTGCACTGCAGAATTGTTTTTTATTATATATATTTTTGTTTCCTTTTTATTATGTTATCTGATGCCTTTTGCAAAAAAATAAAATTCATTTTTTTTATATATTCCAAAATTATTGTCAGAATATGTCGGGCAGAGGCCATAACATGGCGCCAGCTGCCATTTTGTTTCACATTGTATTATCAATTGGCTCGATTGACTGGTTCTGCATCACACAGATGTTGCAGCCATCGTTCTCCTGATGAGAAGCTGTTTCTTTTCGTGTTGGCTCTTTTAAGTGGATGCAAATTAAAGTTTCTTTTCGTTTTGTTGCACTGTGAATATCCTTAAAAGATCAAACACAATTTATTTATTTAATAAGGAAAAAAAATATCATAGTGGTAAAAAGCTGTAAAAGAAAATGTGTTTGATCTAAAACAGCTGAACGTAATTAGTCATAATCGTAAAAGTTGTTAAAATAGTACAACTGAAGAATCAAACTGTGATCAACTACTGGGAAAACGCATGAGAGGATCAATGCAGATGAGTAAAGTGGATAAAAAGTTGGCAGGCGACCCGAAACCAAAACTGTATCCTCAGATGAACTTTATGCCTCGCAAAGTGCAGTTTGCACACTAGGCACGAAAACACGAAAACCGCTCAGCTCCATGTTTGCACTTCGGGGGCACGCTTTTTGTTTCAAGTCCCTGAGGCTTTCACAAACAAGTTCCCTTCAACGTATACACGGGTTCTAGCTTTATAGATCGAAGCCATGATGAAGTCACGGGTTTCTCAATTGGTTAAAACGCATGGCGAGATGTGACGTGCAGCTGCACTCCTTCTAATAGGATTCTATAGCTCATGCCAATGCAGACGCCTGGAACCAAGCACGTATCTCATTTAGGGAACAAATCAATTGCAGTCCGGCCCTTTTTTTTTTTTTTTTTGCACCGAGTCACTGTGAATCATGCCAATTTTCCTTCTGATTGCGTCGCGTTCGTTTTTATTTAAACTTGTCGAGCAAAAACGAGTGAAGAGGGGAGTTTTTTCTGTTGTTGTTCAGAGTCCAGGGTCTGTGCGGAAGAGAGCCGGCGAGGAGCAGGGTGGCGGCCGAGCTACGAGAGCAGCCCTCACAAAAAAACTGTGCAGCCTGAAGCAGTAAGCAGCCATGTTAGACAAATGTGCGTGAGCCGGAGCCCCCCGCTAACAACGCCATGCCCTCCAAAAAACCAACAGAAAAGTTCTCTGAGTAAAAAAGTAAGAAAAGTTTCACCCCCACCTTTTCTTTTTTCTCTTTCACTGTCTCTGCTAGGCATGCGGTCCCCTCTTTTAATTCTCAGCAGCTTATAAAGCAGAGATGCAATGAAAAAACAGCTCCTCAGTTAACAGCTACACTTTACATATCTCCTTCCTCCTTTTCCCTTTCCATACGGAGTTCCTGTAGTTTTTCGAGGCCGAGGAGGAAGAGGAGGGTGGGGGGGAGAGGGAGAGAGAGAGAGAGGAAAAAAAAAAAAAGTTTAAAAGCCGCAAGCTCTGCCTTTTCGCGCTTTTCAGAACCCGGAGCCAAAAGAGGCAGGAAGTTGTCGTACAATAGCGTTACAGTAATCTGCCACAAATGGAAAAAGCCAAACGCCGATCGCCGAGCGGAGAAGGTGGCAGAAACGGAGGCAGAGAGAGGGAGGGACAGGAGGGGAAAAAAAAGGGAGAGAAAGAGAGAGCTGGCGTGTGAGAGAGAGAGAGACAGACGTTACAAAGAATTAATCGATACAATCTAAGATGGTGGAAACGGCCACGCCGTTTAAAGCTCTCTGCAGCCACTTCTCCTGCCGTCTGGTGTCTGATTCAGTTTGAGCAAACTGTTTAGATCATGTCTTTTTTTTATCCCTCCTCCATTTTAAAATGGGACAAACCAGCATCTCTTGGGGGGTTATTCTCCCCCGTGAACTGTTGAACGCACGTTCTCTGTGAGTTGTGGGGGGGGGGGTTCGAGCGGCAGCTGTTTTTCCTCGAGGAAAAAAAGCAGCGTAGTCTCACCCAAAAAAATGCTTATCAGCCTTTTGACTTAGTGCCAAAATAGCTGCAAGGTTCAGCTTCGGCGTTTCGGCTTTTTTGTGACGGAGCAGGAGGAAGAGGAGGAGGAGGAGGAAGAGGAGGAGGAGGGTCTTAGCTGCGTTTTCTCTGCCACATGTTACTGAAATAAACACTCTGGAAGCTTATCTTTTTTCCTGTGTGTGTGTGTGTGTGTGTGTGTGTGTCTGGTCTATTCTGTGCATTCAGGCCAGCCACTGTGGCATGCTAAAGAGTTAATGCACTCGGAGAATGCATGCTCTCTCTGTTCAGAGCTTGTGCTCTGAAAAAAGAGCGTGGCAGCGACGCTGCTACAGTAAGAGGCTGGAGGTTAATAATTCAGCCCCATGCTCTCTCTCTCTCTCTCTCTCTCTCTCTCTCTCTCTCTCTCTCTGTATATTTCAAAGATCCTCGAGCAAGGGGTCGGTCCGTTTTCTGTGTCTCACTCTCTCTCTTTTTTTTCTTCCCCGGCTCTTTTCTCTTTTCACCAGTTGATATAGTAGCTGAGGACGGTGTATAGTGTATCCCAGTATGGCGTGCGGGTGTGTTGCACTGCGTCTGCGCGCCGCCGGAGGAGTGGATCTCCGTGTCATTCTTCTCCTCCTCCACCCCTCCCACATTTAGTGCTTTCCACCCTCCCACTCTCCCTTTCTCTCGCTCTCTCTCTCTTTCCTTCTGTGTCTCCCACCCGTCTTGTGCTCCCTTCCTCCCTCCTCCTCCTCCTCCTCCTCCTCCTCCTCCCTCCTCCTCCCTCCCTCCACCCTCGTCTCCAGTGCAAATACAGTTCCTTGCCGTGTTGGACGTGTGATGAAAAAGTGAGCGGTTCGCGCGCTCCGCCGCACCTCCTTTTTCATCATCAGTGGAGCTTTTCTCCCCCTTCGCTGTCTCCTCCTCCCTCTCTCTCTCTCCCTCCCTCTCTCTCTCTCTCTCTTCTTTTTCTCCCTCCGTTTCGGTCGCTCCCCTCTTTCTGCTCCAGCCACACGCAAGGGGGAGACTTAAGCTCTGCGAGGGAAAGAGGAGAGAAAAAAAAAGAAAAAAAAGTCTGCTGCTATTTCTACAGTCAGGGCCTCCCCACAGCCCGCCCTTCCATAGACGGAGCTCTTTTTCTTTTTTTTTTTCACTCACTACTAGCTGGATTTTAACCCTCTGCCTCCAACGAGCTGCACGGCTGCTCTCTGCAAAAAAAAAAACAAAAAAAACCTGGCAACAAGTTGCTTTTTCAGCTTCCTTTTCTCACTTTTTGGCGCATTGATTTTTTCTTTCTTTGCACCACTTTGGATTTTGCCACCGTTCCTCCTGTTTTTTTGTTTTATTTCCTAAGAACGTTCTGCGTTCCTCCTGTTTTTTTTTTCCTCCTCCTCCGCTGATGGGTTTCTAGTTGTGTTTGTTTTAAGTTTTTCTCCTTTTTTTCGGATGGGAAATTTCGTCAAAAGGCGGCGTTTTTGTTTTTTTTTCTCGCCATGCGACGGGGGCCTTGTTCCACCTGGAGTGCTGGGGGGGGGCCGCCATTTCTCCCGGGTAACCTGCTCGCTCGTAGGCCGTATCTGCTCATAGGTCCCGGTGACCGCCACTGGATGACAAGTGGGGGAACGTGGCCGGCATCTGACTCCACATCCCGCTTTTCGAAAGACGAGCGTCCCTTTTTTCGGGGTGGCTTGGCCCCGGCCGGCATCACGCGCCGCGCCTCCTCGCCGTCCGTCTCCCCTTCTCTTCCCCCTACCCCTCCGTTCTCTCTCTCTAGGTCTGTCTCAGTGTCTCTCGCTCACCCTTGTTCTCTCTCTTTCACATGCCGACTCGCTCCCTCTAACAGGGGGGGAACGAGTGGTGTGCTGAGCCGGGAGCTCTTTCTGGGACAGGTGCCAACTGCAAACAAAAGACATTAAAAAGCAATAAGGGAAAGAAAAAGTAGTAAATCTCAAATTTTTTGGAAAAGGTGAAAAACGCCAGAACGCAAACCACCCCCCTCTATGCATGTTGTTTCTCTGCATGGCCACTTTGTGTCGTTATGTCTGCATGTTTGTGTGAAGTGTTAAAGCAGATTTTTTTCCCTTTCTTTTTACGAACCGAGAGGTTTTGAATACTTTGCCACACTTGTACAAAGTGAAGGCATTTCTCTTGGGGGGGGGAGAGGGAGGGAGTAATGTGGGAGAGCAGCAGCAGCAGCATATAGACTGCTGAATTATTCATGTGCCCGGCCAGGGCTGTGACTGGACTTGGTTGTGCTATTTGCATGCATCAGACATGCTGTTTGTCTGTTTGCTAACATTCCTCATTCAAAGACTTATTAACCAAGCAGACGGGCTTAAAGCTCAGAGCCTTGCAGACAGCCTCATGGCCTCCTATTGTCTCAGGCCTCGCCAGGCCCCGGACCCAGCCGGTGTGGCAGCGAGCCGTGCTGCCCCGAGCTGGCTGAGGGGGGCTCGGGGCTGCGGGGAGCAGGAGGAGGGAGCGAGGCTGGAGCCTGGAGCTGGAGATCGGAGTTTGGGGCTCAGGCCGGATCCAGGGTCCCAGAACCGGAGGACCAAACCGGAGCTTACGGCTGCTTTCTCCTCTCCTCGACAGAGATGGTGGATCGAAGCGGAAGGGGGGGAAAAAAGCTGCCTGAATTTCAGCATCTCGAACCCGGACGTTTACCGCCGTCGCTCAGAAAAGCGGGTGAGTAATATCTGTTTTAATTTGTGTGCACTTGTGTGGTTTTGGATGGAAGTTTTAACCGTATGTTTACATTCTAGGCTTCCATGTTTAACAGGCATCCTGTGCAAATAAACAGCCCCATGCACTTGAGGTTCTTTAACACAAAAGTTTCTTTTTTTTTTTTTTACCTGAGCGTGCATTCATTCATCTGAATATTTTAAGAAAGCATCGCGACCTTGTAGTTCAGGAACATCTTCGATCGAACACGGAACAAGTGACGCATCTTTTCCTTCAAGTTTAAAAAAAGAAAAAAAAACGCCTTTCCTGAACTTTTCTCGCCCTCTTCCTCAAAAACCTAGTTGTAATTTAGTAAATGCAAAACGCAAGTCACTAATAGCTCTTTGATTGCAGCCCGGATTATCCCACTTCGTGGTAATCAATGGATGAGTGGAAGGCCACGGTTTGTGGAGGCATTTCACATGAGTGATGCGGCCCGGGCTTAGTGTGCACTGCGTGAGGAGAAGTACGTGGTGTTCTGATCGGTTTGATCGCTTTACTTGTTCTCAAAAAGCGTGACCATCAGCTCTGTTTAATGAAAATAGCCAGCATTCCGCTGAATTTGAAGTTTTCCTGGCAGCGTTTGGCGTCTCATGCAGGAAGGTGGAATAGAGAATAAATATTACGCAGCCCAGCACTTTGCAAAGTATTTGCCTATGCTCCTACACCTAATTTTACTATGAGCATGTTATTTCCTGATTCTTTGGATTCTAATCCTCATTTCCTCGAACACAGGATTTCATACGATTTTTGTTTTTTTTGCACAGTAACATTTTGAAGCGAGTGCATACAAAGGCTCCTCTCATAATGCTCTTGTAATTATACTGATGCATACAAACACAGTGCCTTGTTTTCATTTGAAGGAAGAACGAACCCTGAGTGAGTAATAAAGCTGTGTAAGCAGTCATTAAGGAATTCCACAAAAAAAAAAACCCAAAAGTGTTTAATAAACGCTTTCATGCGACTTAAGATAAGTGACTTTGGATGAAATGCTAATTTACTTTTACTATTCTGCTTTTTTTCAGCTAATTGCATCTAAGTAATAGAACATCCAGGTTGCATTACTGTACGAGATGTTTATCTGACAATTTACAATCCCCAGGTCCAGTCATACCATTTAATTTGTCCTGTGTTATTGTACGACATAGTAATCACTGTTTTGGAGTATTTTTTTTTTTTTTATCTCAGACATTAGCATTTGGCTCATAGAAATATTCCTGCTTAGTCCTATTTTTTATTTTGTGTGATCAGCTACTTATCAGAGTTTATACAGAAGAGACTTTTCTGAAAGAACAAATCAGCCTCAAAGATTTCAGGTGATCCCACATCGAGGATCAGCTTTTCCAGCTATTCCATACATCGGTGATTATGTTCATTCATATGAATATAAGCTGTGCAGAGCTCGGAGTGAACACATGGTTTTGGCTGAGTATCACACTACTCCACCCCTAAGGCCTTTTTGGCAGAGGATGGCAGGGGTCCAGGGGAAGGTTGCATGTTGAGAGGCAGATGGCAGGGCGTTGAGGGTTTGCAGTATGTTCCCTCTCTGTAAAAGCATACCTGACCAATCCAGCAGCCTGGTGCAGCCCACAATCAGGCTACAGATACATGAATCATGGGACACACACACTCATTTACGTGCAAATACATGTATGCAATCAAACATACAAATCTGTAAGAATGATATAACAATTTTCTTTGTGCAGCATATATAATATTAATACTTTTAAACAATGGTGACCGCATAGTTAATTTTACATTATTTTCCTTATTTGCTGATTTTTCAGTGTGTGTGTGTGTGTTAAGTGCGTGTGTGTGTTATCAGTGATAAAATGGTGGGTTCATATCATCATCATCATTATAATCCTATTGTCGAATTGGGCAATTAAAAATATTTTATTAGTAAATACATTTCATATATTTTCAATCAGTATTTGTATTTTGCACTAGTACAGGAGTGTTAGAGCTAATAAACCTGCAGGCCACGCTAGAACAACAAGTTCCCAAACATGAACTTGATGATGGCCTTGAACTTGAATGAGAAATTCTCCTGAATGATTTGATTTTGAATTCTAAACACAGTATTTTAATGAGAATGTAGTAGTTAATGATAAGTAATACATGTTTTAGTTAAAATGCATTGAAATGACATTTCAAAACTTTTTCAGCATTTGGGTGTCAATGCCAAAAAAAAAAAACAAGCGTTTTATTGGAAAGAAATTGTGCGTCATGCAATGTTTTGTAAGAGTGTATTTTTTTAACAATTAAGCTAATTATAATTATTATATATAATTCAGATTTTGAAAGATGATTAGAATTATTTTTCATTAAAGGGTTAACTTTAATGTACTTGTTTAATTTGTGTTTAATTTAGATGTGTTTGAGTTTCACATGAAAATATTATGTCGTAAAAATAGAGAAAAAGACATAATATGATGTCTCTAAGAATTTTCTAAAATTGTCATAAGTTACAAAGAATGAAAAATATTTTCGATATATTTTTACTGAAGAGAAACACACCAGAGAATATTCAACAAAATAACTGTATATACTCAAAATAATTAAATATAGTGTTACAGCTTTTCTTTTAGTAGAGATTGTACAGTAATAGTTTGTGGATACACATTATCAGTGTATTTAGGTGTGTGTGTGTGTGTGTGTGTGTGTGTGTGTGTGTGTGTGTGTGTGTGTGTGTGTGTGTGTGTGTGTGTGTGTGTGTGTGTGTGAAACACTGCACACACATGCATGCTTTGCATGTGTCCTCTACTCACGACATCCTTGATTTTTGGAAATCATTATTGATTTAAATAATATTAAGGTTATTGCAATATTTCCATCTTTGATAACCAAACCAGAAATGAATCAAGTGTCTCCCTACTATTCCTTCACTTGTGTAGTACTGACTTCATATTTATTTATTTATTTCAAACTGTAATTTTCAGTATTTTTTAATGAAATATTCATCCACTTACTTTTCACTTGAGTTTTTAAATTCATTAGATATCAATTGCAACCAGAAATTAAATTTTTTGTCATTCTCAATATTTTGTGGGCATATAGATAAGAAAATATTTCAACCTATTCTCACAAACTGACAACCTGAGACTTTGACCCATGCCTAAGTTTAATATTATAAATCGTATTTCATACATCATTAACATAAGGAATTAACAGATGACTGACAGATATTAGAGTTTGGAGCTCTAATTGTATAGTTTTATTGTTTAATAAAGTTGAATATATGTTTCCTGCTGTAGATTTAAATGGTCATGTGTGGTTTAGCAGCCCTGTATAAACTACTGTACCTCTTCAGATTTGAGTATTTCTACTTTTGAAGTGTTGAGTATGTGGTTGAGGTCACATGAAGCTCAGTGAATTCTCACTAGTGCAGCATCACAAGTGAAAATGAGTCAGTTACAGCACAGCAACATGTCACCACATATACTACTGCATTTGTTAAGTGGATAAATTGCTATTTAAGATTATGTGATTGTGTTTGAGCTTGCTGTGATGTAGGAATTTCATCCAGTTTATTCCTGGCTAACATGAAATCCAGATTGCAGTGGCACTCACTATAAATATATTTTTCTGCCTTAATTATAAAGCCTCTTAAAATGGTGCAGTAAAACAGCATATTAATATTATATTTGTATTGTATATCTGAGATCTCTGGAAGACATTTTTCTAATCAGGGATTTAAGTTGGCATATGTAGGATTCTGATGAATGCATTTTATTATCCATGATGCAAATTCTTTCATGGCAATAAATTTGAATTAATTTCTGTGATGATTGTGATATAGAAGGATTTATAAATCCCATTGCAATAATGCTTTTTGTCATCACACTAATAATAATAGAATTGCTACATGAAACACTAGACAGAAATTAAGACTCACTCATGATAATAGAAGCAGCCACACTTTCCATTTCTTTATTATTTCTCAAGTTCAAGCGGTGTTGAACTTGGGCACTGGTGTAAAATAAAATGTCAGGTAGTATTATACGGCTTGAACATATATTTATATAGGAAAGCAGCGTGGCTTTGCGGCTCCACTTTGGATTTAGGTCAGTAATTCTCACTGTCAGCCTCGGAGCAGAGGTGCAAAGTGACTAACGCTGTGCAGCAGGTTAGCGCGAGCAGGTCACTGCTTGTTGAAATGGAGCTGGATCGAAATTTCTCCACTCTGGCAGCCTAGCGTGTCTAAAGGTCACAGCGCATTCTGCAGAAAAAAAAAAAGAGTCAATTACTAAGACTTTACAGTACTGATGTCAATCGAAGAAAGGAAAAAAAACAATCCTCCTTCAGGCTTCTATTTAGCAAAAGCCTGTTCAAATATCCCACAACAATCTAATCATACTAGGTCACAGTGATAGCACCCTGCCAGACTCACTGTTGCCCTCCTGTAGTGTGGATGTGGGAGAGTGGAGGAGTGGATCTACAGTGGCCACTACAGGTTCAGCAGTACAGTTCAGTAGGAAGTAAAGTCAGGGCCTGAACAGAGGAGAGAGGCTGGGGCAAAAAAGGCCAAGACCCAGACGCACAAATACATTTTTAGGTGCCGAAATGATTGCACAAGGCTCTGCAAACAAAAATAATTACGGACACACTCACGCATGCACACAGTCTGCAAAACCTGCTTTTCCTCACTTCTCCCGCCATACATGGAAGCCATTAGTCCATTACCCTCGTTGACTACTGAGAATTGAAGGGTGGGGGGGGGCATTTTTATTCTCCCTGTGTTAATCAGGATGTCAGCTGGGAGTGTCACATGTAATTTATCCACGAAACCGCAGCGACTCCACAGAGACGGCGAGCACCGGTCATAATGACATAATATTGGACCGGGTGGAGAGTTTCAGGGGTGACAGATGATGTAGATTTTCCTCCCCCGTGCCTTTTTCCCCCTCCAGACACTCTGAAATGAGACCTGCGCAATTCTTTCGCCTGGTCGCTTTACAACGAGGGCCCTCTGGCCGAGGTCAAGGTGTTTTTTTGTTGTTTTTTTTCTCGAGTTTATTTACTCAAGGACGATTTTCTTACACACTCGCAGCACAGCCGCTTTTCATGTAGCTCGGCGCTGAAATAACGTTCTCAGGGGGATTCTCGAGACATTTAAGACAGATGTAGTGATTTGTTTCAATTTAGAATCATGAAAATGAAACTTTTTTTTTCTTGCTGTGTATTCAATATGCGTTTTGGGTGCTCTTTAGTCCGTGGGCTAACAGTGTCACGTTTGTCTTTTAGCGCATATTGTCAGGACAGATACTTGTTTTATGTACCTGCCAGGCAAAGCGATATTCCAGATAACGCTGAGCTGCGCCCACTCAACTTTTCTTTTCCAGCGCTCATATATTTCCTCAGCTTTTGGCCTCCGCTGTCGCCAAGGCAATTTAGCCGGAGAAAAACTGCCGAATCAGCGAAATTGTTCCACTCGGAGGTAGGGGTTTGGAAGTGTTGAAAGGCCTCGCCTGCAAATCTCCTGACTATCAAAATACTGTAAATCCCTTCCCTCGCCTCACCTCCACTTCATCACTTTCCTGCCATTCGTCGGGGCTGAGCTGAGTTATGTCGGTCAGGTTAAGTGATGAAAACAAACACTGTGCCGGCTCCGGGCTTGTCACTGTGTTCCTCATTTGTGTAAAAATGAATGTTAAATGCACTTTGCGCTTTGATCATCGCCCCCGTTCTTTTACCGATCCGACTGCAATTTCCACGACTTCAGCACCGGTTTCTACAGTGTAATCCTACTCTACAATAATGTTTGTGTATCCCATGTTTCCTTGAGAGTCTGTTAACGTTAATGGCAGTGCCCGAGAATTACAGGAGGTGTCTGAGCCACGACCGGAGTCGGAATCAAAGGCTCCACGATTCATTCTTTCTGAAAGGAGCGCTTGAGAAACTTCAGGTTTAACCAGCAGAAATAAACCATAATAGATCATTTTCCAAATAATGTTCTATTTTCTTCTAATAATTGCAGTCGTACATGTGGAATACAGTGATGTACTGTAGACTATCCCCTCTGAACATGCTCGCCCAGGCTTCATGAGTCATCAACACACACAAACATCACACACACAAGAACGAGCACACACAGAGTGCAGTGAGTGCAGAGTTCGGACATGAATCTCTCTCCACGGGCTGGAGGAGTTGGGTTACTCATGAGCCCATAAACATGTGCTGGCGGCGGGCCAAGGCACTGCACTGTAATTACAAACGTTAGAAACAATATATAAAAGACCCTTCCCCGGCAAGGCCGTGTCCCACACTGCAATTAGCGTCCTTGTACAGAATTATCACCCTTCAGCAGCTGCCGCCGCGCTGAGTGCAGGCCTTTAATTGGCAGTGTCCTCCTTGGCCTGCTAGAGGACAGCCCCTCGCATCTATCTTCATGCCCCCCCCCCAGCTATCTGAGATTTGACTAAGGTTGACTAACCAGCCTCTTGTTGTCCTTTTGTCCCGTTTCACCTCCACATTGCACACACGCCCACGCGTGCACATGGGGTTGCACATGTTAAAAAGCTACCGCCTTAGCCTGCACAGGCGTGAGCAGGAACATACTGTGAACTTATTAGGCATTACAAGTACACAAGCCACTTCAACCCACACGCCATGACACCGCCGTGCAGCAGCGCTTTCGGTGGATGACGGCGTGCATGTAGTAATCAGTGTTGGGCAAGTTACTTCAAAACTGTAACGCAATATTTACAGTCTAGTACAAAAGTAATGAATTACAGTAATGCATTGATTTTTGCTGTAACGCAGTAATGTAAAGCATTACAGGACAAAAATGGTGAAATATTATTCAGTACAAATGTCAGCAATGACCATTATAATGTGTTTTAACCTGGATTGAAGTGGTTATTTTTCTCCTTACAAATTCACGAAAATCACTGCAAGATCAGCAGCAGTGAAATGTCAGTGCACAACGTGTTTCACTTCCTTTTCCTTTTGGCTCATCAGACGTGAGATGAGTGAAGCTGCAGAAAATGTCAGATAACACATTTACCAGATGGACACATGCTCATTACTTCACGTTTGTGAAACATAAGGATTTGAAGAACATTGTAGTCAAATGCACTTTGTGTTCTACACCTAAAGAACCGTCCACTTCCTGAAATAGCAGCAGTAATTTAACATTTACAGAGGTGCCATAGTAACATGAAGTTAACAAGTAAGGAAGACAAAATGAACCATTCTTCAGCATCAAGAGGTTAGGAGACTTGTTGAAGACATGAAAACCACTTTCAACTGTGGAATCACCATTTTTTTGAAAACTTGTCAGCCTTGTAATTCTACAAGTAACAAGTAATAACACAGTGAAGTTTTGAAGTAATTTGCTGTCTGTCATTTCAAAGTAGCTTGTTACATTATAATATTACTGTATTTAAAATGTAAGGCATTGCACTACTTCACAAATGTAAAGTAATGAGCATATTGACATTGTATGAAGAAGAACTTCAATCCAGGTTAAAAATCACATTGTAATGCATGTTACTGATATTTGTACTATTTTTTTGTTTGCTACACCTGGTGAAGGCGAAAGTTGGCCACTATACAGGTGTATTACATGTCCCAGTAATGAGTTTCCTTGGCCAGGCAACACCTTGGGGTGAACTTATTAGTAAACAGGCTACAGAGAGGAGCCCCACACCACCATCGCCGCCGCTGGCTCTCCAACAGATCACCCTTCCTGTTTCTGCTCCTCTCTCTCTATTGTTTTCTCATCCTCTCCTTCTATAGCTGTAAATTGCTTCTCCTTTTCAACTGAACAATTCTCACTTTGCCTCCCCTCTCTCTCTCTCTCTCTCTTTCTTTTGTAGGCTGCAAGTAGGATTTTTTACTCCAGCCACAGGCATCAGACAATTTGGCCAACAAGTGAAAATCACGGACAGACAGACTGGCGATCGCAGCATCGTAAGTACCATAAATGTATTGCAAATCCAATATGTTGTTATTTAATCATGTATTATACTGCTGTTGTATTGTCTTGCATTTCATTTAATAAGATGAAAATCCGTAATTAGATGCTGCGGAAGTTTCATTTGTCTCGTGCGAGGGCATTTTACTGCTCTGCTCTATTTTCCCTCTCTCCTCTTTCTGAGACATATTATAATGTGGGCCTGCATTAGATTAAATCATAATGACTGGATATGGTGCCTTTATCCCATTTGAAAGGCCAAGTGGTCCCAATGGCTTGTTAGCATGGTAGATTAAACAAAAACAAACCCCAAAAACAAACATAATCTTTCATGCGCATGAACGGCAAAACACTTAGGGTGTAATCTTAATTGTCCAGCAGGCATATGAAGTCTTGACTCTTGCCTGCGCCTGTGCCTGGGCCTGGATCTGTTAGAAAATGGCTTCCACCCTTAGTGCCTTCCAGCTCTCAGCTCCCCGCCGCCATTTTGTGTATCGCTGCCAAACCAGTCAGGTAGCAGGATGAGAGGGACAGGGTAAAGTGGGGTGGGGGAGAAAAAAAAGTGGGCGCAACTGGATGCTGGGTTAAGGAGCAAATTAGCATAAAAAGGGAAGGAAGAGTGTTGAGGGTTGAAGAAAAGAGGCGGCTCAATGTTCACTAATAGGAATACTTATGTCTTTTTCTCACGGGAAGAGCTTTTTAATTGTTGCCGACTGACTGCATGCAAACAAGCAGCCTCCCTCCCTTCCCAGCGCTTTCTTCTCAAAAAGCACATGACCTTGGGCGGACGCCACAAACGGTTCCGTTTGTTCCGTCGGGGCAAAAAAGAAAAAAAAAAAAAAGAAAACGCGCTGGCAGGACTCGCAGCTGCATGACCCCCTTCCATCATCAGGTCTACCCGGACTCCCCGACAGCCAGCCGGGGCCCCGACAGTAACACAACCTGTCTGCTTACAATACACTAGAGCCGGAGGGCATGTGTAAAGCTTTAAACTCCGCTTATGTACCTGTCTCCACCCTAACCACAGCACCCTGTCAGCCGTGGGCTGTATCTCATGCACTTACTAACCCCGGGGCCCCACCCTCCAACCTTCCATCTACAGTAGCTAGCCGCCCGCAGCGCTGGAATTCCGTAAGCGCCGGGCATTTGATTACATGTGCAGATGTTATTATAATCCTCTGACCCCGAGACCGCAGATACTATATCAAGCTTTCAGCAGGTGTCCGCCGCCGCGGTTCTTGCGGATCAGGCGTTTGCTAAACTTACCTGACAAAGCCGCGCAAAACCGCCCGGGCTCTTCAGCGGACACCGTGTTGAGTCAAAACTAAAGGACGAGTGGTAAGAGGACCGAGCGTTTTTTATGCCTTCGGCGCCGGTCAAAGCTGCGGCCGGAGGGTTTGTAATTTTTTTTTTGAGTCATCCATCCGTCAAACACATTCTCATGAGTGCAAAGTCTCAGTAATGCCTCGTAGGAATTTCTTAAAATTTGGCACAAACATCTGTTTGAGCTCAAAATTTTGGTGGTCAAAGGTCAAGGTCACTGTGACCTCATGTCTATCCATTCCATCTTGTGAATGTGATTTCTCAGTAACGTCTAGAGGGAATTTCACCGCATCCGGGAACCAATGTTCGCTTGGACGCAAGGGTGAACGCATTAGAATTTGGTGGTTAAAGGTTGAAGGTCAAAGTTCAAGGTCGCTGTGACCTCTCAAAACACAATTTTGGCCATGACTCAAGAATTCGTAAGCTACTTATGACTGCAGCTTGACCTGTGGCCTGAGGCATACAACCACAAGGCAGGATTCTAGTTTGTTGTTTGTTTGACCCACAGATCCATTAAAATGAAATCATTTAGTCTAATTAATGCAGCCCACTTACTTTCACTTTTAGAACTATTTACTTTTGGAACTATTTAAGTTAAACAACCAATTATGTGTCTCTTGCGCAGTGATTTTCTCCCATTAGCCACCACATTCATTATGGAATGAGCCTCTAAATGTTCACAGTAGTTTATTATCTTTGTAAAGGGTTGCTAATTTTTGCAACAGGGACACAAAACACTGACCTTCCTTTGGAAGAATTTGGAAGACGTCAACATGTTTACATATGCTCCAAAAATGGAAATCTTAACGGGTGAAGATATATTTTGGATTATTTTGCACCTAGAGTCTAAATCAGTTGCAAGTCAGCAAAGACACTTTGTCCGCACTGATACAGAAAGGCACTTTCTGCAGCAAATTAAGACCATAAATATATGTGAACTGAAATCTTGTTTTTGGTACAATTAGTCCAGTATTGAGTAGATCTTATTCCACTGGATAATTTATGTTATTTCAAGTTTTTTCTTCTTGATTTTAGTCAATTTAATCTTTTATTTAAGAAAATGTTAGTCTTGTTTTCTTAAAACATGACCAAATTGACCCAAATCAGGAATAAATAAGCTAAATTATCTGCCAGTGGAATAAGAAACCACTCAGTTTCTCAGTACTCAGTATTGGACTAAAGTGTTCCAAAAACAAAATATACTCACCTGTTAAGATTTCAGTTTTTGCAGTGTACAGAAAACATTGCAAACACTGTACCTTGGTGTATGTTCAACATATTGCATTTGATTAATACGTCTGTTTATGGCTTTAAATTGCTGCAGAAAGTGCCTCACTGTATCAGTGTGTACAAAGTGTCTTTGCTGGCATGCAACTGATTTAGACTCTAGGTGCAAAATATAGCAGACGTCCCTCCAGCAGTAAGACCTGGCCTATTTAGGCCTGTCACAGACAAGCTCTCATTGAGACAGACAGACAGTCAATGGCTTTGCTAACAGTTCAGAATGCACTCTCTCCCCTTTGGCTCCCCACTCCTTAATCTGGCCATGTGTTTGCATATGGGACAGAGTGGCCTCCATATTGTGTTTGTGGAATGAATTATGAATGCTATTGCATAACAGTGGTCTGTTTCTAGGGCATATCTCTACAGCTTCTACCCAGAGACCAAAGCATGAATACATTTACCCGGCCCAGTCCACTTGGAAATGATACTGTGGAGCTAGCCTGCCTGCGTTTGTTTATGGTTATATAGAGCAGATGGCCATGCAACATGGTCACATATCACACACTGGCTGCCTCGCTGGCACTGCCACACACACACGCGAATGCTTATAGGCCAAAATGTAGGGCTATTTGAAGGTGATTCAAATCCACAGAAATGCATTCATTAATCGTCTATAACTTGCAGAGAGGAAAGTATTAAATCTCTTTATCGGAGTACATACTTTATATCCCCTTCATTTTTGCTGCAGGCCTGGAACTATAGGCACTTAAGCTAATAACTCTCTGCCAAATCAAGCTTTTCAATGCTAACTGTGGTTAACTGGGCTGTATTTACAGCCTTTAGGTTTCAGCTGTAACCATTAACCACTATATAGTGTAGTGTTGACTACAGCCAGCTGTAGCCTGGGGGGGTAACAAGCACTTCAAGGTTACAAACTGTACTGATCCCAGTCTGCCTACTCCGGGCTCGTCTGTCTGTCAGCTGAAGTTCATATCCAGGGAGAAAGGTATTCGTCCCACCCTCTAAATATAGCCGGCGACAGATGCAGCTCGATGGGGCACTGCCCAAGCTGAAAGGGGCCCCGCAGGCAGGCCGGAGCAGAGCCGGGCACGCAGACGTGTCAGGACTATAGACTTCCCCTAATAGACAGGGGCCCTACAGGTCGCCAGCAGCCACATGGCAGTGCACGTTTCGCCAGGCTCCATTAGCGTGGTGACACAAAGGCTAACTGACAACGTCTATGTGAGCAGAATATAGAGAACGCTCAAAACCTTATTTCTAACAGACGCTTCGTCGGAAAATCGCTCTGTAATTATCTGAAGTTTTGATTCGGATAAACGCATTCTAACGATCTAACGATGTTTCAGTGAGTGAATACTGTTTAGGTTGTTTCTTTGCTCATTGAATTTGACGAAGGCAAAATACGCATTTAATCCTGACCTTACACAGGTTAGTGACAAAACTACTGTGTGTGGTGTAGCCCTACCAGATAGTTTAAAGGTTTAAAAAAAAATAATAAAAAACACATGCTATCAACAAGTTTTATCTTCTAGGTAGATTATATATTTCAAATTTATCAAAATCACAGAAATTTGTGATTTTTGTTTACTCTGATACAAATGGACTTTAAAACAACACAAAACCAACAAGAACACACAATGTACATTTAGAGAGATCTGATGAATGCTTCTTAAAACTGTATTTACATTTTTTTTACTTTCTCATCTTGTCAAACATTATTTGTCACTGACCCATACAAGGCTGGAATACATTTATAATCTGAATTTATTTGTGTTTTTTTGCCTCTAGTTAGAGCAAGAAAAGCCTTTCCATATGTGAAAAGGTTTCCTGATGTATGAAATTAATGACCATCGGAAAAAAAAGAGAAAATCCATTTTTAAATGACCACAATAATGTGTGAATATAGAGAAAGCTCAAAATGAATTTCTAACAGATGCTTCATGGGAAAATTGCTCTGTAATTATTTGAAGTTTTGATTCGGATAAACATTGCATAAACATTGCATTCTAATGGATTCAATGATCTTTACGCTTTTGAAATGTTTCTGTGCATAAATACTATTTAGGTTGTTTCAGCGCTCATTGAATTTGATGAGGTCAAAATACCCATTTAATCCTGACCTTATACAAGGCAGAAAGTGGGTTTATAATATGATTATTATCTGAATCTAAATTGTTGGTCTGGATATTTTTAATGGAGTTTATTTGTTATTTCTTTGCCTCTGGTTATAGCAGGAAAAGCCTTTCCATATGTGAAAAGGTTTCCCAACATAAGAAATTAATGATCATTGACCAAAGGTCCATTTTTAAATGATGCAATAATGTGGTCTGTGTCCATGGTTTAATCACCTTTTTGAGCATCCAGCTATAAATGTAATGCAAAGCACCAGTGTTTTATCTCTTCACTAATACTAAATAGGCTCGTGTGCCACAAGCACATATGCACAGACTGATTAAAACGTGTTTTAAGTCGTCTGATGTTCTGCTGTAACAGACACCTGCTGTTTCCGCGTAGACCTTTCTATAGACCTGCCCCCTGCCGCGTGCATCCTGCAACCTTAACATGTCTGGCTGCGCACGCTTCTACATGCACGTGTGTGTATGTTTCCTTATGTACATGTGACTGTAGCCGCGTGTGTGTGTGTTTGTGTGAGCGATGAGAAGCAGCTGGCAAGGTTGGGCTGAGTGGTCCGGGTGACCCCTGCTGCGTGCCCTCATTACAATGATTGGGGTCGTTTTTTTTACCTCTAAAGATGTGGCCAGGGGGGGCCGCCGCCGGGATCGACTAACTCTCCCCTGATCCAGCCCTCTTCACCTGGCATGTTTATGGCTCTGCTGGGGGATGGAGGGATGGAAAGGGGGGTGGGGGGTGGAGGTGGGTGGAGGGGAGTCATAAGTCACTGGGGCCGGGTTCATCTCACAGGCCTGACAGGCAGACACACATATTATGCATGTGGGCGCGAGTACATGTGTACTCCATCACCTCGCATGCACTAGTGTGCACGGCTTTGCACGCATTAATCCAAACGTGCGTCACTCTGAACCCGCTGACTCGCCAACGCACGCACGCATACGTCCCATAAACTCCTCCGTCTTCCTTTCTTCTCGCACACCACTCGCGCGCCAACCAGGTTCTCGGGCTCAATATCTGCCTCATGCAGAGGTGACGGGGAGGTCAGCCTGTCTGACTTTGAGCAGAATCCCCCCGTGGCTTGCCCCAGCCATCCCCCCTGGCATGTGTAACAGGACCTGCCCATGCCGCCTCTCCTCTCCCCCCTGCTTCTGTCTCCCTCCCTCCCCCTCTCGCCTCCTCTCCCTCTGCTGCCTCCCTCCCTGTGGCCCTGGTATAAATAGATGGGTCATGCCTGCTGTGCTACCCTGAGGGGCCTGTGGGGGGGGCACAGAAGCCATGCTTCCCTTTATAACTGCTCCACTGTGGCTATCTGGATTCCTCCTGTCTGCGCCCATACTTTACTTGTAGCAGGACACACATGTAGATGTACAAACACACACATGTCTGTGTGTTCCTGACCACATCCCTGATATAAGTGAAGCATATATATAAATACCAGGATGAATGAGCATGTATAGTGTAAAAACTCAGCTTCAAGCACTTGTTTAATCCTGTGGTAGCAAAGGGCGTCCTCAAAGGGTTGGCTGAGGAGAGCGGTAGATCTGAAGGAAGAGTCTGAAGAAGAAAAGCGGTGCTGCTTGAAACTCACCAAGTTAAGTGCTTTAATGAAAACAGGAAAAGAGCTAGAGGAAGTGTGTTTCCTACCCTGGATGGCATTTAAAATTTTCTGTTGAAACCCAGTTCCAAAACCCAGTTAAAAACATGCGGTTAGACAAGAGTTTGGCAAAATTATCATATAAATCCATAATCATCAAATATAATCTAAGCGGGCATTTGATGCTGATTTTGGAATTAATTTCAGGGCTTTTTATATGTATGGGTTAGGGCTACAACTAAGGACTATTCTGATAAGTTAATTAAACGGTTACTGTAGTTTGGTTCAGAAAACAGTGTAAAATGTCAATTACTGTTTCCCATAAACATTTGTATGTATGAGTTTGGGCTGCAACTAACGACTAAAGACTAAAGAAACTAGGAAATCATCAGATTTGAGAACCTGGAACCAGAGAATTTGGACATAACGGACTGTACACTAATCAAAATAGTTGGCAACCAATCGATTAATTGACTAATCATTGCAGCTCTAGTATGGGTCCTGGAATTTCAGTGAAACTGCATGATGTCTTTATCTGTAAAATGTAAACCATGCCATAAATGTCAAACGTGCATTCACCCACAACCCTAAAACACAACTTAGACATTTAGAAGCCAGACTGGTGGGATG
The DNA here is from genome assembly GCA_030544235.1 of Lepturacanthus savala. Lineage (NCBI taxonomy): Eukaryota > Metazoa > Chordata > Actinopteri > Scombriformes > Trichiuridae > Lepturacanthus > Lepturacanthus savala. The sequence goes on from CM060465.1 coordinate 32,776,571, forward strand.
AATTCAATGAAAAATGATTTAATTCTAGTCTTTTTGATTATATTGTAGCGAAAATGCAACAATTTAAAGGGAATAAGGAAGGTTTGTGGATGCATACCGTGCAAGATATCCAGCTGCTTTCGCCAAATAACTCACCACACTGACTGACCACAGACCACCAGAACCCCGGAGATCAGGTTACAAGGTTACAGCACTTCGCTCCGTCCCGCTATCGCTGCAGCGAATCTCGGCTTGGGTATTGATTGATAGGCTCTGTAGCACTTAGACTGAAGTGTGATTGAATTAAAGTGGCTTTTTAAGCCGTGGAGGCCTTCGCTTGTGAACACTTGCGCGGAAATGTGATGAGGTGAAGGAATATCATGTTTTGCCTTATTCCCTCTAAAAGGGTGTTTTTCCATGTTTTAGGTGGTAAACATGCATGCACCTGTGCATGCTTTCAAAAATGCCTCTCAGCACCCATGTGTGTGTTTTTGTTTATGCACTCCTGTTCGCATGCTCCACGGTGTGATTATGTGTTTGTGACATTATGAGATGATGAGGTGCAGAAAGCTGGTCTTTGCACCCCCGGCTCTTCTAAACAGCTAATGGAGGTGCGAGGCTGTGCTGCGGATCAGTTACAGACTCGCCTCGCAGCGGAGGAATGCTTGCTGAGTTTGCACACATTTAAGAAGGCTGACTTTTCAGGTGGACCAGCTCTTAGTAAATGGAGTGTTTTTAGACTGTATTGCATAACAAAACAAGTGAGCACAAGGCCAGGTGTGTGTGTGTGTGTGTGTGTGTGTGTGTGTGTGTGTGTGTGTGTGTGTGTGTGTGTGTGTGTGTGTGTGTGTGTGTGTGTGTGTGTGTGTGTGTTTGTGTGTGTGTGCTTGCATTGCATATTCTGTGCATGAGCATGTGTGTGTGTGTGTGTGTGTGATGCGGGGGGGCCAGTGTGAATATTTTCCTGTCACTGGATGATAGCAACTGGCTTCACTTGAAAGCAATAGCTTTCCTGGACATGCACTCAGTTGGTCAGGACCCCAGAGCCATCTACTATATTAGATTGAAGTATGTCCAGTCAGCAGACTGAGAGGACAGTGTGCCTTGACCTTACCTTATGAAGTCTGGCCGCCACGCCACTCGGCTTTTTTGCAGGTCTGCACAATGAGAATAGACTGTGATGTAGATGCAGATATGCCCCCATGCAGACAGTTTTCTACATGCACTTGCTGTCCAACAACTTTAGATCAAAGCATAAAGCTGGGAAAGTGTAGTATAGAATGATTATCTAACTGAACTAGATTCATAGTTTTTTTTTTTTTAGGATCCCCATCAGCTGGTACCGTAGTAACCAACTAGTCTTCCTGGGGTCCACACACAAACAAAACAACACAATGAATCACTTAATCTAAAATATTTCACCCATTTACAAATACAACTGTAATATGCATGATGTTAAAACTGTAAAAACAAACATTTTATAATTTTCCTAAATCTAAATATGTATTTGTTTAATCTACATACGCCCAAGTCCACATTTAAAATAAGATTTAAGTTTTGCTGGACCATCATCATGGTTGTACATAGTGCTATAAAAAAGAATTTTCTTAAATAAAAAAACAGGTGTTTTACTGATCTAGACTGATTTAAACATTATAGCTGTGTTTAGAGCTATCCTGTCTTCCACCATCAGCCAGGCTAGAGAATCATGCAAACCAGCAATGGTTGCAGACATTTTTTTTTTACTTTGGAAATGTAAATAATAACATTTGTGATTTCTGAGCATCATTACCTTCAAATTACACTATTCACAATAAGTTGGGGATATTGTTATTTACACATGTATGGCACACTGTACACAGTGAGACCTTTATGTGGAAAACACAAGATGAGGTGTGTCATTCACGCCAATACAATTACCTCTTTATTCCAAAAATCTCTGAAGTGGAACAAACACTGTATGTATGAATTCACAATACCTATATATAACTATCTATAACTTATTGTATTATGGTATTGTGTTACGGTAGTGCATTTTATTCCACTGGCAGATAATTCAGCTTATTTCAAGTTTTTTTTTCCTGATTTGGGTCAACATTAGCATTTTCTTAAAAACTATGTTAAAGTGACTAAAATCAAGAAAAAAATATGAATAAGCTGCATTACCTACTAGTGGAATAAGATATTTCTACTCAATGTTGGACTAACTAAAACAAGATATTTCCACTCTATGAGATCTCACTGTTTTGCAGTGTATGAGGAAATCCCTGCACAGTATTTTACCCCCCGGTGCGGCTCTTGTTTTCTGATTTCATCACGTTTCAAGCTGCCATATCTTTTCCTTCTGTCACCCACTCCGTGAATGGGGGGGCGTGTGTGTGCCTGGGCATACTCACAATCCACTCATTCTGCTCCATGGTGTAAGTAAGGCCAGCGTTGAATAATGCAGGGAGCCTCAGACTCACCACTGGGCAGACACAATGGGACCTCTCAGCTCGAGACATACCGTTCTGAATGGCGCTGCGCTGTACATTTGCGCCTTCACGGATAGAACAATATTACTGCAGAGACCTACGCGCCGGCACAGATTATCCTGTTATGACTTTGTTTCGGCGGATTGTGTGACGGTTAAACATGCAGGGGCGGTGTCGTTTTTCCCACAGAACACACACAAGCAAGGATAAAAAAAGAAAAAAAACACTGTCGCACAGTTTGTTTGAGATTGATCTGACACAAGTCAAATCCTAAAAAATCATCATGTTGAAGTATTTCTCCTGTTTTCTCTCTTGCAGAATGAAGAGGTTTCCCTTGTGGGGATTTGCAGACGGAGGCTACCTGACATGCTGATTAAACCTCAATGGAGGGAGGAGGTGGTAGGCTGGTGTCCCCCCCCCATCCCTCTTAAACCCCTCTTTGCTGCATGTTACAGAGCAGGTGAGAAACATTAACAGCAGCAGCAGTTTTTACCCTCTGCTCCACACATGTGGGTGAGGATATGAAGCCCACTACACCGGTCACTAATGTTCACACTCCTCACAAACAACACTGAGAAAAATAAGAGGAAAACACAGCGGAATTAGCACTGAATGTTCCTTTTTTTCTACGATTTATTATAGTGCATGTTGCAGTAAAGCTGTAGAGCGGCAGTTCCCAAATCTGTTTGGCTTATGACCATTTGAAGCAGTTGAGTTGAAGGTAATTCGGCCAAAGAAAAAAAAATGTGTTTTTTTTATTTCATTGACTTTTAAGAGATCTGGCAAGGTCAATTTATCATTATTTCACAATAAAAATAATACAAAGCAAAGTGAAAAGTTCAGAAGGTGGCGTTTAGCGAACATCTCGGTTCATTGGCCAGCCCTTTTCAGCACTTAGCACATATCTACACTATTAAACAGATACGAAAAGTTTTATGCAAAATGGATGTTTTGAAATGTATAATGTTCAACCTTTGTCATTGTGGATGTCACACTATCCTTTAAGTTGTTTAAAATGTCACGTTTCAGTATGGGAAAATATGCATAACACATGCATGTTGGATCATTTGAATTCCCCCTTTGGCTGCAGGCTTGAACCGGCTGACCCGCCGGTCACGTTGTGTTGTGAGCACACAGACTGGTCACAACTGGTGCGGCGTCCCGGAGGAGGTGTGTGTGTGTGTGTGTGTGTGTGTGTGTGTGTGTGTGTGTGTGTGTGTGTGTGTGTGTGTGTGTGTGTGTGTGTGTGTGTGTGTGTGTGTGTGTGTTTCTGTGAATCATAACTGCTGTTTTGTGTCCAGTGAGGCGTGGCGAAGCGGTTACACCTGCGTGATCGGGGGACCTGAAAGGGACTTTGTTTTTAAAGACTGTCCTTTGGGGTGAGGTAGTAGGTTGTATAGTTTTAGGGTCATACCCTTCCTGTCAGATAACTATACAACTTACTGTCTTTCCTGAAGTGGCTGTAATGTCACCAGATGTCTTTGCGGGGAGCTTTTCGGATCAGGATCAACGCTGGGAAAACCCACGGACGACATAATTCACAGCTTTTGACAGTGGTGGGTCATTTTAACTGTATATGCGTTCACATCTAATGATTTTCAGTGTTTCACTCTATGACTTACTGGCCAATAAACACCGTCTTTATCTCAAATGTGTGTTTTGATTCTTCTGTTTTTGTGCCAAACTGGAAAATGTTTGAGGAATCTTACACATGCTTCACTTACTGCCATCATCTTTACTTAACCTTATATATGAATCTTTTTTTTTTAAAGATCTTTTCTCTTTTATGATCCGCACATGAGATGTCCTCGAGGTAATTGCCTCTGATTGTTTGTCATGTTGGTTTAATGAGAAAGTAGAACCGGATTTACAGGTCAATCCAGTGTGTTAATCCTTTAAAATGCGACTAGTATGAGGATATGTTCGTTTTATTATGAGGAAATGTTCCATGTTCAGCTCCTCCCCACATGTCACACCAAAGTCTGCCTCTCAGTAGGACCTTTCTGATGTTCGTACGGGGTGAGGTAGTAGGTTGTGTGGTTTCAGGGTAGTGATTTTGCCCAATCAGGAGATAACTATACAACCTACTGCCTTCCCTGAAGGGCAGCAATACTTCACCGTGCAGACAGCAGAGGGTGTCATGTGTTCAGCATCAGAAAAAAAAACAAAATAAAACTCCCAGAATCCACAAAACCAAACAAGGTCATCCGTCTGGCCCCATAGACGTCAGGTCACCTCCTAACCGGCATGTAGGCGTCCACAGCAGCAGCAGCAGTAGCAGCAGCAGAGGACCAGCAGGTACAGTCTGTTCACTCTGGGATTTGTCTTTTTGATTTCCTGCTTCAATCAGTAATAAAGAATAAGAAGATGAATTCATCCGCTTGTGTTTTGGTGTTTCTGTTCTTTGAATTGTTTTTGCATTGCAGGAATGGCATCGAAATGTTTCAAACTTTGAGGTTATTCGCAAATCCTCAAAGCGTTGGAGGCTCTGATGAAGTTTAGAAACTACTCAGCAACAACTAAAGTTTGGTAAAACTTTGCTCCGTGCTGATCACTTCATCCTGTCTATTAGCTGAGAAAAAAAAGATCAACAACATGCAGGATAAAAACTTAGTGATAAAACAAAAAGGCAATGGAACAATGAAGTGAATAATTAATTAAAAAGCCTTTATTGTAGTGGCTAAATAATTAAAAGAGGCAATATGTTTCAAACACTGATGGCCTTCATCAGAACTTTTAAAAACAGACAAACATGGGTGTGGTCTCACATATAAACCGATGGGAGACAGTCACATGACATGACAGGTGACTGAAAATGTGAGATTACACACATATATATATATATATATATATATATATATATATATCCTACTCTCAATGAGTTAGGGATAATTATTATATATTAATGATATATATTATAATCTGCTTTATCTATAAGTTCTGTTTGTGCTAATGTCCACAATACATTTACTCTAATGGATGTTACTATGAGAATACTTAGAATATGGTATTTTCTTTATAGATTATCATCTGTTGAATGGTTGAATCTTATCTTTAAAAGGTTAGAAAATGCTGTGAATATGCGTTGAGCCTCCTGACTTGACTGTTGCTACCAGAGGCTGTGACACATTCTAAAACCCAGAGCAGAGCAGATGGAAAGAAGAGCCGTGGCACAGTCTCACCTCGTGGGCTTGCAGCATGATTCATATGGCAACAGATGATGGTTACAGTATTCTTTCTCTCCAGCCAGCAAGACTCATAAATAAACACACATACATACACACACACACACAGATATATGTGGAGGTGAGTGCCAGCCGGTATCAGGCCAACTTGGGCATCAGACATGCCTCTCTGTCTGAGACTGCAGCCCCGTATCTCGTATCAAGGTCAGACTTGGGGTTGTCATTCACAGTGAAGGCCCTCGCTCACCCCTCTAGCTCCAACTCTGTGACAGAGACAGCTGCTAATATACATTTTACGTCAAATAATGCATGCAAACACATTTAAATTCTACAGTATGCACCTGTATGCCGTCAGTTTGCAAATATTTTGTACTTCACTTTGCATATTGTCAGTCCCGCACAATGAGAAGGATTATGTGATATGACAAGAGTTGCAGGACTGCCGCAAGGGGGGAAAAACATGCACCGCTGTACTGTATCCCATGTGTCTAGACTAGTGTTGGGTGTATTTTTATGTGGGCTGCACCCACTGTGTAGCCGTCCCCCCGCCAGCCACCATATTGAATTGATTTGAGCCTTGGCCTCAGCGATAGAGCAAAGTGAGCAGAATACTAAGGCCGATGAGACAATGGCTCTGTGTGCATCCTGTCTCTGGGGTTGCATCTCTAAAGGCCATCTTCCATCCCTCATCTCCTCCTGCCCTGCTGCTTCACTGAGAAAATAGCCAAAAGCTTTGACTTCCACCCTGGGATGCACTTTTTCGAACTAATGAAAAGCTTCTGAGACTCAAGTCTGTAAGACACGAGGTCAGAATTCAATGATAAACTGTTGTTTTATAGAAAGTTGCCAGGAATTTGAAAAAGACAAACACTCACAGTGCTGGCGTTTTCCTGATCCCTTATATGATGTCATAGCTGTATAAATGGAATAGTGTTATTGATTGAATGTAAGTGGATAGGATTGAAGGTTGTGTGTGTGTGTGTGTGGGCAGGTCCCTCAAATAAACCCCCGAGCAGCAGCCTGCATTTGCTGAAATGAAGAAAGGCTAAGCCTGTATCCAAATAGATTCTGCCACATTAATCTGTGCCACAGTGATTATGAAATGCAATATTCATTATGAAATGTAGGGCAAAGAATTTGAATAATTGATGATTTCTATAGCATGATGTTTATTCTGTGTCCAGATTTAGATTTTATGAACATAGACACAAAATATTTTGACATAATTAATCACCAATGTAACTTCAATGATGACATGATTTACTAGGCCTCACTCTCTGATCAATATAGCAAAAGTGCCACCTAGTGGACATTTAGTCCATATTTTATATATCCACGCTGGTTCTTCTCCTTTTTATTATACATGTACAATATAATAAACTGTTATAATATAACAGTTTAAAAGTAGCTATACTACAAGTAGTTTATACTTTACATACATTTTTCTGATAATACTTCTGTACTTTTACTTAAATAACATTTTGAATTCAGGTTTTTTACTAATAAAGAAATGCTTTAAAATGGCAGCATAACTATTACTTAAGTAAAGTATCTGAACAGTTGTTCCACCACTGTGTATACAGTAGTGGCACCTATCTAATCATAATTTATAGTATTTGTTACTTTTTACATTTTCTATGTATTCTTTCCCTCCCCATCTTAAATGACTCAATGATGGTTGCTAATTGTTTTAGGCCAGTCTATATTGGTCTTTTACAAGGTTTTGTGAGAACATTGAATTGCCATGTGTCAAAATGTTCTATATAAATAAAGCTGTCGCTTGTTTTTTTTCTGTCAATGCTGTTATCTTATTGTATGTCCGTACACTCTCTTTGTTCCATTGTTTTTCCTCATTAGTAGTTTCCTTTCCTTTCTTTTTTTCATTTTCTAAATCGAGAGTTTAAGATTAGAAAATATGTATGTCATTAAAATTGCAAAAGTTCTTTATAGTATGTAGCTTTTTGAATGAAAATCTGAAATTATTGTGTTATGAACTTGATCCTGCAGCTGCTGCTGAAAAACCTGCCGTTATGAGTTTTCTAGCAGCAGGTGGCAGCAGAGATCAGTTTTCTGTCAAACCCCATATGACCCAGTTACTGCACTAGTGACCATTAACCCTCATGTTGTGTTCATTTCATTTGAATCAATTTGGTGTTCCTGGTCAAATTTGACTTCACTCCAATCATAACAACTGTAATAATACATATATTAATACCTCTTGTTGTGTTAGATTTGGTTCATCATAACATCTTGTGAACATGGGTTTTGAACTTCTATTTGTTATTTATGGTCAAAAGTTGGGGGTCACTTAAAAATTTCCTTATTTTTGAAAGAAAAGCACTGCTATTTTCAATGAAGATAACTTTAAACTAATTAGAAATATGCTCTATACATTGCTAATATGTTAAATGATTATTCTAGCTGCAAAGTTTGGTTTTTGGTGCATCAATATCTACATAGGTGTATAGAGGCCCATTTCCAGCAACTATCACTCCAGTGTTCTCATGTTACAATGTGTTTGCTCATTGCATCAGAAGGTTGATGTAATAAAATGTTCTATTCATTCTACAACTCGTGGTGAATAAAAGCGTGACTTTTCATGAAAAACACTACATTGTCTGGGTGACCACAAACTTTTGAACAGCAGTGTATGCCTCATTGACCTGAACTTATACATTTTGAATTCGAGGTCCAAAAAAACACAATTATTGGATTATTTGGATTATTTTGACACACTACTTCGGTTTACAAGGACATTGGTTTTGAAACTATTTAAAATATGTGTGTGTGTGTGTGTGTGTGTGTGTGTGTGTGTGTGTCCCTCTAACAAATGTAGATGTACCTTCAATTTCTTTCTCATTTTTGACCAGAAACACCAAGAGTGTTATAAAATAATAAATATACAAATAATAAAACACACAAAATTGTATGTAAATTAATACTATTTATTTTTTGTGCTGAATTCTTCTTTGTGGACAAAGTCATGGAATCTCAGGTGAATCTGATCAAATTAACCACATTTTTCAGAGGCCAAAACTTTGAAGCATGAGGGTTAACCATTGTCAACAGACGTGCATGCTAGCCTTCCAAATACCTCAAACTTCATATATTACTGACTTACTTTCCCATGCTCAATTTGGCTAAATCACATGGTTAAATGTAATGCACTATATCCATGTGCATGCCAGATAAACACATGAAAGCACACTGGAATATTCCTATTTGAGTTCTTGCTGATCCCAGAGAAGATTTAAGCAAGCGTTTCTGAAACTGGACAATGGAACAGAGCAACTTCTCCTCAGATGACATGCTAATGATGGACGGAAACCATAAGTTCATCAAGTTTTTTGCTTCTTCATAGTCTTCTTTTATTACAGCTCAGTGCAGTTGGGTGCAGGCATGTTGTAAGCGAATGGGGCAGTTGTCATTATATTATCTCGATGTGGAAAGCTTTGCTTTATTGAGAAACCATCTGCTGTCCAGACAGAATGTCTTGACCGTAGCCCATTACTGCGTCCCGTCTGCTCTCTTGAGTCATGTTGCAACGAGCCATATCTTCAGGGTCTAATATTTCCTCATGTCCTCCTTCACATGGAGAAATCACCAGCGACCCGGCCCAGACTGAGGAATATCTCAGTGTGCACCATTGTGGGTGCGTTGAGCATCCTCTATTGCTGGATTTTGCAGTTTGATTTAATGCTGAGCTTGACTATGTCCCTGTCTGATCCTCTCAGAGCTGTTACAACTTGCTCTACTGCAGTGATGGAATGTAATCCTGTATAATTTCGAGGTACTTGTACTTACTTGTACTCACTTATACTCTACTTTACTTCCCAATTTTTGCTACGTCTGCTAACCTACATTCCAGAAGAAAAGGTGTACTTTCCATTCTAGTACATTTACTTGAGAGCAATTGTGGATTATAGGGAGATTTTACATTTAAAAGCTCCATATCATAGAAAGAGAGATTTTAATGGTGTTTTATAAATACCCATGTTACAAAACTCAAGGAACTGTGCTTTAAAATCTTTACTAGACTAAATAAAATCACAAGTATAATATTAAAATTCTACTTATTCTAATGCACAAGTATTAACAATGCAATGATATAAAACATAATACTATAAAACTTTCAATGACCATTTTTATGCAAAATGAGTAGTTCTGCATAAATTCTTGGGCTATTTCTTATAGCGTGATGTTACTAAGTAAGGAAAGAACCTGAATACTTCCTCCTCTGTTAATGATACCTTATACTAAGATACCAGGATTTTAAACTTCATTATGAGTTAAAGTGATGTACTGGTGGGGAGATTTTCCTCTTGCATACTTCTATTTCCACACAGAGATGAGTTAAGAGTGTGGTTGAATCCAGATTCTCTGGTTTAAATCTTTCCTAACATCATTTTCATTGAATCGACATTTCTGATTCTCTCTATGAGGCAGCACATTTGAGGAGAAATTAAAGTATTTAAAGGTCATTAGAGTTACAATGAACTTTTAACTGGTTATGAAACAGTCCCATGATACCTTCGATGCCTCCATACAACTTACCATCAGTGAAAAAGTTGGATATTTCTCTAATAGGTTGAGCAAGCTAGGGAGTGAATGAATAAAAGAAGCACATGCAGTGAAAAAGCAGTAAATCAGACAAATAAAACTATGTTTTCTGTTTTTCTTTACCAGCTTTTATGTTATAAAGAGCAAGTAAACATGTCCCGGCAGTCTAAACCTATAGCAGCATAACAATGTTCAAGTTTTTAAACTGTTCTTAAATGTAGGAAGGGTGTCTGCCCCCTGGACTGAAACAGGAAGATGATTCCACAGGAGAGAAGCCTGATAGTTGAAGACTAGAAATTCTGGGAACCTCTACTAATCTGCATTTTAGGACAGCAGTGTTTGCTAGTTAGTTGGTTTCATTTGGGCATAAAATTGGGTATAAAATTGAGTTCAGGTACTTTCCCATTAATCAGATGGACACTCTTCCTCTCCCTGACTAAAATGCATGCATGTTCGAGCACAAACAAAAACGCACTCTCACTTCACTCCAATTGTTGGCTTCCACTATGACAACACCCACTAACCACATAACACACAGGCATGCACCGTAGCATGAAAGCATGTATGTACACATACGTTCACTAAGTGGCATGCATGGGGAGGGGCAGGGTGGGTGGGTACCCCTCATGGCCAAAATGTGAGTTAAGTTTCCTCTGAGAGCCAAAACATGTGCTAAAGTGCCCTCTACAAGCCACAATATGTCTAACGTGCTCTCTAGCGGCCAAAATGTGGCTTCTATGAGCCAAAACACATTCTAAAGTGCCCTCTAGGATCCAAAACGCATGTTATGTGCCCTCGAGGACCCAAAATGTGTGCTAAAGTTCCCTCTACGAGCCAAAACGCATGCTAACGTGCCCTTTAGGAACTAAAACATGTACTAAAATGCCCTCTTTAATGACAAAGACATGCTATATTTGCCTTTTTTTCATTTTCGTCACTGCCCTTCAAAAAGTCTGCATATGACTGCACCCACGCATTCATTTCACTCCCCTTGGCAGGAACCTTTCACCAACACAACCCATATATTATGCTTTTTCTCCTCAAAATTAATTAATATAAAGGGTTTGAAGAATATGAATAATACTTCCATCACTATACAAGTGTGTGAAGGTCATGAGAGTCCACTGTGCTCCACAGGGGCCACAGAGAACAGCCAGAATCAGCTAGTCAGCCTTGGATCAGGCTGCAGAGAGAAGCCCCCGGTGCTTTGCCAAAGACACGGACAGGATGTGATGGAGAGCTGGGACGAGGACTGGGATGAGGAAACAAGAGCACACAGCGATGCAATAGGCGAAGGAGGTTGCACACTCAGCATCTGGCATGGTACTGGAACAGCAGAGGAGCTGCTTCATTAATGTGCAGTTATTACAACAGTTTGACTGGAAACCTCCCACCACCCCACAACTTGGCTCTGTGTCAGTATGGAGCGCAATGTTTTCTCCAGCTGCTGTGTGATTCTGCTGAAATGTGCATAGGTTCTCTTATATGCAATTAGCGTAACTATGAACTGATGCATATGTCAGAAACCATAACATATACACTAGTACATCTGGAAAATGAAGGGAAATGGAAAGATGTTCATTTTTTTCAGATTTGACAGATTGCGTTATCAACCAAAAGCTCATTTTAAATCCTTATGTATGTTCCTTAGTTCTAATAACTACTTATGCATATAAAATATGTACAATTGATGTTTCTTTTCTTCAGCAGAAGCAGCTTTGGTATTTCTACTTGCCACTGTCACTGTAGTAAAACTGGCAAGATATTAATCATGCATGATTATTTACATCCATCAGTAAACCTCTAGAGATGTTATCATAAGTTATATCCATGCATGTACTGTGTATAATACATTTATACATCACCTATGTTTTATATGCCAGTGAAGCATCTTTTAAATTGGATGAACTTTGACAGAAACAGTAAAGCTGGATCCTCCTAGTGGTATCTCAGTGGCATCTCACCCCTTATCACTCTCCCTTCATTCTTTAATAATGGATCTTTATTTATCTTGAACAGATCAAACATAAAAGAAATAAAATAGTAATATAAGATTTCCATTTACAATAAATCAAAACAGTTATTAATGGTATATTCGAGAAGGTGCAGATAGAAAGGATTCTTAAAATAAATCAAAATAAAATGAAAAGATATATATAAAAGAATAAATTATTTTTTAACATCTAATAATAACTAACAATTATACTTATACGTATAGCACCTTCCATACAACTGCTTTAAGTGCTTAACAACAATAAAAAAAACATTATAAAATGAACATAAAACAAGGATCAAATGACAATAATCTGAAGAAAATGTAATATTTACTCCACTTTTGTGAGTTTCAGACCATATCAGTTCAGTTAGATAAAGATAAAATTGTAATATTTAGGTGGAGGCTTTAGATAAGCTTACAGGGGCTTAGATGTTATTTCTTTTATTATTATCTCAATTACGCTTCCATTGTACAAGAGGTTTGAAATGGGGGGAGGGATGCTTCATAAACCTGTAAATTAATAGAAAAAATACATCTCCTGTACTGATACCCTGCAAATTGCAATTGATAAATAATACATTAAAAAATAAACAAATAAAAATAAAAGCCACACAAAAATTCAACTATTTTATAACATTTCATTTCATGACTAAAGCTGAAATGACAAAAAACAAGCAAGAAGACTAAAATGTGACTTCAACTGAGTTTAATTTCCATCTCTGTGCCTGATTATCACGATGTATCGTGCAACCAGTCGTGCTATTGGACGCTATAAACGCAGCATATGCGTGTGCGCGCGCGTGTGCCGAACGTGCGTGCGTACGTGTGTGTGCGTCTGTGCACGTTCAGAGGAAGCGTCTATTTCCAGTCCCGAGGCTGTCACCATGGTTAGGGGGCGTCCTCCTCAAGGGAAACTCGCTGCCTCCTTCCCATTCGCTGAAACTATAGGTGTGTCCGGGGGTGTGGGCCTGTCCCCGCGCCAGCTGTCAGTCATGACGTCACTTCCGGCGGGTGTGCGCTCGGCTCCGCGGCTCTGCTTTGTATGGACGTGGTGGGGGATTTTTGACAGCGGCAGCGCTGTTGGGGAAACAAACACGGACGCGCTCCCGGGGTTCGGGGACTATTTTCTTTTTCCTCCTCCTCGCGCTAAACGCTCTCGATTCGTGCACCGACCCCGTTCTCCGCGCCGGCGACATTCGGGACGATATGTTGGCTTCGGACTGTGCAGCCTGCTGTAAGGTACATGTTCATTTTGGCCTTTTTTATCCAAGAAGTGCAGCCTCCTGCAGCAGCTGAGACACTGTGTATTGGAATTCCGGGATGGTTGCAGTTTAGAAACAGTGTTTTTTTTTATCAATATTTCGTTTAAACGTATCCGGTTTAGAGCCATAACTTGCACATGATCGTTTGCAATAATTAATACATTCTTTTTGGATTACAGGGCCATTGTTATTGTATGCAGGCAGGCTAATCTGATTTCAGTTTGCACGCCTGCGCAGGCGGAGTAGCACTGCTTGCTCATCAATAGGCAACATTTCATTGTGATGTAAGCTATTCATTAGTGAACCATGCAACTCGAACACAAAAGGCTATTTACTGTCCCATTACTCTAATAGTGATTATTGTTGTCCAGCACGTGTGATGCACGCGTGACAGTGACAGATGTGTCAACGGGACCATTTTATTACACCATCTGTAAACGTGAAGGCGACTTGCAGGCAGACAGGTGTGAAACAATGGAGACACCTTTGCTGCACAGAACATTACAGCTGCAGCAACATCTGGTCTTAATGTTGTTTCCAGAGTGCAGTGGTGGATGAAAAACCTCAGCTCCTTCACTGGAGTAAAAGCAGAAATGCTGTCTTCAAAAGTAAAGTCTTGAATTGGAAATATAACTTAAGGTAACAGTGCATATGTATTATCAGCAAAATATAGTATTAGAGTATATTATACAATTTTAGATACTTTGGGTAGATTTAAAATAATAATGCTGCATCATTGTCAAAAAAATCACACAAAATCGTGACACGAACAAACAAACTACATTTTGAATGACCTGATGAATGCTTCTTAAACCTGTACTTTAAAAAGTTTTTGACTTTCACATCTTGCCAAACATTATTTGTCACTGGCACCTTTCACATAAATTGCATATATTATAACATAGAAAATCTTAGATAGCATAATAATAATTTACATTGATTTTATAACATTTACATTTTCATCTGAAAAGTAACTATATCTGTATCAGTATAAAGTGCAGCATTTCCCTGTGGTGGAGTGGAAGTTTAAATATCAGATTCAAACTCTCATGTATCTCAAAGTTAGTGAATAGATAGTAAATGTACTCAGTTACTTTCCAGCACTGCCAAAGTGTGTCTAAGGGGCTTCTTATCAGATATGGAGTTTGGGGTTCCTGTTAAGTGGTTTTAAATGTTTTTTTTGTTGAAATGAATGGAGGCGATGTGCAACAAACATCCCACAGGCATGTAAGCTGTGGCCAATCTGGAGAAAGCTCCTCATCTTTTATGTGCACTAACACAACATTGATATTTGAAACACTATTTCAAGATGTGTGTTTGTTTAAAAGTCATCCTGAGCACAGATCATTTTTTTTTCTCTCTCTAGATGCCTCCAGTAATACAATCCTATTGCCTGGAAGTCAGACATGCTAATCCTCGCTTATGTTTTTATGCTGTTGCAGCAGAAATGCATTACGGCGATGCATGAATGGGTGAAGCAGTTGTGAGGCGTCTTTTCCTTTGTCTGTGTGTGAATGTGCTAAATATAGATGACTTACACTCAGCTTTTTTCATGTCTGGAGTAAATCTTGTTGAACTTGTTCAGGAACATGCATAGCTATTTAGAATATCTAGATTAGATTCATAAAGAAATGCCTCTCATTACAGTTTTGCCTCTCCTGTGATGACCACTGATTGAGGTTCAGTGGACATGTATGACATTCTGCAGCTCAACTCAATATTGGCCTCTAATTAACTAAGTGGCCACTTAGAATTTTCTCAGTAACACTTGTTCTGTGAACCTGAAATTTGACCCAAATCCTAAATGTCTCATTCCCCTAAGCAATGAAAGAATGCAGCTTTTCTTTTCTAACAAGACGCTGGATCTTTGTGGGATTTCAGTTGTTTGCGCTGATTAGTCCTGATTTATTTTGTTTTGTTTCATGTTGTTTGGAGGGCTCCTGCACGTGACTGTGTTACTTTTTTTGTAGTTTAGTCTTTCAGACACCAAAATCCAACACCTCCTATTGCTTAAATCATGTCTGTTATCTGTAGACCGAAAGTATAATTGGCTGCAACGTAAAGTGACTGATTGATGCATAGCAACTAAAGATGTGCTCAAATTTGGTTAGAATTGGCAAACTCACAAACTCTTTTTTGGCATCTGGGAGGTCAAACTGGAGGAAAGTGAGACTTTCCGGGTGATCTGAATACAGATGCTCCATTCTGTAGCCCACTTGTACATACATTACATACATAGAGCCATACGGTATACAATCCAGCCTTCTGTGCACTGGACTTTTACAGTCGCCCCTTCTATTTGCTAACTCTGGAAGTCTCAAACTCTCCACATTGACGTGGCATTTACCCAGGGATCAAAGGTCTTTGCTCAGAGCCATTTTACACGCCTTATCAATCTGCCGTGGGTGGTTAAAAATCCATCAATGATCGTGTAATGTTTGATGCGGCCCCGACATGACAGCGTCTTTTGTGATGGAGGGGTAGCAAAACAAGCTGAGAACGTCACACAGGGTTTTATTTCCCCTTTTAGACAAAGGATAAATCACTTTATAGGCTACAAATATTTCAGAAGATAACATGTACATATCACTGATCAAATAGTCACTGCAAATGACTTTATTATGTAGTTTCCTGGTAAAATCCAAATGGGTGGAGGTTACTGCATCAGTGCAATTACATAACATCTTAAACTGTAGACTAGAGAATCTTTTCAGTTGGATGATCCCACCTATATTTATTTTGTTGCTATTGATATGCATGTTTTTTGCCACCCAGCTCTGGTGTCATTGACACTGCAGGACAGGAAGTTATAGATTGCACTTTGTCTGTGTGCATAATCCCTTGCACATTGTACAAGGAAGTAACACCATGTTTTAATTTTCAAGGTTTAGTGCCTGTAATTCTTTTTAAAACTTCACTGATGTAATCATAGGGGACATAATGTATAGAAGATATGCTTATCTCGTAGTCACAATGCATATAAAATGTCTTTTGAAACAATCTCTGAACTCTGCCCCTGCCCAGAAAAGGTGTGTGCTTGCATTTTTTTCCACTTAGCCTCAGGGAATCTGTGCTATTTGTTGTTCTTCACAAGAGTTAGTTCCTGCCTGCTTGTGCTGCAGTGCTCTCTCTGAACCCTACGGTTTTTTGTCTCCAGGAATCTGAGACCCGTAATCAGCGTCTACCTGCTTGCATTCGCAGCCTGGAGAGACGGTCTGAAACGCAGAGTGACAGCCAGGGTTTTTCTCAGCCATTCCGAAACAGGACTTTCAGGTTCTCTCCTCAATAGAACAGACTCAGACGTTGTTTGCAGCGAGTTATACGTCAAGAACCTCGTTCCACTGGCTTACTTTTCAAGTCCCTGCATATGCATATGGCAGAGCAGCAGTGGAAAATATGTTGGCAGTGAGCATAGTTTGCAGAGCATGTGATAGTGTTAGATCTTGGCATCCAGGTCTTTGTTTTCCTTGCATTGAAAGGAACAGGATATATAGTTCCAGAAGACACATGCGCCTCTTTTAGAATCACCGGTCAAAGGTCAGTGGTCCCACTGCCCTGCTATCAACTCTACAAGTTCAAGGGCATCTCTGGAATTTGTCACCTGTGAGAGCAGGAAGTGGGTCTTGTTCATCCAGACATCTGAAATTAGACTGTGCAGGCTGGTATATGATTAGGGCTGTTCTGTTGACACACTTATGGGGTATGGCAAAAAAAAAAGGTTGAATCTGGATCTGCGTCAACCTTTCCAACAACAATGCAACATTATTGGCAAAGGCAAGTGCACATTCCTGGTAGATTATTCTGCAGCACAACAATGAATTTCTGCCATTTACCTCGTGATTGTTGCGACGAAAGAGAGTTGACTGCTACTGTGATTACTTTCCACATCAAAAAAACCCCCAAAAAAACAAACAAACAAAACAAAAAAAACCTACATCTTTATTACAGCTCATGCAAAGGGCTCTGGGGAAGAAAATACAGGTGTCAAGTTAAACCTGGCTCAACTTGAGCCACGATGCCACATGGTCTCTTATCATTTTTCAATCCAATACCTGCAGGCACACACTGATTGGAGTGCTTTGTAATGGGAACCACTGTTTAATACAATTGCCAACCATGAAATGATTGTGTCCTTGATTAAGTTGTAAAATCCTTCCTCATGTTGCTGACTGCTGAGCACGGTTTTTAGTGTCTGTGCCTTCAAATTCCAAGAGATGAACTAAACAAACTTAACATCGCACTTCACATTTTTCACTTGTACCTGAAGTGAAACACCCGCTGGGTGACATTTGATTAGTATTTTTTGGTATTTATTGCTATTTACAGTCTGAGCTGGGTCTTGGGCATAGTTAGCTGTGTTTGTTTTGCAGCTTCTGTCCTCTATCTCCATGTTTGACCTTCATCTGAGCCAGGTCCATTCGCCCCTTTGAGCCTTTCTTACGCTAAAGTCCCTTCGGGTTGATTAGGATTGGGGCCCTCCAGCCAGACTTACCTTAAGCAGCTCTGCACAGGAGATTGTCTGTGCTAATGATCCGGGAGGGTCGCTGGATATAAGCTCAATTTGTTCTTTGAACCAAAAGGGGCTTGTCATGAGGAGTTGATTGGTCTCTCTAAGAAATTTCACACCACAAGCTCCTTGTCTCTCTTAATCCTGTGTTTCCAGTCTGCTTATGTCAGTGTTCACATCTCTTTGACAACCAGTTTGTCCAAGGCAGATTCATCGTTGTCCAAGCAGTCTCGTCTTCATCCATGTGAGTCAAGGTCTGCGGAAATCACTATCAATGACCTATCCCTGGTCTTATCTACTCTCACATTTCAATTCTAGAACTCATCAGCTCAGACAGAAACTTTATCAGTTTTGACCAAATTTCACCTTAATCTTGAACCCTATTCTAATCACCTGATGTTGGTTTTGATTGTTTTAAGGCCTTTGACCCTAATATGACCATGGAAAGTCGTCATAATATGTGGTGGAAGAAGTATTTAGATCCTTTAGTTAAGTAAAAGTACAAAAACTCTGTTACAAGTAAAGGTCCTGCACATTAAATCCTTTCCAATCCTGCTATAAGTATTGGCAGCCGAATGTACTTAAAGTATTATAGTGAAAATATTAATTTCGTCCCTTTGACTGATATTTATTTTTATATATGATAGCATTTCATTTTTAATACTGATGCTTCATTGTGTAAGCAGCATGTTACACTTGTAGCTGTGGTTCCAAACATAGGGGTCAGCCCCCTCCCAAAGGGTCTCTGCTTTCATCCGAGGGGTCGTGAGATGATTAATGGAAGAGGAAAGAAGAAAAAACACACAAATCTGTTTTCAATTTTCTTTGAAATATTGGATCATTTGTACATATATGAAACCATGTAAGAAGATTAGATGGAAAAATCACGTTTTGTTGGAACTGTTAACAACTCATAGCCTTATGAAATGTGATCTGCTTAAGGGGTGAGCCTAGGAGCATGATTTGTGACATCACAAGGGAGGGGGGAGGAGGAGATGTACTGTTAGGCATAACCAGGATAATTAAACAAGAAAATTAAACTTTTTTTTTCTTTTATGTAAGAAGTACATAAAACAACTTACTATTCAAAGGAGAGGATTTTATATACCTCCTTATACATGTTGGGTGGGGATCTTTAAGTATAATACTTGAGTAAATGTACTTAGTTATTTTCCACCTCTACTTATTAACAGAATCATGGGGAAGGTTCTGCTAGTTAAACACTGTTTCAGCTCCTTAGGAATTTCCAGATTCAACTTAGCCACATGTCATCTGTGCAGCTTAGCTCAGTTTTTTAACACAAGCATTTGTTATGATTTGTGGGGTGACTGCAGGGTGTATATGCAAATTAAATTAATAATTGGGAATACAAACAGTCTTTTGGTGTTGAGTTGCACTGAGTCATCCTACTACAGTAGCATATTACTGTTGTTCTGTCACCAGCCTTGTGTGCTGCATGCCTCCCCACAAAGACGTAGGCTGGTTTGGCAGCCAGGAAGGGGGAACTCAGGACTCCAATGTCATGCTGGAAAATGTAATAAGAGACACACAGCTGTCTGAACAGAGAGAAATGCTCTCAGCTTCATGTTGTTCTCATCGCAGTATCCTAATTTTTTCCCCCCAAATTTTAGTTTTGTGTTTCAATAATATGGAAACTCTGCTAAAATGATTGTGAAAAGTTATTGAGATGCCTTGATGAAATTAAATATGTGACTAGCTATATATATATATATATATATATATATATATATATATATATATATATATATATGCAGTAAATCTATTTTAATGAAAAGCAATTTATGTAGTAAATGTATACAAGTCAATGTTAATGTTATGTCCTGTGATATGTCTAAAAATAATTATATAAAATTCACAGATCAGATCATTCTCACACATGAGAAGCTGGAACCACCAAATGTTTGACAGGAAACTATTTTGCATTGCTCAGATGTGTGAATAAAGGACTAATGGTTTTAGCACTAAAGTTAGTAATTGATGCACAACAGGCATAAATCTGAGACTTTCAATCCTCTTATGCAATGTAGTAACAACATCATCCTCAGTCAAGCTGCGGCATGCAAAATGTTATATATCCGCTGGCAGCACTTTGCTCATTTTGGCCAGCCAAAGTTACAGACTTGCAGCTTTGTCTGCTGTCCTTGTGTCCCTCTGTTGCCAGGGGATGATGGTATTGTAGCTTGGCAGAGCCTTGGGGGACAGAGCAGCTGGGAGAGCATTAGACTGACTTGAACATTCCCTTCTCTTTGGTGTGAAGCATATGTACGTACATGTTCTGCCATGATATGTTCAAGTTCTGCCATGGTATGTTCGAGTTCTGCTATATGTACATGTTCTACCCTGATATGCTGCATGTTCTGCAATGATATGTACATGTTGTACCATGTTACGTGCATTTTCCGCCACAATATGTACAGGTTCTCTCATGATATGTCCATGTTCTGTCTATGGAGCAGACTATGAGGTACATAATAATCAAACTTCCTGGTCTTTACATTTAAACCAGAAAACTTGATCAGGTTTATAAAATAAATAAATAAACTATAAAAATCATTTACACATACTGTATCTTCGCCAAGGCCATTGATCAGTCTATCTCTGATGAAAATGTGCAGCACAACCAATATATGGCTATATTTCAAAAACTATTAGGATCATACCTACCTATTTCTCTTTGGCCAATTGTACACCACCAAAATAAATAGAACAATAAACAGCACTGAAAACAGTAACTCTTCCCATTGATTAAAACTATATATCAGAAAGAGCCATGGTGAAAGTAAATTGGCCAATGATTATTCTCAGCATTCAAACAGTTTTAAGAGTAAAATGGTGAATATTGCAATTGTTCTAAAGTTGTGTACAATATTATACAGTTTACCACTCAGAACAGTTGCTGTATATCAAGATGAAAGTCAGTAAACATAATAAACCCAGGACAACCACGGTGTAGATCATAAAAGAAAGAGTAAGTTAAGGTGATTCACAAAGGCACTTTATGGCGCTAACTTTGATATATGCAAGAGACACTTGTAGCTGCAGCAGAGATGTCGCAGCGTTATTGTCGCAGCCGTTTATCATTCTGTCAAGTGATAAAGCAGCTGTAAAACATTGCTGCAGTTTCCACACTCTGAATTTTACAGTTTGGACGTACCGCAGGGACGTTAGCTAACGGCGACCCCGCTCAATCCTTGTGACTGATTTGGAAATAAGCACAGAGGGGCAGCCGGCAGCCAGCGTTTTACTCAGAATGAACACGTCGCTTAAGGTCAGTGACATTATCGATCAGTGATTTTTTAGCAAGTTTTCACAGCTGAGGGACAGTGAGGGTCAAGCCTCTCGTCGGTTCAGCAGCTGCAAATACATCTGCAAGTGTAGCGTGCTAAGCCTCGGCTGTACAACAGGTCAAGGTTACACAGCAGCTGTGTCATTTCTCTGCTCAACTCCAGTGTTGCTGAACCAGTCAGACTTCATGCAAAGAGGGACCAATCTCTTTTAATGAATACAGCAACCAATACTTTAAATACAGCTTTAGTACTACTAACTACTACTACTTCAAATATTTTCCCTTCCCTGGCTTTGATATGGTCATCTGAGTCAGATGAAGACAGTGAATCATATGTATCTCAATTATCTGCTCCATCAAGTGTTTTCTCAAAGCTAAACACTATTGCTTTTAACTTTGTACATGTTATTGGCATTATTCATTTAATATTTATCGTATTAAATGCTTAATGTATTGGACAAGTAAACAGCCACAAATGCTGCTGTCCTTGCAGCCTTAAAGCATTTAGAGATAATGGCTGGTTGGGTTAAAAATACTGAAGAAAAGTACAAAGAAATGCATGTATTTAAAAGCCTTTACATCTATATGTATTGGTGTGGCCTGCAGTTGCAAATCCTGTCTGAATTTTTTCCAATTTTAAACATTTCCTTTGTTGTGTCTGTTATGGCTAAACTTGACAATCATAGGACAATGAGTGCAGCATGATCATTGAACATGCTTGTGTTCATATGGAACATGTTTCACTATTTTCATGCACTTGTTTTGACTGCACAACACACACATGGAGGCACACTTTCCACCACGTAGTAGTGTGCTATAAACAGCCAGCGTATCGGGTCAGCCAGGTCACCGCAAACCTTTGAGGTAACGTGATAAAAGGTCACATTGCACCTTCTGTGGTGTTTTATGGTGCGTATGGGCTCTGTCTTCTTTAATGTAAAAATGTAAGCATATGTGATCCTTTAATTATTACTTGCTGTCCGTGTAGAGGTCAGAGTCCACTGGGCTTTATGTAACCTACTGTTTTATTTCTCAACTCAATGCAGCAGGGAGTATTGTATTTGCATACAACTAAAGCAATAGCTCATCTTGAGTAACATGTGTTCTCCTCACAAATCACAAGGTCTGTACATATCAAAACCGAATCATTTCGCAAGAAGTAAGTCAGTAAGAACTTCTGTCTTAGATTGATTTTTTTTTTTTGCCATGCTCTATATAAAGAATGTCATACACGTGTAGACAAACATGCTCTTTGCACCCAAAATTCTAAAGAACAGGGAGGTTCAAAGATCTATTTTAGTGTTTCCTGGCAAAAGGCTTTTCTGTCTGAGTAAACAAACTGATGGGATGACTGGAAGGTGTTATCTCACTGGGTATCTGACTTGTATGCAGTTCATACTAAAAATAAAATGCTGAAATGGAAGGTAAAGGGTTAGTAGAGTCCTTTTTTTTTCTAGATCTCATTTGGCTTGATCCGTGGTGTTAACAGATTTATTATGTGACGGTAAACATACCAGTCATTATTTAAAGCAACATGTCACTGTTTTCTTCTTCATGTTTTGACCTTTTAACTGATGTATACATATATATTTGAACTTTGATCTTAACTATGCAGCAAAATGGACATGGCTGTATGTAAGATGTGCTCTGAGTTTCTTTTGCAGATGTGCAAACATCATCTGCTGATAATGCTGAAAATCATGTAATATGATTATGATAAAAGCACCAGAACGGATAATAAATGAAAATAGGGTTGACACATGCTGTTTTAGACTTTTAACCTCTTAAGACACGCCCCCTTTTTCAGTCTTATTTGGAAAATGGTATGCCCAAGTTGTAAGTAGCACAGTTCCCACAAGTCACATGTTGTTCGAAAGTCCTGGATATTAGATTTGGATGGTCTCGGGAAATTTCCATTTTGTAATGCTGTCTATCAAACTTCATTGGTCTTTAAATTGGTTACCTCCTGACATCATGCTTTGATTGACTATTGCATGGTCGATGAAAACAAATCCGAGATCATAATAGTTGCGTTATTTGCGCATAGAAACCAATGACTGAAATGTAAATGACCCCCTGCCACTACTCTGTGCTTCTCATGGTGCAGTGTGTCTTAAGAGGTTAAATGTACTGGTGCAGTTCCTGTTGGATCGGGCATATACCTCGATGCCTGGAAGTGATGCTATCATCTTTGTCGAGGAACTTGTCTGCCCGAATGAATGGAAACCAAAGGGTTTCTTGGAAAGCTGAGAACATACATTAGATGCACTCGTTATTGGTCGTTAACAGTGTAAAAAATAGATGACTAAAGATTTTAGAAGCCAACATTTGCCAACAGAGTGGACTTTTCAGTCTAAAAATAGCATTCAAAATTGGCACTGTGCTGTACATCTGCCACTGACTCTGAAATGACAAGGTAAGTGACCTGATAACGGGATGATTGAACCTATAGCAATCTGTGGCTCATCTGTCACAAACCGAAGCTAAAGTCCAATGTCAATCACTACCCAAGCCTGCACTTTGGTCAGTCTCCATAATGATAAGAGTCTGCCAGCCAGCATGTCAGCTTTAGGTGATAAGAGTTCACTTGAGTGTTTACTCTGCAGGCATGGTCTAAGCGGGGCTCATAGAACTCCAGTCAAACAAATGGTCTGGCAGAGCTGGGACGGCCCCATCAGCCCATATTCCTGCTGTAGGACCACAGCGATGCCTCCTGTGGCCCTGCTTCTTACAGGCCTGTCGTCTCTCAGACCACAGGATAGGCGGATTAAACATTAACCTATGGTTCGTTCTGTCTGACACACAAACACACACTGAATGATCATACAAACTCTTGGAAAGAGCTGGATGTCATGTTGTCAGAGGCCAAAGTCACACAAAGATTCCAAGTTTTTGGATGAAGAAGGTAGGGTAATAGAGTTGTGTTTACTTTACTTTTATTTGGGGGTTAAGACTGTACTTTGCCAACTTTGATTTCATTCTATCACATTAGATGAATAGTATGTGATCTATTTCTCTCTTTTTAAATCTATTCTCCTTGCCAAGGTGTACTCCGCACAGTGTTTTCAGGGTTTTACTTGGTCTTTTGTCAGCTTTATCTTTGTTGTCTTTCCTGTTTATTGTCCTTATCTTTAAAGGTTTTGGACAGCCTCAACCTCTAGTGGATGTCCAATTACTATGTCCAACTATTGTCCAGAGGCAATAGTTATGTAGACTGTATAATTCTACCTTCTCTGCACTAAACTGCGTCCTGCTACCTATCGCTGTGGATGTAGAGATGCCACAGGAGCCGATAGCGTGATCCCTATGACTGATAAATACCATCTCTGACACTGTAAAAGACTATCAGCTCGACATTGCAGGAGATTTGTAGATCGTTTTTGCAAAGATTGCAGACGGCTGTGTAAACTGACTTCATGCTGTTCTATGTCCTCTCCTGTGGGGAGAGTGTGAGGCAGTCTACATGCTTGGGTCACACTCATATTTATCTGCCTCGGATCTTGCTAGCTGTTTCATGGCCTGTCTGTGTTCTGCGATGGATGTGTGTAATATGGGGGGGTGGTGCTGGGTGACCATGTTAAGGAACTGTGCAGAAATCCATCAGACTGTATGGATTATTTATGCTCCGCCGGCACATCCGGTGCCACTACAGACTTGCTAATACACATTTAACCTATATTTGCAGCAAAATGTAATGGAATTCATTGATTTCAATGAGAGATTGAATTCCTGCGGTGGGAGGTTGTAGTTGTCTGCTGCCCGCCCTTCATTGCCGATGTTTTTTTTTTTAAAGTGTCATCCATGTATCGGCATTGCCATAGCATCACCATGGCGACCCCTGTGGCTCTTGGTCAGCCGCCTTTTGTCAAAGCTAACCCCCCCACCCCCTTTTCCCCTTTTTGGGCCCTAAACCCAACACACAAACACAAACACGCATGACCTTGCTCATCTTCCACTCAGTGTGTGTCGTGCCCTCAGCGGGCTTGGTTGAGTGAGCACAAGAGAGGTCTTGACCTATGGGACAAAGGCCTGCTGTTACCGTAGGAACCGCCGTTTTCTTTCTCTCTGTCGCGCACATTGCCGATAAAGACCCTGTAATGTAGCTTAACTGACATTCCTCTCCACCCCCAGTGTATCTTTATGTCTATCAGAGTCTCGTAGTCCTCTGTTGTCTGCAGCTAAGCGGCTCTGTGTTTACATTCTCAAGTTGTATGTCAGTGACAGCATAAGGTTCACTTGGTTCATCAGCTCATAGCTGCTAAAAGGGGGTCATGAGTTCAGAAAAGGACAGTGCAGTATGTTATTTAAATAGAATATCATGTATGCTCTTGGTGTCTGTTGACCCAAAGTCTCAACATGTACCCAACCTTACATTGATCTATATCTGGACTGTGCCAACAAATATGCACTCAAAAGTGCTGTAATAGCCTCAGAAAAAAATTGTTAAACTAAAAAAGCACTTTGAGAGCCTCCAGACCTCCACCAAGCATATTGCAACTTCCACCCGACATTGTTGTCCTATATTTATTGAATACATATACTATCGTGGAATGAAAAGTAGGCATAGTCAATGTCCTCTCTTAGTGTCTCTGGCATAGTGTGCAAAGGAAACATGCTATGCAGGTGCAAGATATCACTATTAGGTGGCCCCAAACCTGTTTGAATGTCCATTTACCGCAATGTTACCAATTACAAAAAGATTCAAAGTGATCCTGAAACCAGGGTTTCTTCCAGATCTTTACCAAAATTCAACCATCTGTACCGTTTCCATCATTTGCTGAAAATTTGAAGAAAATCCAGCCAACAGAGACAAATGCTGGCTAAAACATAGCCTCCTTGACATCAATTAAAATCAATAAACTAATATATGACAGCCTGGAATAAAAATAACAAAAACACAATCCTAAATGTATTCACAACCCAAATTATATGAATGAAATGCTTTCACTCACCTGGGTTAACGGATGTTATCTGAATTAATCAAGCTGCAGCCAAGATGCTTCTTTATTTTTCCCCTTGAAGCAGTATTATAATGAGACGATGCTGAGTGAAGTGAGTGGATGAAACAGGATGTCCTCTAAAAGAAGACCTGAGGGTCAGGAGCTGGAGGCTGAATGCTAAAGAGGCTTGCTTTATCCGCACACAGCCAACACTGGCTCCATTCAGAATTACAAGTATATTGTAGAGTGAGCAGCTCACACACCAGACTTCTTTTCATGCAGAGTAGTGGTTTTAACGGGTGGGAATTTTCAGGGTTTTTACTATCAGGTTCATCAATTCTTGGCCAAAATGTTGTGTAAGAACTAACGGTTGACAGCAGTGTTAGTTTTGAAAAGGGTTTTTAATTTAGTCTTAGTCACTTAATTGAAAAGTCTATGCCTAAGAAGTCACTTTTTTGTTTTAGTCAGAATTCAAATTTAGTCCCGGAATAAAATGATGGCAATGAATAGTTTAGTTTAAGGTTTGAATGGACATATGTGAAGAGAGATTATAACATCCTTGACCTATATATGCCAGAACATGCATACCATGTTACCATTAAAATAGCCTCCACCCACACATTTACAGGAGGATCACTTGTCATCATCAGTTTATGGAATTGGCTGTCATGTATTTCTTTATGAGATGTGTAAGATCCAGTGTTTTTATCTCTTTTATGAAGAGATAAAAGTCTGAATTTCTCAGCCTCTTCTGCACAGATTTGTATCTACTTGTTACACTTCTGCTGTGTCGTAAAGAAAGAAAGTAGCAAATCTACCCAGCAATTTTCTATGTAAATTTATTAAAATTTTTATTTGACAGTCTACTTTGTGATTTATTAAAGGTCCCATAGCTGTGATATCCCTAACATGATATATTTGCACTTTGAAGTACCAAAAACCATCTTATTATGGTTTCCCTCTCAAGCTTCTCTCTGGGCCTCAAGAAAGCACAGGGCGATTTTGATCTGTCTCATTAATATTCATGGCTCTCTCCTTCGATTGGCTGATCTGAATGGCTGTGAATGTGGGGGATGGGCTGTGACTGTATAGGTGTGATATTATACATTCATGGAAGTACAGATGAGACGTTTCTGCACAGTTTGTGAATCCAGGCTGTGTGCATTGCTCTGTGGATTGAGTTTTTGATGCATGGGATAATATTTATACTTGTCCGTCAAACACTGCATGGAATTTGAACCTGGTGGTGCATTTCAGACTTTGAGTTACATATTCATCCGTTTTTCGTCATACCTAATCTCGTACCGACCCTGATCCTGAGTCCATATTTGTTTCACTGGTCTAGAACATTGCAGTTTTTTCTTCTGCTAAAGCCTTATAGGTGCTAATCTCTCTGCCATAGACAGAGATTAGCTACTAGAGCTGCAACCAATGACTTTTTTGATAGTTGATTAATCGATTGAGTATATAAATGATTCATAAAAGATGTCGATAATTGTTCCCCACAGCTAAAGATGCAACCTAAAAAGACTAAAGAAACCAGAAAATAATCCAGTTTGACAAGCTATAACCAGAGAATTTTTTCTATTTACAAATGACATAAAATAATTGATAATCAAAATATTTGGCGATTAATGTAACCATTGATTAATCACTGCAGCTCTATTAGCTAATGTTTTTTTCATTTATTATTTTGCCCTCTGCACTCAAGGCAAAGCATGAAAATTCTCTATACCATACTTCCAGTAGCTGCATCAATGAGATGCCATTCATTTTCCTCTTAAATAGAATCACAGGGCGAACTGACGGCAGAAACATTTTCAGTATGCGGTTACTCTCTCCTCTCAAATAGCCTACAGTACATTGCACAGTAAGGGGCAAGCTAAGGTTAAACTAAAAGCAGTGGCGTGTAACAGTGGAACCGGCAGCTGCTATCTTACAGCCTTATAGCCCCACTTCATCCCACTTCAACCCCTCTCCGCCCGCGTTTGATGTTCTTAGCGTGGCCTGATGGAAAGAGCTTACTGAAGATTGACCCACTTTACATGCACATATATGAAGTTTGAATATATGACGTAAGGGCCATTCCTTCTGCCTGGCCTTAAGCCGACAAGACAAGCCCATTCCTAAGTGCACCTTCAAACGCAGCTCCATGGCCACTCCCAGTCCCCACTTTGCAATTCAGCAGAATCTCGCCCAGCTACATTTGTGTGTGTCAGGTCTCTTCAAGGCCAACCCCAGGCCCAGCCTTCCTATCCTTAGCATGAGCCTAAGCCAGCCCAGTGACCTACATTCGTCCCTCCATGCGTCTCTGTGCCCCGCTCTGTCTCTACTTCTGACCTCTGTCTTTCTCTTTCTGCAGCGCTATAAGGTTTCAGGGGACTGGAGGAGCCTGTGTTGTGTCATAAGATACTCTATAGTATGTCCTTCCTTGCTTGCTGTTCCATTATAGCAGCGTGCGTCACCTGTTGGTGTGATGGCCTCACATTGTATCAGCACTACTTGAAAGGCCTAAATGTAGCCTGTGCCTGATTTGGTATTCTTCTGTGTTGTTGACATTGAAAAAGACGTCAACCAAGGTCCATCGCTGTAAAGAAGTTCAGAGTTGAACAAAATGTCTTGTCTTTCTACATGTTTCTGTATCACCTCTTTGACGTCTTTTCTCTTTTTCCCCCCCCTATCCCCTTGTCCTCTGTCTTCAGTCTGATGATTGAGAGTGCAGAGTACCCGCTCCTCCACCACGATGGTCGACATGGAGAGCCACTACCACCCACCCTCGCCCCTGGAGGACTCTGTGCTGAGCAGCCCGCTGTGCACTGATGACGACTTCATCGGCGGCATGGAGGAGCTCCAGGACATCTCCCAGTCCATGGACAACAGCGTCCTCAGCTCCCTCGACGTCCTGGAGTACCAGTCCTCCAGCAACGGCTCCGAAGGCTCCACTGTCCTAGGTAAAGAAAGTCTTGTTGTCATTGAATTGTACAAAAAAAATACTGTGTCTTTATGTCATTAAGATATGTTGAGATCACAATGTGCTCCCACACTATCATTTCAAAGATTCAAACTGTCCCCAGCAGCTCAGCATAATCTTCTTGCCATTGTTGTTGTTTTTAGAGCAGGGGTCCCGCGCTTTAGCCCCTTAATCCCTAATTTGCTCCAACTGAATGTTCGGAGAACATACTCACACACTGGCTTATTTATCCTCTTGTCTTCACCTACAACAAGTCTTGACAGGTTTTTTTTTTTTTTAACTGATGATCTGACTGATCCACGTTCTCTCAGCTTCAAGCAGTCGTCCTTTTCCTGTCCTGTGTCTATTTTCTGCCAATTTAATTCTATATTCCCTCCCTATTTATTTTCCCTTATATAGCTCTCATTCACGGCACTCCCTCCTTCTACAAATCCGTCTTCCTCGAGCCCTTCTCCTCGCCCCATAGCCAATGAGGAATTCACACATTCCTCAGCCACCACGCACCACCTCTCAGGAAACATCCACTTTGCTCCTGTGTTTCCCTCTTGAATAGTCCCATGGACATCTCAGCGATTTATGCCCTAACCAAATTATGCAACGACGAAGAAGCCGCAAATGGCCTCGGAAGATAAACGTTTGACGGGGGATGTGGTCGGAGGAGGCATCATGGAAACATTTGGTGATGTCATGGAAAAGTCAGTGAGCGGGTGTTGAGGATTTATTAGTATTTAGAGGTGCTAATGGTAAGAGACAAGAAGAAACACTACCGTGCTTTTCTTGTCCACACTCAATCAAAACATGTGCGTTTGCACCGGGCCCGCTGCCAAATGCTGTTTATCCGCGTTCTGGCGTCTCTCTCCCAACTCATGTGGCTTGACTTAGTGCCACCGTTTTGTGCCATTTGGTCTTTGCTATTTGTGTACTGAGCAATGAAGCCGACCATGTTCTGTTCACATGGTGGAAATAGGAAACTGTTGGCGAACCGTGGCAAACCCCATGACCTGTCATCCATGAGGAATAGCAGCAATACTACTTCAACCTTGTTATGTTTGTTACTGACGACGTGCCACAAATGGCACATTAATATCTCTCTATGAATGTAATGATGGAACAGACCGTCTGTCAGCCCAAAGGTCAAAATGTTCTTAAATGTTCGTTACTGACGTCTTTATTGAAGCGTGTGTGCCTACAATTAAATCAGATGATGATTGTTCCAGCTGATTGGACAATCAGTTGGGGGCAGCAATATTTTGAAGATCAGAAGTGATCTATAATCGATAACCTGGACTGGTTGGGAAAATCTGTAATTTAGCCGTTTTTCAAAAGTAAAGAACTTAATGTGCTTTTCAGCAAGATGCTTTTTCACCACTGTCAAACAAAGAAAATGTGGATTGTTTGTGGATTTTTTGTAAATTGGAGTCTTTTAAACGCCATGTGAAACAGAAGTTAAACCATCTATTGTGACATATTTCCCAACGAAAGAAATTATTTGAGAGGTTTCATTGATTGATTCGGACGCAAGAAAGAGGGCTGAGGTTAGCAGTTAGCCTGATGTACCTTTGTTTTCTTAATAACATCAAAGTTGATTGGATTAACCTTTGTCAACACCCAGAGCAGGATGAGTCCGTTTTTATTTATTTATTTATTTTTTCCACAAAAAACATACTATAATAAATCACCAGTGGACAATAAAGTAAAAAAAAACAAAGCAAACACAATTACTACAAACACTCATATTAAACATAAGTAAAACAAAAGTATACCAGAAAACAATCTAAAAAAAATAATTAAGTAATAAAAAAGAAAAACATCAAATTCTGAAATTCTACTTTTCTTTTCTCTTTTACTTTTTAAGCTAAATCCCAACCTTCCACATCAATGAACCTCTCCCACCTTTCCAAATACCGTCCAACATCACCCTTAATACTATCAATATAAGGTTTAATAAATATACTAAATTGAATAAAATAGACAAAAATTGATTTTGCAATGTAAAATTTTGTTATGACACCTGCAGTTAAACACAGTAATGTTACTATAAACAATAATTACAGTAGATGTATATTTTACGATAAATCACAGTAGTCGAATTATTACTGTAGTAGTCAAAGAGTTACTATCTTATAATACAAGCATGTGTATATACACACACAACTTCCTGGATAATTGCTGCCAGTTATCATAAATTACCAGTAACCATTTTACAGTGCACACGAACAATTAATATTAACATATAATTAACATTGTTCATTTCATGGAGCTTTTAATTGTCTAATTGTTGCCTTCATGATGTACACATCAGTGCAGTGGTGTGTTTAATGACCCCTGTCCTTGTGTTTTGTAGATGCCCTGACCCCAGCCTCCAGCCCGTCGTCCATTTCTTACGGGATGGCAGCGGGCCAGGACGACTTCACGTCTTCCACCTCGTCGCTCAACCTGGAGTGTCGAGTGTGTGCCGACCGGGCCTCGGGATACCACTACGGCGTCCATGCCTGCGAGGGCTGCAAGGTGAGACGAAGACGGCACGCATAAGTTATACAAGTTAAACAAGTGGTTTCTCTCTTTGAAATTCGTGTTTGCAATTATGATGAAGACTAAATAAAACGTGCAAGTCTCACTAACGGACACCTCCGAATCCACATATTTCATCATCATGTTTTACTTCCTTACGAATACACACTGTCCTGTTTCAAGAGAATTGGTCATATTCGGAAGCATTATACTGAAGAAAGTAGGCCATGCGAGGACAGAAATCCAGCGGCACTGTGTCTTGTGACTAATGATAACTTAAAAGCATCAGAAATAACAAACTCTGCCTTCACACGTGGTCGAACAATAATCTTTCAGTTAATTTTTTACCAGTCATGTTGAAGAACAACCCAAGGCTGTTATTTTTTAAGTCAACAAAGGACAAAAGGTTAGGTGTGTGTCTTTATCTGTATGTGTTATAATCCTGATTTTTTTTTAAATATCTTAGATTTATATCTTTTAATTTTTCTTATTTTTTGCTTCAATTAGTGAAGGGGACAAAACTGAAGGAAAGGTAGTACTTTTCTTTTGCAAATGCACATTAGTCTCTCATTCTATATTTCCATGAGGCATCATTAACAAGCTCAGACAAAAATGCTTCTGGACACAACTGGAAAACTAGAACAAAAATGTACAATTTGGAAATGGAAGCAGTTCTGATCATAGATTTGATGTTCATCAAGGCTGCTATTTTCCACTTTTTTTGATTATGACAGTGTCCTTAATGCGTCCTTTCCAAAACTCAGGATCCCAGTGTCCTAACTAAATGTTCAGGTGGTTTTCTGCAGCTCCTGCAGTCAAAAAAATTCACATGACTGTTGTGTTTATCAGATATTTCTGTATAAAATGAGCCCAGACATCTTTACTGTGCAGTATAGAAAGGAAAAGGAAAAATGTGCAGATTAGTGGCACAAACTGGGAGGATGTTAAATCAATCAAAGTTAAATCTTAGGAAAAACCTCTGCTTAGTTAAACAATCAAAAAGAAACCGTTTATCTAGTTTAGGTTCTTATTTAGATTGGAATTCTACATAGAAATGCTTGAATTTCCAACAAAAAACCTCCTTACCTCAAACAGCCAAGAAAAGCTGTTTTATGAAATAAACTAAATTGTTAGAAAATTCAAAAATAATCTTAAATCTAGGGCTGGGTGATTTTTTTTTTTTAAAAGAAAAATGATCTAATCGATTCATTAGATTCTTTTCTTTCCTCTGCCTTGTATATTTAATTAACTGCACAATGTCTTTCTATTTTTTCCTTTCCTTACTTTTTTCATTCAGTACAGGCAAATAATACAATGATACAATCACCTTACACCACATCAGGAAAAAAAACTATTAAAATAAATGAGAAATAATTTCTTAAATAAAATAAAATATTTTATTGTGATAATAAATAAAATATTTCTTTACATTTTTCTCTTTCATGAAGAGAAAAACAGGAAACAATTTAGGATTAAATCAAAATTTGCATATTTGCTTTAAAAAAATCTATATTTTAGTTTTAGGTGAAAATCGTCCAGTCATTCCTGAATCCCATGACTTCACACCCATGTTTTTGTTCCTCCTATTTAGTTGTGGAACAGCATCTGACTCCTGTGATGTCAACACAACTGATCCTTTACAACAGTCACTGACACAAGCACAGTTGGCATAAGGCTCATATGTCCTTCACTGGATTTCCTCTCTGGCGTCACCCTTGTTTTGTGTGTGTGTGTGTGTGTGTGTGTGTGTGTGTTTGTGTGTATGCGAACACACACATATACAAACATGGTCCAACATATAATCCTATATTGTATTCTTTGAGCATGAGTTTCGTACTTAGTGTGGGTCTGGGTGTCTGTGTGTGTTTTGGCACAATTGGTGACATTTTTGGGAAAAAAAATGCATTTTGCTGCTAAGTATGGCTAAATGCATTATTAAGCAATTCCCCGGGTGATTCTCTGCCCTGCAGCCAACTGCAGACACGAGGTTCATCTGCTCCTCGCCAAGATGAAATGTTTCTTTTTGTCAAGGTTGTGTAAGCGAAGAGAAACTGCTGGTGAAAGAAATGTGTCTAATACTGTCATACACCATTCATATGGGAATAAATAACTCTTTCTTCATGGCTTCATTCTTAATATAACAGGCAAAAATAGAATAATAAAAATGCCAAATATCACTTATTTTCTTCAAAATAACATTAGTCATGACATTACAGAATGCATGATTTTATACTGTGATGGTCATGAGATTAAAAAAAGTGGTTATAATGGAAGTCAATGAGGCACTTTTAGCCACAATGGCGTCCAGAGGGAGAATCTAGAACTAAATAAAAAATACTAATGCAATAAAATCTATTTTGTTGCCAATTTTGATGCATCCAAGACTCTAATCACGACCAGAGTCCCATCCTGTCCTGGAAAATCATTCATTTTTTTTTTTTTTGCAAAAGAAAATAATAATAATAATTCAAAAAGATAAACTGCCATTTAAAGGCTTAAAATCCTGAAAAATATTGAATGTTTGGCAGTTTTGAGCAAGAAAGAAGTTATTTAAAGAGATTTAAATTTTAAATAAAAAATAATATCGATGTATGGTGATTTTTTTAGCAGCTTGTTTGCTTAGATGAAACTTTTCAGGTTTTACTTGTTTTTCCCCTCACATCCTACATGACTTCCCAACTTTTCTTCCTAAATCTAAAAGCAGTATATAATGTTGTGGGTTTGACCTTTTTTTTTTCTCTGCCTCACCATCCACTCTTTCCTTCAGGGATTTTTCCGGAGGACCATCCGCCTGAAGCTGGAGTACGACAAGTGTGAGCGCCGCTGCAAAATCCAAAAGAAGAACCGCAACAAGTGCCAATACTGCCGCTTCCAGAAGTGCCTGTCGGTGGGCATGTCCCACAACGGTGAGTCCAACGAGGTCGGGCAGGTCTGGGCAGCGTCTGCAGCTCAACACACACACACACACACACACACACACACACACACACACACACACACACACAAACACACACACACACACACACGGTTCCTGTTACATGTAAACACACAACTTACTTAACAACACAATTGTGCAGGTGCCAAGAAAGATTGAACAGACCCATAGTCACATAATTAGCACAAATAGGCAACCTGACACCACTGTAGACTTCCACACAGCGGTGGAATGAACTTAAGTACATTTACTTAGTGTGTTTTCATTTATTTTTATACTTCACTCTACTACATGTATTCATTTTATCCGATTAAAATTGCACATATAATAATGTAAAGATGATCTTATGAATTTCACTGCATTGTTAGTGATTCATTCCCAAAATTCTGAGCTGTTAGCTCTAAATATGGTTTCAAATAAAGAGCTCTAAGATGCTCAGAGAAATAAATCTCTCCAATATTTCTCAAAATATAAAGATTAAAAAAATTTTGAAAAATTAATGTAAATGTATGTTGCAGAACTTTGTGTTTTCATAAATTTCTACCCAAACTATCATCTCAGATCACAGATTTATCTCATGACCCTTATAAAACAGTTCAAACGAGCTCCAACAACAATTAAAATGCTGTGTATACAATAACTGTTAAATGTATTTAATATATTAGTCCAAAACTGACTGATGTCTTCACCATTCACCATTTTAATGATGACCAATTTTTATTCAGAAAAAAGACAGATATATCTGTATTTTGCATATGTATCATGGATGTTCTGTCTGTCTGAGCCTTTGTAGTGAGGGAG
This sequence comes from Lepturacanthus savala, assembly GCA_030544235.1. Lineage (NCBI taxonomy): Eukaryota > Metazoa > Chordata > Actinopteri > Scombriformes > Trichiuridae > Lepturacanthus > Lepturacanthus savala. Next base: position 32,811,999 of record CM060465.1, read on the forward strand.
TCATATTAATTTAAAAGGTTTGAACCCGTTCAACCCTTTTGGTGCAGATATGTGAACAGGAAGGGAAATCACATGACTAAATGAGTCTGTCCACTTTTTGATTAATCTGTTCTGTCACTTTAAACTCTGGCTCTTAATCACAAGCAGCAAATGGACCTGTCTACCTGTGTGTGTGTCCTGAGTGTGTACATTCATAGGCCACTGATAGCATGCTTTTCTACCAATTGCAATTAAAAACAATCCAAAATTACTATAATTATTTTGTTCTCACTTTAAGTTTCACAACTTAAAACTGTGACACTAGAAGAAACCTTGTTGCAGTTGGGCAGAAACCTTGTATGTCTAAAACCATTAGTTTTCAAAAAATGGAGAAAAACCAGTGGTTTTAAAATAATTGAACATTGGGTCTTTGTTGGTATTCTGACTTTATATATGGTCAGATATATACATGTGGCACTTAATTGGGAATATTTCTTTCTCTTGCATGTGGTCAGACAATCTGTTACTTCATCACAAGTGTTTTGTGTTTCGGTCTTGGCGAAAAAAACTCCTGAACCCACCATCATGTTTCTCCAAAGCCTTACATCAGAAAATCCTCCTCTGTGTCATTTATCTCTTTTGCAATACAGGAATATTGTTGTTTACGCTGTGTAAACACACAACTTGTCATGCTGACCCTTGGCCAAGGTCAATAAACCTGATTGGGGAAGATTTTGGAAATGACGTGTGTGTGTGTGTGTGTGTGTGTGTGGGGGGGGGCATGCAGGAGCTTGTTTTCGCTGGTAGGTCAATGTGTCTCTTGTCGAAGGATCAGGCAGGTCAATGCAATCAGCAGGTTTATGTATGGACTGTGCACACTTTGCAAATATTCCACATTGGTGGCAGTGAACTTGTGGCTGCAGAGCTGAGCATATTTATTGATAACTGGCATTTTTTCTTGTCCCGTGGGTTTATTGACTTTAGAGGCTTTAGTGCCTAAAAAACAAGCACTGTAGGATTTCTTTCATCCGCACTTCCTCTTACGGTATATGTGTATTGAGTTTCATGGACCTAAATGTAACCATAGAGGGCAGGGAGGGAGATTTGAGATGCAAGTGCAACCTTATCTATTGAGGTCTGGAGGTCTGTTAGACCACAGCACTGCTAAATTTGGAGGTTTGTCCCTCTGTTTGTATCGAACAGCAATCGATTTAACAGCGAAATTTGACTGGACAAGATGATTCTCTACAACATGGTTGGACTGTTTTAGTATCAGCAAACATTTAAACATCATTACAAAAGGAAGCGTTTTGAAATTTTGTGAAATGTTCACAATGACAAAGTTTACATAAAGCATGATGGGTTATATTTTTGTTCAGTGTAAATCTGGACTCTGTTCTATTTACTGTGTTTACTGTTTTAGATAAAATCCTAAAATAATATTGATAAGGGACAGTCATAACATAAATGCATAACTTATTCTGGCTCAGTATATTTTGAAGCTAAAAAGCATTGTCATGGCTTATACCAATACATTTTTTAATAATAATATTTTTTTCCTTTGGAATTAGATTTCATATAGAAAATAATGGGAATTTCCAGATCTCGCTATGATTTTCTATTATAATCAGCAAATCCTCACTAGAGATTGGCGTTTTTTTGACAGTAAACTAATTGATTAATTGATATATTTCAGCACTGATATCATTTCTAAAGCAGAAATCTGCTTTTTTGGTTCAGTGATGGGAAGTTTCCTGAATGCAACATCTTGATAAATGCATACGGTGCACTGTAATAAACATAAAGTTGTTGCACTTTGTGGGGAATCCAGACCACTAATAAGTCAGACTGTGAGGGAGCCGGTGCTAATTGGCTGGAATCTTCTTCCACAAATCAGCCTCTGAAAACAGGCGAGTCAGCGGAATGACGACCCCTCCCCCTCCCACCTAGAGGCCCCCCGATTCCCCGCTCACAGACTCACGCCGGCTCTTATGAAATGGACTTATGCTTAGCTTAACATCACTCACTTCCTCTCATCTTAATTAGACTTGGCTCCTGCCCAGGTGCCTGCTGTGGAGCTTTACCAACTTCAGATGATCCATCCACTCGGTGAGCAGTAATCTAATGGGCCCTCATGCTGTCTGCTAGTCCACTATCTCATCCCGGCTCAGTCCCGCTCGGAGCGGCTGGATTTGTTTCAGCAGTGGGTGGCTCTGTGGAAATGGAGAAATCAGAGCTCCTTTTTTATGCTTTAATAGTGTCATAAATGCAGGCGGTCGGTGCAGTTGGATGTGGGTTTCTCAGAGAAGTGTGTGTGTGTTAGGGTGTGTGTTTGTGCGCCAGCCGGTGCTCATTTAAATTTGTGAGGAGAGGTTAAAAGCAGTTCACCTCTAATCTCATTAGTCAAAGGGGATCAGGCCGTCTGAGATTCCGGTATCCTCTCGTAGAAAAACAACTGTTGTGTTGTGTTGGAGCAAGTGATGGCACCCTGCAGCACAACCTCTAACGTGTAGTGTGTCATGTTCATTCATATTTTCTTATCATTGTAATACATTTTTTTATTATACAATAATATATATACAATATTAACTGTATAACACTTTTTTTACTTTCTTTTAAAATCATGTAATGTTTATTTCTTACTGAGATGATTCATTTTATTAAATTTGGAAAAATTATCCCTCTCGGTGCCAGCAATTGAGTAGTATAAGTATAGTAATAGAATGTTTTTTTGGTTGTTGTTTCACATTTTCCAAATCTGATTTTAAAAAGCAACTTGTTCTCCACTTTCTCAACTAGATTAAAAACAGATATGTTTTATGTCTGTTGGGACCACTGAGTTCATTTTTAAAATCTCCATTGAGAGGAAGTTTTGTGAAGTAAAAGACACTAAATATTGTAGATTATCAATTCCCTTGGTTCAGGCTACAAACTTATTCATTGTTCAAATGTTCATTTTAATACACATTACACTCTAGCTGGAAAAAATGGGACATCTATAAAAAGTGTGGAGATAATGACTGGAGTGAAGGAGGAAAAAACATGTTTCTCTTTCTGCTTCATACTTACTCTACTGTAACTTTACACAAGATTTAATATCTATTTTATTCTCTCTCCCCAGTGGAAAAGTATGACTTTGTTATGGTGGAAAACTGTACATGTAAATTGAATATTGATGGGACATCCATTTAAATTACAGAATCAATAAATTAAGTTTAAAATAAAATAAAAAATCAACTTGTTCTTATATAGTCATCAGCTTTATTATGTGCACGTTTGCTATTTATAATAAGATTATTAAATCTAATATTTGCACTATATTTATTGGTTTAACTAGAATATCTAGTAAAGGTTGTGCACACCTAGAGGATTAACAGGTGCATAGGACAGGCAAAAAAAGCCATGCAGAATATAAGAAAAAAAACAAATGAAAAAATGTTTAAAGTATTTTGCTAGTGTTTGACAGTGTGTAGAATTGTTTTCCTCAATTTCTTTTTTTTTCTTATTTACTATAATGTCTAATAAACTGTAAATTTCATAAAATTACATTGGCACAAATTGCCTTCATCTTAATCTGACTTTATGTCTCTGGTGCTGTCTGCAGCCATCCGGTTCGGTCGGATGCCCCAGTCAGAGAAGCTGAAGCTGAAGGCGGAGATGGTGACAGGGGACAGGGAGGTGCAGGACCCCCAGGTCGCAGACCAGAAGACGCTGGCTCGGCAGATTTATGAGGCCTACCTGAAGAACTTCAACATGAACAAGGCCAAGGCCCGGACCATCCTGACCGGGAAGACCAGCACCCCTGTACGTTGATTAAGAGTAGTGGGTTGGTGAGTGAAAGGTGTTGTGTGTCTGGGGATTCGCGTTTTATGGATTGCGTATTCATGGTTTGTGTGTTCATGGTTTGTGTATTCATGGTTTGTGTGTTCATGGATTGTGTGTTCATGGATTGTGTGTTCATGGATTGCGTACCCATGAATCACATATTCATGGGTTATGTCTTCATGGATTGCACGTTGATGGATTGCTTATTCATGGGTTATGTGTTCATGGCTCTTTCCTCACAGGTCCTGCTATCTTGCAACTTTTAATTCATCGCCTCCCCATCTGGATGATTTTAATCTTGTCCTTGGCACATTAAAAAATTGCAGTCAAATTATGTCTCAATATGACCTGACAACCAGTACCTCAGGGATTATGTGCAGCCAGCCAGCGACAGAAATAACTTTCTCAATCAGTAGTGGAAGCCAACACACAAGCTGGACAAGGAAATGTCTGTTTGCACGGAAACAGAATAAAGAGGCAGTGTGTGAGCCCATCACTTCTCCCTCCGCGGCCTGTTTCCTCTCCATTCCTGCCCTCTTTTCATCGCCCGTCCCCAAAAACATTCCCCCCACACCCTTGTTTGTTCTGCTTTCTTTTCATTGGAAAAAGAGGGGTCACTAAGGATGGGGTCAGGGACCACTGCCCGCAGTTTTCTGTGTAGGTGTGAAATCGGTCAAGAGGAGCAGGTTCAGTCGAAGTGCACGTCCACGTTCAAACACAGACTGACTCTGCTTCTGGGGATCAAAGCTTCCAAATGGATAAGTGTCCATTCAGAGTCGGGAGTGAAAGCAGTCGGTTGAAAACGCACGAATTGTTTGATCCAGCTGTGATGGTTTTAGAGTTCATTCGTGGTGTCAGGTTCGATGAGCGGAGAACAGAGAGCTTCCCATCAAAGTCAGATTGTGCCATCTGCCAGAGATCAGTGTTATACATGATGACATGTTGTGCTGCTTTCATTCTGAGATCTGGTCATATTTCCCCCCCAAAAAATCTCTTTCTTTATATTTTTCTATCAAAGTGAGAAAAAAATCACACTTGTCACCTTACCCAGAGAAACATCCACTTGTCAATCAAGGCAAGCTGTTAGCTGATCATTAGCCACCACCCGATTTGTCCTGCACATACTAGGATACGCCCACTTTTCAATAAATTCCTCCTGCTTGTATATCCTGTTCATCATAGACATCACGATACAGAAGTTAGGTCCTCTCAACCTGCTGTTTCAGGTGGATTTTAGGACTAAACAAATTGATAAATATAAGGATGTAGAAATGGTTAATCACAAAAAAGATGAAGGGCTTTAATCAATCGTGTGTATGATGTAGCTTCTCTATCATAGTTTGACCTAAACAATCAGTAAGACTCGGTACTGAGCAATAATTGTCTCTCGGCTCTGAAATGTGCAGCATAATAAATGTCAATCTGCTGCCGTACAGGTCTATAATGTTTTTAACCAGTGATTATTGGCTGATTGGTTAAATGTTTAGTTCTTATGCCCATCGTGAATGTTCCAGGTGAATGTTTTGACTGTTGCAGTAAAACTATGGAGCAATGTTTAGACATGTAGGTGCCTGTTTTGCCTGTATCATATACTTGGACAGAAGCAGGTCATGCAACACACATTCCTGAAGTTTCTTGTTAAATGCAAGCTAGTAATTGTGTATAATTTAACGGTTGGGAACATTTTTGCAAATCTTTAATGAGAATAGAAATAGAATAGAAGAAATTCAATTTAAATCAGAAAAAAGCAGCAAATGAGAGTCTCTTAATTGATCTGTCTATTGACTTCTATGAGGATCAGTAGCTCTAATGCTGTAAAACCTTTGGAGACAGTGCAATGTTTTTAAAGGACAATATCAGATGTGTTGCAGCAGACAGTCAGTTCCAGCCTAATGCTTTCAGTGTGTAGCTTTTAGTAAAAGCTGTGTTGATATTTCCATAAAACTAAATTCAGCCTCCATAAGGGTGTAGCTGCAGAGACAGGACGAGCAATTATGTTGTCATGTAGCGTTATATGATTAAGCTCCTTTGCTGCAGGGCCATATTTCACAACTTCAGGCAGTGAACCCAAAAAGAAGTATCTATTAGAAAAAAATCCAGTTATTTACTGTATACAGTGTCCATGCATGTAAGACCTGTAGAAGCAGTTTTGATGCAACGGTGCATGGAAGCATCCTGAGCTAAATTTTGGTTATGTCATTATAAAGTGTGACGTTCGCCTTGTTCAGCGACACGTACGTTTTATGATGTCAACCTTTTTATAGTAACCTGCTGCAAACTATTAGAGGATCGAGTGTTGAGTTGGCGAAGACGTTTTACAAGTTTAACGCCTCGTGTCATGTCCTTCATACCGACGCCTTGCTACCGTAGCTCAGGGGTTCCCACACCCCGAAATAACGGTGCCAGAGAATCACACCCAGACCAACTCTGGGGTCACGTGGGGACAATGAAAATCGGAAGGCTGAATTTTTTTTTATTTGGATAGGTTTATTTTAAAATTGAACTACTATTTTTACTATGTTTTTGATTTTTTTAGTTATACGTTACATATTTTTAGTTATAGATTTAAAATCTAAACTAGATCATCTAAACTAGGCCTAAATAATCTTTTTTGATTGAAAACTGAGATTTCACATCATCAAACCGTCGCCTCCCTGATATTTACTACTTTAAGTTAAAAGATTTTCTTGCTCTACTTTAGGTTAAAACATAGATGGTTCTTTTAGTTCATTATTTGTAATAACTGCTGTTAATAAAGAAAGCAAGCACTTGTTAATAAATAGAACCATGATGCAAGTTTCTGTGATGCTTATAAATGTCGTTGTGCACTGAAACTTGATTTGAAAAAAAATTGTGAATGAAATCCAAATCGCAGTATCTGCCAGAAATATCACAATTCAGTATTTTCTTCCAATCATCTCAGCCCGCTAAATTTCAGAGCTCGTGCTCCAGCCCACGTTCAGCTCAGCATTCATGAGTCAGAGCTGTGGTGTGAGGAGCAGCAGCAGGTGGAGCTGCTCAACAGTTGTGTAATGTGTCCGCTGTGGGAACGGTGACGCAGCTAAAGTCACCTACCAGTTCACTTTTCCTGCTTTTTTTATAAGTGCATCAGCAAACCTGATTCAAACGAATCAAAACTGAATTATTAGTTGTTGTTTTTTATCGGCACCACTTGCTCCGGATATATCCATAATTACATAGCTGCAGGGCCAAGGAGTAATGTTGTCATTGTGTAAATATTCAAGTGTCAATAAGGGCTGCAGGCTTTTCGTTTTGAAATTATTATGTGTAAACACTTCTGTCACTAAGGTTTTTCAGAAAGGTTTGCTGATTTAGCTTTTTCCATGTTCATGCAGTCGTGTCCGGTTGTTTGTTTGTTGTCCAAAAAAATCACAGTGCAAACTACTACTACCTGTGCATTTCAGCTGGGAATCCATTTTTTTAAGATACAATTTCAAAACAGTTGATTAAAAGGAGAAAAATCTAGAATTCAAAATAAACAAAAAACAACAAGATCTAATTTAAAGGAAGTTGATTTAAAGGGGGGAAATCACAACTTTAAAATTAACAGAAATAAGAACTAAGAACAGAAATGAAAACTTATTTGAAATGAAATAAGATTAAAAATCCTAAAATTTGTTTAAAAAAAAGATATAAAAAGATATAATTTAAAAACAGAAAACAGTTGATTTAAATGGGGAAAATTACAAATTTAAAATAAAAACAAATTTTAGTAAAATTAAATAAGAATAAAATTCCCAAAAATTGAAATTAAAAATGAGCAGTATATCATTAAAAACAGTTAACTAAAAGGTAAAATTGACAAATTTAAAATAAAAAAATAAGAATAATCAGAAAATAAAATATAATAAAATAATTAAAGCTTAAAAAAATCTAATTTAAAACAAGCAAGATATGATTTAAAGACATTTGACTGGACATGCATCTTCTCTCCACTGTTCCGCAGCCGTTCGTCATCCATGACATGGACACCCTCCAGCTGGCGGAGCAGACGCTGCTGACTAAGATGGTGGGCTCGGCGGGCGTGCTGAAGGACCGGGAGGCAGAGGTGCGGATCTTCCACTGCTGCCAGTGCACGTCGGTGGAGACGGTCACGGAGCTCACGGAGTTCGCCAAGTCCGTCCCCGGCTTCTCGAACCTGGACCTCAACGACCAGGTGACTCTTTTGAAATACGGCGTGTACGAGGCCCTGTTCGCCCTGTTGGCCTCCTGCATGAACAAGGACGGGCTGCTGGTGGCCTACGGCTCGGGCTTCATCACCCGGGAGTTCCTCAAGAGCCTGCGGCGGCCGTTCAGCGACATGATGGAGCCCAAGTTCCAGTTCGCCATGAAGTTCAACTCCCTGGAGCTGGACGACAGCGACCTGGCTCTGTTTGTGGCTGCCATCATCTGCTGTGGAGGTAAATCAACTCTGACTTCTGTCATTTAATCACACGAGCATTTAAAGGGTTATAATTCTCTAAATGAATGGATATTTTAATATACTTCTGATGAGGACTTGAGAAAGTTGGTTAAAACATTGGTGATTACACTATAGATGATTTTATCATGTATTTAGGTATCAAACTCTGTGGATGATATTATAATAATAAATGTATATTTCAATATATTTATGGTGAGGACTTGAGGAAGTAAAGGAAATATTATAACCATAGAATATTTTATAGCAGTTTTAGGAAGGGGACATTTATGTATTAAGGGATCAAAGTGAGTATTGTTTTTAATCTGACACAATCTGGCAGTAAACTTCAAAAACATAAATAAATAGTATTCCTAATCCATGACCGATCATAGATTGTGATGATAATCAACTTTGCATTTATTCTATGGAAAATAATTCATTTTTTGTGTTTTTTCATTAATAAAGTTGACATGTAAAAATCAAGGGTTAAAAATCTGAAAATGAATGTTTTATGTTATGGAGCTGGAAAGAAAAAGCAGCAATATGTTCCCTGTCATGAGGCAGTTTTTATCCTCAACGACTCTAACATGCAGTAAAAGTTAATGGTGCATGAGAGCTAATAAATCTATTAATCTGCAGCAGTCTATTCTCTTTTTATTTTCTCTCAGCATTCACTTCCTCTCAAGACAACTGCTTAGATATCCCATATGTTTCACAGAACATAAAGGCATTCTGTAGCTGTTTAAAAGATGTGATTCTAACAAGAAATCATGTGTTTGGGGTCTGACTGTCATGTTTTTTCTTCTTTGTTTTGCCTCCTGTGATCAGACCGACCAGGCCTGGTGAACGTGGGACACATTGAGCGGATGCAGGAGAGCATTGTGCAGGTGCTACAGCTCCACCTTCTGGCCAACCACCCCGACGACACTTTCCTCTTCCCCAAGATGCTGCAAAAACTGGCCGACCTGCGGCAGTTAGTCACCGAGCACGCGCAGCTGGTGCAGGAAATCAAAAAGACAGAGGACACCTCACTGCACCCACTCCTGCAGGAGATTTACAGAGACATGTACTGAGGATTTGTGGAGTAACCGGGAGAGGCACTCTGCGAACCATCTCCTTTTTTTTCAGGGACAGGAGAAGAAGAAGAGTCCTCCATAAGCTAGGGTTGAACCACTTAACCCCCCCAATGCAACAAGAGTTAGCTTTGGCTTCTGTCAGCACAGGACGGCCTGTTTAAGCTCACCAAGCGGCTGGTGGCTCTCGTGATTTGACAATAGGGTTGAAAAGGGGTTTTGGAAAAATTCCCAGTAAATTTCCAGAAACTTTTCATGGGAAGTTAAGCTGGGGAACATTAAGCACCTAACCTACCAGCCAGCTAGCTACTGTATGAATACATTTTTATTTAATATTTGCCAGTTAAACATTAATACCATTATAGATCAAATATATTTATCTCATAATATTATCAAAACTTACTTTACCAAGCTAAGAGCGATAATAACAGAACGTTATGAGACAGAACTGTCTGAGGTCACACGCTGTGTCCCTCCGCCCTGTTGCTTACTGAAGAAAGTAGTCCCGAGTATTTGCTTCATGTGTTGTAATCTTACAGTTAATATCTCATAGTATGGTGAATTGGCAGGTCACAACTCATCCACCACAGCTTTTGGGAGTTGCTGGATTGTGTATTTGCTGAGTTTGACGACGAAAACCAAAAAATACCATTAGCCGCATAGTAGTAGTATTAACTGAGCAGCTTACAGCTCTGCTCCGCTGGTCAGCTGGCTGTGTCTATGTGAATCATCACGAATTACATGAATTTTCAAAAATGTTGAACTATCCCTTTCAAGCCAAGATTATGCTACAATATAATTTCCCAACTACACTACCATTCAAAAGTTTGGGGTCACCCAGACAAGTTAGTGTTTTCCAGGAAAAGTCACACTTTGATTTATCACCATGAGCAAACACATTGTGGAAATGGGCCTCTATACACCTATGTAGATATTGATGCACCAAAAACCAGACATTTGCAGCTAGAATAGTCAATTACCACATTAGCAATGTATAGAGAGAATTTCTGATTAGTTTAAAGTTATCTTCATTGAAAAAGAGTGCTTTTCTTAAAAATATGGAAAATATGGAAATTTCTAAGTGACCACAAACTTTTAAACTGTAAAGTATATTTAAGCTCCCTGTTGAGGTCCAACCTTTAATTTAATACATTTTGGATTTATTCCTATATATTCCTGTTAATTCCCATGGAAAGTTTCCAACTTTGAAAATTCCTGGAATTTTTCAACCCTATTTGACAGTGATCTCCTTGAGATATGACATACAGCTGATTGAGCCTCCATCTTGACACCATTGTAGTCAATCTCCAGCCAAACTCTTGGATAAAAAAAAATACAAAATGCTACTTTTAATTAATTTGGAATAATTTTCGGAGACCTTCATGGTTATTCCTACACTGACCCCCGCCCCAAGAAAAAATCCTTAAAGACAGTGAACTTTACAGTCGCCACTCCAGCAGTATGTTTGAAAATAGATTTTTATACTGATGTCAAAGCGCAAAGAGCCATATTTCCTCACAGTTCTCAACACCCAAGTGACTTCAGTGGCAGCAGCAACATTAAGACAAGGCAGCTTCTGTCAGAATCACCCGCCAATAAAGATCAATAAAGGGTAGTCATGGTTGTCTAAGCACCAGCCCTCCAGCATAGATCTTCACATTTCTATACTCAGAGACAACTGTGATGTTACTAGGCTCCTGAACAGAATCATGTAGTTGTGCTGTAGGTCTTCAAGCCATAAAAAGTTTATACTGTTAATTCTAAAGAGGTTTCTCATATTTTTCTTCTTGCTGACCAGACGGCATGAAGATTTGGTGAAGATTCATCACTACAAACAACTGAAGTTGAACAATTCTCCACAAACTCCACAGGCGATATTATTATTAGTTTGTTTTTTACACTTAAAGTGATAAAATCTTCACAATTCTGAGGTTAGTCAAGACTGAAATGACACACAGACACAGATTAACCTTGTAAATACGCCACAGTGCACATCTGAAGCACAAACATGCCTGTGAAACATAATATGAGGCTATTTTATACTGGAACTCCTGTTCACTGCCTTCTACACACACAAAAAACACACACCACACACACACACACAGACGTTTTGGCACTCCATCCTGTTTTTGTGTTCTGGTATTTGGCGGCTAACGTCAAGACAAACAACCTTAAATACCGGCAGCACTTAAAAGCGGATATGCTGTTATTCTCCTGTTTGTTAATTTCTCACTTGGTGAAAACCCTCCTCAGAGTTAGATCTTATTAATTAACTGGTGACGTATGCAGTCGATTCGGGATTCAGGGGTCTTTTGTAAACCTTTTTTATATATATATGAATTACGATGGCAAATGAATAAAGTAATCTACCTTATTTCATTATGGAACGATACATTTATCCATCACACACTTGTCATATCTGGTGAAAGAGGTCTGTGTTGTTCTTGCAGCTTGGTGTCAAAATCAGAAAGATACCACCTACACGTTTATAGGCTATGGTGAGACACAAAGTATTTTTTTAATCTGAATTAGACAAGTGTCTGGTGATGGAAGATAAAGACCAAATAATTTTCCACGAGTAGATTTTGTTTGTCTGCTATAACCACGTATGTAAAAAAAGGCCACTCCTGGATTTTGTTATATGATACTGTCCCTTGTAAATGCTTGAGAGAAGACCCACATTACAGGAAATGGTGAAATGCGCATGTCTGATAGTTTGAAAAATATATATATATATATAGAAATATATATACCTGAATCTGTGGGAGAATGAATATATATGTATGACTAAATCTGATAATTGTTTGTTTGAAATGGCACGACTGAAGTGTGCAGTGTAAATAGACTTAAGGGTAATCCGAATATCCGTAAAATCTGAATCCCGTCAGGGACATTCCTTTTGTTAATTGCTATTTTTTTAGATAGAGAACCATCAAGTCGTTTGGTTCATTTCAACTGAGCTTCATTTGTGTTTAAATCAAGTGCTTATGATATAATCTGATGGCCTACGTGCACTTTGCAGGACTGCACACAGGCCCACAACTTTGGGTAGTTGATTAAAAACTTGACCTCCCATGACCTTTAGATACAATGAAAACAACAGCTCAGCACAGATCGTACAGTACTTTACCGATCTCCTCTTTTTATACAGTCAGGTTGCACATAAGGAAACAAATGGGGTAATATATATGCACATAACTTCATCATCACTATCAGAAAATGCTCCATAGTTCCATCCTCGTATTGAACAAACCAATCTGCTCCGTTTTATTTCTCTCGACAAATCGCGTCTCTGTTGGTTGAACAGAGGAGCTGAATGCACTTATAATTTGCCATCACATCACCTGCTATTACAGTAGTCAGAAGATGCAGTAATGAAAATGCAGTATATATTGTTTTATAATCCTGTTTTGTCACACTTTTCGTCTGACTTTTCTCTCTCCTCACTTCGCTGCTATATTGGACTATCTCACCAAATGTTTTTTTTATTTTTAACGCCACAAGTAGATTACTGACCTTTAAAGCTGCCTCATATATATATATATATATATATATATATATATATATATATATATATATATATATATATATATATATATATATATATATATATATATATATATATATATATATTATTCTCACAGAATGTCAATACCACGTGCAGATTTCTTTCAATGCAGCTCAGTTTTTTCCCCTCCCTCGCAGACTTGGATATCCCGGGTTTTGCTTTAGGGAGGATTAACCACAAACAAACCTGTGCCTTAGCGTGTGCCCATGCCATAATAACACTTGAGATTCCGATTAAGACTTGACTCGTGCACACACACACTTTTAGTATTATACAAAGCTGGGTGTCCGCGGCTAGAAACGGCTGCTTCTGACACAACTGGGGCAACGCAGACAGGAAATTCCGTCAAAAACGACAGATTTAGGGTATCTATCCTGTATAAACGACAATAAAACAGAGGCATAAAAATGCTATTGACATTTTACCGTACAAAACCGTAACAATGAAGGATTAGCTTTAAGAAAAAAACAGAAAAAAATGGTTAAAGCGATGCAGTCTGGCCCAGGAGGAGAAGTCATGTAAATTTGTGATGTCTGCTTACCCTTAGGAATGTCTCGTTTGTGTTGAATTGACAAGGGACTTTTTTAACTTGTATCAGGGAAACCTAGTCTTCCTTTTGTTGAACTAGCTCAGGACATAGAAAGGCACTGTTCTTCCTTTTCTATCTCTCTTTTTTCTCGTTTTCTTTTTTCTTTCTGGAATGAGTTCACAGTTCTCTGCCTTGCAGCATGCAAACACCAACAATATTGATTCAATTGACCTTTATTTTATTTTTTTTCTTCCAAAACTGACAGAAAACATGTTACCAGGGGGGCAGTAGTGATAGGAATTAGGTATTTGATTATTTTTTTTTCTTCCTGGATTTCATGGAGTTTGTTTTTGTGGCTATGGTGTCATGCAAAGAGACATCAGAGACTGTCTTTGGATGTGATGTTATTGTGTACTGTGGCTTGGTAACAATACTGTAAATGTTTGATGAATGTATATCTAGTCATTTAAACAATGAAAAAGTTGACATTGAATGGATTTAAAATAAAATGATTTAAAATCCAAGCTATTTGTGAACGTTTGTTACAAATCAAATTGACAACTGTGGGTTACTATTAAGTATTTTTATTAATATTCCTGATGATAAGCATTATTTGTTAGTATAGAAACCCCAAATACAAAGAAACGTATAGAACAAAGCAAAATACAATGTCTAGTTTGTTATATGGTTCATCATGTTCAAACCTGCTGTCTTCATTATATTAGCTGTAATTTTACAGATTTAATAAGTAGATTAATATGTAGATTTTATAAATTATGACACCAGTTAACTGGAGCAGGGGTGTCAAAGTCAATTTCATCCCGGGCCACATCAGTGTTCTGGTTTCCCTCAAAGAGCCAAATGTAAAGATCATATATATGTATCTACGTATTATTGTTATATGTTATTATATTAGATAATTGCCTGTCCACTCATAATAGAAGAAATAATGTTATATTGTTAGCGTCTAATTATTCAAAACATGCAAAACATGTAAAATCATCACAGATATCTAGAGACTCATACAAGCATATGCTGATAACCACTGTTAAATAGAAAACCCAAGAAAGTAATGATAAATGCACTTCAACAAAGGAAAATAAGGAAAAAAGGAAAGTTTCCTGTTTTTAAACAACCTAAACGAAGTCGTACAAAGACAACGTGACCCGTGTGTCTCTGTTAAGTTCAAACATTTATTCAGTCTGTTCAAGCTCTTTGAGGGGCCACGGAAAATGAGGTGCCGGGTCAGATTTGGCCCCCGGGCCTTGAGTTTGACACATATGAACTGGAGGGTCTAATTCATTAATTCATTCATAAAGATTATCAGGGGCACTCTCCTTCCTCAGGTCCTGGGTAGTCAGGTCCACTTTCCTCCACGACCAGGCCCATGCCTGTAATCCTAAAAGAATCTGCACCAAGTACATCTAGCCTGATTCCATCTTCGGACACCGGCGGCCCCTGTAGGTGAAGCTCCGCTCCGCCAGGGGGCTCCACTGCCTCCCGCCGCGTCTCCTCTTCACCTCCTCGGCTCCTCCTCCTCCGTCTTCTTGTCACATTGTCCAACATGGCTACGTCCATAGCAAGGACCTGCCGCTATGTATCGCGGCACAGGTCCGGCCTCCTCCCGAGTCGCCTGCGGGTCTGGATCCGACCGGAGCGCCACTGTTCCCCGGCCGCAGGCGGCGGGCTCCTCTACGGACTCAACAAACGCGGGTTAGTGAAAGACTCGTTCCCGGAGAAAGCGGCTCAGGACGAGCTGCCCCGGCTGCTGCAGTCCGGCTCCCAGACCGTGTACTGCGGCTTCGACCCCACCGCTGACAGCCTCCACGTGGGGAACCTGCTCGCGCTCATCGGCCTCATGCACTTCCGCAGCGCGGGCCACCACGTCCTCGCGGTGCTCGGAGGCGCCACGGCGCAAATCGGGGACCCGAGCGGGAAGACGAGCGAGCGCGAGCGGCTGTCGGCGGACGCGGCGGAGGCGAACACCTGCCGCATCCGCGACAGCGTCCAGAGCATTTTCACCAACCACGAACTGTACTTCCACGCCGGATCCCGGCGGCTCGGAACCGTCACGGTCCTGAACAATCTGAGCTGGTACAAGGACCGGGGCGTGGTGGGCTTCCTGTCCGAGGCCGGGAGACACTTCAGGATGGGGACCATGCTCAGCAGACACAGCGTCCAGTCCAGGCTCAGGAGCGAAGCCGGCATGAGCCTCACGGAGTTCACCTACCAGGTGTTCCAGGCCTACGACTTCCACCACCTGAACCAGGTCTACGGCTGCAGGATCCAGCTGGGGGGCAGCGACCAGCTGGGGAACCTGATGTCCGGACACGACTTTATTCAAAAGTAAAGACATTTTCACAGCAGCCATGTCGATATGTGGGTAAACAAAGGTGTTAATGATGATACTAATCAAGCTTCTGTTCCAATTAGTGTAACAGACACCGACCAGTTGCTGCAGCAACATCTGGGTCAGAACCTTAATGGACAGAGTTGCAATTAATCGATTAGTTGATTGGTTGATAAAATGGCGTGGAGCTGAAGATTCAACGTGAAATGTGACTAAAATGTCAGAAAAACAGTCCACAACCCAAAGATCATCAGTTTACTGCTGTAGAAGACTAAAGAAACCAGAAAATAATCAGATTTAAGAACAAGAACCACAGATGTGGACATTTTCTTCTTAAAAATGACTCGGGTTAATTAATGGATTATCAAAATAGTTGGTGATAAATGTAATAGCTGGCAATTAATCGATTAATCAACCACTTTCATGGCAGCCATATTCAGATGTAGGTGTTATAATATGAAGCTAATTAAGCTTTTTTTTTGTCCAGACCAACAGTCCACAACCCAAACATCATCAGTTTATTATTATAGAAGACTAAAGAAACCAGAAAATAATCAGATTTGAGCTGGAACCAGAGAATTTGGACATTTTCTTCTTAAAAATGACTCTAGTTGATAGACTACATTTGTCTTCATCATATTTCTAGTCCATCATTAACTTTTCCAACTTGATTCATTTATCGAACTGGTTCATTTCTTTACTGGAAAATGTTGGTTTTGGTTTCAGTCGTGACGTTTCTTGCTTTTTTGGACAGCTGCCAACGGTCTTGACTCATATTTTACAGCTGACTGTGGGTGTCACAACACTTTCTTTCAATTTGTAAACATGGCTGAACTTTAAATTTGCATCTCTTATGAAAAAATGAAATGAATAGCATCACATTAGTAATTAAAGTAATGAGCACCAGTACTTTTCAAAACCAAATCATCCATTTTTCTCAAACAGTTTTAAGGGATGGCCTACAAGAAAAAATCAATTAGATTATTTGTTTTAATCTTTCTAATCACAATAATTAGAGCCAAGTGATGATGTGTTCTGTAATGATGTATTTAGTGAACTACTGATTTGTTCACATACTTTGGGAATCATTTATTTTATTGGTAAAAGTGAAAATGTCTTTAAATTTTATTAAAATAGAAATCTTAGTTTAAATCAATTGTACATTAGTTTGAAATTTTAGGTAAAATCGTGCAGCCCTGGGTCTTAAAGCACAATTTTAATGTTAATATTAAACATTATAAATGTGTAAAGCAAGTTTATTTTATAGCACATTTCAACAACAAGGTAATTCAATGTGCTTTACATAAAACATTAAAAGCATCAGGATAGAATTTAACAAAACAGTTGATTGAAAAGGGAAAAAAACTAAATTTTAAATTAAAAAAGCAGAAGTAAAATAAATAAGATTAAAAATCAACAAATGTATCCAATTTAAAAGTTTTACAGTTTATAAACGGTTGATTAAAAGGGGAAAATGTACTAAATTATCTGTAAAATAATCAAATTGCTACCAGCTGCATTGTTGTACATTACATCAGACATCTGTTCATATATATAACTAGTTTTATTAGTTCTCCACACATTATTGTCTGATTTACCGATGCCAGACATGACTCTGAGGTAATAACTCCAGTAATAATTGCGTATTTCTCTCCAGGGTGAGCAGGGAGGAGGTTTACGGCCTGACCATCCCTCTGGTGACCAGCTCTGTTGGGGATAAGCTGGGGAAGACGGCAGGAAACGCAGTGTGGCTCAACAGAGACCGGACGTCTCCCTTCGAGTTCTACCAGTTCTTCCTCAGGCAGCCGGACGCTAGTGTGGAAGAGTAAGTGAAGTTTGATCCACACATTTTATATCAACAGAAAAAAGCAGAAGAATCTAAGACATGAGTGTCCATCAGATTGTCACATTTTTATTAAATGGTATGATATTAATATAACAAAGTCTTAGTTAATCACATTTTTTTGAGCAGACAGTAATAAAGCAAGGTTTAAAAAAAAAAAAATCTCTGCTGACCTGTACCAGGTCAAAGTCGATTTCATCCTGGGCTACATCAGCGTTCTGGTTTCCCTCAAAGGGCTAATTGTAAAGATCATATATATGTATCTACATATTATTATATATATTATTATATTGGATAACTGCCTCTCTACTCATAATAGTTCTAGTGATAATTTGCTAAGTTTTTAAATTGAATTTAAAAATATGCTGATGAGGAAATAATGTTATATTGTTAGTGTCTAATTAAAAAATGCTGCAGCAAAACATTGAAACTCACAGATATCTAGAGACTCATACAGGAATATGCTGATAACCACTGTTAACTGTTTTATTTAGTATTGGATTTATCAAAGACTGGAATCTATGGTTTTGTGTTGCTATGCTAAATATTAAAGAATAGAAAGTCCAAGAAAGTAATGACAGATGTACTTCAACAAAGGAAAATAAGGAAAAAAGGAAAGTTTCCTGTTTTTAAACAACCTTCATGACCAATTGAGAAACGATTTTGGAGGAAACAAAGTCGTACGTGACCAGTGTCTCTGTTAAATTCAAACATTTGTTCACTTTTCCATCTCTCAATAAATCACACAAGTCTTGAGGGGCCACAGAAAATGCTGGGCTTTGGGTTTGGCACATGATCTAAATGCAGCCTGAACAGGTATAGATTTTCACTAGTTCCACTATCAATCAAACTACTGAACAGTAGCAGATTAACTGTGAATGTGGATATGGTGTGTTTTAGTGTGTGTGGGGGTGTATGGGAGCATGTGAGTGAGTATTTTTCATTGTGTAATATTTGGAATCTGTGTACTGGTAGGTAGTTTGTGCAGTGACTGTGGACATGTATGTGATAAGTTTGGTTGGACATCATGTAATAATTTCTGTTTGTTGGAATTGTGCAATTTGTTTTGTATTTTTTTGCATGTTTGAAAACGTTTAAGCCCATGTGAACAAATTAGTTGTTTAAGAATAGAAACATTTTTTATTTAATCACCACTTGTCTGATTATAGTGCAAAGGTTTTTTTTAAATTGAAATGGAAAAAAATATATTTCCTGTAGTCCATCATTTTTTGTACATTTTTTGATTGCTTTATTCCAATGCTTTTCCTTTTAGTTTTATTCAGAGACTGCATCATTATATTGTGTATAATATACAGTACGTAGTAAATGATTATTGAACCATCTTGTGCTGGTGTTCCTCAGGTACCTGAAGCTGTTCACCTTCCTGCCGCTGGCGGAGGTGGAGCGGCTGATGGAGCAGCAGAGACAGGATCCAGGTAAACGACTCGCACACAAACGGCTGGCTGCAGAGGTCACCAAGCTGGTGCATGGAAAGGAAGGGCTGGAGACTGCCAAGAGGTCAGAACGGGAATATGCAACGTTGTAGAATATAATACTATCTTCAGAACATAAAAACAGAATCTATAGTATGTTCATCTTATATTTAACGGAGATTTGACTCATTAAATTGTAGAATTAAAGAAGAAATCTTTGAGTGAAGTGCTGCAGCGTTGTACCGTCAGTTAGCAGATCACGTAGAAGAATGTGCAGAGCAGCACAGTGAACTCATACTTGATGATGATATAATTGCAGATGTACGAACGCGCTGTTCCACAGCAGCGTGCAGGCCTTGGAGGAAATGAGTGATGAGGAGCTGCAGGAGCTTTTCAGGGAGGCTCCTTTCCACGAAATGCTGCTGGAGCCAGGAACCACTGTTATAGAGGCCTGTCGCAAGGTCAACGCCATTCCTGATGGAGCCAAAGGGTGAGAACCACAAATCCTGCTTTAACTGATTAAAATTCCAGGCTGGAAGCAACTAAGACTTTCCCCGAAACCTGTTTTAAAAATCTGTAGTAGTCATATTAATCTGTGCTCCTGAATACATGAATGAAAATTAAAGGCTCACTCCACTGACTTAATGTTTGTTTTTTTGCATTTATTCAAATGAAAGTATTTAAATGTCTTTTTTTCTACGACTTTGAGCCTCATAATTAGGTTCTATTCACCTGCATTGTATATAAATATGAAAACACAATTTCTATAACAATTTGTGTTTTTGCAAGTTTTGTGTTCTGTTTAACTTTCTTTATTTTAAGTGCATATTCCTTTATTAGTCATTTTTTTCATGATAATAAAATGGTGTTAAAAAGGGTGTTCAGTTTCACAAGCTCATGATGACTTTTTAAAAAATTTTATTTACAATGACATAAAGAGAAAAGGATCAAATTTTCACATTAGAAGCCTTTTTTTAATTTTACAAGGATCATTTTAAATGTTAATGACTGCTCTTGAATTATATCTCATTCCAGGAGGCAGCAGGAAAATGCACCATCTTTACCAAACAGTCTTGTGTGAGGATACTTAGAGATAATCAGTATAATTTATCAGATGTGTTTAGATATTAGTTGGAATTTTCATCATTTGCATCAATAATTTTGTCCTGACTATTTTAGAGAAGATCAGCAAACTCTGTGCTAACTGCCATTCTGAATGTGTATGTGTTCAGGTATCGGATGGTTTCAGAGGGAGCCGTGTGTATTAACCACAACCGAGCAGACAAACCGGAGCAGGTACTGATCCCCAAACTCCACATCCTGTCCAACGGACTCACGCTGCTCCGAGTGGGAAAGAAGAACTTCTACATCATCAAGTGGCTCAGTCTATGAAGCAGCTTCTGGTTTACAGTGCTGGACTGACTGGTGAAGGTAGGCCAGCTGCACCTCTGCAGGGTCACTGAGGACACATGGACGGACTGGTGATTTGGAACATTATGGGGTTTAGATCCTAAACTCCTCCTGGTTACTTCTAGTTGTTCTATAAATATGTATATGTACAGATCTGATGTTTATATAAAGCTATGGTATTAAAAGTTTTCATATAAAAATCGCTGCCTGCTGACATTCAACTGCTACTTTGTCTTCTAAACGGCCACTAGGAGGCAGCGTTGCTCCAGTCAAAGCAGAGGCGCTGCAGGCCTCCACAGCTGCACCACATATCCTGCTGTGACCCCCATAGGTAAATAATTGCTCTCAGTAAAATTAAATGGCATCATTTCTCACAAACAGCTTCAGGTTCCATTTCGAGGAAATCGCGTTTCCTTCAATCCCACATGAGGCCGAGGCCAACGACTGTCTCACCGCGGCTGTTTGTGCTGTTCTTAGTGGTGGAAGGTGTAAAGTGAACTTGAGAGAAAAGAAAGATGTTTGACAACGTTTAGAAATGAGCTCGTTCAGTTCATCGATTATTTTTAGGATGCATGAATTTAATGTCTATTAGCAGAATTTTTTTTTTCCAAAATTGCCAGTATAATTTTCCACAAAGAACAGCATTTTCATTGTGGTGTAAAAAACTATTTCTAGCTTTCTGCTCGTGGTGCCTTGGGTCGCCATTTTATTTTTTGGGGGGGATTTAATTTTTTTTTATTCATTCATCAGCTCATGAATCTGAATGTAAAGATGAGTGTCTCTTTGGTCACAGTCTCCTGGGGGCCGGTGTGGATGAGGAAGGGTCTTGTGTTGACCTTAACTTACCCTATTCATCTCAGGAGAATGAGTGGAAATACCAAATTGTAGAGATACACTTTGACCATTTTTACAGACGCTTTTCTGTTTCTGACAGTAAACACTGGATAGTTTTGACATTTGGTGAGGGCAGGGGGGGCAGGGTGTACCTGCTGTAGCTGAGGGCCCACATCTCGTGAGTTAGTTTCAGAAATGCTATCTCTTTTAAGGTGGAATTTTTAAATATTTTGACTAAACATTTCAACAAATTCTCAGAAAGAACTACTTTTTTTAAACATATTTCCAAATCTTTGTGCAGCTAGATTAGTTGTCGCATCCGATTTTAATATCATGTTTAATATATAAAAGGTTCTAGACAATATGGTCTGTTCAGTCTTTGGCTTTTATTCAAAAAAGCTTAAATTGAAAAGCAATTGTGATTAGGTCTCAAACTTCAGTCTTGAGTTTTTTTTGCTATTTTGATGTATTTTTAAAACAACATTATACTAGCCTGCTAAATGATATTCCAATGTGTCTGCAGCTTTTCATCCCTAACCAAAATTGCATGTTATCCAATCCAGTAACTGAGAAAGAAAACAAATGTAAACTCATAAAAGGCAACGTGTTTATTTTTAAAGGCAGAATATGCAGGATTTCAGTATATAAATGGCCCTCTCAATCATCACTTATGAACACGCACCTACACAATGAGAAAAGTAGAAAATACAGGCAGAGGGCAGCAGGTTCTCTGCATAAACACCACACTCTACCACACTCTTCTAGTGGCTCATAAGTGATGATTGAGAGGGATTACTGTTGCATATGTTGTTTTTTTAGGGAAATCCTACATACTGTTAAACAAAAAATGAAAGCCTACTAAAATTGAAACTTTTCTTTTGAGTATACGCAAACAGTCATTTCTGCTTTTGTCACCAACTAAATCCATACATTTCACAATTTAAAAAAAGAGTTTGGGTTTTACTAGTGATTTACAGACTTCCTGGTTGTGTTTTTTTAAAAAAAATAAATAACTACTCGGTTCCACCTTAAGAGAGGTGGGCGGGCTCAAGCGCTCGCACCAATCAGCGGCCTTCTTCGTATTTAAATAGCTGTATGTGTCAATCATCCCCCCTCCCCTCCCCGAGTCAACCTCCCCTCTCAATCCCAAGTACATCTCTCAATCGCCATATTGGGTACTGAGAAGGTTTGTCTGCAGTTTCTCTCACTACGGGACAAGCTGACAGAGCCGCTTCACTTCTTCTTCATTCTGCACTTTTGGTTTTTGATGAAACGCGGACGCGACTTTCGGCGTGAACCCACCGCGGCCGCTACAGTCTCCGGTTCGACGTATGCATGGCATAAGTCGTTTTTACGCTTGTTTTGGATCTTGCGCAGCGACGAGAGGAGATAGCTGTTGTATTTGAGCGTGTTTTTTTTCTCCTCCCGTTCCTCTTCCCTCCTTAATCGCGAAAACCTGGACGCTCCCGGCTGTTTTGAAATAAATAGTCTTTCCTTTTTGGGGGGAAAAAAATGTCAGATGTTCGACTTTCAAACGGGAGCCCGACGCTGGAGCGCACGGACCCCCGGGTGTCGGATCACCCGAAACCCTCCGCCTGCAGGAGCCTCTTCGGCTCGGTGGATCACGAAGAGTTAAAGAGGGATTTAAAGGGACATTTGCGGGAGATGGAAGAGGCTGCCTCCGCCAAGTGGGGCTTCGACTTCGCCAATCACACGCCGCTGGTGAACGGGAAGCTCGAGTGGGAATTAGTGGGCAGCAGAGACGTCCCGGATTTCTACCGGAGGCAGCCGCGGAGGGAGAAGAAGGGCGTCTGCTCCGCTGGGAATAACAATGTGGATCTTAACGGGAATCATAGCTGTGTTGTGGGCGACGACAGCGACAGATCCGACGGGCTGATGGACTGCACCGAGCAGTGCACCGGGCTGAGGAAAAGACCCGCATGCCACGGTACTGGTCCTGCAAAACCACCTCTTGTTGAATGTGTGTGTGCCAATTAACTCAGTGCACCGAAAATATGCAGTTAGAATAACCTGAAAAATTTTAATAATTTGTATAAAATGCCAATTTTGAGGATAAGCACCGTTAAATATTTTAAACTGTTTTAATTTTATTTATTTTTTTATTTATTACATCTTGACAGTGACCTTTTTATTTATTTTTTATTTATTTATTTTTTCATATATATATATATAAATATATATATATATATATTTTTTTTTTTGCAGACCCCTCGGCCCAGAATAAGAGGTCACACACCAGCTCAGAGGAGGTTATTTGTCCGAGCCTGAGCAGCCACTCTGCAGAACACACACCCAGAAAGACCAGTCCGAAGAGGCAGACGTGAGGACGGAGAAGAAGCACGGTTGGTGCAACTTTACCTTTATTATTAAAAAAAATAATAATAATAAAAAAATTCCTATATCTTCTGCTGTGTGATGTAAGATCCAGCTGCTTATCCCAGCTGTTGTTTACCTCGAAAGGCTGATGTCAATTTAAGAAAAACACCCTATTATTCATGTGTGTGCTGTCAGGTGGAACTGTTAATGCAAACCATGTGCACTTCAGATTACATTTGGACTTCAAACAACCGTGTAGCTTTGACATCCGAGATAGTTGTTTTCATGTGTGTCCTTCAAAGGCGTTGTCAGCCTGCTCCATTCATTTAGTACTACTACTAGTAGTAGTAGTAGTAGTGGGAGTAAAAGTGTTTGCAGCAGCTGAGAGAATTAACCAAAGCTTTCAGTTGGATTTTTTTTTTTAACTCGATGAGTTGTGATAAATGTGAGATTAGTGCAAAAGTAAAGTAGGAGAAAAAAAAACGTGGCTGCACATTTACACCTTTTACTACAGTTTCCGACTAAACTGTAAACAACAAGTGCTGAACAACAGTGTAGTAGTAACACGTCAGCAGCCACTGCCCTCAGAGCAGAGCAGGGACGGGAAGGGGCTGGTCTCAAGTGTGTGTGTGTGTGTGTACGCTGCACACACTCTGCACACTAATGTTACAACACACACATCTGTCTCTGCCGGTGGAGAGTGTGCAGAGGGAGCCGTGCAGGTCTGAGCTCACAAAGTGTGCTCGTTGGCCACGGTGGAGGGGAAAAAAAGACGCGAGAAGTGCAGCCTGTAGTGGCAGGATGTGAAGTGTCGAGGCTGCAGAGGAGGATAAACACCTCACTTTGACCTTTTTGCTATTTTCTTTAATTAGTCGGAAACTAGATTTTTAAATATCCAGCATCCCGAAACATGTAGAAAAGTTTTTGATGTGTCAAAAAAAAAAATCGGAAAAATAATTTTAATGTATGCTTGTTGTTGTTTTTCCCCCTGCTAGAATAATTAATATAAATAATAATCTTATATTATAATTCAAGGCAATGCAAGTGCCGATCTGAAACGCGTTGCACTATTTTTACACATAGCTTTGCACATAATTGAAGTCGTATGACTGCAGAACTGCTGCCAGTATTGTTCAATAACTGTCACAGGAGAGAACAGTTGTATTTTCAGTGTATCTGCCACAATATTTCTGCATAGTTGTTGCTTTGTAGGTTCAGCCTCCATGAGAGTTTTAATATTTTCCATGTTTGGAGATGAACACCGTGCACAAATGTCCTGTCCAGCTTCAAAACTAAAGCCTGTGTTATTAAATGTCTTATAATACAAAAGTCCCTGCATGATGCTCAAGTGTCAAACATTAACCTTGCAACTTCTGTTTTTTTCTTTTTTTTTGTCCCACAGAGCCGAAGATGTATTTCCCCTTTTACGTGGGAAAACCTCAGTGTTGGCCGATTTTTTTTATTTTTTTTTATTTTTAAAAATTTTTTTTTTTTTTTTTTTTTTTTGAAGAGGAACTACACAGCATCAGAAACATATCAACTCTCCTGAAGACGGGGGAGGACGCTGTTGAAGCACTGAATAGAAACACTAAAGTTGTGGCACTCAATTAAAGTTACTGCCTCTAAAAGCAGTCAATGTAGCAGTGTGCAATTAGGTTTGATTTCCTTTTTTGCTCCTTTTTTTACTACCTGTGTGTAAATAAATATATATTATATTATATTTCTCTCCATATGTAGCACATAAGAAAACATTATGATTTGAAAACAAATCCTTTGTGTAAAAAGGTGTGAATTTTGATTTGACTTGAAGAATTGCAGTGTAGTTTGATAAATGTTTCCAAAATGCTGTTCTGTTCTCTTTTTTTTGTTATTTTATTTTCTGAAAACCAATGTGACTTTGACACAGTCCCTAACTGCTTCAGTTAAAAAAAAAAGAAGAAAAAACACAATCATGGCTTCTTACAGTTTCTTAACAGTGTCTCTTCACTCCGTCATCTTCCTTACTCAGCAGTGAAGAACGGTACAAATGTAGCTCATCTGTTTATTTTATTTTTTAAATATTTTTTTTATTTTTCCTTCCTCTGGTCATTTCAGTGTTACCAAGTGCAGGTTATCCTATTACATCTTATTTCCCCAGGAAATCAATACAGGAAAAAAAGTAATTTCTTTTAGGACTATCTTTAAATCAACCGGTATTTATTTTGTGGTAGAGATGCTTTTAGCATCAGTTGAATCCTGGAATATGATTTTTAATTTTTTTTTTTTTGGGCTTAAATTCTCCTGCACACCTCAGCCACATTGTAATGGTGTGATTGATTTTTTTTTTTTTTCCTCTGGAGTTGTGAGGTACTCAGATATTGAAGGACAAAGACCATACAAACTGCACAGGTTGTGTTGTAAATTCATCCTCTCATTGACTGTATTCCTATTGTTTTTCACCACCTTGATGCTTCTGCACAGAGGAGGTTTTTCTGAAATGGGTTGAATGTCCTACAATACCAAATACATGGTTGCTTCAGTATGGTTATTGCCAGCACTGCCAGTGCTCCTTAAATTGACTTCACATTGTATTACTTTGTGATAACCTAGACTTTTAAATCTACATTTATGTTTGTATTTTTTTTTTCCTTTTTTTCACCAATGTTGTTAGCCTGCTGAGGATGCAAATGTGAGCATCTAAAAGCTTCCCTTTATTTGCCTAAAGTGTGGGTTATATTCAAAGAGACCAGTGTACAGCTGGATGGAGAGAGGAAACGGCTCGTCTCAGAAATGCAGTCACCATGCCTGTGTATTTGTGTAAATCTTTGCAATGTACCTATGTACATAATTTTGTAAAAACACTGAGAAATTATACTAACTTATTTATGTCAAGCTTTTTTAATGTAGAATAAAAATGGGTTTTTGATTACGGTTATCCAAAGTGGCATTTACTTTATTATAATTGTCTTATTTTGTAAAAGCATATTTTTGGTAGTTTTTGTTTTTTTTCTTATCAATAAGGTTGCAAACTGAGCCTGATAAAATATTTGATGTGCATTTTGTAATGTGTGGTTATAAAATGTGTTGCAATCAATTAAAAAGATAAAATTAAATCTGACTTGTAGTCGCCTATATATATATATTTTTTTTTGCACTTGGTCTAAAATTCACACCTCTAACACACACATAATTTGCTTCTTGTGTGAGATTGAGCTGAGAAAATGTGAAGTTAAATAACTGCCCCAAACAAAAATATTGCAACAGCAACACAATTTTCTTTTTCTATTTATATCCAAAACACTTTTTTTGAATTGCAGCAGCAGCTGTGTTGGTGGATTTCTGTGCATTAGTGCATCTTACTGCAGTGTAGTGACACTCCCAATATGAATTCACCAGCATTTTGAGCGGGCTGATGATTGACACTTTGCTTGTCCAATCAAAAGGAGTGTGTGGAAAGCAGACCACTTGTTGCAGCCAGTAGCATTCAGTAACTTATCATGGGAATGGCTTTCATGGAGGAAAAAAAAGTAACTGCTTTGAGCTCAGAATACGATCCTCAGCTGCAAGATAAACTGAGAAATAATACTGAGAGTTTCATTTTTTTTTCTTTTTTCTTTTTATTTTTTTCACTATTACTGCTTTTCCTGAAGCATCTGTGTTTCTGTGATTGTTGCTGATGGAGTGTGTGTGTGTGTGTGTGTGTGTGTGTGTAAGAGCAAAAAAAGCAGAGTGACTGCATCATCACTGGTGTATTTTTTTTATTATTACATTATCATCCTAAATATGTTCCTACAACTAATAGGTAGCACATTATATTAAGTTTTTAAAGAAAAATATTTTTATAAAACTTTTTATGGTTAGTGGTGTAACTTAGAGTGTGTACATGAACCTCTTAGTTACACTCACCATACAGAACCTATGTTTTAAAAAAATATATATATTTTAAGTCAAGTATGGTATAACTTATTTTTTAAATAAATATATAATTATTTATTATGCTGTATTATTTAGTAGAAATATCCTGTGGGTTAAAATTTTAATGCTGATATAACACAATCACAACCTGGAAGTCCCATTACTGCTTCAAGACAAGCTCATTTTTTATCTAATGGAATTGCTATTTTATTTTATTATTTTTTTTATTTCACGTTAAAAAAAATCTCATAGCGGAGCCATAACCTTTGACTTGATGCTGTTTGACCTGCGGTAACTTTTACTCCACACGTGTGTCCCTGTCGCGGCTTGTCTTGTGTTGTAAAACCAAAACTAATGCTTATATTGCACGCTCTCTCCCGGCTTCCTCCTCGTGCCGTGAACGCAGGAAGACACCTGCAGCAGCGCTTTAATGCAGGATGGGTGGGTTGAGCCTCAGGGGGGTGGAAGGGCCTGCCTGTGTGTGTGTGTGTGTGTGTGTGTGAGGGATGAGGGAGGGTCCGGTCCTGAAGTGTGCAGGTGGGTAACCTCAGCTCAGCCGTCCACCCCCACTCTGAGCCCGGCCCATTGTCCCAGTGTGTGGGCCTTTGTGTGGAGGGCCATTGTGAGGGGCCGGGGCCGGCCACTGTTGTGTCTGGGGCTTCTCTGCTCAGACAAAGGGCCCGTCTACGAGCCTCCACCCTGCCCAAACAGCAGCCGACTGACTGACTGACTGACTGACTGACTAGGTGGCTTACTGGCTGACTATCTGACTCGGTTTTGGCCTGACTGATCAATTGAATGGAACAGAGGAGAAGGAAGTGTGTGTGTGTGTGTGTGTGTGTGTGTGTGTGTGTGTGTGTGTGTGTGTTTTCAGCCAGTCAGCACTTCTTGATGCACATGACAAGTTATCACTAATTTTCACATTTACCCTTTTAAATTAATTTACTTTTTCACACAAGCAGCTTTGCTTTTAAATGTATTATTTTTACATAATTAAATTACAGCATTTGCAGATACATTTTATTTATTTATTTTATAATTGCGATCAAAATTAAAATGCTTTAGGGATTTTGTCGAAAAAATAAAATGCTAAGTAAATAAAAATGTAGGTCTCACACAGGACTGACCGGAAATAATTTCCAATAATTACATGTGAATGGAAATTTTATCAGAAATTAGGTAGGGTTTGTGTAGTGTAATTAGTTAGTTTAATTAGTGTCATTTTTTTGACAATATTGTACATGTGTACAATAGTGTAGTGTAAGTGTTGTGTAATAATTCTGGTGCATGTGTGTGTGTGTGTGTGTGTAGCAGTGCATGGCTACAGAGGACAATCCTATGCTGTAGATGCAGCTTATTACTAAGTATCTCTATCTATGCATTTAACTCATCCATTTAAAACCATGCAACCAAGCAACATTTTATTTGTCCAGATGAAGGCAGCTATACTGTCACCACACTGATGCAATAATTACACACAGTGAACAGCAACATGTTGTACTGCTTGTGAAGGAGAGAAACAATTTATCATGTTTTGAGATACTTTCGAGAAATAGAAAATTCAAGCTATTGTGTTTCAAATGTTTTTCATATCATCATATTTTCCTATGCTGTGATTGACTTTCATAAATAACCCCTTAAAAGATACTGAGTCACTTCTGAGAAACTCCTTTTACACACTTTGTTGTATCACATCGAGTGTGTCTATTCAAACTAAGTCTGTTTATTTGTTGGCAGCTTAAAAAGTGTCCACTGGTACGAGGGGTCAGTCATGGATAAAACTGTCCTGGTCCTCTATGATGCAACAGAATCTCTCTTGCTATAAGAAACACCTTTTCTTCTTCTGTTTGCTGCAGGAATGTCCCTGAAAGCATTCCTGTAACACTCCGGCACTCCATCACAGCCACCCAAACAAAACCACAGTGAACTCGAGGAAATTCCAGTAAGCCGGTCTATCAGAGACGTGGAAAAGGCATCGTCGGGCCCGTTCCTCTCCGCGACATCTCGCATGTGCCAAAAATTCACACTTCCTCGCTATATCAACAGAAACAGGTTATCTTTTCCTGTTAACCGCCCCGGCACTTAATATAAAGCCACAAGTTCCTCCCCATGTTTCCTGCCCAGGCCACAACCCACGTCATCGAGCTATTCCCTTGGCACCTCAGGCCGTGAATGAGGGGAAAGCAAGTGCCCACAAACAAACACCTAACATCTCTCTCTGTCTTTCTTCCTGTTTCTTTTCTTTTGCTTTCTCCAGCGTTCCTCTTAACAGCTGTGAGCAGGCCAAAAATTGCATCTGAATTTTTTTTTTTATTATTATTTTTTTTCGTTTCTTTGAGCGTTTGTTTTAGCCTGCCTGGAATGCCCCTGGTGGGTGGGGTTTTGGATGTTTTTTTGGACAGCTCATTGGATTCAGCAAGCCAGGCAAGCTGTATCAATACAGGAAAAGTATTTCATTGAACAGCAAATGCACTGACATCGCTTCGGTTCCTCAAAAACGCTATGGTGTGTGTGATGTGCAGAGCGTGTGTGTGTGTGAGAGAGTCTGTGGATGAGTGACGGGCAGGGAGGAGGGGGAGGAGAGGTTAGGGAGATGCTGCAGAGCATCGAATGACAGATGTGCAGATGTGCGTCTGTGGTGCATTTTTGCAGGGAAGTGGGGGGTGGGGGGTGGTAATGCTCATTAAAGCAGCGCACCTGCAGCCTATCAAAGAGCCTTTATCTTTTATCAAGGCAAATCTGCTCAAGCACACAGCGCGAGACGTGAAAACAAGCAGACTGTGCTGCACGCTCACTCTTATTCATTCTGTCTTTATCTCGCTCGCCCTCTGTGTGTGTGTGTGTGTGTGTCTCACTCACTCCTGACCAGTGAATGGTACCTGGCTCAGTAATCCCATCAGGAATGCTCAAGGATGCGTTTAGATGCACTTGGCCGAGAAACAGAGGCAGAGCTTCCAGCCGAAACATCTGTGTAGAGATAGACGCTGTTTTTTTGTTGTTTTTTTCTTGGCCAAGACTTTCTTATTGTCAATCTCCTTATGATACCCTCTTTCATTAAATATAATAAGTGGATAAAAAACACACACATACAGATCAAATAGGCCTGCAGCGACTGATTATTTGCATTTGTAATGTGAGGAAAAAATCCACCCAATCACAAGTTTCTGGGGGACACATTCAAAACTGAAAAATCTATATACAATCATGTAAAACAGAAATAGAGCTGATGTTTAGGATTTTTTATTTATTCAATTAATTTGCCTAATGTACTGTCAATGAATTTTCTGTGGATTGATTTTATTTCACCATTCAAATGCATTAGTACCTATAACCTGACTGATTTGACCTTTGACCCATATACAAGAGTATCAGAACAGTAAGACTGGAAAAGGGGTCATGAGATAAATCATTTCACTGACAGGGGGGATTCTGTGTGTGTGTGTGCGTGTGTGTTTGTGTGTGTGTGTGTATATTTGTGTGTGTCAAGTTAAGTCAAATTTATCTGTATAGCCCAAAATCACAGACTCACCCCATTGGACTTTACATTATATATCCTTAGACCATCACATTATACAAATAAAAACTCCCTAAAAAAAACTTTAACAGGGGGGGAAAAGCAGAAGAAACCTGTGTGTGTGTGTGTGTGTGTGTGTGTGTGTGTGTGTGTGTGTGTTTGCAGATTAGATAAACCTTTATTGACTGGAAACTTGCTTGTGTGTGACTGTGGTGAAGCATCGAGTTGCTTGTGGTGGAGACAATTTTTAGTTAGTTTCTTGTGGTTTTGCCTTTTTATCTGCTTCTCTCCATTAATAAATATTAGATAAAGATACTAAAGATACTAAGATTAAATTCAACTTTTAATTCGTAGCAATGCTTTCTGCAGTACAACAGTAACCATACATAAACTATTTGCTATGATGACAGTCTGGGTGTGTTAGGAGTTGATACAACATATTTCCATGATGCAACATTTGCAGAAGTAAATGTGGCGTATGAAGTATGAATAATACTAGTCCGTCGAAACACATCTTACAACACTGACCACAATATACGTCAAATGACATCCCATCTCCGAGCCACAATGTCTGAAAACCAATGACAAGGGAACACTATTGATTAAAATGACATGGAGTGGAAAATTGTCTTCAGTGTTGTTTGGATCGGTCCCAGAAGCACATTTCACATGAATATAACCAGACTTCTTGCTAACTTTTTCTGGCTCTCGTTCTTTCTTTCATTGTTGTTTCTTTTTTTTCTGTCCTGCTTCTGCTGCCCTCATCAGGAGGCTCGTGGGGCCTCTGCACTGCACGGTCCTCAGTTCTGGTGTTGAAAAGATTCCTGCTATAAGAATGAGTGAACATGTTCTCCAACACAGGCCTTGATGAGGAAAGCAGACTCTTCAGCACATGAAAACCTACCTCTGCTCTCGGACAGCCGTGGATGTGGTCCATTGGCTTCCCAATATTCAATTTTTCACTCTGTTTTCAATTTTCACTCACTGTAGATTACGGTGTTGCTGTTTTGGGGGATTCCGAGCTGTTGCCTTGCTCAAACACATTTATCTGAGTGGAAATCAGGTATGAAATCTCTCCTGGTTCAGTTGAAAAACAACAGTAAATGAGAGATTAGTGGTTGGACAGGACTTCAATAATGGTGGAAGAAGAACTCTGATCCTTTACTTAAGTAAAAATAATGATACCACAGTGAAAAATACTCCATGTGAGAAAAATACTGCATTTAAAAATAAAAGTACCAAAGTATTGTCAGCACAATATACTTAAAGTAGCAAAAATAAAAATATTCATTGTGCAAAATGGTCAGAATTAATGTGTTATGCATGTAAATATATTATTTGAATATTAGTATTGATTCATTTCATATTTAGATGTAAGCAGCAATTAATGTTGGCAAAGGTAGAGCTAATTTTAACAACTTATACTGTTCTAAACTATAACAATCATATGTTTGATCATTACTTACTCAATCATTACTTTGTCACAACCATAGCGACGGAAGAATAAAGCAGCATGAAATGGAAATATTCAGGTAAAGTACAGTTACCTCAAAGCTGTACTGTAGTTACACTCCACCACTGGATTTTAATAGATGAGTGAATATAAACCTCGGCGTTCACACATCACTTCCCAGAATTAGAGCAGTGTGTAATTACTCGCGTGTAATAGTGAAACCGTATTGCACAGAAATGCATGCTGCTTTCTTCCAAGTAATCCTCTGTGCAGTTTTCACTTCCCTTTTCTGATTTAAAACAGTTTTAAGAAATGCAAACATAACGTGAGACAAATAAAAAGCAGCGTATCACTTCTGTGTTGTTTCCCAATAACCCCCCCTCCCTTCTCCTTCTCTCTCTCTGTTACAGTAGCTCCGTGGTGCAGCTGTCCACCATGCCTAACATTCTGCCTCGGCTGGCCAAACCCCAGCACACCACTGAAGTCCTTCCAGTTTCTAGCCAGGAATTCTCTCCCTGTCTGGGGGGAAAAGTCCCCAATAATATGACCTATATAGCCAGCCTCTATTTTTTTTTTTGCCCACCTCATACCCCCACTCTCTCCCCCCCTTCCTCAAAAGCGTGCCCAGGACCTCCGCTCGAAATCCGCGGCAGCCGTAACAACACATTAGCGAGCAGTCACACTTAACCTAGCCAGCCCTGGGTGGGGTTTCTACGGCTGGCTGGACCCAGGATGTGAAACTGAGCAGCTCAGACGGATCCTTGGATCCGAAACGCGGCTGTTTGTGCTGTTGTTCTTGGCCGTGGAGCTCTCTTCTGGAGAGGAGGGGGGGGCACAGACATATGGCTGAGAGAAATCTCGTAAGGCTAAAGGTCACGGGGGGTCACTCTAACCTCCTGGCCCTTGGTTGATTTATTATCCCGTGGGGTGATGTCGCCCTGCTCGGACCAAACAGAGGAGAGGTCGGAGGTCGTACTGTATCTGGTGCTGCCGTGAAAGGCCACATAGAAAAACAGTTTTGTGTGTCGGGGACGAGGGGGAGAACACCGAGGGTCCTGCAGACCAGCCCTCGGTGCCACAGGGGCCGTTTAGGCTCAGGAACATTACCGCCGCTACATTTCCCTAAAGGAAACCATGGAAACCGAGCTAATACTTAAGTAATAAGAGGGCTCAACTGTGATTTTGACCTCTAAGAGGTGCTGTTAGGCGCAACATGGATATCTGTCTTATTCCTCTTGATGCTGAAGCTTGAAATTTCAGAGTCTGCTTTTATACCAGACTGTTAACATCATGAAAAGGATGTACCCTAACGTTCAAAAGTTTGGGGTCACCCTGACAACTTAGTGTTTTCCATTAATAGTCACACTATTATTTACCACAGTGAGTTGTAAAATGAATAGAAAATATAGTCAATACATTGACACAGTTAGAAATAATGATTTGTATTTGAAATATATATATTTTTAAATAATTATTTTATAAAATAAAGTTTTCTGGCTTCTCTAACCAGCTGTCTACCATTAGAACACTGGAGTGATAGTTGCTGGAAATGGGCCTCTATACACCTATGTAGATATTGATGCACCAGAAACCAGACATTTGCAGCTAGAATAGTCATTTACCACATTAGCAATGTATAGAGTGTATTTCTGATTAATTTAAAGTTATCTTCATTGTAAAAACTGTGCTTTTCTTTCAAAAATAAGGTAATTTCTATGTAACCCCAATCTTTTGAACAGTAGTGTATCTTGTTTTCTTGATTTTAATTAATATAAAAACAACAACAACTGAAATAATATAAATTATCTGTCAGTGGAGTAAGATAAAACTACTCAATATTGGACTAATTAAATTTTAAATTTAATTAAATTTATTTAATTTATTTTCACCTGTTTGAAGTTATAGTCATTGAAAAAAAATGCTTTTCTTTCAAAAATAAGGACATGTCTAAGTGACCGTAATCTTTTGAATGGTGGTGCAAATGTTTCATAATGTTTAGCTGTATAATGCTTATCTAAATGCCTTTTCATTCAAGCAATTTACTTACAGTTCCTGTACGAGCTGGAATTTTTTTTCCCTCCTGTTGGCAGTACGTTAATACTTGACTCTAATGGGATCACAGGTGTGTGTTTATTGGGTGTTTATTATGGCTTTTGAGCTGCAGAGTAAACTGCAACCAAAAAAAGGGAATGTGGAGTATTCTGGGTGTGGGTGAGGGCAGGGAGCTGCACCAACTGTCCTCCAGGCAACTGGCGGCCTCAGCTATTTAGGGGGCGACTCCTGACAGAGAGAGGCTGGCATCAGCTGCCGCCGACATTGTTTGTCACGATCCGGCCTGGTACGCAACAAACACACACGCATGTGCACGCACACGCACCTGTTGACTCGTATCTGCTTTCATATACGGCAGCGCTGGGCCCGGGCCTCACGAGACAGGTGGCCTCCCAGCACCCCCACGGTGGCCACAGCCTGACAACCACCAGCCATTCAAGCAGCCACAGCCGCCCAGCTGAGCCGCTTCAGCTTTTCTTTTTTGTTTTTTGTGAGGAGCAAAGGAGATATGTGATGGTCTGTATAAAGTATTGTGGACCACATCGTAAGGTAAAACGTGTTTATAGCCGCTTCAATGGGCCATAAACGAAAGCCTGCTGTCATAGAGAGAAAAAAGACGTGATATTATTCTTAATATGGAGATTTTCAGATTCTCTTGTCAGGCACTCATACTAAAAGTGCCAAAAAATAGTTGTGTAACAAATGAAAAAAGTGAGTTAGAGATGTCCAGGCCCTGCTAACTTTCTCACCTCTGCACAGCTGCAGTCGGTGGATGTACACTGCAAAAACTAAAATCTGAAAATGAAAATATCTTGTTTTTGGTGCAATTAGTCCAGTTAATATTTTTCTAGATTTTAGTCAATTTAATCTTTTTTTTTTTAAAGAAAATGTTAGTCTTGTTTTCATAAAACAAGATCAAATTGACCCAAATCAAGAAAAAATGGAAAAAGCGAAATTATCTGCCTGTGCAGTAAAATAATTCCACTCAATATTGGACTAATTGTATAAAAAACAATATACTTTCACTTGTTAGGACTTCAGTTTTTGCAGTGTGAATGTTGGATTAAGTGTTTGATTGTTGGACACAGCTCCAACAATTATGCTGATGAAACTCTTTGATAAACCAGCACCTTAACAACACTCCAGCATGAATAACCACAACATGGATTTAGTTTTCAACTTTGGTCTCTGAACACAACACAGCTCATCTGATTCTTCTTTTCTTTATGGCTTCACTGCAAAAAAAAACGGCTGCAGAACTAACTAAGTGTAATAATCTTATATTTAGATACAAAATCTGATTGCTCTTGTTTTTGGTATAAATGGATTATCTGGCTTTCTAAGGAAAATCCTTTGACTTGATTCAAATAAATGTCAAAAACAAGAATTTAATAAATCTCATTTTAAGTATTTTAAGTAAAAAAAGAGTATCATTTTTATTGATGACATGCTTACGTTGCATTAACTCGACTTAACATGATTGCTTGAAATTAGCATCTTTGTTCTCTTTTCAAGTTTGATCTTGCTCTATAGAGTTGGACAGCCTGACTTATTTAAAGGCAACTGATCAAGTAAAACTCAATTACTGCACTGGCATCCAGATTCTCTTGTTTTGTTTTTTTTCTTGTTTACCGCAAGGATTCTTATATCTAGAAAGTTTGGCCTTAAATTGACAGGGTTGTTTTACAATATTTCAAATAGTGTAGTTTCATGGCAACAATAAATCATACTTTAGGCATTGTTCTTACTTAACGATTGGTAATAATGGTTATTAATCTTTAAAGCAGAATTTGAAAACCCACCACTGTTAGTATAAAAAAAAAATACTGGCAGACATGAATGTACATAATTATACTATAAACTACATTTTTTTGTAATTTCTTCAGAAAACTTCAGAACTATCAGCACTTTTTGAAGATGGTGTAATCAAATATATAACTGCAGCCTTAGTGGTTTTAACCCTTCATTAAGTAAAATGATTCCCTGTAATTTGAAGGGACTGTCAACACCTCAGTCTGACGGCATTTTCTCTGCTTTAAAAACCCTAAACAATGGCGAGACAACCTGATACCATAGGTGGCCGTGTATATACGTCGCTGTGGCCTATTTCCAGCTACAGTCCCGCTCTTGTCTGAACGTGGCTAAGGTGGCGAGATCAAAAGACGATCCGGAACCCGGAGTGTTTGGTGACCTAGTATGGGTTCCTCCTCTGCACAGATTTCTGGGATTTGCCAGATTTCACTTTTTCTTTTTCTTTTTTTCAGCATCTGTGACAGTGCGGCCCTTTATGTTCTCCTTTTAACCGCTTCCTCAGATCCTCTTTTTTAGGTTGCGCTCCTGTGTACTTCTGAGATCAAACTGTCTTTTGAAGTAAGAGTCTCTCTCTCTTTCTCTCTCTCTGTCTCGTCTGGAGATGAAAGCGGAGCGGAGGGCGACACGGAGCGGCCTCTGCAGACGGAGGTAGCCACGGGGTCTCTCTCTTTCTCATCCCCGCTCTCTCTTTCTCTCTCTCTCTCGCTGCCAAAATCCCCCGGCAGTGATAGAAACCAGAGGACAAAAGGCAGCTGAGCGCCGCGGCCCTCTGGCCCATGTAGTCTCTCTGGCTAATTGAAAATGGCTTTGCTCTCTTCTCCAGCTCACTTATGCTCCTGCTGTCCTCCTCCTGCCTCTCCTCCTCCTCTCTCTTACACCCCCCCTTCTCCTCTTGGGACGACCCTCCCTCCTTCCTCCCCTCATTCTCGGCGCTGGACCGTGCTGATCTTGGGACATCCCCAGTATTTTTTGGCCTTTGAAGGCACATATAATTGAGTGGTAATATGAGACGTATTCTCTTTTTCCTCCGCATGCCTCGCTCAATGGGTTATGGAATATTGAAGTTCAAAGTAGGCGCGGTGAACGTGTTATTTTTTCTTCCTCCCCCCACCCCCTCCCCCTCCATTCGTGGTGATTGCAGTGTGAAAGGAATTCGGCGAAGTTGTGGAGATCGAGAGAGGTTTTATTTGGACGGAAAACTCCGGCTCGGGCGGCTTACCTTGACCCGGCTCCGCTCAGGATCCGAACAAACGGCTCGAGAAAGCTGTAAGACAAGTTTCACCCTCCAATGAAAGCAAATTATGGAATAGATGAGGCTGGTAATCAAATTCCTACGAAGCCAAGAGAGCAGGCCAGGGCATAATGAAATGGAGTTTTATTATTTACAGCAGAGCTACAGTGCAGAGGGTGTGCGTGAATATCATTTACAATCATTTCCATCCATCTGTAGAACAGGAGCCTCGCTCTTTGTGTTTTTCATCACTGCAACAAGCAGACATGTTCTCGGCGGAACTTTGCACATGATAATAAATACAGTACAATAAGGCAATGTTTGTATTTACAACTCTTATAAAACTGTACAGGCGGATATGTGTCAAAGGTGTTTCACAGAGCCTCTAAAATTCACCCGAAGATAAATAATAGATAATTTATAACCACTGCAAAAAAAAAAAAATGAAAATATCGTGCAGAGAGAAAGCCTCTCCTCTCTCCCCTTCCCTTGTTCACCCCTCTTTTGTGTGTGCATCCGCCTTTTTAGGAATGTGCATGCTATAATTATGGGAGGCCTTTCATACAGTAGCTACATAGTTGAGTTATATTCTATTTTCTACTTCCTACATGCCTCGGCATTCTGTCAGATAAATACAATGAGCACGGGAACAACGTGCGAGCATTGTCTTTTTTTTGTTTCCTTTTGATTTCGAACGCGTGCCCTCAGTGGTAGCCTGATATTTCCAAACCTTTCACACAGAATTAGCGTGCCTGCTCCTCAGAGCTTACCGTTTTAAATTCTGCACATTTTCCAGTGTTTCTTTTCATTAGCCGCTCGCAGTGAGTAATCTCCCCTTTACCAGGAATTCAGCACCTAATTAGCTCAGGAGAGAAAAAATAATCAGAGCTATAATGGGGCAAATTTATTTCAAATTACACACAGCGGCGTGCAAGCCCGGGGTCCTGGTTGGTGATGGAGCGAGGAGCGGGCGCTGGCAAAGAGGGTTTAGGATCAATATACGTATAAAAACTGAGAAACAACGGCAACAACTTCTGGTTGTAACTCCGATAGCGCGGCACCGGGGCCCTGTGGCAGCTGTTTGGCTATTTTTATTAGCTTGAGTGTAAGTAGAAATCAGCTCCATGTTAGCGCCAAACCAACCCACCCAGACACATTTCTCCAGTCCCTTTTTTTTTCTTGTACTCCAGTCTTCCGGTCCCTAACGCAAGGCAAAAGCCCTTCCCTCCTCGTGTTATTCGATCACTACTAACAAACACCCGCCGCAGCCTAAGTACAGTTAGGCTAGATGGATATGTGGCTATGGAAATAACCCTGTTGTGTACTGGGTGTGGATGGTGCCAAGATAATCAGAAGGATTTGAGGAATGCCTCTGCCATGGCTGGACTCTCATTTTTACCCTGTGTCTTTGGGGAACTTCAGTGCTTTGATTGCATTACGACTTCATTACGGGGTTAGTTACCTTTGGAATAATATTTAGAGTAGAGGAATGCAGTTCGGTGACAGGCCACACATAAATTAACATCATCTGAGTTGGGTAATTATAGAATAGAATAGAATAAACTTTATTGTCCAGCCGAGGCAGGAAAATTGTCCTCAGTCTCACCCAGGAAAATATATACACAAGCGTGTCTGCGAGATAGAGAGAGATAGACTCTCAATGATGCAACGCCAGCGTGTTTATACGCTCATATATTTAAGTTTACTGGAGTTTGTTGACCACGTTAATTTCATGTGGAATAAAAAGACCCTTGAGGCTCTTTTTCTTTGCCAGAGGTATGTTATAGTGTCGCCCTGAGGGGAGCAGTCAGGGCGGAGTGGATGCGATCTGTCACTGATTGACGGATCTTTCCTGCGTACAGCTGTGCTATAAAGGTCATCTAATGGCTTTTGTTGGCGGCCGACTATCTTCCCCGCTGTCTTAACAATCCCGGTCAGCTTGTTTCTATTTACTAAAGTCGTCGATGCCAGACAGGGATATTAAAAACAAGGATGCTCTCTATCAGGCTGACATATACGTTTTCCAAAACGTCAGGACTGACCCCAAACCCCTTCACTTTCCTAATTAAAAACAGTCTCTGACTAGCTTCCTTATATATAAAATCATCATTGTCAGTGAGACTCAGCTTGCCATCTAATGTGTGTTTCCAGATACTTAAAGCGCTTGACAGCGTCCACAGTTTTTCCGACATTAATTAACGAGCTGGAATCGCGCCACCATTCTAACTTGGAAACTCCAAGCAAAAATAATCAGAGAGATCATTTTTTTTAATGCAAAAGACCCACTGACGCCATGTCATCAGCATATTTAAGTGGCTTGAAATTGCTGTTGTCAAGTGTAGTTTCATGACTGAATAGAACTGGAGATAAAAATACAACCCTGTGGGCCCCAGTGTTTAAAACAACCTCATCAGAGAGTTCTTCTTTAACACAGACTCTTTGTGGACAGCTGGTTAAAAAATGACCTGGTGCACAAGGTCTCTTGTTCAGCTCTGAGGCCATGAATTTTCATTGTGTTAAAACCCAAGCTAGAATCAACAAATAAAATCTGTGCATATGACTGTTAGTCTTTTGAAGGGGCTGCAAAAGGGATTGACTATTATGAGAGTGGTGTTCTCAATAAGCAAACTGAAACTGGTCTAGTTGTTGTATGGATGAGGTGTCATTTTTAATGACAACCTTCTACCTGCAGTTAGTTAGTACAGAGGTTAAGGTGACAGGGTGGATGTTATTCACGTCTTTGAAACTTGACTTTTTGGGCTCTGGTCTGATAAAAGATGCCTCAATGTTTTAGTGCAGGTGTGCAGTAAGAACTGGAATGGTTTGGTTTAAATGGACTTTGCCTGCACGCTTTCAAAATACGTCCATTTAGACCATCAGGTCTCTGGTGCTTTATGGAGTTTAATCCGAGAGAGGCAGGTGCCGACCTCCTTCTTGGACAGCTGGATTGTGGGGGTTCTGCGTGTATTTGCTGCAGATGGCGTTGCTCCTGTCTTTACAGCCTGTGGTATCAAATCTTCCGTAAAAATGGTTAAGTTCACTCTCAAAGGAGAAGCTGTCTGTAGACATATCCACTTGTCTTTTGGACATTCTACCCGTCATTGTGCTAAGTCCCTCGCATGCTTGTCTGGGGTTCCATGTGCAGAATTAGTTCTCTACCATGTTCTTAAAATCAATGTTGCCTTTGTGTATCTTGGCCCTGAACTCCTTCCTTTTGTCTTTGACACCTTCGGTGTCACCCCTGAGGAATGCCACCTTTTGTCATTAAGGTGTCATTTGACAGCCAGGGCTTGTTATTACGGAATACTTTAACTTCCTTGGTTACAGATTCCTCAAAGATTTGTATATATGAAGTGACACAAGTCTGTCAGCTCCTGTGGGGCTTTGTCAAAAAACAAATCCCAGTTTGTAGTTTCAGAACGGCACCTTCGCTTGTCCTCACTTTCTCTATCCCAGACTGGAATTGTTTTCACGGTGGGGTTTTCCCTCTTCACTCATTGTCTGTACTCCGGCAATAGGTGCATGACCTTTATGGTCTGATTATTGCCTTAACAGAGATCCAGGATGCAGTGATTGTAGGAGAGTGTTAATGTCTCCTAGAATGAACCCCGGTTAGTCCGCTGATTGTGCAACAGTAAATGAGGATTCAGCTGCTTCTTTGTTATGGGTTCCTGGTACATAAAATAGTAAGCTACCCAAATTCACAGGCTACATAAAAAAGGTAGGAAAGATGCCACTAGGATTTTATAGTCTCTTGTGCATATTTGTTCAAAAGTAGTGAAATGTGTTGGACTTGTCAACCAGAATACCACTTCGAAGCTCTGTGATTTGACCTTATCTCAGTCTGTTCTTGATTATAGTGTATCCTTCACATTTCAAACCAAACACTCCCTTGCATTTGATGCGAAATGTTACCTTATCCAGCTTGTTTTTAAGCAACTTTATGTTTGATAAGGTAATCACCGGTACAGGATGACGGCTTTCTCTCCTCCTTAGCCAGTTCCTGATAACTCCTCTGGAGCCTCGCTTTTTAGATTTTTTTTTTTTGTTCCAACCCTTACTAAAGCAGTAATATCAGCGCTAAGCCATTTGCACATCTCCTACAGGAGAGCAAAAAGAGGTTCATGGTGATTGAGATAGAAAAGGCCGAACAAGTAATAGAACAAACAGTAGGACAGCACTAAACACACTTTCACACATACTTAAAACCATAAAAATGATGAGAGCGGTGAGGCAGGGTCAGCATAGAAAAGGAATATTTAAATACCAGAAAGAAAGACCCCAAAGGGCCAACAATCATCAGAAGGAGGAGGTCAGACTGCCTTCTCTCTACGCCATGAGTCCCACTCTCAGTGCTTCTTTTGCCCTCATGTCCTAGAGCAGCATAATACCAAGAAGACAATTAAAGGTTCTTAAGTTGTTCTGTTATGAAGGTTCAAAAGTCAATGAGAAAATTTGGGATCGCAAAAGGAAGAAAGGGAGAGGTGTTTGGAAGACTTGAGTCCCCTTATTATTTGTAGGCTGCCCTCCCCCTGTGGATGGGACCAGGCTGCTTTCATCAACTCCTGCCCCTTTACGTGTCCTCTGCTCATGACAACCTCATAACCTGCGCAACTAACTCTAGAAAGTCAAGGTCCCTCGTCCAGACTGGTATCCTCGCGTTTCTGGATGGTCACCCTGCGGATGGAGGGCTTTGAAGTCAGCTCCGGCTTGGGCACGAACTGCTCCTTCAGGATCCCCAGGACGGATTCCATCTTCTGATCCATCTGATGGACCTGGATTCAACACAAAAAGACACAAAACCGGTCAGGTCAGCTGAATGCCTCTGGGATAAACACTCCGCACATAAGTAGAGCGTAGACCTGCGTGAATGTCAGCGGGCTTGCGCTTTTGTTTCATATCCGTCTGCCTCTTTAATATAATCGTTGTCCCAATGACAGAGCAGCGTGGAGGGTAATGACACGTTAGTCTGCCAGTCGTCTACCTGCTAAAGCCAGTCATTACAGAAGCTGTCGCACCATGTGATCCTGGAGTGGGCAGACAGACTACTTTCCCAACTGTAAACACAGGTGTATCACCCAACAGAGACAGCATAACCATAGTGCAAATACAGATGAATGGCTCCACCTGAGTGCTGGAGGTAAACAGACAACAGACTGTTTGGTGACATGCAAATACAATGAGGGCATCTGCATATGTACACACCCAGACACTCTCATGTACACACTCCCAAACCACAAAAAAGGAGGCGCAGGGACTTATGGCGCAGAGTTCTACTGACTTCAAAGGGATTTCCTAAGACTTCACAGCCTTGGCCTTGGTTTTACCTCTGTACTTATCTAGTTATCCCTCCAGAGGTACTTACAAAGCATGAACACACACACACACACAAACCAATA
Organism: Lepturacanthus savala; assembly: GCA_030544235.1. Taxonomy (NCBI): domain Eukaryota; kingdom Metazoa; phylum Chordata; class Actinopteri; order Scombriformes; family Trichiuridae; genus Lepturacanthus; species Lepturacanthus savala. The sequence goes on from CM060465.1 coordinate 32,854,958, forward strand.
TCGTCTGATGGCTCCAATGGCTTCAAGAAACCAGGGAAAATGATAAAGGTGGCGCTTCGTAAATCAAAGCCTAACCAGCGAGGCACATCAAAGAGCCATAACATCTCACGCAACAGGCAGACCAGACAGATTGAGACTCCTGTCTCTACCAGACGCTGATAGCGAACAACTCCGGCTCAACTGCGGTATTTCTGGCAGGACACAGTCAGATAGTTAACATCAATGGCATTTTATGGCCCGGCTCTCTCCTCATCTTTTAGAGCGTGTGCCTGATGGCCCGGACGTTTTTACGGCAGAACGGGACATTTAGCAGCTATTATTGTTGTTGAAATATGAGCCATAATAGGATATATAAATCTGACATATCAGAGGATGCCACAGAAGTAAAATAAATCACATCACGGCGAGCCAACGATCGTAATTTATAAACAACCGAAGATTGTGAAAAATGTCTGACAATTTTTTTTGTTTCATGTTTTTAGATGAGTCAAGTTTCTAGAACTTAATACTATAGTTAGATTCTGACTTCAGGTCAAAGACAAGTATGTCGGCTGCTTGACAACTTTTTTTTTTTGTATCAATTACTTGTTCTCACTGAGCTGTCTGCTTATTTTACTTAACTTTTATTTGTTATTAATTTCATGTTTATTGTTCCTTAATTTTGCAATTTCCCCCCTTTGTGTGTTATAATGTTTATTTTTGTATGGCTTTTAGTTCATCTTAACTTCTTTTTGTTTTTAATTTGTTATGTTTTTTCATTGTAAAGCACTTTGTAACTGTGTTTTGAAAGGTAAAATCGAAATAAAGTTTATTATTATTATTATTAACATGGTGGATTGGTCCAAAATATACAGAATGACATGTCAGGAATTACTTAATTTTGATCTTTTTTGCTGAGGTCTACTAATATTTCAGCATTCACAGTGCTTTCCTCTGAGATTGTACCATGACCTAAATAGTTGTGCTAAGTAGATGAAGCACGTGCTGGGCCCGGATGAAGCTTAGAGAATAATAGGCTATCATAAACATGTTGGGCAGTAATCTACAGACTTATCAACATTCTCGTTGGGGCTTAAAATGGATCAGGAATTCCTCCTGCTGTGTCTCTGAAAGGAGTGGCCCAAGAGACCCACCGAGAGACAAGAAAAACATAATTAGACAGGCGTGTTGCGAACACACAAGACTCATTTATCACCACTGGCTGTGAGTTTGTGTGTGTGTGTGTGTGTGTGTGTGAGAGAGAGTGAGTGCTTTCTGGGTCTGGATGTGGGTAAGAGATGCAAGAGAGAGGGAGAGATTGTGCAAGTGCGTGTGTATGAATGTTTCACTAGTGCTTGTGTGTTGCAAGACTACATCTCCATGTATGCGTCTCCAGGTTTTAAATGTGGGTGAAAGGGATGATAGATTAGAAATGAGATATGGAAAAGCAGGTGAGAGCAAAGAAGGATAGAGAAACAGACATTTCTAATATTCACCCTTTTAAATTTTTGCTTGTTACAGGTGACGACTGAACTCGGTGGTCTATCCTCATGGCTACAGTTTTTTATGGTCTATTATGTAAATATCCTCTTAGCAAATAGACTTTCTTCCTGTGTTTGGCCGACTGTATGTTGTCATGATTCGTGAGATTCATCTTTTTGCTGCATTACATAATTTTGCAGGGTTTAGAACTGAGGTCACTCCTTTTTGTACCTCTGTAAAATGAAAATACCATCAAACGGCATCCTGTCATCTACTGGAGCTGATAACCGTTAACGTTAATGGGTGTATAATTGAATATAAGTCACTACCTTTGTTAGTGTAACTTACATGAGAATCGCCATACATATAAACAATCAGTGTTATGATGTTCAGTCGTATGATGTTATGGCATATGGCAACTCCATGCAAATTCTTGTGTATCTGTGTCTTTCTAATTTTGGCCCAGAATGCACTGCAGTATTCAAATTTGCTGCAACAAATGGGCCCTGGAGGTTCAAAAGATATTTATCAGTCCATGAAAAAAGGAGTGAAAACAGGATTTCCTGGTCATGTGATGTGATTATTATTTTGTTCTTCAAAGTAAAAGACATGACTTTTATAACTAAACAGTAAAACATGGACTTTATGTTACAGCTTTTTAGCAATATTTAGCCAAAGTCTATGCAATAGAGGATTGAAATGGATGCATACAGGATCGATGTGGTTTGTGAGCAATGACCTAAAATGTCCAGGGTGAATGGGTGAAGAGTCAGTCATGAGTGTGTTCTCCAGACGGTTCCATGTATCCTGACGGTGTTTTTATCATTTTGCCTGCATTGTCTAGCGTGTACATGTCAGTGTTGGATGTCATCGACGCTGTGTCATAAATGCATGATCACGTGTGGCAGGTGATGCTTCAGCTGTCCCCGAACCACCTCCTGATTGCAACACACGAGACAGTCACAAGTAGGACTGACTGACGCTTTGGCACCAGACGTTTCCCTGAACAGAGGTCAGGTCCTCCTGATGACAGTGAGTCAGCCCATGTGTCCCCAGCATGTTTCAGGATGCCACTTTATGTTCACACTCAATTCCACGTGATCAACTCATGGTGCGCGCAAATCACCCCCCATGGTACCTGAACTGAATGAATAGAACATGATTGAATGCATTGATTTGTGTGAGATGTCTGAGCTTTGGATTGCCTCTTTCATCTTTAATAAATTATAGAGAAGAATTTTGTAGAGACAACTATTCTATTCACTGAAAGTAGAAAAAATCAGTCTTGTCCTTAAACAGAAGACCAAAAACCTGAAGAATAATTGCAAATAATGATTGTTCATTAGTGAGTAATACTTTTTGTTGTTATATTTTATTGATTGTTTAATACACAAATCTGAATAAAATTTGGTAAAAAAAATGATCAGATACTTTGTCCAACAAACATTTAAAAATCCCCAAATGTTCAATTTAAAATGTTATAAAACAGAGAACATTGATTCCAGCTTTTGACATTTAAGGAGCCAGAACCAATGAATATTTCATAACAGCCCTAATTAGATTATATAAAATATATGAAATGAGTGAACTTATGACAGGATGTGGGGATACTGAATAATATCTGAATTCACTGTGAAAGCTTTAACAAGCCCCACAGGTACATTATCTCCAGTATATTTGATCTTTGGCCTGTATTTCAGTCTGCAGTATGGTGACAGTGGTGGGGAGGACACAGAGCTCCTGTTCACACAGGAACACCCTTCCTGAACCACCTTCCTGCCCTCCCCTGGGACTCCGGCTCTTATCTTGCTCACCGTAACAAACACTAGACTCTGTCCGTGCACAAACCAACGCCGGTTCATGGTGTTCTGTGTGTCAGCAACACAACAAAACAATCAAGCGACCACACCGCATCCTCGTCAGGACACTGACTGTGGCCAAAGAGCTGTGGGGGAAAGTGTAGGCCAGACAAGATTACTGGAAAACTCATCCAGAGCCAGTGTGAGTAAACAACCACATGGGCAACACTGAGTCGAAAAAGTCGTCAACCGACGTCAACCGTCGTCAGGACATTGAGAATCAATCGTTAAAACAAGAGCCAAAAACAAATGTCACTCATAAATGACGTCATACAACCAGATTTTGACCCGGGGTGTGCTGGAAACACCGGTGACACAATTACTGCAAAGGTTGTGTAGCCAAACCCACATAACTTTTTTATTGTGTTCTGCTGAAGGCACCACAGTTTCCACAGAAAAACATAGATGTGATAAGCCACACACTGTGTCATGAAGTTTAACAATACTTTTTGTTGTTAAGTCCAAAGATACTTAAGTGCACATTTGAGAGTTCAAGAGGTCAATAACTTCCCACCCCTGTGTGTGTGAAGAGGAGTCTGTTATACCAGGAATATCATGTAAAGCAGTGATCCTCAATTCAAACAGACCTCAGAAGCAGCCTGAGCCGATACAGCGATTCACACTGCCATCTGTTGGGGAGTTCTAAAGCTTGGAGTCAGCCTTGGGGCTGCTATCGCACCATTCTCTCATCAATGCCAAATTCTACCAATGCATGATTGCTGGCAAATGCAGAAATGAAATGCCAGAGGGATATGAAATACTGGATGAGGTAGAATGAGGGAGTGCCTGGTAGCCTTGACATGTAATGAATGGTAATTAGGTGTTGTGAAGTGGTGTGGCTTATTCATCTGGGGAAACAAGGTCGCTACATACACCAGATAGCACCGTCCTGGATTGATTATTAAATAGGTGTCTTTCCTTTGAAAATTCAACACTGAGACATGCAGCACGTACACAAACAGAAAAAACACAGGGGCTCATAAATAGATGCACATCTACTTCCCCTCCTTGTGCTTTCTCTCTTTGACAGTCACCCTGGAACGAGGAATGTGGTGAAAACGAGAGCAAGAAAAGTTGAAGTGGAAGAGACAGAGGTCCAGGGCTGCCAGAAGGAAAGACTACCAGCTCCAGGAATGTCTTGGCATGTGCGTCCGACCAGGCCGCACTATTCAACAAAATAAGATTCCTGTCATTGAAATGCTCTCAATCGCATGAGACAATGGAGACGGGGCGGGGACAGAACGAGCGCGATAAGACGAGAGGGAAACAATCGTGCAGGTCAACATCCTCGCATGCTGTAATGAATATGTAATGTGTTTTCCCATCAGCGTGACCTTAGGCGGCCCGCCGCTCCAACCTGGCAATTGTACAGCGTCATTTTCTCGTACCTTTTGTTATGACTGCGTCTACTCATACAACGTGAGCATGACTCGGAATGAATGGAATTCTTTAATATCCCACTGGGGGCTTTTGAATCACAAAACAATGTTTTAAAATGCAAAACAAAACAAAAAAATCCTGCAGATGAAGCACAACAATGAAAAGAGTGTTTCAGCAGGACTTGAAGGTAAGTTATATTATATATGATAAATGTTAAATTACTGTTATATTAACTGGCAACAGCAAACTGAAAATAAATAAATAAATCCAAATGTATTGTTACTTTTAACAATGCTGCTAAATCATTCTCATTAAAATCTATTTAAGCAGGCTCAAGTAGTTGTTTCCAGGTATTTGTCCCCCTTGTTCCTGCAAGGCAAGTCAAGTTGAATTATATCCCACATTTCAACAATAACATAATTCAAATTACTTTACAAAAAACATAAAGGGCATCGAGATAAAAAGTAAAAGAGAAAGAAACACACAAAACATGGAGAACGCGAAATGTGAAAAAGATGTTAATAATGAATAAGATAAGTGAAAAACATGAAAAAGACAAAAATATAAAAAACACAAAATGCAAAAATGGGAAAAACAATAAAAAGACAAGAAAAACACAAAAAACATGAAAAACAAAATAACAAATGAAATACAGGAAAAAATAAGAAAACCTTTATAAACATTAAAATTTCAGTCAACATGAAAACCACAAAAAAGAAATGCAAAAACATGAAGAATATGAAAATGTGAAAAAACGACACATAAAAAACACAAAAATACAAAAACATGAAAATACAAAAATTCTGATTTTGATTGAATTACATATAAATAAAAACACAGCCTGCTTACATACAAAAAATGTCTTAAAATGCAAAATAATAATGAAAAAATCCTACAGATGAAGTACAGCTTGAGCAAATGACATGAAAAACATTAAAATTATAAAGACTATAAACACCAAAAACACAAAAAATGAAAAAAATATGAAAAACCAACAATTCTGATTTTGACTAAATTAGGTACTAATGGAAACATGCGTATAAATCCATTTCTGCTAAGCGTGTTCCACTAGATGCTGCTAAATGCAACTAAATTCTCACTGTACCGTTACAAATAATTAAAATTATGTGCTAAATACAGAACTCAGATCCAGTAATATTCAGCCTGATATTCTGCTGCTTTCTTTCTTTAAGTGGATGACCTGATAGGACCTGACATTAAGTGGAAACTGGTCTGAATTTCAGAATCAGTGACATACTGGAGGCCATGGTGGACGTCCCAACAGTGACCGGTTCTTTCATTTGGTCAGTGAGGTCCAGTAGGGTCCTGGATGGGGATTGGGTTGGTGAAGAAAAGAAAAGTGAATTCTGAAAATGCTGAGGTGGATCTCCTTTAAGGTTGTGTTATGTCGTCTTCCTGTCTTAAAATATATATCTGCAGGAAATAAATTCCACTGAATAGATGGTACACCAAGTAGAACGCCATGTGTTCGCTGTCAGCAAACTGATGAATCTCTCAACTCATCTTGACAAACTTCTGCATTTAAGGAGCCGAGTGGGTTCAAAAGATCAATTAAGTCACGTTTCAGTACCTCAGACTCTGCACTGTGATGTTTTTCACAGTCGGGTGTGCAGCCACAAGATGTGGGGATTATTTCTGAAAAGTCAGAGAGCGTATCATTGGGAAAGCATTCTGAGGTTTTCTGCTGCACATGCTTCTTACATCTTTCTGGCCCCAAAGGCCCAGACGTTCGTAGCCATTTGTTTTCTGGGTGCTTACCCTGCTGTGGGAGGGATGGGGGGTGATCCAGGTCGTCTGCCAGAGATTCAGGGTCCAGCGGCAGTCAAGCAAATCTGTTTCCAAGCTGTATGTTTGGTTGTTGGGGAGGTTTTGTTGCTGGTCTTCCTCTGTCACAGCTGTCCGTGGCTAAGCATCGACAAGGAACTCATCTGCCTGGACGACATCGCAAGCCGGTCGCTAGCCTCCGGTGTTAATAGCTGGTTTCAGTCATGTGATCATGATGATGCGGCGATTTCAATTGGGCAGCAGGAAGTAAACATGGAGATGGTGGCTATGGAGCAAAGAGTGTAGGGCTTATTGCATGGCTTTAGATTCAATTTCTAGAAAAAAGTACTATTATTTAATCTAAAAATCTATACGACATGACCCCTATTAAATGAATTTCAGTGAATTTTCAACGGAACCCAATGATTTGCCAACAATTGAGACCATTGACATCACAAATGACTTTATCTTCCAGAAACTGTTGTCGAAAGCATTTATAGCACAGCTTTATATTCAATTCTGAGAAAAAGATACCATGAATTAATCAAAAAATAGATTGGACATGATCCCTATTTAACCAATCTCAGTGAATTTTCAACAGAACTCAATGATTTGCAGACACTGAGACCATTGACATCACCAATTACCTTGTCTTCCAGAAACTGTTGTAGAAGGCACTTATTGCACAGCTTTAGATTTAGAACTTCGAGATAAAAATACCACAAATTAATTGAAAAATATATTGGATGTGACCTATATTAAATGAAATTAAGTGAATCTTCAACAGAACTCATTGATTTGCCTGACAATGGAGGCCGTTGATATCACAAATTACCAGGTCTTACAGAAACTGTTGTAGAGAGCACTTCTTGCATGGCTTTAGATTCAATTTTGAGTAAAAAGATCACAAATTAATCAAAAAATATATTGGCTGTGACCCCTGTTTAATGAAATTTTGTGAATCTTCAACAGAACTGAACAATTTGCCCAACAATCAAGGCTGTCCTCCAGAAACTGTTGGAGAGAGCACCTATTGCACGGCTTTAAATTCAGTTTCAATAAAAAAATACCATGAATTAATCAAAAATATACTGAACGTGCCCCCTATTTAATGAATTTCAGTGAATTTTAAATAGAACTGAATGATTTGGTGACAATCGAGGCCATTCTCCTGACAAATTATTACATGACACAGCAAATGAAAGTCTACAAAAGTTTAGAGGTGTACAACATTTTTCGTCAGTGGGTAGGTCTACAACCTTGGTACCAAACGTCTCAGAGATGAATATCATTTGGTCTTTTCCAGGATGTTTGTTCTAATTGTTTGTTTCTAATTGTGAATATGCTAGTCGCTAGTAGCATCTATAATGTCAACAACAATCACTGACGGGGTGGTCGTCATTAGTGGACTCAGCTCTTCCAGAATGCGAATGTAGGTAAAAAAGATCTACTGCTTTTAACCTTTGTGAACAATTACTTTCAGTACTTTAAAAAACCCTTGTGTTTCTCTGTTTGAGTGATTGGCGCAGCCGTAAACTACACAAATCATCGACATCTCTGCAGGCTTTAACTTCACTTCCTGCCCTCTGTCTGAATTTCGCGCTCCGGTGACGTAGCATCGTGACGTCACATTGAGGGTGAGCTATTATGCTGCGTTCCATTGCAGTTGGAACTCGGAAAGCTCCGAGTCGGAAAGTCTGACTTCCGAAGTAAATGAGTTTCTTTGTACAAACTCAGAAAACATGGCCAGGCACAGTAAGGTGATGTTTGCTTGAATGTCTTTAGACCATTGAAGAATACTGCTACTTGAGGGAAAGAGGAAAAAAAGAAATGCCATATGCAGATACCAACGCAGCAGCGAGGGGAATCCTGCATGCCGTGCAGGTGTCAAATCTACCTGCACTGCATTCCTTTTTCCATAATCCACCACTTCCTTAAAAATCTAGCGTGTAATCCTAAATCAGAATTCCGAGTTCGAGGGCCATTCCTTTGCACTTTTCTGATTCAGAGTTCGGCTCTTTTTGAGTTCCGAGTGCAATGGACTGCAGCATTGTATGCTCTTGTCCACTGTTTTGAGGCTGTGGTAAACTGATTCATTCCCACATTGTCCACAAGTTCACTTGCAACCAGTGGATTTTGATTTCAACCGCTGAAGTTTTTCTGTAGGAGTTTGAAACGTACAGAGAAGCAACAAGGTCAGTTCAGGTGAATTTCTGAGCCTGTGCATAGATTCCCTATGCAGCTCACCCGGACTGCCTGCTCTTTGTGTTTCACATACACACACACATACAGACACACACACACACATACGGACACACACACAGGCACGCACACACACACAGATCCAACGTTTTGCTCTTCACACAATGGACAATGCAGAAAAAGCAACAGAGGGTGTACACACTGGCCTCGCTGGTGGGCCAATAACAAGGTAGCATTACACAGAGGTCATCATTATCATCACTGTGACAGGACTTCATGAATGGAGAATGGACATCAGGGGTGAGGAGGGGGGAGGAGGGGAGAGGAGGGAGGGGGCGAGAGGCCAAAGAGAGTAAAGGAAGAGGGAAAGTAAAAAAAAATCAGAAGAAAGGGAAAATAAATTTGAAAGGAGGAGAAAACTGGACACTGGTGGCTTTTGTCTCCCGGTGTAGCCACACACACATACACACACATGCACACACAAAATTTGAGGAAACATGGGTTAAGGAGTTTGTGACTGTAGAGTGCAAAACAAAATTAGGACCCAACACAGAAACAGAAATTTAGTGTGAATTATATATGAAGACATGAACTACATATGAACACAGATACAATGACTTATATGAACTGCATATGAAATACATTCATTGTCACATCCACACAGGCACTTCCTGAAGTTAAAAAAAGATGTGAAATAGATGAATTCTCTGTCTTTCTGTCTTCTGAAGTGACAGAAAAAAGTTGCAGCTAGAAATTTCACTCAACCGATTCAACTCCTCCCGATATCTATTTTTTCATATGTTTTAGGGTAAAACGAGGGCAATGCAGCTGGACAACAAGGTTTAATTCAATCTCTGAGCTTAAGCTAAAATTTAAGTAGTTCATGAGTTTCAGGAGTCATGTCAGCGGGTCACGTTATCGCTGCTTTGCTGCTGGCCACAGACCATTTACAATTACTCACCATGTTGTTACTAATCAAATCAAGATTATGATTACAAGATTATGGAACTGTCATAGTATGCTCACTCTGGACTTTTAGCTGGGAAAACACACACACATGCACACACACATACATACATACATACATAGAGCACACATTGTGCTTTAAATTGTAAATTAACTCCACATCTGCTCCATCTATCTCTCCTCTCTCAGCTACGGCTCCAAAAATAACGTCCATTTATTTATAAAGCGCATTTAAAAAGAGCACAAGCTGACCACAGTTTGATATGTTTGAAACGTTCAAAGAAGGCCTCGATATAACATATATCAAACGTATCAGAAAGAGATACATAAATAGAAGGGAAGGCAAAAAAGATTGATTCATGGCGAGTATGGGCCAGCTGCGGAGGAGAGGTCAGGAGAGGAGATGGATGGATAAATAGATAAATAAATGGAGGGGCGGATGAAAGATGGAGGAGAGAAATGAGAGGAGGACAGTCAGACGGACTTCAAACGGCTCTAGTGGCCTTTATTCAACAGTTTGTTTGTGCTGCTTAGAGAGTGTGTTGACTCATCTCTTGGGCTCTTTCATATTTGAGGGGAGGGGAGAGGAGGCTTGTGTTGTGAACCACGATTGTGAAATGTGATCACATCTCGTCGGTGTGTGTGTGTGTGTGTGTTCGTGTCACGACTTCTGAAAGCAAACGCACTTTGGTGTTTTCCGGGTTGCATGTGTGTGTGTGTGTGTATGGACATGAAAGGGGTGTTATTACTGAGGAATTATTAGACTTTTGTATATTTCAGCAGTTACAAGTTTATTTGCACTAAGAGTGTGTGTGTGTCGGTTTTGCGTTTTTGAGTTTGAGGTTCCCACAAAGTTCCATGACTTTTCCAAGACTTTTCCACAACTGAACCGAAGCAATTCCATGACCTTAAAATGTTCTTCCTCTCTGGTTAACTAAAGTGCTCAACAGTCTTCCTTACAGATGGATGGAAAACCGCCGGTTAATGCGATGAATGTGTGAAAATATCAGTCTGGTGTGTTCATGTGACCCGGTTGTAAAATTTCCTCAGAGATGTTTTTTTTTTTTTTTATTAACATCTCAAAATTTCTCAAGAGCGAGAAGACTGTTTGTAGTGACACTTTATTTGACCCAATAAAGCAATAAAGCAACGTGTGCATTTGGCGAGGGGAAAAATAAAAAAAGCGATTCGTACGAGGTGAACTCGGGTCACGCTTTGCAACTGGAGCGCGAGCTGGTAAAAAAGAGAGAGAGAGGGAGAGAGAGCAAGAACGACAGACTGCTTGAATGGATCCTAAACCGACGTGTCAGCTGGACTCAAACTCACCAAACCTCGACGAGCAACCAACCCGCTCCACCAGCGGCCCCGCTCGCTGCCAACTGGAAAACAAGAGCTAGCCCGGCTCAGATTCACTGCGGGCCCGGGCCGCTGCCAAGGAGAATGGATTCACTTTAACGCTGGCAGATACAATATGTTCTTTGTATTTGTAAAAAAGCAGGAGAAAGAGATGGACAGAAAGAGAGAGAGAGAGAGAGTAACTAAGTAGAAACGAAGGGTAAAGGGTGGATGGCAGCGGTGCAGGACGGGCTTTTTCTGCTTCTGGACTGAGAGAAAGGAGAAGAAGGAGGGAGGGAAAGAGGGAAATGGTAGTTATGTTTTAAAGAACAGGAAACCGAGCAAGAGCACCTGACGCACATGATAAGTATCAAGGGCTGTGCCACGTGCCGCTAAACTGCAGCCAAAGCTCTTTTTTCTGCAGGGGTGGTGGTGATGGTGGTGGTGGTGGTGTGTGTGTGTGTGTGTGTGTGTGTGTGTGTGTGTGTGTGTACCGGCTAATCTCTCTTCTGAGTGGGCGCGCGCTCAAAGCTGCTTTTGTTTCTGAGGGCTACTTTCACGAGGACGTACAATCCCCCCTCGTCCTCTCCTCCCCTTTTCCTCTCCTTTTCTTTTCTTTTTTTTTTTGCTCTTTTATCATTCCGTTGTTGAACCACCGTGGGTGTTTTTTTTTTTTTTTTTTTTGATTTACCGATCACTCTGGTTTGGAGGAGCTGTAAAAGTGCACGTATGCATCCCCTCCATATGGCGGTGAATATCTGTGCACGTATGTACTGTATGTGTGTGAAACACTGATGCTCTTTCATGTTGCAGGAAGGTACCAAAAAAAAAAAAAAGAGCCATAAATTGAAACAGCAAGAGAGAGAGTGTTGGGGCGAAAGGAGAAGCTTTGATGTCGCGTTGGAGGATGCATTAGCGTTTTTCACTTTGAGAGATGTGTGGGCCGGAGGGGGGAAAATGTTAAAATGTTACCGCAAACAAAATAAATGCACAGCATAAACAAGCCAAAAGGGAGATGAATTATGGGATGGCCCGCTCTGAGGCTCGAAGAACAAAGGGAGGAACGGGCCCCGCTTGTTTCCTTTAGACTCAGTTTCATGTCCTTGAGACAGCTACCAGGCCAGGAGCAGGAGTCTCAGCAATTCACGTATTAGGGCGAAAGCTCACAAATTATCTTCTTGCATTTTTTTCCTTTTTATGAAATGATTTGCAACAGTCCATTATGCACATGCACATTTCGAGCTCTGCCACACACTCTGAGGAAGGCAGAGCCTGAAACATCCGTGTGTAGAGTGGACTGTTGCCAGCTATTTAATAAAAAAAAAAAATGTGAATGCCAAGAGATGAAGCTGCTGTCAGCTCAGAGGAACACTGGTGTCAGCGAGGGAATGCTTTTAGATTCTAGATTCTACTCCTCTGGGTATGGGTGAACATCATTTGTTAGTAGCATAAATTGTTCATGTAAATATGTTAGGAGTTGTAGTAAAAACACGTGTAGTATTTATATGATAGATGAGACAGAAGAATCTATAAATGTTCAAATCAAAGGGAAGATTTTTAAGTATTTCATGTTTGATATACATTATTCATTTTGTTGTATGATTCTATCCCATTATTCAGGACATTTGAATCTTCACCAGAATTCGTCAGACATTACCTTATACATCTACTTTTACAAAGCCATTCATTTTTTAAAACTCTCCACCATCTGCTTTCTGTTTTGTTTTGGTGTCGTCTTATGTTTGTGATTTTTACGGCGCAAATAAATGAATCAAATCATGAAAAATCAAATCAGTACCTTTTCAAGAGGCGAGTGCAGGTCTGAAAATAAACTCAAATTGCTCTCCAATACAAGTGAAACTCATAAAACTGAACGCCTTCCATCCATAAACACTTCACCTTTTTCCAGGAAGCTGTCACCGCAAAGAGAATCAATAAAACCGGTCAAAATGTTGGGGTTTTTTTTGCAAGTAAGGCCGAGTAGACATACTTAGGGTGGATGGGTGAGAAGAAGCGTGGGGGGTTGGTGGGTGGAGGGACAAGCAGTTGCCTGATGGACCATTTGTCCTCAGAGACAGCTGGACATGATCTGCTCCTAACTGGTCCCCAGTGTGGTGGCCCTCAACCAGCACAGAACACGGCTGTAAACACATCTTAATACTTGTATTTACGTGCGCATAAATATACATAAATACACCCCTGTCCGACACTTGAGGCTTGTTTTTTCTTTTTTTCGCCTTCTCCCACGTTTCAACACACCCGCGTGAATACACAATTATAATAGACATGTCACATAAGCACAAACACCCAAACAAAAAGAAAAAAAAATGCCTGCATGTACACACAAGCAGCGTTCCCAGTTATTTAAGGCCTCGTCTCTTCTGGGAACTATTTCAACAGATCCAATGAAGCCAAACACTAATATTTCTCCATCGTGGGCTCTAATGTGGGAAGATGAATAGCCGTCACATGATTCAATCAGGACAGTTTGATTACATTCCCCTGTCTCCTTAGAGTTAATAAACAGCTCAGCAACGTGACACCGAGCTATACTTCATCAGCGATGCAGCAATGACTCAACAGGACAAAACTGTGCTGCTGCTGCTGAGCCTGTGAATCACACACACACTTGTATATTCAAAGGAAACACACACACAGACACTGATGAAGCTGAGCAAATATGTAAAAAAAAAAAAGGGACACTGTTGCCTGTTTAGCTGCCTTTTGTATACGTTACTACTGCATGTGTGTATGTTTGTGCTTCGCTGCAGAAGATGACATGTGTAACTGTACGAGCATGTGTACGTGCATTTCGGCAAGTGAGTTTTTTTTGGAGTTTGCATCCAGGGTGTGGCCTTGCATGGGGTTCACACAGGGGAGTCTTTTATAAATGAGAATCCCCTCCTCTCCCCTTCTCACTGCCAGCTGCCACAACCACCAAAAACACCCCCCGCCAACCCTCCAAACACACACACACACATACACACACACATGCACCCCCCCTCCTGTGCCAGGCTGTGGTGGCAGCCAGCGTGGCATCGTCAGTCACCGGGGAGGTGCCATGTTACTACGGCCGCTGCTGTAGGTCGGCCACACTGTGGCTTTGTTCTCGTCATCAATAGGCCAGTCAGCCTGATATTATAAATGACAAGGGGCGTGCCAGCACTTTGGTCTAGGTCGAGGGCGACTATTGAAACGGATACTAAATGGCGTGGTGGTTTGTGCACAGCGAGGTTTTCACTCGACAACAAAGACCCTGACGTTTTCTGAAAAACTAAAAAAAAAACGAGAGCGGGAAATAATTAATTATATTTTAATCCTTTTTCCAACTTTTTTTTCCCCAATTAACAGGTTGATTAGTCAATAAAATGTCAGAACAGAGTGGAATCAAACTGAAGTATTCAAATTGCTTCTTTTGTTCAGTCCAAAACCACAAATATTTAGTTTATAATGATATAAGAAGAAAAAAATGCACATTCTCACATTTGAGAAGCTGGATCTGAATGTCTACACTGCATAAACTACGCTTAATGGGTGAAAATATCCTGTTTTTGGTACAATTAGTCCAACAATGAGTGGAATTATCTTATTCCACTGGCAAATAATTTAGCTTATTTCAAGTTTTGTTTCTTGATTTTAGCCAATTTCATCTTCCTTTAAAAGAAAATATTAGTCTTATTTTCCTAAAACAAGACCAAGTTGACCGAAACCTGGAATACAACTTGAAATAAGATCAAATATCTGCCAGTGAAAAATTACCAGGTAAAAATATATTGTTTTTGGTACATTAAGCTTATTTCAAGTTTTTCTCTTAATTTTATTTGCCAGTGGAATAAGATAATTCTACTGAATATTAGACACTAATTGTACCAAAACCAAGACATCTTCACATGTTAAGATTACAGTTTTTACAGTGAGCTGCTCAATGAATTTTCTATCAGTTAACTAAACAACTAATGACGTGATTGCAACAGAATCTTTTAATAAGACAGGTTTACATTTTTTCCTAAATGAAAAAATGTTCAAGCTGTTGATCATCACAGGAACATCACTGGCATATTTTAATCTCTATTGTGGGGGAAACAGTAGTAAGAGACAAAACACGCAGCATCGGTGTATAATAGCGCTCGCTCTCTCAGGTATTACTCATTCTATTTTCCGAAAACCGATCCAAACTGTGAACCACAGCTCTACTCAGACTAGAGAGAGAGACACGATGTAACGCGCATGGGATGTAAACAAGAGTTGTGTGGCTACAGAGGGGGGGAATTAAAGATGATGCATGCATGTGTGTGTGTGTGTGTCCCAGACAGAGAGAATCCCCCACCCCCCCGCCAGCTGTCTGTGCTGCCCAGACAGTGGCCCAGTGCCTGGTGCCACGTCCCGACAACGTGCCAGCTGATCCCTGGGCACAGGAGTCAGCCTGACCCCGGCCAACCCCCTTTTCCCTCCTTTTTAAAACCCGGGCATTAAAGCCATTATCAGAGATAGAGTCTCATTATGCTGCGTTACCACAGCTGGCCCTTACACCAGGGGAGGGACGGGGCAGAGGGAGGCAGAGACACAGCGGGAACGAGGAAGAGCGGAGACATCTTGTCGCCCACTCATCTGTTTCCAAATATAGCCGTCCCCCCCACCGTCCCACTCATCCTCTTGTTTTTGTTATGCTGGAGTTTTTTCCCCTCATCAAAGATGCGCACATGTTTCGGGGAGGCTCGGACGTTTGTTTGCCTTTTTTCTGGAGGAGTGATGTTATGATGGCGTCTGCTAATGTCGAGTGGGGGGAGGGGGAAGAGGAGGATGATTACACAGACGCCTGGTCGGCCGGCGACAGTGTTTTTAGAGACGCGTGATTGGTCAGAGTGTCCGAGGTCACCAGGTCTAGGCAGTCTCTCAAGAGTGAGCTTGTTTAACCATAAATTACGAGGAGCAGAATGAAAAAAAATCTGAATGAAGCGGCTTCCTTTGTGGCATTACCACACGCTGCTGGAATGAAGAGCTGGACCCGACTATTTCCCATTTACAGTGGACAGGGATGTCTGCTGTTATCCCGGAGCCAAATTTCATAATAACTCCATCAGCTCTGCTAGATGACCCTAACATTCTTTCCTGAAGACCAACACTGGGCCTGCCAGGCTTGGCAGACAAAACAAGACATGAAACTGATAAGGCCAGATGAAACTATTCCACTCATTTGGCCAGTCACTGTAGCCTTCCTAGCATTCCTTGTTCACTAGCTCTGCCTTAAAGCTGCTACTGTATTTGAGTCTATGTGTGTGGCTGTACCACTTTTAAATATAAAGTTACGTTTTTTGACAGGAATGAAATAAAGAGAACTGAAAACTGAAATGTTTGTAGTTGTTTTTGCCATGGATACAACATCCACCTGTATTAATACTACAAAGGAATATGACATAAGTTTCAGATGTCTGTGTGAGTTCTGACCACTCAAGGCACTTGAGTTTTCCCATTTTTGTACATGATACACCAATAAACTATTTCCCTGATGCAAAATGCAAAAAAGAGTAATAAACACAGTAAAATGGCAAAGTCTATGAGATGAAACTGCAAGATACAGATGTAAACGTGCAAAAAAAAGAATCAAATAATCAACCTAGAGTTAGCATCCAACTGATTTGCTGACCTTGTGGATACAGAAAATATGTTGTGTAAAAATAGCCTTTGCTTGTTTTCAACCCAGATTATTATGTAATTTTCTGCTGCGGAGAATCTCAATCATAACACTGACAAAAGACAGTCATGACATCATAAAGTAGCGTGGGATCATGAGAGCTGTTGTCTTCAAAGCTGAATTATCCTCAGATGTCTCTCTATCTAAAACAAATGGACCCAGTGATTAAAACCAGGAAAAACACTGAATAAAGTAGTTTCACATTAAAAATCGGTGAATCTATGATGCTATTTGGCGGGAGGTGGATTTGAGCCAAAAATGAGCTCAGCTTGTGTCTCTAATAGCTTAAAATCTGACCAATAACTGATCATTAAACGTGAATGGACAACTTTTCAGTGGCTGCAACAAGTGTTGTTTGTTGCTTCGGAGGTTTTTACCTGATGCTGAATTATCCTCAGAGGTGTTTCTGTCTAAAACAAACTGACACACTGACTAAACCGGTAAAAACAATGAAGACTCATCCACAAGAATAAGATGGACCTGGATGACTGAGAACCTTCATGGAAAAAATGAAAAAAGTAGTTCCACATTAAAAATCAGTGTGTCTATGATGCTGTTTGGCGGAATGTGAGCTGACCTGCTGTGAAAATTAGCTCAGCTAATGTTTAATAGTTTATCATTCTAATAGCAGATCATTAAAAGTGAACCAACAAGATTAAAATGTAGTTTTTAGTGGCTGTATCGAGTGCTTTGAGGAATCAGGAAAAGACAGAGTGTGTTCTCCTCCTCCACTCTCTGCTGTTGGTGTTTCATCGAGCTTCAGTTTGGTGTCGCTACCTGAGCTAATGCTAACGTTCACCGCTTGTTGTTCTTGATGACTTAAGATCCAGATGTCCGATGACTAAAATCCTTCATCTGGTTACAGATGTTCCAAGGCCGATGTACCGAGATGTAAAAAAAAGTTTATCGTAAAAATGTGGCTCAAAACCGGATAAAAAGTCATTTTATGACAATCCAAACACTGACTCATGTGCACAGGGGACACATTGGCCTTTAAACGAAGGTTAAAAAGTTATAAGGAACATCTTTTTTTCCCTATGAATTCTAAGGGGATTGCACTGTGCACTGTAGTATTAGGTCAAGCCCCAAAAATGCAGGATCATACATTTCCCATATTACAGCTTTCCGGCATCTTTCATTAGACCTCCCTGCTTCCTAAATGCACTTTTTTTCTCTCAAGCTCCACTTTTCCCCATTTCTATAGCACAGGTTTCGTGTTATGAATTTAGTCCTAAGCCCTCGCCAAGATAAGCCCGATGACATCACCAGGGTTATCATTTTAAACTGTAAAAAGACCAACAAAGTGGTGGTGAGTAGTAAACTGAATGTTTCTCCCTTCGAAATGGTGAGGGGAGAAAAATCTATCAACTACAACATGTTATTAAAAGAGTAAAAGAAATAAATTATCCTTTCGCAATCTCATTCTTGTTGCTGTCCACACACACACGCACACACATTCCTGCGCTGGTGCAGCCATCCGGTGTGTTTTCAGCATCTCAGGTATGCCGATAATGACCCGAGGAAGTGTGCTGGCTGTCGGCTTCACCTTGTTTTTTAGCCCCTCGCGATCACTATGTGACGAGCCTTATCTGATTGCCCCTGCACAAACAGGAAGGTATTTAATCATGGAATCTGTAACTACTTTCATTTTAGATATATGGATGGAGAGAAAGAAAAAAAAAGAGAGAGAGAGGGAGAGAGATACACAGCTGCCTGGGTACAATCGCCCTCACAGTACCTAGTGACTGTCATTTGAGAAGGCCAATTGCCTCTTGTCATCAGGATAGAAGCGGGTAGTGGGGGAAGACACACATGCTAGCCGCTCCTAACACACACACACACTTGCACACACTCGCATATAAAAATAGAGGCCTAGTGAGCAAGCTTCTGCTGTGAATGGCCAATACAGTCACACTCATACCAGAGCTTTAACATCAGCATCAACAACACACTCATTAGTTTTGATTCATAGCGCTGCCTCAGTTTGGGATTTAAATAGATTAGAGAGAGCATGAATAAGACAATTCAGACCCAGGCCAGAGACACAGGCTCTGTGTACGAGGGCTTCTGGTGTGTGGCTACATGTATGCAAGCCTGCACACACACACACACATACACACACACACACACACACACACACTCAGACATATGTACAGTACAAACACAGAACCACACGTCCTCCTCTCTCGTCCACCTGTTGTTGCCTCTAGCAGTGATGTGGGACCCCCTCTCAGGCTCCAGCCTCCAGCTGTTGGGTGTGGGGCGACAGACACACATATGTACACACAGTACCCCCCCCCCAACCCCCCAACCCCCTTTCCAGATCCTCCTCCTCCTCATGCCTGCAGCGAAACCAGGCCGAGTAGTATTTTTAGCTTGTAGTAAGCTGGGCTTTCATCTAACACACCCCCCCTGCCCTGCCCGTCTCTCTCTTTTCGTTCTGTTTTTCCTGCCTTTTTTTTTTCAGTCTCGCACGCTCTCCTCTGTCACCGTCCCGTCCCCCTCAGAGGAAGCAGTCGGGACGGATCACAGGCCTTGTTTTTAGGAGGGCTGTTGATCTAGAAGAGAGGGGAAACTCAGGAAACGCGTGCAGGTAGCAGAACCTTTTTCAAGTGTCCCCGCCCTGCGGAATTAACTCTTTCTATTTTTATATATATACACACACAGCCACGCCACCTTGGCAGACTGAGTCCACTGTGTGTGTCAAGGAGGGAAATGGAGAAACATGTTTGGCTGCTGCCACAGTTACTACAGCGCACACTGGAAATATACAGTGTGTGTGCCATGAGTTACACCCCTTACCCACCTCCCCACACACACATGCAACAGCGTCTATTTTGGGTTCTGTAATTAGAGAAAAAATAGGGTTTGTGGGTAATTTTGATGAATACAGTAAGAGGAAAATGTATGGAGTGTTCATCACTTAGCATGGAAAAAAAGAAAAAAAAAGAAAAAGCCTTGGTTAATTTGTCGCTGTGCAATTTTCTCCTGCATGAAAGCAGGAGGATGAGGAGGGAGGGGAAGCCACCCAAGTTGGCCAACGGTGGCTGAATGCCACTCCTCTTCACAGATTGTGGTTTATAATGGAGGGAATAGCTCAGTGTCACACATCACGCCACTTGAGGTCACATTATCATGACGCCCCGGGCAACATGACTCAGACAGAAAGCAGCAGCGCGAGCCCGATGTATTCCGCTGTGAATCCCCCTGCGGGATCAAACCCTTCACGCCGCACTTTTGTTGAGTCTGCGCCTGCTTTTTTGCAAACTTGCAGAAAATATCCTCCTGTAAGGCAGCGGTCAGCGGACTCTTCCAAGTGTAACACTTGGAAGTGTAACACACTAGGGGATTGACAGTAAATGTCACAATATGTGGGATTGACTAATGGAGCACAGTAAAATAACAACTTTAGAATATAATATATATTAAATATAGAAATTTGACACACTGATATGTTGGTGTAGTACTCAATGACAGAACCAAAAGAAATGTTCCTAGTACCAGATTCAATAGATATAATCTGAATTTTCCGTATCAACATTAATTTAACCCGACTAAACTATAAAAATACACTACCATATAAAAGTCAATTTTGACAATTTAGTGTTTTCCATGAAACGTCACAATTTTATTTACCACCATGAGTTATAAAATTAATATAAAATATAGTCAAGACATTGACAAGGTTAGAAATAATGTTTTGTATTTGAAATAATAATTTGTTCCTTTATTGTGCTTTGATCAGAGGAAAGTCAGTTTTCTAGCTTCTCTAAGCAGCTAAACTGTTTTCAGCTGTGCTAACATGTTAGCATCAAGGGTTTTCTAATCATCCATTAACCTTCTGATGCAATGAGAAAACACATTGATCCATTAGAACACTGGACTGATAGTTGCTGGAAATGGGCCTCTATACACCTATGTAGATATTGATGCACTAAAAACCAGACATTTGCAGCTAGAATAGTCATTTACCACATTAGCGATGTATAGAGTGTGTCTGTGATTAGTTTAAAGTTATCTTCATTGAAAAAAACAGTAGTATAATACTGGAGGATATTCTACTCATACTCATACACTAATTCACAGTTCCAGAGAACGAATGGGTAAGATATTCATAAAATAAATGCCTTGTAAAATCTCTATCATCTCAGAGAGTGTATTATCATATCATAGTGTGTATTATGACGTAATACATTCCATGCTATCTACATACATGGCTGAATATTGACTTTTATTACTAATAATTAGAGAACAGAAGGGGAAGAAAGTGAAGAAATCACCATTTGACACACACATATGTTGGTGTAGTACTCAATGACAGAAACTGAAATATTCCTAGTACCAGATTAAATAGGTATAAGATGAAAATTTAGGTATCAACATTAAATCCAAGTCTGCATTAAATTCACATCAGTCAAATTAAATTACAAACGCAATTCACTGAAGGAGGATATCCTACAACTCAGCCACTGATTCACCGTTCCAGAGAATGAAAGGGTAAGTTTGTGCTATGTATGAATCAAGTCCAAAGTCCGAGAGAAAGTAAAATAAGTATGAGCTCAGCGTTCCATGGATGTTAAAGAGTAAGTCTGGGGAGTTCGGAGTTCCAGGGGAAATAGGCAAGTGTGTGTGTGTGTGTGTGTGTGGATGGTTGGAAACAGCTCAGGGTGCAGCAGGACCATAGACTGTAAAAACAATGGACGTAGCCTCCCTGACGTCAACAGTTGGTTTATGGACTTGTGTTTTGATTAATCGCAGGTGCTGCCATCTTGTTCTTTGTTTCATTTTTTTTTTTTGCCAGAAGGGGACCAAAGCCACTTTTTTGTAGCAGGCTGTAAACATGTTTATTTCTGCTGTAAAGTTGTGCATTTTAACGTGGGGTCTATGGGGGTTTGACTCACTACTGGAACCAGCCTCAAGTGGCCTTTCGAGGAACTGCAGCACTGATTGGAATATGCCCTTTGGTAAGATTACTGAGATACTGTAAATTACCAAAAAATAGTAGAGTTTCAGTTAACAGCCTGGTCCCCTTTAAACGCCAGGTGCAGGTGTATATTTTGATAAGTAACCACTGCAGCCTGGTCTCAAACACCTGATCTGCTACACCCCAGCTATTATCTGGTAACTTACATCATAGTAATTCATAACTGAATTAATCATTCCCTGAGTGTTAGAGTTTAACAGGAAAATAATGGCACAACTAAAATGATCATCAGCAAAAACCAGCCCAACAACTTCAAATATGAATATAGCACTTCTGAAAATGAAACTGAGAAACTATTCATGTATGAAAAATACATGAGGCTGTCTGTTTTTGGTTAATCTAGTGACTAAAACAAATAAAGATACTCCATCTTAAACCAATCACACTGCTGTAAAATCCTCTAAATTCAACTTTGCTGTTCCGAGCTGCCCACATACATGGCTGAGTATTGACTTATATTACTAATATTTAGAGCACAAAAGGGGAAGCAAGTGAAGAAATCACCTTATTTGGAGGACAATAGTAATTGCATAATGAGCTTTTTAGTGTAAATCTGAGCAGGCCAGTGACATTTTGTCACTTCCAGGCATGAGTAAGCAGAGGCCCACTGGCCCTGACTTCCCCAAAATACACCTCGAGTCAGGAGGTGACTAATAAGACTCATTCCCCAAAACATGAGTGTGTGGGTGAGTTCATGTGACTGAATGCGTAATTGTGTATATAGAAGTTCCTGATTTTTTAAGAATCTCATAACGCTCACACACACAAACACAGTCACACACACACACGCACACACACGCACACACCGTCCCTGTCTGGAGACACAGCACTAATGGTGGTCAGGGTGTATTGTGAAAACACGGAGCTGTATGCTTTGCTGGTTCTGAACAAGGCCAGAGGGTCTGAGCTCTGATCCTGATTAACCTCTCTGTAGCCAACCCCTAACATCCGGACCACTGCTGCCAGCATCTACTGAACCATCAACTGAATATCTGGGAGGATGCTGCCAGAGTTGCTGATGTGCACAGAAAAGACAAGAGTGTTTTCAGTCAGTTTTTAGAGTCAATGAAAAGCAGCATGAATCAGAATCAGAATAAAAAAAAATGAATCAATCTGCATTTGAGTCAGTGACAAATAATGGTTGGCAAGGTGAGGACATGTTTCAATATATAGTTGTAAAGGCATCAGGTCTCAGAATGTACATTTTGTGTATATGGTGGTTTCATGTCATGCCATTTTACAAATGGTGTAACAAACAAGAATGAAACATTTGAAATATTGAATCCACCTCGATTATAAAAATTGGTGAAAGGTCAGTGACAAATAATGTTCAAACAAATACTTTTTAAAATACAGTTTTAAGACAATATTTGTGCAACTATAGTTGCCAGTCATTAAAATGCTATTTCCTTCAAAGCAAAGAATAAAATGGAAAAAAAAGATTGTTAGTGACTCAACTGATATAATTATAAGCATAAAAATTGGTTTGTTTAACCAATAATAATGTATTGTTTCTGTGTCTTAGTACATTCCATTCCAAATGCTCTTAAAGGGGAATTGGGCCTGATCACCTATGAGGAAACAGAATAGTACGTCTTGAAGTCGTTATCAGCTCCAGCAACACAACTGAAGATTTGAGTGTGTGAGGAGCTTTATTGAATAGATGCTGATTCAGGCAGCGATGAGTCACTGCGATTAGTAAGAAGTAATCTCCCCTGTTTAGTGGCAAAGCCTCTGGTTCATATGCATTTGCATTTCAGGGAATTATGCTACTTATGAGACATTTATGATTACTATAGTAAAGGCCTGTAGGGAAAATGCAAACACACAATACAGGGAATGGGTCAAACTTCATATCATTGTTGTACAGTGAAGTTCTGAAACAGTTGAGAAATTATTTGTATTAGTTTATTATTATTATTTTATTAGTTGTGAAAAAAAAATAAAAACAACTGATAATTGACTAATAATATAAGCAATTTGTCATGCAATAATGGAAAAAATGTGCTTCTCAAATGTAATTTATACCTTTTCTCTGGTGTGTGTGATTATAATGTGGAATGTGGATTGTGGTTATATGACTATAACAAGGTCCAGGCTCTATAAATACTGTCCTGTGTGTAAAGAAAACCTCCATCTACAGATAAATTAAAAGAAAATGTGCCTTAAAACCATTATCAGCCATCACGACTCCGTGAAGTTGTCACATTTATACAGTCACAGCCGTTTCCACATTCATACTGTTCAGATGAGGTTTTGGTTCTTAAAACCACAAATAAATCTTGTTAGGACTTCAAAATACCCTTTGAAGTCTAAACTTCAAAAACTTAAAATAAAATCAAGTGAAAAGTGTAAAAACATGGGGCCTTTAAATTAGGTTTGGGGACTATTGCACATATGTGATTAATTGCTGAATAGATTTAAAAACTATCATTAACTTAAAAAAAACAATAAGTTAATCAATAATAAAAAAAAATAAATGTTAGACCTTTACATTATTATTGTGAGCAATTACACACACTTTCCAATTATTAGGGGAATAAGAAGCAGAAATGCCGTCTAAGTGGAGGAGATTTTTTTATGACATCAAGACCCATGGATATGAAAATATTGATACTGCACATTAGTTGTCTTAACTGTCTGAGGGAAATGATTTCCCTCCACTTAGAAGAAGTAGGACACAGGAATTCATCTGCGGACTAGCCGCTAACATGGAAAATACAAGTGGCTGTAACATTTTCACACGTCTTCTGCCCAATGAGGTCAGACATGAAACCACAGCTATTAGCAAAAGAAACATGGCTACGATGCAAATAAAAACCTTGTGGGCCAATGGCTTCCTTTAGCTAATTGGTTGACATGCAGTGATGGGGAAGGATGTTTATCCGGCTGCCCGTTTAGAAATATTTATAGGTCAAGAAACAAACCGGCATTGTCCAAACAAAACTGAGCTAATAACATTTCTTTTTTTCCTCCAGAAAATAGAATAGAAATGATTCAAACAAACACTGTAAACAGCTGAGGTGCTGGTGGGAGTCCAAGTGCAAATAAACACCTCAGGAAGGAAGAGAGATTGGAGGCTTTTCCGGACAAATCCTTGTCCAAACAGAAAGACAGACAAGGGTTTGTTTGTCTCTGTGGCCTTTTGACCTGGGCTTTGTGGTGTCAAACACTGAAATTTGTTGTGGAGTTAGTAAGTTAGCTCAGCATTTAGCAGGAGCCAACGCTTGGGCTTACATCGATGACACGATTTAACCCTGCTACCTGTTGCGGTGACTTTATGAGATCATATCCGTGATCACTCTGTCCTCTACAACCTCCTTCCTACCAGCTCACTGTTTGATGCAGCAACAAAAGAGAGAGAGATACCGAGGGCTTAGAGCTAATCGCACAGTTGTTACACAAACGCAACGCTGGAGAAAGCATGCTGACGGCAGCACTCGCCCTGCGATAACACCCGGCCAATCTCGAGAAGTAACTCATGTCCCTGATAAAGGGAAACTATTTACTTTAGGTCGTTACTAAGGGTATGTCACTTATCCAAAGCACGGAGATAATTCTGGCACGGCAAATAACTTTAAGGCCTATCACTCTTGTTATTTGACTGTCAAGGTCAAAGTCAACTTTTAGCTTTTCGAGAGAAAAAGGAATCTCTTCAGAGCAGCAGCAAATACTTTACCAACCAAACCACTTTAGCCCTGACAAATTGATACAAACGAAGGTACCCAAGGGGACCTTAAACCTGAGAAAGTTCAACTTTCAGAAAATCGCAGCTCTCTTCCATGAATCAGTAAGTGCTAATGCTGTCTGCAGTGTTGTACCTGTACCTTTTGGGTGAATGGGAACTGAATGTACTGTATAAAAGCCTAATAAATGAACTGTGAACCTGTTCATTCTAGTGTCTGTGAATGGCAGACGCTATTTAACTTTGTGCCAGATTTCTTTAGGCTAAACATGCCATAAAGATCCCTTAATATTTAGCAGAAAAAAATTCAATCTGGCAACACCATGAGCCACCAGCATCACATCGCCACATGCTTCATCATGTAGAAAGTCAGCGCAACACAGATTTATATGAAAATTTAAAACGGCTCTATGACGAGGTCACATTGTTGTGCAAAGTTTTGCTTTTTTTCAAGAAAAAAATCCACATTTCAGTCACATCAACAGCAAACTTAAAGCTTGAAAAAAACAAAACTTAAAAAAGATCATCCAAGGAGAAGACATGTCATGTCATGTCATGTCTTTGATAATATACTGTAGGTTGAAAGCTGCAGCTGCTATTAGTGTGGACTGAATGGACAGTAATGATGAAGAAATGCTGTTCCTTAAATGCTAATATGAACCCTGGTTGGATAAGGATTCTAAATTTGATATAAAGATGAAATCTAACTCATAGTTTCAGTGTTAAAACTAATAAAAATTGCTGTCTGTGGTTCTATACGGGCTTTGGCAGTGATATTGAAAAATAATAGCTCACAGCAACATATTGAAAAAAGACTACTATGAACTAGTGAATTTTTTAGAACTATTAACAAACTATTAATTATAAACAATTATGAGCAATGAACGAAAGTTCATTTTGAAATGTGTAAACTAAACTTTGAACCTGTTCATGTACAAAATGTACTTGCCAAACACTGGCTATCTGAGCATCGACTATCTGACTTCTGCTGCTGCCTAAAGTGATTCAAGACTCAAAGGTCGAAGAAGTGGAGGAACATACAAGACTGAGCAAATGTCTCCTGACGTGTCATGTAGGCAGCAATGACAGCTGTGTCAAAAGTTGCGTGAGAGGGAGTGTTACGGGTGTGGTCACAAAGACAGCTTGGTGATGTGTTGAGGACAAGTTAAGCTAAGTTTAAGTTAAGTTTACTTAGGAAAATCAACATAAAACAGAAGATTAGCCTGTTTAAGTTTGAAAACCGCTTTGCAGAAGGTTCCTAACAGAACAGGTGAACATCACATGCTAAGACTGGATGAGAAGTGTTCAAGTTAGCAGCTACAATACCTCGTATCATAGAATGAATCCTAACATAGAATGTTTATTAGTAAGAGGAAACCAAAGTGATACGGGGAGAACATGCAAACCCAGGAACCTTCTCGCTGTGAAGCAACAGTGCAAACCAATGAGCCACTGTGCACAGGCTGTTTTTGAAGGGCTGAGGGATATGCTGACTTTATGTCTGTGTTAAGAGGCCGGGTATCAGATTTAGTCCTGGTCCCAGTGGGATATAAAGCAGGTGTTAGATCGCCACTCTGCTGGGGGCCTGCAGGGGTTGATAATAGGAGGGAAGGCAGAGGGATACTTTCTTTCCTCAACTTCCTTCTCACCTCCATGTTACCACTAAACTTCTGTGGGAAGTCTCTCCCTGATTTTTTAAGACTCTTTCTATAAAGCAATTCATAAATCATCATTCTCTTTATTTCCCTCGGTGCTTTGATCTTACTATCCTTATATTTCTCTGCTATTTCAGTATCCCCTTCCCCCTTCCCTGAACATTCATTATGACAAAATCTGTGAGCACGAAGATTATTAAAAACTGGGTTTTATAGAAAAAAAGTATCCTTGTTAGTAGAAACTTTTTAAAACGTGCTGAGTTGCATTAAAAACATTTTAAATCATCTCGTCGTATTGGCAGATCTTCCGAGTTCTCTTAAGAAAACACAAGTTTTACAACTCAGTGGTACAAAAACAACTTGATGCCATTAAGCTTTTTTCAGTGTAAAGATGTCTCTCTCTCTCTCTCTCTCTCTTTCTCTTTCTGTCTCTCTCTCTCTCTACCACCTCACCCTCGCTGTCCGCCAGCTTGGGAAGCCATCAGCGAGGCTTTCTGCTTTCCTGCATGCGGTGAGGCTGAGGGTTATGGCTCTGGCTATTGAAACGCATGCAGACAGACACACAGGTGGTGTTTCACTTTTGCTCCGGGTAGAAAGTGACTTGACTGAATGTGACTGGGCTCCCTCTGTCCTCGCACATCTGGAGTGGGCTGGATGGAGGGTGGGAAGGGGTGTGTGGAGTGGTGAATTGTAAAAATGCATTTACAGAGAGTGTGTGTGTACGTGTGTGTGTGTGGAGGTGCAGCATGATATGTATGTTGTGGTTTTGATCTCTTCATTTTTGTGGATAAGAGGGTGCTTGTACACGTGTAAAGGGTGAAGACAGAAAGACCACGAAAGTGAATGTTTTTGATGAATGTTTTTTATTCAGTTAAAAGCTTTATGAAAATACTAAATTCATACTCACAAATGTCTTTTTTGAAATGAGCCTTTTCATTTGTACTTGTTTAACTAGTGCAGTGCCCGTAGGAATTATGTATTCCTATAGAAAAGTAGAAGTTTGGCCAAATGAGGGTGGTCAACTTTTAGTCTTATTCTTAAGAGAAAGATTTTACATTTGGTAAGACATGCATTGAGATAAGGAGATATATGTAAATGCAGTTAGAAAAAGGCTATAATTTATGTTGCAAGTGTAATGACCTGGGCATGTTACTGTTATATGTGTTTATTAATAAATAAGTAAAAGCCCAGATTCTGTTCTTTGAGGTGATAGTGCTGGGATTTCCTGAGGGTTTATGAATATGTTGGTACGTTAATTGGCAATCTTGATGGAAGAAAATTTTGAATGCTCTGACAATGAATAAATAGGTATCATTGCATTCATCTCAGTATTGGCATTACAAGTGTATTTTAGTGACGTGAGTCCAGGTGTGTGTCACATGTGGATATATATGTACAGATGGTGATGGGAGCTGCTATTAGTTAGAAGAAGGTGGCCAAGTATTACACATTATATCTTCAAAATTCTTACAGTTATTACTATATAATTTGAATGTTGAATAGACCAGTGTTTGTTTTGTACATTTTTCATCCTCACCGTTAAAAGTGAATCGTCTTTCTAATGATATAAGACAAAGAAAGTAAGAAGAGTACAAAAAACAATCAGTGAGGACAGATGGAAACTGGTAAAAACAACAAAAAAAGACATTAGAGGAAACAGATCAAGAAGAAAAGGAAAGGCAGAAGGCTGGTAGTGTGAAGGAGAAGAAAGAGACAGAAACAGAGACAGATGTTCCAGCGCTGCTGCTTTGCCCAGTGAGTGGCAGTGAGGCGTGCAGCTGCAGTTTGCAATGACGACTCATTTCCCAGATCGGGATCTATTAAAAAAAAAAGAAAGAAAAAAAAGGGGGAAGGAAATTTCCACTTACTTCATGTGTCAGAAGCTGATTACCTGCACAGAGAAAAGAGACTCCAGTGCTGCCTCATAAACTACTGCATCAATCCTTCGTGACAGTGACACACACCTGGCATGTACTGCACGGGCATAGAAACACCAAAACCAACACACACACACTTTAGATCATCAGAACTACACAAGCACCCAAACGTCATCCTGAGCCATGAAAGAGAAGGGGAAACTCGCACGACTTGAAATACACAAGAGTAATATCTAGAGACAGCTTTTTAGTGTGAGTTGGATAAACACATAAAAGTAATTAATGTAATAGAAGAGCAAGCCAGGCCCTTGAACTTTATTTTTCCTGTGCTGCCTGGTGAGCCGTGTGCCGGCGAGGAGCAGCCCCTCTTCATGTGTGTGTTGGAGTGCGCTTCATAGAGGGGCCGCTGCTACGTTTGGCAAGGGAGGGGTCTCCTTCACACAGCTGTGCAAATCTTCCTGAGCGTCACGTCTGTGTGTGTGTCAATGTGTGTTTTTGTGTGTGTGTGTGCGTTCGCTCAGGCACCAGCACCTGTACAAAATCTCATCGTCTCATCTCGGAGGGCCCCCTGAAGAACCTGACACCGGGTCCGGCTCAATAGCGGGGGCTAGAGCGCCGCCACGTCGTCCAAAAGCAACAGCAGAGCCTGGGGGTGGGGGTTTGGGGTTTAGGGGTTTTGGGGCGGGGGGCCTCCGGAGCTCCTGTGGCACGTGCCTGCCGCTCCCTTCGCTCATGACCCAAGATGGAGTTATGGGGGTTTAGGAGCTCGCTGCTCCCTGAGACCCCCCTCAGCTCTCCACGCTGCCCCCCTTCAAAGGCTCCATCAGGTGGGGACGACCACGCTCAGACCTCCCACTCATTCTTTTCCTCACATGCCAGTAGCCGGGACCATTAGTGTGTAAGTGTGTGTGTGTGAGAGGCCACATTTTGAAGGTGGGTTTTAAAGGCGAAGAGGAGAAAAAGAAGGAAAAGAAAACAGAAGAGCAGGCAAACACTAGTTAAATTGTCAACTGGAGGAAAGCACATCAAAGATCCTCTATTAACACTTTTCCTGGGTTTTATTTGAAGAAAATATCTTAAATTATCTTATTCCACTGGCAGATGATTTAGCTCATTTTGAGTTTTTTTTTCTTTGTATTGATTTTAATCAATTTAATCCTTTTTTTGTTTTTTTTTTTTAAGAAAATGTCTTGTTTTCTTAAAACAAGACTAAAGTGACCCATAAGATAATTATACTTTGGATATTGGACTAACTGTACCAAAAACAAGATATTTTCACTTAAGTTAAGATTTCAGCTTCATCAAGCTTCTCTGCAGCTTCTCTGTTTTGTGTCCATCTCATTAATATTAGTGAGCCTCTCCTCTGATTGGCTGATTTTAATGGCTGTAGTGGGCGGCAACCGAATAGTTGTGACATCACAGCATCACAGCAGTTTCTGAACACAGACTGTGTGCATTTCTCTGTAGAGTGAGAAACATAAACAGTATTTATAGAACCTAGAACCTAGAACTTCCTTTAATAAAAAAGCAACTCATATTTTACTTTCTATCATGTGGAGCCTTTAACAATAAGCAGCCAACAATGTCTGATCAACATAAAGATGAATAAGGTACATGAAAAAACATGCAGAGATTAAGTGTGATGATTTATTACTGTAATTTTACTGTAATAAATGCATTATCTCAAACTCCATCCCTTGTGCACAAAGAAAACAAAATTAGCTTAATAAACCAGGAAACACGTATATCAGATCAGTCCATGAAAACTACTCTTCCCCTCACAATGCAATCAGGGTCAAATAGGTTCAAAACCTTCTGAAAACCTGTGAAATAACAAAAAATATACATTTTCTATCAGAACTATTATAACTGTTATTTACTATATTCTCTCTCTATCTCTCTGCTCACTCTTGTGTATCAGCTTCCAACAAAGAAGGAGAAGAATTGACTTTACCAAACTACTGAAGACAGTGATGTTATGTATTCTATGTCTGAGAAATACTTTAGACATAAAAGTTGAGTTAAATAAAACACTTTTTGCTTTTCTTAAGTGAATAATGATCTCAATTTCAGTTCAATTTCCTGAAATCTATCTATATCTCGCTCCCTCTCTCCGTCTCACTCATGCTTTGGCAAGTTCAAGTGTTTCAAAACATCTGCATTAATATTTAACTAAACATTTACAGATCCCGCATGAAAATGACTCTGGTGCAGCCCTGAAGAATGTATTGTTCATCGGCCTAATGAGAATCTCATCCTGGCACAGGCTGCCTGTTTATCCGTGTGAGAATCCTTCGTCTTTCCATACAAACAGTGATGATCTCAGAGATGAGCTCAGGAAAGGTGACAATGATTTACTGAAAGCGGCGTTCCGAGGAATGTTTGAAGGGCTGCATGGGAATGTTCTATTTCAGTGTCAGCCCTATTCTGGGAATAGAAACAACTCCAGTCATAACAACGGCACGCTCACAAGATGGCTGATAAGATGCCGATTAGATGAGCTCAGTTTGGGGAATGTGTGTGTGTGTTTATGTGACACACAGGCAGAGAGAAGAGAGAGAGGGAGACAGAAATTAATAAATGAAGATACAAAAAAAAAGAAAAAAAAAGCCAGTTCTGAGGAATTGACTGGCGTGAGAGGCCCCGTTAATGTTTGGTGTGAGCTTCCTGTCAGAGTTATTTCCGGCGAGGGGGCGGAGCCTCGTCGCCTCATGCACAAAAGCATCAAAGGTCAGGGCAGGACCGATTTAGTAAAAACATTTTTTTTTTCGTTGTGGAAGATCAAAAGGAAATATGGGAAGGCACTGAGAAAGCAGTAGAGAAAGATAGTGATTTGGATTTTTTTTTTTTTGGACCTTTGGGGGTTCAAATGCAGTTCAAATCCTGTTTGATCACATAAATAAGCTAAAGGCCTTTTAAAAGTATAAGAGGTCTGGCATCATTTCTCTGGGCATCGCTGCAGGTTTTCTTGAACCTGTTTTATTTGCTCCTTTAACTGATCCTCCTCTCTTCCCCCTCTTACTCCTTTGCTGCAGATTTATCAATGTTCTTCTTATTGTGAACCATTTGTCTGTTTTATGCAGTGTGGGGGTATAAATCTGGGGCCAGAAATGCCCTACAGACTCTGGGAACACTCTCCTCCTCCCCAGAACTGGCTGGTTGAGCTGGAGATGAGGTGATTTAATATCAGAGGGTGCTTTGTCTTAGCATTCGGTGCCACTGACGTCTCCCCGGCATCGCTAAAAGCTAAAGCTAAGCCTGGCCTGCACCTGGGAGCAGGAAGAAAGGAATTGTAGAGGAGGTAAAGGACACAAAATCTGCTATTACAGCAAGTTTTGACACAAATGTCTGCTTTGGTGTAAAAGTAGCTTAAAGCCATAGGAATACATTTATAAACATACTTACTTAAAATACTGTCTCTAAAATGACTAAAATGTCTTTTTTTGCACAGACAACCAGTCCACGACCCCCAAATTATCACTTTACTATTATAGAAGACAAAAAAATAATAAACTCAAATCAATGAATTGATTATAATCCATTATATATAATTGAAATAGATGTAATAATTGACAATTAATTGACTAATTGTTGCAGCTCTAATTATTGTCACGGTATCCTAATACAACTGTAAATATACTTATATATTTTTCTGTCTCATCACTCAATACCTTTGCAGCCAAATGTCTGATATTGCACATTCAGTTGTTATTGTGCCTATAAAATGTTGATATTTCTTTAATAAAAATGTGTAATGTAATTTGCTGCTAAAATGGGTAAAGCAATTACATTTTTAGACTTCTTTGACCATAATAATGTACAGTTATAAACCAACTTTATTATTATAGTTGTAAGAGAATAAGCAACATTTTTGGTTTTAGGATGATGTCGGTAGATATTTTGAAAAAAGTGTCTATCTCCGACTCGTCTCTTCCATTGAATTTATTACTATGAGCCTTATGTACTTTCACACCAAAGCAGACATTTGTGGCTGTTTACTTGCAGTAACATGCCCCTTCACTCCACTACTAGAAAAAAAGGAAAGAAAAAGGAGCAGGAAAGTTGTGGAAACAAGAAACAAACTCACTTTACACTTTAAGATACATAACTGAATTTAGTCCTTTTGATTTATGGCTAAATACATAATATTCTATTAATTGTATGATGTCAGACCCTAAAGGGCACGGACGACATGACAACAAGGGTGACATTAAGTGCATAATAAGGGGGAAAACTCTACTCGTGGGTTAAGTCAGTGTTTATGGATGATGTGAAGTCACCACATCATCGGGCACTGTAAACTTACAGAATGGAGGGAATGACGTGGCCTAATGGAGTCGCCGCCCACCTGACATCACGCTGTATTGTCACGCACTGGCACATGATAAGCCTCCTTCTGTTGAATCCGTGTCACCGGCACACAGGCTTGGCGCCGGGCCGCTGTCGTGCCCTCGCACCTCATGCCAAGGAGGTGTCCCAACACTCAAAACCACAAAAGAGCCAAGAGGCCTTAATCAGGCCTGTTTACACCTGCCAACGGGAGGAGGCACGCACCGCTTCACATGTGCCAAGAAGAAGAGATTCCTGAGCCAAAAGATGAGCATGAAACTCTCGAGTATCATTTATTACCATAAGTTTAGAAACGATCAGTGGTGGGAGAAGTATTCCGATCCAGATTAGAAGCAGTGGTGGATTTAGCAAATCGGGGATTCAACGTGACGGTATGGTTAAAAGTATGATGATGTAAAGTAAAGTAAAGGTCATTGGACAGGAGAAAAACATGAGTGAATGAGTGAATGAATGTGTCAGAGAGAGAGTGAATGAGTGAGATAACCATGAACTCTGCATTTTAACTACTACTACTATGTTTCAACTTATATGTGGCACTAAATCAATGAACGGGCCTATTTTCATACATTTTCATCCATAAGGCATGCATGTAAAAGTCCTGAAAACGATTAAATTGACACAAATTTCTGGATTTTAGTCAATTTAATCTGAAACATGAGAAGCTGGCAGAACTAAACACAGATTGTTTTTGTAATGGACCACAAGTGAATATGTAAAGGAACTCATTTTTAACAAGGTAATGTAATATATAAGCTCATCGTGTTATTATTCAGAAAGTCTTTATCTCAAAAGCAACTAAAGTTGAAGAATGAAGTAGCAAATGAAAATACTCAGGTAAAAAACAAGTACCGTGTTTATCTGCCTTTTGGCCACAACCAACCAGAATTAATACACAAGGTTATAAGGTGCAGGATTTTAAGTGCACCTTATAGTCCAAAAAAAAAAATGGTACCTTCAAATTTTATTGAGTTAGTACACTTAGATTCTCTCCATCACTGGAAATGATCAACTAAGAGGAGAAATACCAGTGTAGGAAAAAAAAATATCACGAAAAAGCTGGAAATATTGTGGCTAAAAATATTTTTTTAAATGTTTTGTTTAGCAATGCTGGATAATATGGACACAAAGAACACACACGCCACACACAGCTCCAGCACAGCAGGACTATTAAGAAAATAATCACCAAGAGGTGTCCTGATTCAGCTCATTCTCTTCCTATAGAGCAACATCTGTCTCCTTTGTCTCATTCCCCCTGTACCCTCCGCAATTATGATAAAGACATTACCAGCTACCATAATATGGTTTGAGGAGTGACACATGTGTAGGAGCATTGTCCCTGCTACGTCGAAAGCTCGCCTGTGGCGAAATGGGGAAGAGTGCTGCTCATTTATAGTGGGGGGCCGCCTTCCACTGCTGCATTTTCATGCTTTCAGTTCTCATTAAAACCACAAAAAGAGACCTGCAAAGGCCCCTCGGAGCCCCGGTCTTGGAAATTTCGCTACGCTAAACCACCATAATATGCGCCTCAGTCCCACAAACATACTCGAGGGGGGCTCTTTGGTTGCCGTGTAATAAGTCCTGGCGTGCTAGCCTTGTAATTGGCCATAATTAAAAGGAGGCAGGAGACGAGGATCTTCCTCTCAGCTTCAGCTGCCAGGCAGCAGGAAGTAGTAAAGACACGCTGTCTCTTCCTTTACTAGGTGCCACTCCGTCTTTCTCTTTGAGCCGCTTTTCTCCCTTTCTTCCTGTCACTCAGCATCTTTGTGAGAAGTATCTTTCGGGTCTGGTTTTGGAACTGCCATACAGTGAAGGTGGGGGGGGGGGAGCTTCAGTATGTAAAGTCTAGCCCTCTTTATCCTTAAAACCCCCCGCCATACCGCACAATGTGTGTCTGTGTGTGTGTGTTTGTGGGCACACGCGTCTTTACCATCTCTGTCTCTGCTCAGTCTGTAATTATTCAGTCTGCAGATGCTCCCAGTGTGTTTGTTGTTGTCTGTTTCCTGCTGGAAACCTCGTCAATATCATGTCTGCACAACTTTCATGACGCTAAACCACGTCTACCCACACTGTCTCAGCATCACCATTACATTTCAGATCTGGGGAATTCTCTTTAAGTCTAGGCCACCTTGGATAATACTGCTATCACATTACAGTGTAATATATGTCACACTGTGCACTTCCATTCAACTATTGCTACTGTACTTTCACAGAAGTACCAATATAGACATGCTTACAAATGGGGGAAAGCAATATAGCTACAATACTGAACATCTTCACATGGGCAGTAGTATTTCATCTTAACCCGATTAAGACAATACTGACACTAAGTTTCTGACATGTAGAGCTGCAACTAATGACTACTTTGATAGTCAATGAGACTATAGATTATTTAAATGATTAGTCAATTAGTTGTTTGGTTCATGAAATACTGAGTTCATGAATAGTAAAAAGTCTATCACTGTTTTCAGAAATCTAAATATTACAACTAAAATGTCTTTTTTTGTCTAGACCAACAGTCTGTTTACTATTATAGAAGACTAAAGAAACCAGTAAATAATCAGATATGAGAAGCTGGAACCAGAGAATTTGGACATTTACTTCTTAAAAATGACTCAAATCGGTTATCAAAATAGTTGGTGAATACCATCAAGGACCAAATAATAGCTGAGTTTCAATTTATTTCTATTTTCATACTGGTTTCATAAAAGAATTTGAGTAAATTACCATATTCTTCCAGTTTTGCTGAGCAAGAAGGAATTAACCTCTTGCCCCAAATTGCCTGGTCTCAAAAAACACCTGATCTGTTAAGTGATTGAAACAAATAAACACCCTAGCTGTTATTTGGTAATTTAGAGTAAAAGTAATAGTTGTCAGCTAATACATTAACAGACTAATCATTGTAGCTCTACTGCCATATAAATAGCATCTTCCAATTAGATCATCCTAAATAAGGTCAGAATGGGCTTGTTATGCATGTCTAAAAATCCTCAACGAGCATTTCTAATTCATGACCATTATATCGTTAACAAAGTGATCATTTCCATTTCACCCTCTAACTCTCTGTCTGCTCCCAGCATCACGTCGGCGTCTCAGCCTCAGTCAGCATCTGCCTCTCAGCACTGTTGACACGAGTAAGAACGCTGACGGGGCAGCGCTGGGCTTTTGTTACCTGAGCGTCACTCACCGTAACCCAAAACAATACAGCTGCTTGACTTAGCGTCAAGCTGAAACCAAACACCGAAGAAGGAGGGAGGGGAGAAGGGAACGAGGGGTGGGAGAGAGATGATTTACATGCCAAGTTCATCTGTGTGATGCTGAAAGTTGGAGGCCTTGTCTTGAACAAACACGGCATTGATAGAAAAGTGTATTTAGAGATAAGGTGGAAAGAAATGCAAATGTTGCCATGTTGATATAGTCAATGACATTTAAAATACATTCAGACCAAAAAAAATTACTAAGCGAGCAAATACACTGCCTGGCCAAAAAAAAGTTGCACCTAAAAATTAGGTCACACACACATTTCATTGGCATTGTTGCAATAAGGTTCTGCAAGGTCACAAGATTTATTTCCATCCATTTTTGCATTCATTTTTCACCAAATTTCATCTTGTATTGATGACGGTAGAGACGGACCACTGCACAAAGTCATCTCCAAAGATTCTGGATGTGATGAAGGTCTGAAGTCTGTGGTGGCCAATCCATGTGTGATGTCTCACAACTCATCGTCATCTTGGAATATGCTCTTGCCATCGAGGAAAAAACAATCCATTGTTGGAATAACCTGGTCATTCACTTCATCTGCTTCTTGTCTAACCCTGATGCTCCATCACTCTGGTTCTGGTTCTCCATCATCTTTCCAGTTTGTAATAATGCATTGGACCAACAATGGACCAATAATGCGTTCACACCAACTAAGAAGTCCAGTTGCTTTGCTCTAAACTCCACAAGAGAAAGATGACCTGGATGATGGAGAACCTGCAGTAGTTCAGTAGTTTCTGAAATCTCCTTAGATGCCATCTAACCATGCGATGTGTCTTTCAACATGGTTGTTTAACAAATGAGAAGCTACTCATTGCATCAGTTGGGGTTAAATAAATTATTGCCACCTGAAAGATAATCACCCATGTAGAAATTATCCTCTGTTTGCTAAGTTAAATGCTAAGTTAAATCCAGGTGGAGACTTTGGTTTTGGCCAGGCAGTGTCTGTAACAAATAATCTTTATTAGACCTTAAATTTCTACCCAAACATCTGATTTACGTTGAACTATGTGGACTTGAGTTCCTTGTTTCTCCTTTTCCTCCGGGTTGTCAATAGATGAAAAAACGGCGAGGGGTCAGGCGGGGCCCGGTGACGGCCATATTTCCTGAGGCTCCGCCTGTGGTCCTCACAGCCAAAAACACACATGGACAGACAGTGGGAGGATTCTGCCTGAGACCTTTCACCCCAGCTGGGCTCCCAGAGGGGTCAACGGAGGCCATGCTGCCATCCCTGCAGAGGCCAGCACCTGGCTCACTGGACTCATAGTGTGTGTCATGAGTGTGTGTGTGTGTGTGTCTGTGTGTGTGCGTGTGTGTGTGTGTGTGTGCAGTCTTAGGGGGAAGGGGGTCTCTGGGGAAATGAATCAGCCACTTAGTTCAGCCACCCGCCCCCTCACTTACAGAACTTGCTTCAGCAAGACCCAAAGGTCAACTCTCACCCTTTCTCGCATTTCTCTCTCGTTTTTGCCATTTCTCTCTCTACCTCCCCCACCTCTCTCATCAGAGAGGTGAACAAGGAGCTATTTGAGAGTGATATGAGAAACAGAGGTGGTGTTGTCTGTGTGTGTGTGTGAGGGGAAACGGAGAGCGTAGGCCGCTTTTTTGTCACCTCGAAACACAATGTCACCTCCCACATCTTCCTCCTAGCGAGATGATTTAAATAAGGCTCGTGATTTCAGAGAGCATCATTCATATTTTAATAAACTAGCTAAAGTTCAAGACCTTATGCAAAGTACTGTGCCTTTGTTGGTGAGCGTAAAAAAGAGCATAGCCAGTCAGCTGTAATTGTACGTCTGAAAGAAAGCTGTAATTAAGTATTTTACATCTCATGAAGGTGTGGAAGTGAGCGAGTCTGCGGCAGATGAATCAAAGAGGCCGCAAATCACCATCTAAGGAGAAAAAAACATCTCCTTATGTGCTTAAGTGCACCCCAAACCACCTGAAAAAAACGCACAGGTAGCATATATGCGGCTGGGTGAGGATTTACATCAGAGATGGCGGATTCCTAACTTCACAAGGATTGTCAAAATTATGGCTGTGAGCGATTATGTTAAAAATATGATGAGGAGCATGATACCCATTCAACAACCAGGCTTTTATCAAGGCATATACCTCCTTACCCTCGAAATACCTCCTCTTTTGAAAGCTGGGTACCATTGTCAAGTATAAAAGCATGAAAAATGAGCAGGTATCATTGTGTGCGCAATCATTTTCTATTGGTGCATTTAGCCTCTGTGAGCACACACACGTTTTCCTGATGTGTCCCGATTGTGTGTTTTGTATACTGTATGAGTATGTTTTTCTGTGTGTGTGTGTGTGTGTGCGTGAGTGTGTGTGTGGTGCCCCGAGCGTACCGGTCGGGGCTATCTCTTACCCCGTCACCCTATACGAATGCGATGTGTGCCAAAGGCAAGAGAGTCAGATTTGTATGACACTCATGCCCTCGTATCCCGCCACGCCACCACTGCCAAACACCCACTGACGGAAAGTCGGCATGGGCCCAAGATGCATATCTACACACACACACACATACACACACATACAGCAACACACACACAAAGAGAAACTCCAC
This sequence comes from Lepturacanthus savala, assembly GCA_030544235.1. NCBI lineage: Eukaryota > Metazoa > Chordata > Actinopteri > Scombriformes > Trichiuridae > Lepturacanthus > Lepturacanthus savala. Next base: position 32,894,019 of record CM060465.1, read on the forward strand.
ACTGACACACCTAAGGGCAGAGAGGAGAGTGAGAGGATACTGTTGTGGGTGAGAGGGACGAGGAGAAGTTGATTAGTGAGTGAGAGTGTGGTGCTGCTGTTATGGCTGACATCTGGCTGTAAGAGAATCTGTGGCTACTTAGATGCCCGGGGGCCTGGGGCTGTTGACAGTCCCCCCTCCCCCCCACCGCCACCCCGCCTGATGGCAGGGATTGATAGTACCGGGGCGACGATGTGGCTTCTTCCAACAACCGTGACTGAACCACAGAATGATGCTCTGACACACACGCTGCAAAACATTCATATACAGACATAAAATGTTAAAAGATGGAATATTTTACCATCAGGGAAATTACACCTGCTTCTGAACAACTGTTAAACCTTTTACTACCCACTCGCCTGACAGTGATTTACTGTGTGGAATCTTCTCACTCTGCTGGCACGAAGAAAAGTCACAAGTGCATGAGATTATTACACTGTATATATAGCAATGAATTAGACTCTCATCATATCTGTCATTTTAAGAAAGAATGGTTTTGTTTGTTATATTTTTGCTTTTTTCATCTTATTTTTTTATTACTAGAGCAGGAAGTATGTATTCCTATGGAAAAGTAGAAGCTTATGTAGATTTTTCATGTTTGGTCAAATGAGGGTGTGTTGGACTGTTAGTCTAGACAAACTGTACATTGACTAAGACATGGACATACATTGAGAGACATACAAATACATGATTTGTATGTATCGTGTGTTGTTTCAATCTACATATCAGTTTTAAAATTGTGTTTATAGGCCAAGTAAAACCGGACTTATGATAATATTTTTATTTTATGTACTTTAATAAACAGGTACTTTAAGCCCAGATTGTGATCTTTTAGGTGATAGTGCTGGGATATCCTCAGAGTATCAGCTAAACCGTCTAACGTCTTAACGTGTGGTTTTTTAAAGAAAGAAAGAAATGGGATAACGGAGCTTTGAATTGTAACAAAAGCGCTTGGAAGCAACATGAGGAGGAGCCGTGATAGAGAGCTTTACAAGAAAGTGCTGTGATACGTAAGTCTATGCGATTTTATCGTTTAAAGATAATAACAATAATTTAAATATCCATAACAAAAACTCCACATAAAAGGATAAACACCATTGTGACATTTTTTAAAATAATATTAATTAACTAACCTATATGATAGAGTGGAGGTCTTTCTCTCTTTCTCTCAAATTTGAAACAAATACATTCCATAGTGTTTTTTTTTCTTTCCAAAAATGTGCAATGAAATACAAAAGTTTGTGGTAAAAATAATCCAGGTACAGACTCCTTTAAAAAGGAAGCTTCCTGGTAGCTATAGTCCTTCCTGGAGGCTATAGTCCTTGCTGCAGGTGACCCTGGTTCAAATCCTGAATCGAATGGCCATTTCCTGCAGGTCATTCCCTCTTTCTCTGCCTCCCACCTTCCTGTCTGTCTCTACTCTACAAAAGGAAAGATTCCCTGAAAAGGTGAGGCTGTGTCCAAGGGTTAAACAAGTTGAACTTCATGACACACCCATCAGGTTTTTGTCTTTAACTCAATAAAAACACTACATAAATGTTTTATTTTATTTTTAGGGAATATAAAGACATAAAAAGTCTGTTCATACTGTGACCAAATACTCATTGCAAAAAAAACACCCAATTCCTAGATTTATACAAGATACTACAATGCTACAAATGCAATAAATTATCAACACTGAAGACCAAACACCCCCGCACACGCACACACAAGACAAACAATGAATAAAAACTGCTAACTAAGCTACATATGTTTTCCAGAGCACACACCCAGAGGGAAGGCGAGGCTCATTCACAACACTCCATCACACAGCAGAACGCCAGAACTGGAGATATCATTGTGTGGCTCGGCGGCATCCAGTTTCCCCCCCTTTTCCGTTGCCTCAGTGCAGTGGGCCCGGTGCAACTGGATCTGTCAGCCCGGGTCCATCAGATAGCTGCCATGGCTGTGTCCTGCTCTGTCTACCTGTCAGAGCTGGGTGGCTGTCATCCAGCCAGTCAGGCGGCCATTGCTCGGCCACCGCCCCTGCCTTATCAGGATAATGAGCTGCATTTAGGTCCATTATGAGCTGACCCCAAGGACTTTCTCTGCTGCTAAGCGGGGGCCTTGTGCCAGTGATGGACAGGCCAGCGGGAAAGTGATACAGGGCTGGGCTGAGGCTGCAGGAGCAGGACTGCAGGGGACAGAGATGTGGAAATGGTGCATGTGGTTCCCAGCTGCTACAGGGGAATAGTTCTATAAGGCAGGAATCTACATAACAGTTTTTAAAATTGTGTTGATAGTAAAACCAAACTTATGATAAACTTTACTTTATTTCCTTTTCTCTATAGTGTAATGACCTGGGCATGATCCTGTTATGTGTTTATAAATAAACATGTTTAGGCCCATATTCTGTTTGTTAGGTGATAGTGCTGGGATGTATGAGACAGTGTCAGCCCACAGCAGCATGTGTTAGCATGAGAAATAAAGTAGCAGCTAAACCGGCTAATGTCTTAGCGTGTGGTCTTTGAGAGACATTCCAACAATTACAATTAGTGCAGGGACACACAGGACAACATGAGCTTTGAATTGTAATGAAAGTGCTGCGAAGCAACATGAGGAATAGCTTTACACTCTAAGGAAAGTACTGTTGCAGGATAGCGCTGTGATACAAAAGTCAATGGGATTTTAACTTGTAATGATAAGATAGACGTGTAGTTTAATTACTATTTAACGTGTAGTTCTTCTAAAGATTTTCTTTTATTATTATAAACTAAACTATATGATAGAGTGGACATTTGGTATCGAAACATTAGCTAAACTTTAACTTTTTTTTTTTTCTTTCCAAAAACGTGTTAAAATATTCCAGGTACAGATTCTGTACCAGGTGGCCCTGGTCCACAGCCCCTTCCTGTCTGTCTCTACTGTACTATCAAATAAAGGCGAAAAGGTGAAGCTGGGTTCAAGGGTTAAACAAGTTGATCTTCATGACACACAAGTCGTGCGAAAGTCTATGAGATTTTAACTTTTAATGACAATAATGATGCTTTGAATATCTATCAACTAAATTCCACAAAAAAGGATATACACCATCGGGCCATGCACAAGCTATATCCAAAAGCTGAGGTTGAGAGACATGAGCCACAGACACATATGCTCCTTGCTTTTGTGCCTATAAGTCTGCAGCCACTTTTCACCATTTCACATGTTAATGGTACACATTAAGTAGGAGGCATTAGAGAACGTACTGTAAACAAACGAGGAAACTGCTGGGAAATGTGACAGCCTCTATCAGCTTCTGCGCTCCATTGTGCTTTGCCTAAACTGTTTTCTGGCACAGAAGGGCACAAAGACTCTGGAGTTTTCAGAGTGTTTTCAGATGGTGGAAGGGGTAAAAGGTCAATGGAAAAATCACCTCCCACATGTTTATCCTCTTCAGCTAAGTGAAAGAGAAAACAAATGATGAGAGAGACAAGAGGGAGAATGGGGAAAGTGCCACTAGGGACAAGGTGGGGGCAGAAACATCCTGAGACAAGAAAACTCATCTTTAACATGATGCGCACAAGTACGATTGATGAAGCAAGTGATGCAAAGAAAGCAGTTATGTTCTTCCAGAGTTACAACCTAGAACCTTTCAACATTTCCTTGATGCTCATAATGGTCCCAAATCCTAAAGTTTGGGATGAAACAAACATACTGAACATTTTGTTATTCGGTAACGGTAAAGCCTTTTATATTATTAAATCAAAAATAATAATAATTTGGGACCTAGTGGTATTAAGAAGACAGGAAGAGTTCATCAAAAAACAAATAAAATCCACCCTAAACTGGATAAACCTCCACACAAAATTTGATGGGAATCGCAGGTTCATTTTCTTAAAGCAATCTTGCCAAATGTAACATAAAGTGGTATAATAAGATCTTCACCATAAACCCACATACCAGCAGCAGCAGCAGCAGGACACATGTCAGCGCAGGTAGACACAACAGATTACACCAGCGTATGACTTTCTAGCGTCAGCCACAAAAAGCAGCTCGGCTGCTGGCTGCTGCAGCTTCATTTCTTCCTTTGTCAAGGTTATTCTGCTGTGGTCATGTAGCTGTCACAATGGATGAGGAGAGGAGGAAAATATCCAGATCTCTGCAACCCGCAGAACTGGTATAATATTAAAAAAAAAGTTCCCTGGTGAGCCATAGCTGGAGAGACTGTCTCTTTGGGTGAAGAATCAAATGAAATAACACACCAGAGACCCCTGATTTCAACATAAATTCATTTTAAACTCCACATGCATATCCAGACCAGACACTCACACTGGCCAGTAGTTACCGAGGTGTTTTCTCAGGAACAAAATGTTGAATGAACACTCTGTCTGGAAGGAAACTTTCTGCTCTGCGAGTTGTATGATGAAATTTTATACGTGTAGGACATGGAAAACATGTTTAGGACATGTTTCTACATGCAGAAAAACTGAAAAACCATCCTTGTAAATTCAAGTATTTTTAGATTTTCTGTTTTACACACTACTGCATACACACACACACACGCACACACACACACACATGGCACAAATGCCCATTCATGCACAGAAATACAGAGATGTCGAACCACACAAATCATTTTTCTTCCCTCGAGCTCTCATTATCATTCACTCTCCATCTTTCTTTCTCAGTCAGTCAACAGAGTTATAATCTATTGATTGTGTGCTCCCAACAAGCTCCTCTTTGTTTTTTGCACCCACAAATTGCTTTGAGGACAAACCACAGTGAAAAAACAAAAAAACACCACCATCACCACCAGAGAGAGAGAAAGAGAGAGAGTGGGAAAACCTACAAAGCTTTGCCCGAAATGACGCACACTCATTACCATCATTGCAGGGCATAATTAGTACAAAGAGTAAAAATTATGCTGCCATCAATCAAAACAAAGACCAGGAGGAGGGAGGGAGGAGGGGAGGATGGAGGGGGGGGGGGGTCATCATGAGCGATGAAAGGATGAAGGGGAGAAAAAGTGGCGGGAAGACGAGTCAGCATAATGAAGCCCATGGGAACTGTGAGTCAGGGAGACCCGTCAGTGAGAGTGCTGTGAAATTGGATGGGAATGACTGGCCGAACACACACACACACACACACACACACACACACACACACACACACACACACACAAATATAAACAAAGACACGCATACTGGACTGCAATGACTAAATTAAATAAAAAATAATTAAACACACATGCCCAAGCATGCATGCACACACATGAATCTGTCCACACACACACACACACACACACACACACACACACACACACACACACACACACACACACACACACACACACACACACACACACACACACACACACACGTGTTTACAGCTGCCCCAAAAATAACTACCACATAAAAGCCCTCTAAATACAGCAGCAAGCAATATTTTCCACGTTCTGGTCTGTTTAGCTTGATGTGACTAATGACCTTGTGACTAATTCGATTCAGTGGTGACACCGGATATTTCTCGAGACGGGGGACCTGTTGTGCCAGGACGGCTCTGCGGCGATCCTGTACGGAGATTAATGATTTATTGGCCATCAAATGGTTAATGGCTCACAGTGTTTGTCAGCGCAACCTTATCCGCTATGATTGCAGCACGCTTAGTTGATTGCTTTGCATGAGTCTGACAAAACACCCACAGGCCCTGGCTCTCCCTGCGTCTGATGACTTATAGCAGAGTTGATATTTTTACAGGTATTATAAGGCGATCCTATTAATAACGCAACCTTTATGCGGTCTTTCCATCAAACAGATTTATAGCCGGGAGCAATTGTTCATTTTATGGTGGCTTTTTAAATGAGTTTTAATGCAATGGGGCACGCTAAAAGAAGCAAGAAAACAAACAGTAGTTTGGATTGATCGTCGCTTGTTTGTTGGTCGGAAGCCTGATGACTCGAGGAGAGCACTTTTCTTGGCTTTGTCTGCTGGAAAGAGTAATTGTACCAGTCTTAAGTGTCCCGTATTTTACAAGCTGCATTAGTGTTTTCCATCAAGCTGCAATTACGGGCTATTCATACACAGGGCAGGCCCTCCTCAGAGTGCACTGAATGGAACCAACTAGCTCGCACTGCTTGGTACTTTCAGGGAACGTCTAGCAGACTGAAGCTATCTATTGATATGCAAAGCATATACGCATTGGTATGCAAACTTTATGAAGTGGTGATGTAGGACCTGGAAAAAAAAACAAAAAAACAGCAGATTCCATGCAAATATGGACATATGCAAATATATATCAGGCCCAATGCAAATGTCTGGGTGTAGACTAACAATGTAGGTAAGGTCTAGCCTGGGTATACCCGTCCTTCATTGCACGCAAATTGACTTCACTGTGAAATTCACTTTGGACACTAAGGACCTGATTCTCCACTCATCTAGGGAGCCAAACAAAGGGGAGGATGCAGCAAGATCCAACATGTATTTACCTTTTGATGCAGCCTTAGAAAGTGTTCTAAGTAATCAGGTATTGAGTACATCATCGGATATGTTTGATAAGATTAGCTATAAGCTATGTACATAAGCATTTGACCAATATGAACAAATGAACAAATGATTCCCAGACCAAATATCAATTGATATGAGGTTTTGTGTTAGTCAAGCTAGGACACTTCAACTTGAGGAACATCTTCAGGTAAAATATATGAGATAAGTCCCAGATCTAGGGTATAGTTATTAGTGATAGTTACTGATTGCTGGACATTCTTCTTTAATGTATATGGGCCATAATTTCCTTCCTCTCTTTCCTCCTCCCTTCAATAACCACCCTAATACAGAGGAGGTTACACCAACTACAAAATATGCCAATGATTTACCCATATATATTACAGACTTTGATCAGCAGCCACAGTCATGTTGGCTTATAAACCACACCCTGGTGCTACGTAATGCTTAAATCTATCGGAAAAGCATCCCCATCTGGTACATCCCCGGCTCCCCAGACTCCCCTACCCTCGCAACCACAGTGGGACTGGGAATTTCAGTCATTCCTTACGAGGCCCAAATGAGCTTTCCATCCCGGGAAAAAAGGGCTGATTGCTGCGCAAGATGGACTCAAGCACTGACACACATAATGACATGGGCTGAAAGATTCAAAGGAATGACTAATTGGGGGCTGTGCTGTAAAGAAAAATATTAAGGATGACATGCTCTCATCCTGTTTACTGTGCAATGAGCTTTTTTGCCATGATGTGTTCATTTCCATAACACCACACTCAGTCTGGTGGCTGCTTGGAAATGTGTTGTGTTGTGGTGTAAAAGAAAAGAAAAAGAATGTTTTAATGGTATTATCGGTATATATATATATATATATATATATATATATATATATATATATATATATATATATATATATATACATTTATTAACTACCATCTGGTTATGGAGAGGCTGGGGTGGTGCTTGTCTCTACAGGATCGTCATGTTCCATTCCTTCATACCCCCTTTTGAGTAATGTTTTTTAACAATTAGCCCACACCCTGTTTTCTTAAGGCTGCTGCTCTGTGCTTTATGGACTGAGGGAGCTGACTGACTGAGACACCCAACACCAGTCAATGAATATCAATTTTTCACCAGCAAAGACCACGCCAATAAAATACAGATTCCGAATAGTGCAATGGATAATAAGAAAATTAGGATGATGTCGGCCTTTTATGTGTTTTACACTTTTAAGCCTTCAAATTCAGTTTCATCAGCTGTGACGCTGATATTAAATTACTCATTATTATTATTACTTTCGAGTGTGTGCTGTTTAATATTTTACCAGAGGCACTAAAACTTGATGACATTTTAAACTTTATACTACCACCGCACACTCTAGCAGGTTTTTTATGCTACAATAAATGTTGTTCATGACATCTGAGCGGGAGCCGTCGGTGCAGGTGTTTTCGCGTGGCTCGGTGAATAAATAACCTGTTTGACCGGAACTGTCAGGACAGGCGATGACCTGCTTTGTCGGATGCGTGCAGACACTGTCTTTGAGGATCCTGACGCGCCGGGCCGACCTCAAAGAACAGGTGACAACAAAAGGAAGAAATGATCAAAGCCTTTGCACAACTTCACATCCTTCACATGTAAAGCTGTTGCGCTTGAACACATGATGACCAGGCAGGGGCAAAAATCCCATTTCATTGATGCGGGGGACAATAAACAGAGATTACATTTTCTGAGAGTAATTATACTAATTATACTATACTATACTATCTATCTATACTACAATAATAATCTCTTTCTCCCTCTAACACTCCTTTGCAACCTGCCTCAGCATGTTCAAATGTTTTAAACAATGTTATTAAAAGTAATAATAGTAGTTATAACAATGTTGCATATTTATTTATCTTCATACAGAAGACAAATGGGACAATGAGGTAAAAACTAGTAAAGTCTTTCTACTCTTCCCTCATTCCCTCCTCCCTCCCTCTACTCGCTGTCTTACCAGAACTTACATCATTAGAGCTTGTTAACGATCATTAGGTCTGATCTTAACCAGCAGAATGGTAAAAAGAGGCTGATTTTGGACACATTTTGAAAAAATAGTGTGATAAATGATTCATTGACTTCTACATATTTGTTTGAGTTCTTCCACATACATCCAGACAATTCAGTGTTTTCCATGAACACACAGAACCATGAGTTGTAAAATGAATAGAAAATATAGTCAAGACATTGACGAGGTTAGAAATAATGATTATTTGAAATATTTTTTTGCAAGCATGCAAGCATGTATAGCATGTATTTGTGATTAATTTAAATTTATTTTCATTGAAAAACAGTGCTTTTCTTTCAAAAATAAGGACATTTCTATGTGACCCCAAACTTTTAAACTGTAGTGTAGCGAGCTGCTAGCTGACTGTCAAAATTAGTCATTACTCACTGGCCCCACCCATTGGAAAACAGCATCTGCAACAAACCACTTTGAGGAATAGGAAACATTTAAGAAACACATTGTTTTTTCAGATTTAGCAGTGCTTGTGATGTTGTTTTTTTAACATTTCTTTAGTATTCAGAATTATTTAGTTGTGTTTACAAAGATTTTTTTGACCAGCTGACCACCAACATGAACATGTGTTGTGCACCTGCATCAGGAGGAAATCACTTGTTACTTTGAGGTAAAAAAGTAGGAAAAAAAAAACTAAATTGGTGAAATCACTGGCTGCCCCGGTGGCCCGTTCCTGTGATTCGCCGTTTCCAGGCCAACTGGGGACCTCTGACGTATGTCTGCCCTCTCCTCTACTACTACTATGAGGAAGAATTTTATTGCTGTGGAAAGTTATCAAAGCGACAACCTTTAAGTAATCCACCAGGAATGTGCGCTTGCGTGCATTCGATTGGTCAGTGCCGCATTTCGTTGGATAATGTCACACCGCAGTTCAGAGAAAGCTGAGCCAGGTTCAACATGTTTGTAGGATTTTTTTCTGCTGGAGCCCTTTGCATTGAAATCCACACTGCAGTGATGCAGTGACCACATTCAAAATAAATAAATAAATAAAATGAATAAGGGAGCAGTGTTTTTTCTTTGCTTTTTTGATACTACTGATGCTGATTCTATTGTCAAATAAACTCCCTAAAATGCAGAAAAGGTATTTAAAGGCCCCTTATTGCACAGTTTTCTTTCTTATAATGGATCTATAATAACATCTGGATAGAGTGCCGTTCCTATAAAAGTCTCTCAGTGTTGCAAGAAGCCAAAAAAAAAAGAAAAAAAGATGAATACATACTGCACATGCAGCACAAGCCGATGTAGTCACACCTGAGGCTTCTAACTGCTGCTTCCAGTTTAGCCCTCTGGCTATTCTGAATGACGTTAAAACAGTTCAACCATACAATGCAAAGGAGCAGCAAAAGGAAATGTTCCTTTTGTCCAAACACATACCTATAAGTAGTAAAATCAGAAAAACTGATCATTCTGCAGTGGTCTCTTATTTGTTTTCCAGAGCTGTATTTGTGTTTTAAGCACTAAAAATAATCTCATTATAGTTTTACATCTCCTCTCTCAAGCTAATGAGCCTCTCCTCTGATTGGTTGATTTAAATTATTGTGAAAGGGGGATGGGCGGTGAGTGTATAGTTGTGACATTTAGACATCCTCTTGGCTGGTTGAAATTTTTCTGAAGAGGACTGTGTATTTATATGGATTCAACTTTTTTTTTTTTTAACCACTGTTTATATAACACCTAGACCTCCCTTATAATCAAAAACCAATTAAGTCAGGACAGACATGTGGCAGCAGCGTCAGACACTTGGTCAACATTGGGCTGCTGGACTGGACAGTCAACTGTTGTCTCTGTGTGTGTCATGAACCTCAGTAACCGAAGACCTGATGAACAAGCTTCTCCTGTCACACTGGATTTGGGACGTTTTGCCAGGGAAGGACGGGCTGAACTATGGGAAAATCTTAACATACTTAAGCGTGGGAAAATGTGATCCTATGTTAACACACTATTCACACTCAATTACATGGCAGTGCTTGAAAGTGTCACAAAGTGTGATGAGGCTTAGCTGAGAGTTCAAGGTCTATCATTAAAGATGCTATAATGAAGAGTTCAGTCTGAATGAAAGTAGTAGTAGAAGTAGTTATTTTTTAGGGAGGGGGGGAGTGTGTGCAGTTTAATCTTTGGAGAAGAATGTTTTGAGGAAGAGAGATGTGTCCACTTCTCTAAATTTTAAGCATCACAAATCAAAGCACTTTATTTAAACCGCTTCACAAAATTTTGGTTTTAGTTATTCTAATCCTGTGGTTTGTTTGCTGTAAACCTGATGCATCTCATTGTGTATCAGGGCTGTTTACTTCCCACACATGCCTCTGTTAACAGACTACTGTGACGTCAAGTGTTTCTGTGTGTGTGTGTGTGTGTGTGTGTGTGTGTGAGAGAGAGTGTGAGAGCGTGGATATGTGTGTACGCGTTTGTCAGCTTTTTTCGCCCCGTGAGGCCTGTCACACCAGATCTTGTGATACGGCAACCACACATGCGTGATTGCACACTTAATACAGGCATGACTCAGCCACCTTTGGGGGGGAGAGTTAACGGATCTGCTTGAGCTGAGCCGCATGTGGTTTCACTTTAGCGCTGCTAACATAGCGTGCATCAAACACAATACTGTGAACTGGATGAGTGGATTTACGTGAAGGTGTGTGTGGTAAATCTGCATGTGCAAAGCCGGCGGTGAGTGTTTGTATATGTGTGTGTGTGTGTATGTGTGTGTGTCTGTGCGTGTGTATGTATGTGTGTCCTCCAGTAGAGGTGACCACTAATGAGCAACTATAGCAGAGTGATCCTGTGGTCTGCAGAGAGAGCCAATGGGGCTGTGGCTGAAAAACTTGCACGAACACATGCATGCGCACGAATGAATATTCACTTATAGGTCAGTTCGTGTGTGTGTGTGTCTCTGTGTGTGTTTCTGTGTGTATCGCGATGACCACCACCCCCTCATTACCTCCATCATGGCTGGAAACAATCAGCCACTCTGCCCCAGTTGTAGGCCAGAGTCAGGCGTTGCAGACCTACAGACCTAGCATTAGAGAAGCCTCGATCACCACAGCCTGACTAGCCTCAGATTGGATCCAGCTTTCTAAACTATGGGCAGTATAATCTCAGAAACCCAAATCAAAATAGCCTTTCCCCCCCCGATTTCAACTTTATACATGCGAAATGCCGAGACATAAAACGTATTGATTGAAATACAGTCCACTGTCAACCGTATGACTTTTATGAGCAGGCTTGAGTTAAATACAGTTAGAAAAAGTGAGGTCAACCACTACTAACGGAATATTATTACTATGATTTGTGAATGTTTTTCAAACATGGATGCATGAGGTGCAACAGTGTTTATTAAAGGAAATGAGAATAAAATGAAAAAAAATACATTTTCCTAGATTTAATCTTGTGTCCCAGTTTTAATTGTCCATTTAGCTCCTGTTATATGCCAAATATATGTTTAAAAACAAGTATTTTTTACATCAAAATCCCATATTTTTCTTTGTGTAAAACAGTTTCAAATGTTTGATGACTCATCCTGCACTAAAGTTCATCCAATCAACTTTGTAGTTATTATTTAAAAAAGAAAATCTGTAAGCTCTGCCCACTTTCTTGTGGCCCAATCAAATGTGAGGAATTGATTTAAATCTCTCTAGTAACTGTTCCAACCTCAAATAATACGTTTCACTTGGAAATCACAAAAGACTAACTTCCATTTTACAGGGCCTTTAATTATTGCAGATACATGTATTCATTTACAATGAATTTCTACACAAGACCTACAAGTTTATGATTTATCAGCTCAATAAAATGCACTTTTTGATTAATTCTGAATTAAGCCCATATTTTCTTTTCAATTTTGTTGCTATCAATCCTAATAATTGAGATGTTCGTAGCCAGATTCATAGTCATTATTTTAGATTTCAACCCTAAATCAGTAAGGGTCATATTTGTTAACAGTGATGAGTGCTGATTTACTGGATCTCACAGTGTACTCCACCATTGTACTAACCAGTCTAATATTATTACAAATCAGTTTTAGTACATGTCAGTAAAATGTATTCACATGACTGGAGTTTGATTTAATGAGTGAATCAGTTATAAATGACCTTTGTGAGATGCACAATGTTTGTGAAGTAAGAAAATGTATATTTTCATGAAGTCATGACCAACCAACCTCCATTTTCTTAAATTAACTGAACAGGTGAAAAAAGGTAAAGGTATCAGGATGCACTTCCACTGAAGTCAGTTCAGTATCTAATAAACTAATGGTGTGACTTTTTATTTTATTAAGATTATTTATTGGAAATAAGATATTACTACATTGTAAAAAAAATCAAACTGAATAAAATGACCTACTCCTGAAAACTTCTGCAAACATGGAGCTATAAAGTTGTATAAAGGTCACTGTTACATAATCTAGACATTGACATAAATAAGTCCAATGTTACAGCAGATTTACTACAATTAGAAATTTCTCAGTATTTCATTTTTTCATTTTTTAACCCTGTATAAAAAGTGTCCAACATTTTAAATGTATGTTTTTAGTTTTCATAAGCTACAAACAGAAAACACCAGTCAGGGATACAGCTGCTTCTTCTGTGTGACATGATTGTTGTTGACAGGTGTGAAACAGCGTGAAGTGTAGATGTGTCATGTGTGACAACAGGCTACGCAGTTTGTACTACAACACATCTCTGTGTAACGAATGATGAGGAGTGACTCATTTGTGAAACTCTGAGGTAAACCAGGGCCCACGTGACGAAGAAAACTCACATGGAGATGCACGAAAAACACGCACAAGACACGGTAGTTTGAGAGTAATTGCTGATACGGTTTATAAGCACAGGTATGCTTAAAACCTTGCAAACACATGTATGCATGCATGTGTGCACACACGTTAGGACATTCTTAGAGAAGGTAAAGTACTGCACACACACACACACACACACACACACACACACACACACACACACACACACACAAATGCTGTGGGCAGGGGACAGTGAGAGAAGGCCAGGCTGTTATTCTAGTGCAGGCTGGCTGAGTTGACCGTGTAATCTCCAGGGTGGAGTCCATATTGGGTTTCCAGGCAATTCACTGTTTTTGGCCTGCTTGTTTTGTGATTTAGCTAAAGAGAGAATAAGAGAGTCAGAGGGGGAGAAAGGGAGCGAGAGAGAGAGAGGACAACAAGTGTGGGTTGTTTTTCTTTCAGCCCGGCATATTGTTGATGAGTTGTAATGCAGTGTAATACAAGTGGTGGTTAACCTCAATGGCTGAGAGAGAAGAGAGAGAGAGAGAGAGAGAGAGAGAGAGAGAGAGAGAGAGAGAGAGAGAGAGAGAGCATGAGGAGGAAGGAGGGAAAGGAGGACAAAACAAAAGAAAAAATGAAAGAAAGGAAAGAAAGTGGGGAAAAAAAGCAAAAGAGAGGAGACCAAACAAAGGAGGGGACGAATATAGAGCGAAAAAAGCTTGAGGGGGTGGGCGGGTTTTGGTCTTGAGAAAACTTGCGCAAAAAAACAAAGTTTGTCTGGTGGTACGACCGCGGCTGCTGTGCATTTTGTTTAGAGTTGTAGCAGGGATGTGGAGTCAGGATTTATTGTCCACGGTGACAGGACTCGCTACAGATATCATCTGTCATTGTTGGGCCTGGGAGATAAGGCTACAAAGACAGTTGGGGCTGTCATTGTCAAATGCCTCCACTGAAAAATAGCTCAATATCCCTGCAGTTTAAAGGAACAGTACACTCTTTTTTTTTAGCTATGGATTTCCTTTGCAAAATTAGATTTTCCCTTTGTTTGTAAAGTGAGTGTAAAATAAGTTCTGTAAGCTTTTTATCCTAAATTACCGAGACTGTAGACATATGTTTAAAGGATAAAGCTGGAAATTTTCTATATTTTTTCACTGATGTGTTTTGAATAGTTTTTGGACAAGGACGGAAGCTCTACAGCACAGAAATACACAATGCATCAGACTTTGGGTAAACACACAATACTCGTAAGGAGGATGAGTTCATTGTTGGTTTGGCTCTGTGCATGAGAAAAGCATAAAAACAAAAATCACCAGCTTTATCCTTTAATGTTTGTTTAACTTTCCATTCGGTTTGTTTGCAAGAGCCGAAATATACTTATTGCTGCATACTTTAAACTTGAAGGATTTATATCCTTGACAGTAAGAGTCTGAAAGGGAACTAAAGGTGTACAAATATGATTAATAAAGCAGAAATAATTAATTAATAATTAATTAATTAATAATTGCTATATGATTTAACCCTTACGTTGTGTTAAATCTGACTGTTCTCTACTCTACAAATTTGTATGTTTTATTCAACTTTTGTACAATCTTGGTGTTCTCGGCCATAAATAACAAATGGAAGTTCAAACTTTTACAAGAAGTTATGTCAATAAAAAAAATACAGCATAGCAAGAGGTGTTATTATATGTATTATTCCAGTTTTTATGATGAGTCTTAATGGAACGGTCAAACATGACCAGAAACACCAAGTTGATTACCTTGAAACTAACACAACATGAGGGTTAAAAGTCATTTACCAAGGAGAAACATGTCCTCTGCTCAGAGAAAAGAACTAGCATTTTACAAAATAAATCAACCGATCATCAGATTATCTGCAGATTGTTAATGTTTGTGCAGCCCTATCGATACAAACATAAATCAGGACCCAATTACCACAAGACTAAAACCTTGGTTGCGTGAGAATTAAGAAGAGATTGTTAGGATATTTTTGACCATCTGCTACAGCACGCTGTCATACCACTGACAGTCTGGGCGGCTGCTGTGACAGACGTTGCCTGGTGAGCCCCGAGGGGGGGGCGACTACTACACACACACACACACACACACACACACACACACACACAGCACCTGCATTCCCACAGTAGTCCAAGTCAACAGTCACAGCCCATCCCCCCCCTCCTCCTCGACACTATCAGCAGAGAGGGAGGGAAGGCGTGTAAGTAAGGGGATGGTGGGGGGGAGGAGGAAACCCTTGGAGAGGCAGAGAGAAGGGAGTGATTTAAACTCCTCTCCCCTGGATGAGGGCAGCTGGAAAGGCCCGGAGAGGAGGTGGGAGTAAGAGCAGGAGTCGGGGGAGTGAGTGATGGAGGGAAAGAGGGGTCAGGGAGGAGAAGGGAGGAGAGCAATCCAGCTGAGGCAGCAGATCTCCCGCGGAGGCCTGGTGCCAATGTCAAGGTGCTGAGTGAGCCAAACAGGGGAGTTCCATTCACACACAAACACACACACACATGCACACAAACACAGGCTTACACTCGATTTGAAGTCAAAAATAGCCACATGCAAGTACACACTTCTGCCTTTGCCTTCCTGCAAAATTCAATAGGAACCACGGACAAAAAACAAACACACACATACACACACACACACACTCACAATTCCTCTGCTCTCCAGTACCTACTCGCCCTCTTTCCTTCAGAGGAAACTCTTGTTGCTTCCCTCTCCACCTCTCGTTCTCTTTTCCCGGGCCTTGGCAGCCTCTCGTCGGCCGAGACGGGTCGACAAGACAAGACAAGACACACAGTCGCACCCATGGGGAGAGAATGGGCCCCATTGTGCTCTAATGACTGGGCCTGCTGAGATGACCTCTGATCCCCAGACACAGGCTGTTTGGCCAGCAGTGGACTGGTGAGAATGACCTTTTGACTGACATTGACCTTTCCGTGTTCACTTCTCACTGAGAGTTGCCCCTGTGCTTGCTGGGTGTGTGTTTTTTTGCCTGCATGTGTGTGTGTGAGTGTCAAATCTTCACATTGATGCAAAAAAATAAAAAAATAAAAGTGATTTGAATAGAGTTGCATTGAAATCAGCCATGAATGTTTTAAATAATGCAAAATATGTCGGATAAAATGAAAACATATTGTAATTCCAGTGTCCAAAATAGTACTTTTGATGTATGTATGCGATTAATAGAGCTGAGTTAGTGAGTTAATTTGGCTGTTTGATCACACTCCCTCTGTCCAGCATCTGTGAGAACATGAGACACAGCAGCAAGTTTTATCTCTCCCTTATCGCTCTGATTTTGGTCCAGTTCTTTCTGGTCTTTTCTGACGGCTCCTCCTCGCGTGAATGAGGAGACGTATCTCAGTCAGCTCGCCCTTCTCTCTCCTGCATACTGCAGCAGCGTTATCTGCTCCACTTATCATAGCCGACTTCAGCTCAGACACTCCTGGCCTCCCTCTTCCTCGGCTGTATGTCACAGAGGAGACGTACAGTACAGAGATCTCTAGACTAATGTCTGTCTCTCGCTCATATCTCTGTGTCTGTCTCTGGTCCTAAGAACCACAGGAATGAGAATAAACTGGTGTATCACAACACTGTGTACAGAATCAAATGATCTGAAAATATGTCACAGCAAATGTGTTGAATGCATGTTTTATATATAATAAATTGTGCATTGTTTACACATGTTTCTTAGCTCCTCCAGTAGAATCGTATCACACCAGCAGCAAGGATTTGTTTTGCATTTCTTGGGTACTCATGTGTGCATGCTCATCCTTGTGCAATTCCACAAAAACACTATAAAATATGTTGCATCATAGCTCTGCTGCTGCTGCTGATGATGATGTTATTGGTCCTTATCAAGCAAATAGGCAGGGTGTCATAGCCCTTCTGAACCACAGCAGGGTGATGGTGAATATACTATGTTGATAATGTATGTAGCATTTGCTATATTTTCAATTGAAATCATTAACTATCAATTTGATTTTATATTTTTGTATGCTGGGAAGGTTATATTTATTAAAGTGAGTTATTTTTTGCCAATGAGATTACCACCTTCCATGACAGCACTAACAGATCTCTGCATTGCATCAGCATCTTATCAATGAATTGGGACTACACTACAAAAACTGAAACCTTAACAAGTGAAAATGTCTTGTTTTTGGTACAATTAGTCCAATACTGAGCAGAATTATCTTATTCCATTGGCAGATAATTAAGCTTATTTCAAGCTTGTTTTCTTGACAAAAGTGACCAATATCCTGAAAAAAAAACTTCAAACAAGCAAAACTATCTTCCAGTGCAATAAAACAATTGCTGACAATTCTACTCAATATTGGATTAATTGTACCAAAAACTTATTTTATATATATATATTATATATTTTCGCTTGTCAAGATTTCAGTTTTTGCAGTGTACTAAATAAAACTTTGTATTTCTTTGACAGGGCCAAGGCAAGTTTACTTGTATAGCACATCAGAATAAGGTAATTTACTCGTATTATTTTTATACTGTGATGTAAATACCAGTTACAGTGCAGTGTGAGAAACTAATAATTGAAGTCTTCAGCCGTGATTTAATAGAATTAAGACTTGTGGCAGATCCTGCAGTTTTCTAGAGGTTTGCTGCAAATATGTGGAGCATAGACACTGATGTTTAGTTTTGGCTCTTGGAACAGAAAGCAGACAGATGATCCCAGAGGTCTGGATGGTTCGTAAGGGATCAGCAGATCAGAAATATATTTAGACCTTAAATCATTCAGTGCTTCATAAACCAGCAGCAGTATATTAAAGTCAAGTCTTTGACAGACAGGAAGCCAGCATACAGACCTCAGAGCTGCACTGATCCAGCAGCAGCACCCTTTAATTCTCAATAATTTCTTCAGGTGATAGTAGGTTGACTTTGTAATGTGATATTTCTATTTTCAAAAAAAAAGTCCATTGGGATAAACCTGTTCCACTCTATCTACAACACATGAGACAGGATAAGGCACCTCCCCTGCAGGCGAACCATTGGACAACAGCTGAAAAACAGACACCTGCAGGGTGGGGTCCGTTTTTTGATGGTTATGATTCAAAGTGCTGAAAATACACAGCTTCCCCATTCACAGATTCAGCCTCCAATAACAGCTGCTTGATTTGAACCATTGTATGGAATGAGACTAGGCGAGGCCTGTATCCTGTGTGGACTACAAAGTTAATTGCGCACAATTGAATTGAAAGGTGTGTCACTCTAATTGTTCTACAGGGAAACACAGGGCCCAGAGGTATAGAAAAACAGCCGCCATTATACTCTCATAAAATCATTAGTCATCTGCTGAGAAAAAGAACTCACTATGGAATAGTGACAAGCTTGGAAAGTGTTTTCGCAAAAAAGCTGACGCCATTAAAGCAAATGGGAGATGACAGGAGGGTTGGTGCAGAGTGGTTGGAGCCAGCCAGGCACACACACATCGATGTGCACATATGCATTCTGTGAATTTACTATGCGCTCTAGGAACTCTACTGTTGCCTCAGGGATGAGTCTGGGTACAAAGTTCCATAGGTCCGATGTCTGAACCACAGATGGCCAAGTCAACCCCTGCTTACATAGTCATAAACACGCCTGCATCAGTAACAGCTACTTTAATCACTCCGTGAACTGGAGGGTTATACCTGGCTAAACGCCTCGCTACCTCGACCTTATAATTAACCTGATTTTGTATTTAATTAGGTCCAGTCATGCAATTGCTTGAATTGTTGGGGTTTTGAAGTTTTTGAAGAAGACATGACTTGAAATATTGTGAAATTGTCAAATGTTCTTTTTAAACAGATAAAATCTTTCCCGTCATTTTTTAACTGCGAACAGGTGACTGCACAAAAATTTGAAATGGTTTCTAAATGTCCTAATTTTCACCCCAAGTAGTCTGACTATGTTTCATCTAATTGTTTCTTATAGTCAAAATAATCCAGAAATTGTGTAATTCAAGATGTATAGGTTCAGATCAATGAGACGTACAGACCATAAATAACAAATAGAAGTTCAAAACTTGTAATGTTCAAATTTAACCAGGAACACCAAATTGATTAACATGAAACGAACAATTCATATTTTTAAATTCTCTATAAATCATCATTATTATTTCATCAGATTTATCTATTCATGTTGTTTCTTACCTAATAATTATTAGAAATAAAAATAAATATCTCAAAATAACTATATTCCAAGAAAATATTCAGAGAGGGTCTTATTAAACTCATAAATGTTGATTGATTTTCTGCTGTTCTAAAGTCAGAAATTTGCAAAAAAAATGTGTTTTTAGGATTTGTTCTTATGAGCACATGAGTAATATTGCTAATATCAACGATGCATTTACACTGGATATTTTTCTCAAAAAGTGGTAATGTATCATCAAAGTCCAGATGCTAATGATAATATGGTGATTCTGGGCTAAAATCACGAGTGTTTCCTTATTGCTAAATCTGATTGTGATGTATAATTCGATTAAGTCATTCACTGCAGACCTAATATGCTGCAAGCAGCAGCATCTGTGGTGTGATGAGATTGATCCAACCTTGCAAGGTGAAGCGATTAGTTTTTCCTACAACAAATCTTTGTCTAGTCTAGTCTAAGTTTAATCTTGTAAATTCTTTTTTTTTTTTTACATTATATATGTGCAAGAAGCAGATGGGGAAACTAACAGGAACAACTACAAAGGTTTGGGGTCACCCAGACAATTTAGTGTTTTCCATGAGAAGTCACAGTTTTATTTACCACCATGAGTTGTGAAATGAATAGAAAATACAGTCAAGACATTGACAAGGTTAGAAATTATGATTTGTATTTGAAATAATATTTTTCCTTCAAACTTTGCTTTCAGTTTTCGAGCTACTCTAACCAGCTTAACTGTTTTCAGTTGTGCTGACATGATAGCATCAAGGGTTTTCTAATCATCCATTAGCCTTCTGACGCAATGAGTAAACACACTGGAGTGATAGTTGCTGGAAATGGGCCTCTATACACCTATGTAGATATTGCACCAAAAACCAGACATTTGTAGCTAGAATAGTCATTTACCACATTAGTAATGTATAGAGTGTATTTCTGATTAGTTTCAGGTGATATTCATTAAAAAACAGTGCTTTTCTTTAAAAAATAAGGACATTTCTAAGTGACCGGTAGTGTAAATGCATCAAACTTTTAAAATCTAAATCCAACAACATTTATTCACAGACTTGTTGTGTTTAACGGCTGCATGTTGGTCGAATAGCAGCGATTCATGTCTCCTTCAACCACACGTATACAGGCAGACATAGAGTATTTTATATCTGGACATATTTCCCATTACATGTTCCCCAGGTAACAGCTTGACTTAACAGCCATGACATTTACACTCCTGGTCTCTGGAGTACTTTACACAGCTTGGCATTATTCACAACTGGTTTACTGTTCCATGCAGTAGACTGATTTAATAGCGCTCAAAAGTACAGTGGCACCAAGGCTACTTAGCACCGTGTGTTAGCAAGACTTCAGGGTCCCAATAAAAGACAGACCCTCGTTTCATGAACTGCATATCGACCCCTTCATAACCTTCTTAAATAAGCTCACACCTATGTGCTGATAATGAACTGGTGCATGCTGAGTATATTAGTGGTCAAGACCAACTGAAAGCAGTTGGGGGCATGCGGCCAAGACAATAAAATATATGTGCAAAAAAATATATACCAGGGCCCTGCGAAGCTTGGGCAATTAAAGTGGAAATGTAGCATGGGTATTTACAGCCGAGGAGAAAGCCCACAGCGGGTGCTAGTGAGATGCAGGGGAGAGACTAGCAGAGAGAGCTGATGAGAGACAGTGGCAGTGCACAAGATGATTTAGATGCTGTGAGCGAGACTGCAGACCTATAATCCCAAAACTCACAGAACCAGACAGGAGACAGGAGGAGAGGAGAAGGACAGAGAGAGACTGAGAGCCACAGGGAAAGAAAAAAAAAAGAGAGAGACTGTGACAGCAGGCGAAAAAGCAGAGAGAGTGCGAGATAGAGAGACACAAAAGCAGAGAGAGATAGAATAAAAGAGAGAGACTGTGAGATGGAGAGCGAGCAGCCAGACATGCAGGCAGACTGTCCGTCTCTGGTTTGTGGGAATGCGGTAAAGACACAGTAGTAGGCAGGGTCCCGGCTCTGAAATTAGAGAGTGGCGCTAAGAGAAGGGAGCCAGAGCCAAAGGCCGTCTGGGAGCTGCCAGGGGCTGCATCCCCAGCGCACTGCCGAAACGTGATTTACTGCCGGGCTGCACTACAAACAGCAAAAAAACACTCTCTCCTGCACTATCTGACCAGCAGCAGCAGCAGCAACAGCAACAGCACACCAATGCTTGTTGTGTGCTATCAAGTTCACAACGCTGCAGAGATACCACATCAACAGTGGGAAGTGTCGATTTGAGAAAGACCAGCTCAACTTGGCACAACAGTGGTTTGCAAAGAGAAAAAAAGGGGACTGCTGCTGGAGATCAGATCAAAAAATAGCAATAAATAAAGGGTTGCATTGGAGTGTCGCTATCAGTGTTGGGCAAGTTACTTCAAAACAGTAAAGTGTACTATTTATTACTTGTTACTTGTCATTTCAAAGTAATTCATTACATTACAATATTATTAGCGGCATTACGCTACTATTGCATTACTTTTAACTTAGTCTCACTAAAATAAGTGGAAATATGGATTAATCAATCTACATATAGCTTTACTTTTGTCTTTATTGCTGCTCGTTACAACAAGGATCTTTCTGACGAGTTTTCAAAAAGCTGGTGATTCCACTGTTGAAAGTGGTTTTCATATCTTCAACAAGTCTCCTAACCTCTTGATGCTGAAGAATCTCAAAGCAGGAAACGTTAATTTTGTCTGTTTTGTGGTTTTATCTCCACTCTCATGCTCCACTTGCTTCCTTGTTAACTTCATGTTACCATGGCACCTCTGTAAATGTTAAAGTACTGCTGCTATTTCAGGAAGTGGACAGTTCTTTAGGTGTAGCACAAAGTGCATTTGACTACGATGTTCTACTACTACAATGTTCTTCAAATCTCTATTTTTAACAAACATAAAGTAATGAGTGTGTGTCCATCTGGAGAATGAGCTATCTGACTTTTCTGCAGGTTCATTCATCTCCATCTTCTGTCTGATGAGCCAAAAGGAAAAGGAAGTGAAACATTTTTTGTGCAGATATTTCACTGCTGCTGATCTTGTGGTAATTTTAGCAAAATTGTATGAAGAAAAAAAAATAGTAAAATATTACCATTCTTTCCTGTAAAGCCTTACATTCCCGTAGTACAGCAAAAAATAATGCATTACAGTTATTAATTCCTTTCATAATGCATTACTCCCAACACTGGTTGCTATAGGCACTACTGAGAAGACACAATGTGAAATTGGTTGTTTTAAGGTTGCAGAACTGAAAAGTTATCACAAGACCTCATTTCATCATTAGTCACAACGATGACAAGGGAAACAGAAGTGATGTGCTGTTTATGTCAGAGCAGATTCCTGCACAGACAACACAGTGGGTTACTTTGCATCGCTTAGCAATGGTTGAGTTAACGAACTGTTTTGCTTGAGGGGGTTTGTCCAGACTTGAAATGAACATTGTGTACATGCTGCATACACACTGCAAAAACTGAAATCTTAACAGGTGAAAATATCTTGTTTTTGGTACAATTAGTCCCATATTGAGTTGAAATCATATTCCACTGGCAGATAATTTATTATTTATTATTACTTATTGGATAAAATCAAGAAAAAAAGAATGTTGGTAAATAAACATGTGTCTTTTCATGGAAAACACTAAATTGTCTGTGTGACCCAAAACTTTTAAATGGTAGTGTATATTATCTGTGAGATAATTAGAATAGGATAATTTTAATCAATATTAGACTGATTGCACCAAAAACAAGATATTTTCACCTGTTAAGATTTCAGTTTTTGCAGTGGCCTACCAACACCTGACACATTCTCCCTGTTGAAAAGCCTTGGGGCCCATCATAGTGTTGTTCTGTAGAGGACAATGACCTCTGTCCTCTCTGTGAAAGGGGGAACAGTGACATAAAACTTCCCTTCAAGGACGAAGACATCATTTTTTTTCCCCCTCTTTGCCAACCTGTCTGTCATAATTCTACGCCGGCGGCGTTTCAGACAGGATTCAGAGAAACAAGATTTAATCAGTGAGGAAAAACAGGAGGAAGTGTTAGGTTATTCTGTGCTGCAGCGTTTTTTCTGCAGGACAAGTCCAGACATGCAGAGAGATTCTGTACGTGTTCGGGGCAGCGAGAGTACGGCCGCTGCAGCTCTGTCTTTCAGCATTTCTGTATGTGTGTGTGTGTGAGAGAGAGCTTCCTTTGCCAAGTTTCCTCTCTTTGTTTAGACCGGCCCAGTTAGTGCGACTCCCTGCTGAGCACGCTGCAGCCAAACACACACATATATCAAAACACAGCACAACAACAGACAGGGAGCTCTCAGGGCAGAGAGGTGCTGGGAATAGGAGCAAAGGGGAGGACAGAGAAAGACTCACAGAGACAGAAAGAGAGGAGGAACAGAGCTAGAGAGGGTGGAAGATAAGCGATTAATGCAGAAGGAGAGCTGGGATGGCAGCAGACTGGAGAGGGACAGTGAAACTGAAAGGGCAGGAAATGAGAGACAGTGGGACACTACCATCCCTGTAATTAATTAGAGAAGGAGAGAGAGTTGCAGAATATAGAAAGGTAGATGAATGGATATGTAGTGAAGGGAAGGAGGAGCGACATGTACAGGTGTGACCATCACTGAAGTGTGACAACTTCTAAAAGTAATTATAATGTCAGTATTTCATGCAAAAACACTGGGGGTAGCTGTTAAAGTTCAATAATTTATTGGTGTGCAAATTGTTGAAATATTATCTTCTGTTGGGTGATACTGGGATTTCCTCAGGGTCTGTAAATGCCTCTCGGAGTAATACACTGCAGCTAGCAGTTACACTACTATGTATGCAAGGATGTGGAATGTTTTAATGGATTTTCTTTTTTTTTTTCCAGAGGGATGTTGGCAAGGCGGGGGGCATTTGTTGTGTAGGCAGCTGCTGTGGAAAACTCTGGTTTTATCATGAAATATTCTGAATTTCTGCCCTATGAAGAAGAATGTGATATAAAATACTTCTGTCTTAACCTGTCATAACTCTGAGATCTGTCCAATTATCCCATAACTGAGACTCTGTGTTCCCAAATCAAACAGATGAAATTATTTAAATATCCAAACAAATTGATTAGGTTAATACCTAAGCACACAAACACACACACACACACACACACAAAATAAAACACTTTTTCATTAACAAGTATAGTTAGTAATAGGCCTCATAATGTTATTCTTTGCCTCTTTCATTCCTTTTTTATGCAGCAATCACAAACCAGTGTTTGATTTATTTTTATTAAGACCCCAAAAAGATTCATGATGCCTCCTGTTAGCTTCAATTTGCCGAATCCAAGTTTTCGATGAATTTAACCAGGCTGAAAAATGACTCGAGAACAGAACTCGAAGACATCTTTCAAATCCAAAGAGTTTAAAAACCTATTTAAATCTGTTATATTTCTGTATGTGGATTATAACATGCTGATCAGATTATTGCAGTATGGTTTCAGTCTTTCATTCCTTTGCGTTAATTCTGTTGCAATCGTAAACATTTTATTTGTAGAGAAAATGACATGAACTTTAGCCACAGAGAATACTTTTTGTAGTTTTGTTGTTGGTGCTTTTTATAACTTTTTGCCTTGGATTTTGATTGCATTATTGTTTTGCATGGATTGTTACTTGTGGGAAAGGCTAGCCGCTATCTTGGTAGCAGCTAATGTGGATCCAAATCGAATCAAATCAAAATATATTCAAGCCTCAAAATGATGGCACTGCACTTGTTGAACAGAGATGAGCTTAACAGGTCACAAAGTTTTTCCCGTTTGCTGCTGATCTGGTCTGATCTGAGCTGAATCCTGGAAAGACAACAGTACATATGTGTATGGATGCATTTGTATATTTATGTGTGTTTGTATTTTTTGTACATGGTTTAATGTATAAATATGTGTAAGGGTGTGTGTTTACCAGGCCCTGATCTCCGAGGCCCAGCACTGGGTCTACATCAGACCAGTCTAAAACATAAACACAGACACACACACACACACACACACACACACACACACACACACATACACACTTCTGCCCCCCTCAAAGCCATGCTTTTAGAGACGAGGGGCCCTAAATGCCTTACAGATGGACTCCTAACAAACACAACACTCTGCCTCGGCCCTCAAGTATTCCCAGTATTTGGCCTTGCTGTAATTTACAGCATACTTACCTAATTGAGATGCTATTAAGGTCAGGGCACGCATTCTTCTGCCTACGCCTAGCACTAATAGATATGATATAACCGTGACATGCACGGCGCTGTATGTTTGTCCTAATATAGCAGATTGAGGTTAACCACAGAGTGAGTGTGATCTATGGTCCATGTAGTGTACTTAGAGCAATACAAATAATAATGTACTTAGCAGAGACATGTCTGTGCAGGTCTGGGGGCACATTAGAGAGAGAGAGATCCCCCCTCACTATTACACTGTTGATGGCTTTACACCCACTGAAGTATGAAATAAAAAATGAATTATTATGAGTGACAAAATCTTGAATGTGCATTAATTGAAACCCTGGTTGCTGATTTGAATGTAGGACAAGTTTTGTGGTAATTAATAAATGATGTTGCAACAACCAGACAGCAAAAAACATTGCATTTACACAGAGTTGGATTCAAATGAATTAGTAAAAAAGACTTAGAAAATTAGATTTTAAATAGATTTTGAAAAAAAAACACTATTTAATATTTCAACATTTGATTGACTCATTTATACTCAAATAATAGTTTATTCAATGGCGACAAACTTTATTAACTTTAAACTTCATGATTGAAAATCTTGAATGTGCATTAATTGAAACTCCTGTTGCTGATTTGGATGTGGGAAAGAAGACTCGTTTCGAATGTGTTAATTAATGAATTATGTCACAACAGTTGAGTTCAATGAATTAGTAAAAAAATAAAAATGGAGGAGAAAACCACTAAAATTAGTTTTAGTTTTTTTACTTTTAAATGTTACTAGATTTCAGAAAAAGACAAACACTATTTAATATTTCAACATTTGAATGACTAATATATAATCAAATAACTTTATTCAATGCCAGCAAACTTTAATAACTTTAAAATTTATGACTGACAAAATCTTGAATGTGCATTAATTGAAACTCCTGTTGCTGATTTGAATGTGAGAACGAAGACTCGTTTTGAATGTGTTAATTAATAAATGATATTGCAACAACCAGAAAAAAATGAAGAGAAAACCACCAAAATTTGTAGCTGAAGTTAAATCAGATTCTGATAGCTTATAAATTTAATATTTCAACATTTGAATGACTCATTTATAATCAAATAACTGTTTATTCAATGCCAGCAAACTTTAATAACTTTTCTTCCCCTTTTACACGTAGATTTCTCTTCCAGTGTAATTAAAGGCTGCCTTCGGCCCTGCACACTAATTTCAGTTTGGCGTTGTCGGGTCGCTCTGTGCTGCAAAACACTTCACGATATTGTTAAATCTCCAGGGTAAAAAAAAAAAGAAAATCAGACTAAAAAAGCATACGCTTGTTTTTTTCAGAACAGACGTTTACAGGCGATGTGAAAGCCTTTCTTGTCTATTGCTATAAGAAAAAAAAAGAAAAGAAATTCCCGTTCCTATAAAAGTGGGACAGATTTACCACAAGCAGTGGGCTGTTTTCATGCTAAAGCATGCAGGGAGCTGAGTTGTGAAAGGCCAGGCCGAAGCCCGGAGACTATGGCCAGTGTTTGAGCTTGTCGTTTGGGTATTTTTCATCGACCGACAGAAAGATAACACACTGTCACAGGGAACCATCCGTCTTCGTTTCCAAGTCGCTCCTGGAGAATTCAATCTTGAGAGTGTGGGGTTAGACACTTTGGTTATTAATCAACTTGTGCCCAATGTGTGTGTGAGTGTATGCGTGTAGACCTATACGTGTCTTTGTCTGTGTGTGATAAATCACTGTCCAACCCCTGTACAGAACAGACAAAGACCGAGTCCCATTTAGTCCAACTAAAGATAAATTCATCTACAAGTGATGCGGCGACAATAGTCGGACAAGAAAATGATTCTGTCTTACTTATTCAGCTGCAGCATAAAGTGTTGCCAGCGTGGTGTTTTACAACGGGAAGGGGAGGAGAAATTAGGAATTTGTCATATATATATATATATATATATATATATATATATATATATAAACACCCAGGCAGTTTTTTGGTTTCCATGAAAAGTCACACTTTAATTTACCATCATGAGTTGTAAAATAAATAGAAAACTTTATCACATTAGCCTTCTGATGCAATAAGCAAACACATTGTACCATTAGAACACTGGAGTGATAGTTGTTGAAAATGGGCCTCTATTAGATATTGACCATTTGTCATTTTCTGCAAATAAATGCTCTAAACACAAATGTTCCTTTTGCCCCAAAACATACCTATAAGTAGTAAAATCAGGAAAAGTGACATTTTTGCAGTGGTCTCATTTTTTCCAGCGCTGTATACCGCTGGAGGTGGACCTACTGAGAAAGGCACACACACAAATATTAGCGCACAGAGTTGATTAATAATTCCTTGGGAGCTGTTGCAAAAGATCCTGTTCAGTAGTTATTCAGCTGTGACACCAGGTTTTTTTGCTCTGTGTGTTATAGGTTTAGCTCAGCTTTACTATTATGAGCAGCGGGCGAGAGGTGACGCAAAGCAGAGCTCACGCGTTATGAAATACACGCGGCGATGCAGGCAAACAAAAGTGACAGCGCTGCAAATTCAAATAACTCGCGCGACTATCGAAAACAAGCCTCCTATTCATCTGAAGCTACAACACTGAACCTTTTATCTCATCATATGAGTAATGTGAACTACAAACTGAGCAGAATGCAGAAACGTTCCCATATCATACCTTTTTTCCCCTGGGTTTTGTTAGAAGTTGTGATATCCATAACAGGATATATTTGTGATTTTAAGCACCAAAAACTATCTCAATACAGTTTTACATCTCCCGCTCTTATGGTCCTCTCTGGAGCTCTAAAAAACAGGTTGATTTGTGTCTGGCTTGGTTTAGGGCGCGGTTTTTGAGTACGAGCTGTGTGCATTTCTCTGTGGATTGATTGTTTTGAAACATGGAGCAGAATATATATAACACCTTAACCTTCTAATAATAAAAAGGCAATTCAATTCTCACTTTCTACAGTATGGGATGCTTAAATGTCTCTTATATTTTCTGTTAAGAGAATTTTCTCCATATGCACCAAAGATTTTCTCCATCCCAATCTACTCTTACCCATGTGTGCTGAAAGATGAATCCCAGTTATTCAAAATATGGAGGTGATTTCTTGTTTATTAGTAACATTCCCCGAAACTTTATAGTGAGGGCAAACATTGGCTGACCAAAAAAAAAAAAAGAACGCTGAGAAGAAGAACAACTTCAGCAGGAGTGAACACAACACACTGGTAAACAAGTGTGTAGGAGAAGGTACGGTGGCTGCAGAAAACATGGAAAATGTGGAAAATGCTGAAAATGCAGAAAATGCGGAAAGAGCAATAAACGTGAAAGGCCATCCCCATTGTTTGGTTTGTCAATTTGTACTGTAAGAAACATGGCGTATAGACACAAGATTTTATAGAGATAAAACAATTCTTATATATATATATATATAAACTAATAAAACATAGAATGATCTAAATTTGATCACATGATATTCATGCATTTCATGTTCTAAAGAAGATTCTAAAGAAGTACTAAAGAAGAAGACCAAATCTTGAATATGAACAAAAAAAGAGGAAATTTGTTCATATATAACTTCCTGCCCATTATAATTTGATTTCATCTCGCTTGATGTTTGAATGCTGATGCAATATACTTTCCATGTTTTATTACAACCAGGATTATAGTATTCATTCAACCTTAGAATAAGTCACATTAAAGCTGTGGTATTTCACTGCAGAGTGGACAGTAATAACTGAGAGGTTGTACTAGAGCTAAAAGCTGCAGAGTTATCTGGAAGAGAACCAGGGAATGTGGTGAGTAACAAGGGTCGACAGGTTCATCCACCTGCTCCCTGAGGGGAAAAGGGAAGCCCCCCTCTCTGTACAACAGGTGTGCCGGTCCATCAGAACCATCAAAACAAGAGGTTCACACGACTATAAAGGAGAGAGGGGAAGAGGGCGGGAGCTGACGGGAGGAAAATAGTAATTATGCAGGATGGGCTGTATTGGCTATCACAGCTTTCTGCCACTGTTTCATTCTAAGAAGATGCAGCTAGTTTTGGGGAGGGGGATTGTGATTGGTTCCACGTTATTTAGGTAGGAAAGCAGCCTGTTTCTGCTGATTTGTTTCCCAATTATCCACCTCTCAGTTTCATTTTGCCTTCATGTCAGAGCAGATTGTGGAAAGAGGGAAAGAAGGAAGGGAAGAGAGAAAGAAACACAGGGGGGGAGAGAAGTCCTAGGTAGGGGAGGCACTTCTGAATCATGCAGGTTTATGTTTCCAATCAGGAGATTGTGATCACAACATGTAGCCCAAAGCAAATGAGCCGTAACTCAATCACCGAGGGAGGTCCTCGGGCTCGGAGCGAACATCGGTTCAAGATCATTCATTACTCCTCTCTGGGTAACAAAGGGGTCTGAGTCCAGTAACTGCTGCAAACATCAGAGAACATCAGCAGAGATGGGAAGGTGAACGTTAAGGCAGAGCAGGGGGAAATCCTGAACCGGGCTGAGGCAGAATAGAAAAGAAGTGGCTACAGAATGCATTGTTCTATTGTATAAAGAGCTGTTTTTATCCACTGTTAAGATGTGAGAACAACTTAACTCTGCTGTATGTTTGGGATTCAATTTCAAACACTGCTTTTTTTATGAAAATCAAGCAGGAGTGTGTGGACCTTTCCAAATCCACAATTGTAATTTTCACTTTACAGCAGTCAGAAAAACAGACAACAGATGTTAGCCACACGCAACAAAAACCTAACAAACACATTTCATACCCTGTGATTTGTGCATGGAAAGACAGGCAGCCATCATACACACACACACACACACACACACACACACACATAGGAGTTCAATTGGTACAAGCATTCACCCAGGGGAAATGGCAGTGGGGTAGCATCATGCTGGCATCATGTTGTAGCTGTTCCACTATGGGAGAAGACACGCCTGGTTACACCCGTGGACTTCATAACACAGCTGCTGCCCATCGTCCACGCTCGCTGCATAAAGTATTTTCTCTTTAACACTCCTGACACATCCACAACTCTAATATTCCCATTTGGAAACATAAACATCCAAGGATTGTCACTGACTATGGCCTGCCATGGAAAATCGTTAAAAATACGGCAAATCAGGGCAGGATGTTCACAAAAAAACAACCTCTGCCAGGAGACCACAGTGGCCTTGATGCCCTGCCTCTGTTAATTTTGCGTTTTTTGAAGTCTGCTTCTTTTCTGTCAACGCAGCATCAACATCAACGTTGTTTCAGAAAAAAAAATACATAATCAGGCTATGATGACAACTATCACCACCCAACCAGGAGACTTAATTAATCAATAGATATATTTGGCTTCAACATTAAGATACCATAATATGTCCATATCTTGTAGCCCTAGATATAACCTCTCATTTAAATATTGTGGGAAACACTTGTGTAATAGTGTTTTTGTTCTGGAAACATATTTATGATTTAATAATTCAGATCTCTGACACAAGTGCTGCTTTTGAAATTAAAAGTCAAATGTTTATGGGGTCAGTGACAAAAATGTGATGTGGTGTAACCCTAAAAGCTTGGCTTCAGATAGTTTAACTCTCTTAAAAAGGTTTTAAAAACTGAAAGATGCTATCAATAAGTTTTATATTCCAGGTGGATTATATATTTAAAAAGTTGTATCATTATTTTTCAGTCACCAGACTCAGAAACTATTTCTTTCCCTCCTCAAACGCTGACAGGAGCCTGCAACAACTTAAACTAATACCACTTAACTACCTCATAGAGCTGTGATTGTGCCAACATGCACCTTAGGTGCAACTTATTCCTGATTTTTGCACTATTCATATTGATCATTCCTTTAACATTACTTGTACATATCTTGTTTTGTTTT
The DNA here is from genome assembly GCA_030544235.1 of Lepturacanthus savala. Lineage (NCBI taxonomy): Eukaryota > Metazoa > Chordata > Actinopteri > Scombriformes > Trichiuridae > Lepturacanthus > Lepturacanthus savala. The sequence continues at coordinate 32,925,522 of CM060465.1, forward strand.
ATTTTATTTCATTTTAACTTGAATATCTTATTACTGTTTTATTCTTATTGATAGGGCATTCATGTGACAGAAAGTAAGAATTTCATTGCACAGGTAAACCTGTTTATACTGTGCACATGACAATAAACACTTAGAATCTCAAATCTTACACCATTTGACATTTTGTGTAAAAAAATTCAATTCACAAAATCATGATTTTTGTATAGAAACGTTACAAATGGACTTTTAAATAACAAGAAACCAACATGAACACAAAATGTACATTCTGAGATACCTGATAAATACTTAATACAAAAAGGTTTTGACTTTCTCATCTTGTTGACCATTAACTGTCACTGACCCTAATGTTTAATTTATGGCCTTGGTGCCCTGGCTTTTGTTCTTTGTGCCCTCAAAAAAGTGGCAACACAAAAGGCCAAGTGGCCTTGCCCCTAAAATGATGACATTCCTTTTTTTTTTTTTTAAAAAAAAAAGGAAAAGTAAATGTAAGCACAGCGTAAAGGCATCACTGCTGAATGGATAACGCCTCCTCAGATAAGATCAACCCCAGAAGCAACACGGTCAAATCAAATGATTCCACCACATGCATTCATCTGATAACACAGGTCCTAGCAGACAGTAACACTCAGTAGACACGTACACACAAACACACAGCGGCACATTCACACATACGTCTCTCTCTCTTATGAACGCTATGGATAATCTGATCAGTTTATCTCTCTTACTCTGCACAGACAAAACACACACACAGTCAGCGCCAGGAGTGTGCCTTACCTTATCTTCCAGCCTGATCAGTCGCGCACCGATAGTTGGGTATTCTTTATCGTCTCCTTTTCCTGGAGAATGAAAAAAAAACAAGACAAAAAAATCAAACACTTATACACACATTTTTTTTTTCTTTTCTACATGTATTCCATCCATTTCTGTTGAATTCCAACACATGCACACCTCATTCTGCTTAAAGAGGAACCAGGAGTGGAATAAAGTCACCAAGAACAATGGTAAAGACTGTGGAGAGCATGACAAGACACATGAAACCTGGGATTAAAAATAAGGGTTATTGCACCAAATATTGATTTCTGAACTCTTCTTAAATGTAAACATTAGTATTATGTTGTTTTAAAATGAATTTGATCTTGAAAATGTGCTATATTGAAGTTTTATCTTCAAAAAATGTGATTTTTGTAAAAAAAAAAACTTATGTTTAATTTATGGCTTTTGGTCTTTGTGCCCTCAAAAAAGTGACAACACAAAAGGCCAAGTGCTCTTTTAAAATGAATTTGATCTTGTTTCTTTGCATTGTTTGAGGTCTAAACCATTATTTTTTGTTCATTTTGACCATTTGTCATTTTATGCAAATAAATGATGCTCTAAACGATATTTTCATTTTGAATTTGGGGAAAATGTTGTCAGTAGTTTACAGACTCAAGCAAAAATATTCCTTTTTCTCAAGCACATACCTATAAGTAGTAAAATCAGAAAAAATGATAACTTTGCAGTGGTGTCTTTTTTTTCCAGAGTTGTATATACAACCATTCAGTTGCTAATATAAATACATTGGCCTACAGATGACACACTGTACATTTACTACTCAATTTCTCGGTGGTAATCGCAGACACAAAAATAGACGCAGAAAAGCTTATTTGGTCACAGTCAAATCAATGAAGGTACGCTCACGCACACATTACAAACATAACATTCTCTTTTATGACCCCTGAAGTCTCATCATTCTTAGTGAAACCATCTATTCATTGATTTTCTGCTGCTTTTCTTGGGTTCGGGGTCAACGAGGCTCTTTACATGAGATGCAAAGTTAAGGCTTATGTAGGTTTATCTGCTGCTATACCGCTGACTTTACATGAGCCGAACAGGATTTTCTGTTGTTTGTGCACAGTGTGTGTGTGTGTGTGTGTGTGTGTGTGTGTGTGCATGAGTTATGTGTGTGGACTGTGTGAGTTTGCAAAGTTTGGCGAGCACGGAGCAGCTGAGCTGTTTTCGTAATTCAATCATTTGTCCAACTGGCCTAATGGTTAAACGTGTTTTTTGGCCAGGGTCGGCCAAGATGTTTACTAAACACCTGGGAATTACACCGAGGGAAGGGAAGAGGGAGGAAAGGAAGGAAGGAAGGAAGGAAGGTGGATAGAGGTGGGGAGCAATGACAAATAATGAATGAATGAAATGAACTTTATTGAATCCCCCGCAGCTTAAATTCACTTGTTACAGCTCAAAATCCGACTACTGAAATATATTGTGTTAGCCTCATAGTATAATTCAAGTCATTTTTTGGTGAAATTGAGATATTTGCATAACTTTACTGTACCACCACTGCTGCATCATCCTGTCTTTCGACTTCTATGTCATTGGCCAATCACATCACTTATTAGAATCCAAAATACTAAGTTCTGATTCTGTCAAAAACTAAATCAATTATCAATGTCAGTTGAATGATAATTTCCCAGATGTTTTTGTTTTACTTTACTTTGATTTCTGAACTGATACAAACATGCACACACATATATTTACATGCAAAAGTGCTTACACATGTCTGCATTAACAAATTTACAAATGTGGAAAGATACATGTAAACACACGTGCATCCAAAGAGAAACATATATATCCATGCATTCAACCAGGACCTGTCTTTCATATTTGTTCTGGCTCACTTTATGTATTCATGCTGTTATAAACACAGAGGTGAAGTGTAGAGTGACGGCTGTCTATCACATCCTGACATTTACCTGGGAGAAACATTCCTGGTTTTCCCAGTGTTCCATCCAGCCTGTTGAAAGAAAAAATGAGTTAATGCAACAAAAAAGCAGCAGCCAGATACAGAGGACATTCAGTTGAGTAAACAACACCACGAACTAATGTCAAACAATTTATAAAACCAATAAAATTAAATAAATGGCATCAGCTTGAACAGTATTTATGTATCACTGCTTAAGGCAAAACTCTGCATGCGTCTTAAGAAGAAGTAAATAAATGACTGCCATGTTTCTGTTGAGATGTCAAGCTCTGAAAATATGCAATGAGAGTTGCATGTGGACCGTTGGAACATTTCAATGTGCACTGTAAAGCATTCTCTTCTTTTCATCACCTTAAATTAGTAGTAAATTTGTCTCACAGCAGTCACATGTCTTCAATTATCCTCTTTTTTCCCTTTGGTGAGACAAAGCGGTCATTCCATTATTGTGGTTTTCTTGAAGTCAGATGTGACCAATAGTGTAATGTCTTTCCTTTGATTTTCTGCTAAACGTTATTTTGATCGGTATAATCAGTACGCAGCTAAGCTTTTTATGAGAAACATTGTAGACTATACTAGAGTTGTGATTAGAAAAGATTTCTAAGCTCTATAATTCTTTTGAAGCTTTCGGTCACTTCACTTATACAGGAAATAACATTAAATACTCAAACTAAACAGTTGTGCCCTGACACTCTTTCAAAGTGTCACATTGCATTATCACAGTCCAGCCCAATTACCGCAAAAGGTGTTATAAGGTCCAGGTGACACACTTATGTAAGTTTGACCCAATTTATTACATAACTGACCTCCTGAGTGGAGCCTGAGTGGTAAGTACGAAGTAAGTACGAAAATCACTAAAAAAGCAGAAAGAAAACTCCATGGAAAGAGGTCGAGAGGTTTTATTTTACTGAGGACTGGACTTCATTAGAGCTCAACAAGGTATAGAACCAGTAAGTCTCCTTTCTGTCAGACAAACAGTAAAGGCTGCGATATCCTGCAGGATAAAAGTCCAGCCGACAGAAACTGTTGAAGCTTCAACATTACTGAAAGTACTGAAGAAAAAAAATTGTAAAGGAGCCAATCTCCACTGATTTTAGACCTAGTCAGGACCAATCACACTTTGGCCAAACTTGTATGAAGAATCTCAGCAAGTGAAATACATAACTTTTCATTGTATGGTGTGACGTTTCACAGCTGTATGACATATTGTGCCAATTGAAAAATGGCCTGTAGAAGATATTTTTTTTTGTTTTTCTCAAAGAAAATTCACTTAGGCTTCAGATTAAATGGAAGAATCTTTAACTTCAGAAGAGTACAAGTGGTTATGATGAGCATTCATCCAACATGAAGGAGTAGAAACATGCAATATCTGCAGTTCTCTATTATAGAGAAGTTAAGGGACTAAAAAATGGGTTTTTACTGCAAGTTCTGACACAAATGTCTGCTTTGGTGTAAAAGTACCTTAGGGCGATAGGAATAAATTTATCCAAAGAGACAAGTCAGATCAGCCTTTGTTTCAGAGATATACATGCTTTTCTGTAAATGGCCACCAACACTACATTAAAATACACAGTTGTATTGTGTCCCAATAAAACTGTAAATATTGTTATGAATTCTATCTCTCATAACTCAATGCATTTGTATCCAAAATACTTCTTATATTGCACATTCGTTTTTTAAAATAAAAATATTCATAATTTGCTCAAATCTTCTTATGCATAAAGCAATAGAACCTTTAGACTCGATTCCTGTTTATTTGGATTCTTTGACCTTAATAATGTACAGTTATATACCATCTTTGTTCTTATGGTTATAAGAGAAGAAGCAAAGTTGTGGACTTTAATGTGGTAGCGTGTGGTAGGTATTAAAAAAAAACGTGTATATCTCTGAAACAAAGGCTGATCTGACTTGTCTTTTTGGATGAATTTATTCCTATGAGCCTTTGGTACTTTCGCCCCAAAGTAGACATTTGTGTCAGAACTTGCAGTAAAACATCCCTTAACTCCTCCTGCATTCTAAAAACAGAGAAGATTTACACTGATTAACACACTGTGGGACCATAAGACAAAAAATTGCATATCAGAAAGAGTGAAAAACAGATGCAGAAAGAGCATGAATCAGAGTCATGGAGATAGAGACAGCACCTTCTCTGTAGCTCCTTGATGCGCACCATCATGTTGAGGTGGCCCTGGGAATACTGCTCGATCACGTCCCGCACATCATAGGGCTTCCGTGCTTGCTGTGGATCCACACACACACACACACACACACACACACACACACACACACACACACACACACACACACACACACACACACACACACACACACACACACACACACACACACACACACACACACACACACACACACAAGGACACAAAAGCCATTGTCACCCCTGGCTGCTGTTGCCTGGTCCCTGAAAACATCTCCCAACCCCCTTGGGTGCAAAGGGTTCATTGTTAACTCATTGTGTGTGTTTGTGTGCGTGCTCACACCGACAAGTGCATGGTCATGGAGAAAGCAGCCCCCTTTCACGCCTTTGTTTGGTGTGACGCCGATACAAGCGGCATCAGGAGGAACCCAGTGAACTCTTTAGGGTCTCCTTGTTGTACGGAGTGCAGCCTCCGCAGCTGACATCACTTAGGGCCGTAATTGAAAACATATAGAACACTTGGAAATGGTAAAAATATAGGAACCATTCTGTAGTAACATGTAGCATGAAAATGATGAGCCAAAGTACCTCAAACATGATTATGTATTTTTAACTGAAGCGTTTTGCAACACAAAATTTGTTCGCTGCTTTTTTTTTTTGCTGACTTCAGTGCTATGTGAGGCCATGTATGTGTATGTGTGTGTGTATTTTGCAAGCAAGTGTGTGTGTGTTTGTGTGTGCAGTACAGTAAGTGAATTCCTACTGTAGCCCTAGAGACAGGTTAGTGGAGCTCCCATGATACTACGCGCTTGAACTGAAGTATGCACAAAGAAGACATGCAGGTGCAGGTTTCAGGCATTTACACGCAAACATGCACACACACACACACACACACACACACACACACACACACACACGAACAGCAGCGCTGCAGCTGATATATGCCCTCGGGGCTCCCCCTCATCTTCCTGTATAACTGCACACATAACACACACATCTCTCACTCCCAATCCGTCTCTCTCTGTATCTCTGTATCTTGTGTGCTCTCGGTTGTTTTTGTCTCTCCTCTGGATTTGCTTTTGCTCACCTGAAACTTCTTCCTGGCCACAAAGTACTGCATTCTGCGGAGGACTTTTACCGCTGATCTCTGGGCATGGGACAACCTGTGACAGAAAGACAGAATCATTTATTCCCCCCTAAAAAAGATGTTTCCTTACTGTATGCTGTGAATTAGCTTGATTTAGACAAACTGACAAGCTTCATTTTTTAAAACCTTTTTAAGAGACTTAAACTATCTGGGACCAGGTTTTTAGGGGTTACACCACATTGCAGTTTTGTTACTGAACCCCAAAATGCTCCAACTACAAACACAGCTTCATTGGCCTTGGTTGCATTCCAGTATTGATGTAAAATGTGAATAGCAAAACATGTGTGTCCCTTACATGAGAGAGCACATACACACATGCAGCAACAGGTGTGTATTTACAGCATGCACCATAATGTATGTATCAACACAGATTAACCCACTTTCTGTATAAGCTTCAGCTTTATCGGTCACACTTCCAACTGTGAATCTGCAACCTTGTGCAAAGTGAAACATGAATAAAAAAACAGACTTAGTTTGCATTAAGACGAGTCCTTAAAAAAAGAAAGAAAGAAAGAAATCATCCCTTGGCTCAAAGCAGCACATCTGTGTCAACACGCAGGAAAACCCACTGGTACGGAGCTAAACACTGGAACAGAAACCACTGGATGCAAACAACACACACAAACTCATACTCACATACCATAGTGACTGTATGGTATGTGCACTCGTGTTTGTTTTTTCATGGAGGCGCTCCGTGCGCTTGTGGACTGGTGCTCATTAGGTTTATTTGTCAGAAAAAATGCTGAAACATGTCTTTGGATGTTCCAGTGTGTGACAGCTGCATGTTTGGATAACGTGTGCTTGTGAGTGAAGTAGATCATGAGAAAAACAGGGATGGAAATTGTGTTGACTGAGTGGAGATCATTGATCCGAAGGATTGAAAACACCCCAACACCGGTGCAGACACAGATGGACACACACACACACACACACACACACACACACACACACACACACACACACACACACACACACACACACACACACACACACACACACAATGTATAAGAAACCAAGTGTAAAGCATTAAGGAAGGTTTCTCCTCCATATTTGGCTCTGGACCCTGGTTTTAAGTCTCAAACTTCCTCCCTATGACTCACGGCAATTATAGAGCTTACAAATTGTCATGTGAGTTTATATTTTCAGGGTCATGGAGGTCATATATTGCTGATGCTATGGTAAAGTGTTCATTAAGTTTATTTTTTCTGTGATTCCAACCCCAAAGAAATATTGAAACAGCCACTTCTTTTCCTTAAGGCTTCCCTTAATGAATTATTTCAAACCTCTCGGCACTTTCTGATGAATCACACTGAACCACACTGGCTAGAAAGCTTTCTGTGTGTGTGTGTGTGTGTGTGTGTGTGTGTGTACGTGTGGTTAAGTTGACGACTAAGTACAGTCTTACAGCAGTTTCAGAGGTCAGAAGGTGCATGAATCAGTGCAAGTGTTGAGGGAGGTTTCAACACTGTTAACTACTACCTATTGTACAATCAGTTTCAGTGTATGAAATATTCAAAAAACAAGCTGATTACTGGATTATTACAGTATAACTTCATTCACAGTTACCAGAATTATGCACACAAGAAGTAATATGCATTACTTTACAGTAGTTATTTAATTAAAAATAGTACAAACAGTGGGTGACTAAGATTCTTATTTGCCCTTTTCTGTGTCTTCTAGTGTTTCATGTACAGTATGTCTCAGAGACAGGTGACCTTTCAGCCATCTGTTGGTATCAGAAACATCAAAGTTAAGCTGGTAATCTGCAGGATGGTGTGTGTGTGTGGGCGTGCGTGTGTGTAGTGTATCTGCTGTGAAGGTGGATTAACAGCAAAATTGACGTCATCAAGATTCTTGCTGGAAAAGATCCAGAGGAAGATGACAGAAATGAAAAGAGAACAGAAAACATTCAAAAAAAAATCTAAATGACGGTTGGGTCACATTCCCAGTTCCACTTCTACACACACACACACACACACACACACACACACACACACACACACACACACACACACACACACACACACACACACACACACACACACACACACACACACACACACACACACACACACTGTACTTGTCTTAGTCACTGAATGAGAAGGTGTACTCCAGTGTAGTTTCACCGGATGTTTGTGTTCAGCTGGTTCTCTGAGCAACTGCAACTTATTGTCCATTATAAACCTGTTAAAATACAAAAACCCTGATACAGGAGCAGCATTGAGTTTTACTCATATATTACATAAAAAACCCTCAGCTCAAACACTAAATGAAGTATTTTTATCTGTAGTAGAACACAATGTTACTGTTACAGCATCAATTTATATCATCAATATCCACATCATCAATACAATAAGATAATAGTTTGCAACTAACCACTATTTAGATATTTAATATAGATTTTGAGCTGTTTGTGTGATTATTTAAGTGTCTCCTTTATAATCTCCTTTTTAAACATCTTACAGAATATATTCTTCATGTTCTGAATTGATCCTCAATGTGATTTCTATAATTTTATGGACAAATAATGGATCTTTGAACTATTATCTTATTATTCTTGAATTTTTTATTGCAGATAATAGCTTATTTCCTTTTTTCCTGATTTGGATCAATCTGGTCTTGTTTTATGTTTTCAATAAAGTATTTTTTATCTGTAGTAAAACACAATGTTGGAGTTTTTTTTACAATATTCAACTATATTTGCAACATAAATTGATTCTGACACTTCTGTAGTCGCCTCACATGTTGTTGATTTCTTTTGTTTCAGTGCACAACCTTTGTGGGTGTAGGAATATTCCATATTTATTATCATTTATAGCAGAAAAACTGAAGAAAAAAACAGGCCTGAGGCTTGAGTGTTAATGGCCTTCAAACCCCCCCAAAAAATGAATGACTCCATTCTTGTGTCGAAGCTTACGTTTTTGTATGTAGGGGATAATCCGTGTGTGTGTGTGCTGTTTTGAATATTTCTCTTAAGCTACGTCCCAGTCAAATCAGGCACACCCACACGAATGTCAACACACACACACACACACACACACACACACACACACACCCTCCCACTCCCCAAACAAGGGTCTTTGTGGAGTCAACAAGTCGCTCTGAGGTCTTAATTAGGCAGAGGGACAACAAAAGGACTTAACAGACAATGCGTTGACATGGGACCATAAAACATGAACATCAAAGGCTGTCGGCCGCTGTCTTTTTTCCTGCCCTCCATGCACAGTCTGCTGCAGCTATAGGAGGAAATGCACACAAACAATACGGAACATAAAAAGCATGAGGCCCTACTTTTGTGGGGGGAGAAAAAAAAAAAGGTTTACCCCCCACCTCCTACCGTTGATGAGGAGAAGGATGTTGTTGTTTTTTCTCCTCTTTTCTGCGTGTGACTCAGAGTTTCGAGCATAATTGGGAGAGAAAACACATGTAGGAAACAAAAAACATGTGCGGTTTTTTGATCGTCGTACGACCGTACCCGCTCCTGCCCTCCTCCCGTTTCCTGGGTTTGACACAAACGTGCACATGTTCGTTCGGTAAGTGTGATAAAAGAATAACATGGTGGGTTTTTACCCTCCCCTCCCCCCTCAAAAAAAAGAAAAAAAGCTCCAACTCCTCCAACATTTGGCAGGCAGAAAGCAGAGGAATGTAAAAAGTCCCGCGTTTCTTTGCCGATGCTGCCTGTCAAACACTTGACGGCTCTGACTCTGCCTCTTACTCATCTCGTGTCTCCCTCCCGCTTCTTCCTTTCCTCTCTTTTTCATGTTTATTTTTCATCTGTTGAGAAGATTTGTCCGCTGAGGACTCCTCTTGAGTCAGCAAAGCTGGGATCTCACCCACGACGACTTCAATATACTTTCCATTGTCCTGCGCCGTATGATTCATTCACAGCTGGGAAGGCAGGTTGTGTATTTTTTTTTTCCCCTCTTCATCTACGGATTAAACCCTAACTCCTCGCTCCTCTAAACAGACCCACCATTCTTCTATCAGGTCGACAGCGAGGAGCTGCGGTCGTTCCAGTCGTGAAGCGGCCTTGTCCATCTCTTGAAAAGCTGTGACAGATTTAGCCCCACGGCCTCCCCTGGACCCTTCTCTCTTAATAAGTTTTCTCTTTTTTTTTCATTTTCAGATGGTCACTTTGGAGATCTCCCGAGTTGTCAATGGCAACTCTCCCTTATCCCCCCCCCCTTCTCCACCCCTCCACCCCCTCAGTTCTTTCTTTGGCAGGGGACCGTCAAATATCCTGTGCTTCCATGGCGCGCCGCAATAACCTCGGAGTCAGTCAGGAGAAAGCAGCCTTAGACATCAATGTGCTACGGTCAGGGCCCAGCAAGACTGCTGGCCTGTGTGTGTGTGTGTGTGTGTGTGTATGTGTGTGTGTGATAAGCTTTATGACTTGTGCTTTGGTCCATCAAAGAGATGTGCTCTTCTTCTGTTCTCCACAAAAACAGACATCCCTTTATCATATCTTGAAAGGATAAGATGACCACAGTCTTTCAGGAATGTTTGATCTAAAAGTGATGGCATGCCAGTGGGTGCCGTGGTATGAGTTATAAGGGTGTGCAGCTAAGGTGCTATATCCTAACGCTCAAGTTCCCCCCCTTAAATTAATGGGGTTCGATGCAGTTCCAGCTCCAGAAATGCTCCCCATGTGGATTCTCCCGTGAGGGTTTCTTTTATGGGAAATTAAACCAGCTGTCCACACTAAGCTGGAGAAATCAGAAAAAAACCTTTTATGTGTGAAAACACAGTGCGTCTTTACTGAGGATTCAGGTTGGTTTCTCCATCCGCCTGACCAGTGAGAAAGCCGCTAAATCTAGATTTCATCTTCCTTGTTCTGTTGGTAAAAAGGTAAATTGTGAATCGTGCTTGAACTGTCATTGAACATTTAAAAGAGGGAAACTGAAAAAAATAGGCCTGAGATTTAAGTTTAAGATTTAAACCTCTCTTAAACTCCTCTATTTTCTATTGTCAATCAACATCAATCAGCAGAATAAACATGAAATTACAATATGTCCACAGCTCCAATATGGAACCTGTTAACCAGCCCCTCTGTCATACTTATAGTCTGTTTCACTGCCTTTTCCTCTGTTGTTCTGTCTCTTCCTGAGTCTCTTTTTTCTCAAAATGTTGTTGCAATTTATTTGCATTAACTGTCCTAACCTGAACCTGAGTGACTGAGAAAAGCGGCGAGGAGCAGCTGCTTAAATGTGGCTTGTGATAAAATAGTTTCCTCCTCCCTTCTGTGTCCGCTCCAGTTGTTTTCATGTCCCCCATTCCCAGATCAATAGGCACTGATCAAGACATGCTGGAGACAATAGCTGCAACCAAGCCACATCAAAGCCTCGTAACAATTAAGAGCTGATGACAAAGAGGGAACTGAGAGAGGAGACATGTTTGATGTGTGTGGCCACCCGAGAGAGGAAAAAAGAGAAAAACACAGGGTCATAAATAGACTCACTATCGATTCTATTCAATAGGCCTTATTGGCTTTGGTTTGAGTTGTCCATGCACTATTACTATTATGAAAGGCAATGTTAAGGAATGAAATGAAGGATATTATGTGAATAAAAATATAAGTTAATAGAATAGTTGTTAGATAGTTAATAGATGTCAATATGACATTAACAATGCAAGTGTTAATCTACTGATGATTAAATAAAGAGGTGTTAGTGGTAATAACACAAGATATCAAATATTCATTAGATAACAAAAGAAATGCTACTGAAAATGAAATAATTAAACTAAAATGAAGTAATATTAAGAGTAGAGATAAGGCATGACAGCCATTAGTCTATTCACATACAAACAAAAGACAAAAGAAACTCACTGATTGTGAAAATCAAGTTGCATCAAACACACGAGTGGAGTCTTTACAGATGTTCTTCTCTCTAATCTCAAACATGCACACACTGCATGGTTTTAAAATAGTGGTGCATCACACCACAGAGTATTATTAAGATTGTTATTAATGCACTATTAATGCAAATCCTGTGTTTTGTGATTTTAGGTTTTATAAATAAATCTGACTTACCTTGACACCACTTTACTGTATAGCAGCCTTTAAAACCAGGATAGGGCAACAATTATATCATATCCAAAACCTCAGTCTCATATATTGCCCTAGACTAAAGAGAGTACACCCATGGCTGCCACTGTATTTGTGCCTTTTCTCATCAATGAATTTTCCATTTGAATCAATCAGTAACAGTATTTGCAGTGGCACTATCTCAGTGTGTAATGTAGCTGAACTCTTTCGTGATTTTAGTCAATTTAGTCTTGTTTTCTGAAAAATCGGATTAAACTTTTTTGACTTTTTATCTCAGTGCTTTCTTTTGATCTCATATTATGGGCTTTTTATCACATAATTCTAAATTTCATCTCAAATTTTTGTTAAACTTGAAATAAGTCCATATAATTCTACTCAATATTGGACTAATTGTCCTAAATACAAGATATTTACCCCTGATAAGATTTAAGTTTTTTTTACTGTGATGTACTCTGGTTGGTCATTTTTTTTTTTTTGGAATTCTCTCCTGTGACTCACTCTTGTGGTTTAGCTCTGTCTCCTGTTTGGACTCCCTCATTAATCCATTCACACACATTCATACATTGACAGTGGTGGCAAACACGCAAGGTTCATCAGGATCTAATCATCTAATCATTCACACACAGCCACCAGGAGCAATTTGAGATGAGGCCTGGGAACTTTATTGGCTTGTGTCTGCTCTTACTTGTGTGTTGTGGTGATGTCATTATTCATATGGTGTTGTGTGTGCATTTATATTTTGTCTGATGTTGGTGAATGTTTTGGTGCTCATTGGAGTTTTATTGTCTGTGACAGAGTGTGAAAACAAATTTCAAATTTATGGGACAATAAAGTCCATTTATAAATGAATGGTAACATAACACTGCGTATGCTACAATGATTTTTTTTCTTTTGCACCTAAATAATTTGTCTGGATATGTACACACTTGTACAGAGAAGCGGTAAAAAGGATAAGGGCCCACGTAGCATGTACTCACAACTGAAGAGGGCACTTTAGACATGTTTGTGTTATACAAATGGGCACTCTAGCACACTTTTTAGCTTCCAAAAAGGCACTTTAACATGCTTTTTTAGCTCCCACGAGCTCCGCACTATAGCACACATTTTGGCTCCTTGAAGGCATGTTAGCACACGTCTAGCACCCAGAGGGCACTTTAGCACATGTTTTAGCATCAAGCGGGCACTTTACCACATATTTTGGCTCCTAGAGGGCACTTTAGGAATTGTTTTAGCTCCCATGAAGGCACTATAGCATGCATTTTGGCTCCTAGAGGGTAGGTTAGCATGCACAGGTCAGTGCACATTTTGGCTCTTATAGGGCACTTGAGCACACGTTTTAGCCCCCAAGAGGGCACCTTAGCGCAACTTTTTGCGACTGGCCCCCCGCCCCCCTCTTATGCACACCACTGTAAACCCCTACGTCATACACATGACCAGCCAGAGTCAGGGTCTGAAAGTTACTGTTCCGTGCTAAAGGTGAAGCCTAAAGAGGAACACGTGGCGGTAACTCTTCTTCAAAGTCAGCATAATTAGAGAGTTGTGTCGATTTGGGGTTAATGACCCCCTCTTTGGTGCTAGACCTTATTGTAGGCCAAATGTTTAGCCTAAGGTGTGTCACTAAATTGGACGTGTGAGTCAACCAGAGGAAAAAATTTATTTTCAAGAGGGAATTTCCTCTCCCAGGGTTTTAAGGTTGTTTTCTTTCTATTTTTCTAGCCAATCGGTTGGTAAAAATTGATGAAATCTGATCTGAAACTTTGAACTGAAATATCTTGACACGTATAAAATGGATTGCTATGAAATTTTGTGCAGACGTTCATGGTCCCAGGAGGATGAATCCAACAGATCTTGTTTATCCCCTGAATTTTTCTTTAAGTGCCACTATGACATTGACTATTTTGGTTCAGAGTGAGATATCTCAGATATCTCTAACAGCTGGATTGCAATAAAATGTGCTACAGATATTCAACATCTGCAGTAAATAGATTCTAATGACTCTGGTGATCCTCTGACTTCTCCTCGAGTGCTACCAGCAGGTCAAAGTTTTGGATGGATTTTCTAGTTTCTCTGGATATTCATAGTTTCCAGATGATGTACAGTACAGTGCTAAGTCTTTCAAACACTCTGAACATGCACCAGCATCTTGTATAAATAAAGTAAGTACTCAGGCACCTTTCCATAAATGCACGACATACAACACATACAGTTCCTCCCTGTTAAGACCAACATTCTTGAGATTGAGTGTGTTTTTTATGTGTGTGGGTATGCGCGTGCATGTTATGTAGAGAGGAGGGCGATTGGGTTTCTCCAGTGAGGGAGAAGGGGGTGAGGTGGAAGAAGAAGGATTTATAATTCATGGCCTAATAGGATTTGTTGCTGTTTAGCAGGATTAGGCATGTTAGAGAAAGAATCTATTTATTGCTGCCAGTCGGGGGGTCCCCTCGCATGGATGGGGTGGGGAGATTTGGGGGGGGGTGTGCAAGCTGGACCGTTGATTTTTTTTTTTCACCCCAGTCATTTTCTGGGATAACCTCTGGCACCGAGGCCTCTGAGCACCCAAGTCCACCCCCTCCTCTCCCCTCTTAGTCCCACTACAGCCACCATTTTTGGATTAAATTGCCTGTTTCTTTTTCATAGCACTCTGATAATCCAGGCACATGAGCCCAGTGGTTGGTCATGCCAACACACATGGCTGTTCATGTGTGTTTGTGTGTGTGTGTGCAAGCACAATTAACAGCATATTGCTCTTGGGGGAGCAAGGGCCTGCTGGAGGCCATGGTCACAGATGTGCACATGTTCAGCCTGGCTTAACCCTGGCTATGGACCCAGTGGGAAGTCAGAGAAGAGAGAGAGAGAGAGAGGGGGGAAAAGAAGAAGGAGTAAGAGAGAGAAAAGAAGAGATGGAGGGTGACCTCTGCGCCTGCTTAGCTAAGGGGCTTCCCTTTCATAAACCAATGGGCTTAGATTATAAAACCAATTCACTTTCAAAAGAGAATAATTCTTTAATTCACGTGTGGCTGGCGCTACAGTGGGGGGTCGACTGACTGTTCTGTTCTGTTTAAGTTAGGCCTTGTGTTTAATTAGGCCTCCAGCTACAGGAAGAATTGTTGACCTCCACAAGTTGCTGTCTCTGTTTGTGTATGACAGAAAGGCAGGAAAACAAAGTTGAAAATGTGCAGAGGCAGCATTTTCCAGCCTCTATCAAATAGTCCAGCCTCTTAATCAATCTAGTAAAGGGGATTATATTCCTATGAAATAGGACTACTGAATTTTTTATCAGCGTTTTCAATCTAAATGTGTTCAGTGACTTTAAAGAACTAGCACAGAAAAGTGATTAAGAAGATTTTTCATGTTTGGCCAAATGAGGGTGTGTTGGACTGTTATTGTCTTAAAGACAAATTGTACATTGTGTAATGGACATACATTGAGATATGGAGAAACATACAAATACAGTTATTGTGAGAAAAAGGCTACAATTTATGTTGAAAGTGTGGATGTCAATCTACATATAGGTTTTGAAATTGTGTTAAAGGTCAAGGAACAATGATCTGATGATGGTTCTGTGAACATATCTTGGAGTAACATGGGTACAGCCTACAGTAACCTGTGCAGGTGTGAGGAATAAAGTAGCAGCTAAAGTGGCAAACGTCTTAGCGCGTGGTTTTTGAGAGACATTACAATATTTTGGTTATGTTTGCTGCATGAACAGTGTAGGAAGAAACAGGACAACTGAGCTTTGAATTGTAAGTAAAGTGCTGGGAAGCAACATGAGGAGGAGTCGTGATACAGAGCTTTACACTGTAGCTAAAGTGCTGGTGCAGGATAATGCTGGGATAGGTAAGTCTATGGGATTTGTACTTTTATTGATGGTAATGATGGTTTGAATATCTATCAAAAGAATTCCACAAAAAATGATACATACTATTGTGCAATGGGTATAGCTACATATATCTGAAAGCTGTTGATCTGACAATGAGTCAAAGAGATACACGGGCCACAGACACACAGAGGCTCCTTGCTTTTATAGATAGATGATGGAGTTTCAGTGTGAGCACCTACAGTAATGAAGGTCATAGTGCCACCTTTCTAAGCGTGGTCAAGACCCCTGGTGCCATTGACCAAACAAATACACAGTCAGTAGCTCTAAGTGTCCACATTCAGAGAACTATAAGCTACAGGCTCTAACACAAACACACAACTTTCTACCTAACACCACATTCAGACTGTGTGAAAATGAGCCCTCTAATTAATTTGACTGGGGGAAGTCTGTCAACATTTCCAATGGAGAGGGCTCTGCAAAAAAAAAAAGGCAAAACATCACCAGTCGTATACATGTAAGTCCATATTCCGTGAATGTAGTTCTTCTAATGTCCATCAAGTGTCTGATGCAAAGAAAGATAAAACAGTTGCCCCCATCAGTTGTAAAATCCTGTCTGTGATGCATTAATCTGTTTCTCCAACAAGACTTTGCGGATCATGTTTCATTTTGTCATCAGTAACTTTCAAAAACCCGACCAACACAGTTCTGTTGTTTTATCACAGGGCTGTTTTCAGACTGATAGCCCATCTATGTTAAAACAGTTTGGGTTATTTCACAAGGGCAATGTCTGACTTTATGTTTTTCTTCCCATTCTTTTCTCGCTAGTTTGAAATGGACGTGGCTTAGTTATACAAAGATAATGACACATTCTTATGTGTACCAACCAGAGTTCAGCAACGCTTCGATCAAAATCTGAATACAGGCCTGGGGTTGTTTGCTTTTGTTGTCAGTCTACTGTCAATCAGTGTTTAATTTGCTTATTTTTATTTAGAGGAGAGAATTCCAGATAAGGCATTGAGGGGTCTGGCAAAACACAATGCAACAGTTTTCCTATAAATGTGGAGAGGAAACCAGTGGGAACAGGTCAGCTAATCAACAACCCCATCATTATCTGTTTCTCTCCTGTTTAGTGCGGATTTCATTTATTTGCACAGTGATAAAAGATAAGAGGCAAACTAATAAAAGCAAGCAAACAAAAGCTTGATGACCAGTAAATACATTCCTCTGCAGCTCCCGCTCAGTTCTTTCCAGATAAAACAGATAAACAGAATGAGACGGCGGGAGATGACGCGGTGGAGGGAGTGGTGGTGGCGGTAACAGTAGTGGAGAGGAGGGATTTATGGCAGCAGATGAGGCTGAGAATGCCTTGGCAGAGTGGCTTTGATAACTTCCCTTCCTGGTCCACCGTACAATTAGAACACTGCCTCTGTCTCCAGGTCTGTCCCGTCCCTGCCTGGACAGTAATTACTGCAGCAGCTCACACACACAGGCAGGAAAGCTGAGAACGGCTGAGTGAGTGAGTGTTTGTGAATGGGCCCGTCTCGTTGGCGCTCCATAACTCACTCGCAATTTCACTCTATTCCTTATTTTCAGGTATTATTTTTCCTTCATATTCTCAGATTTGTCTCATTATTGGCTCATTATAGTGTAGAGTATATATCGAATCATTAGCGGAGTCTATGACGTGATCAAGTATCAACAGTGTTTTCGCTGCCAGAAGAGGGAGACAAAAGGTCTGCACTATAGCTTTAAGTAACGTTATTAACTACTGAGCCAACATATCACGTTCCGTCCAAAACGACACCAAATCTATTGCTTTTTTTTGCTATAAACCAAAGCCTTTCATACTTGTATTTTTTTTACACCTGTAGTATTCTCATGTTCTGCTGTTGAAATCAACTGTTATGCGGAAAGAGCCCTATTGTGTGAGTGTTTTCTGTCACTATTTGTTGTTACAGGTGACATTTCCTACAGTGAATTTTGGCTGGATTGAAACAGTAGATTCAGCCTGATAAATGCAAATATTTGTCCCTGACTGACATAGATCCTGTGCACACCTGGAGTTAACATCCTACTAGGATTGGGTGGGATCTTTATTTCATACCTTCCTGACATTTTATTGGGATATAACTTATTTGACAGTACTTATATATATATTTTTTTTAAATGTGTAAAAAAAAATCATAGAAGCTGAGCTGCTGGTGATAGAAGTCATTGTAGCCTACAATACTATGTGTCTTAATAGGCAATAGACTGAGGTTTAAATTCTTATGGACCATAGAATAATGAATAGATAGGAAAGCAGAAAATAACTTCAACTTCCTCCTAACACTGATGGGAAAGCTCCTTCTTCCTGCTGCATCACTGAACGAATCACTGCTGACTTCCAGCTGTGAGTAAGTTCACATCCACTCCTGAGGAACTTTATAATAGCTGTGACTCATACACTACAACATTCTCAAAAGAAAAAAAAACCTAAAGAAAGATGAATGTCTGCATTTTTTTTACAGTATTAGAAGTCATATGTCTCAGAATTAATGAATACCCTGATATACACTTCCATTAGAGTGTAAAGCTCCATATCACAGCACTAACATGTTACTTCCCAGCAATTTCGTTATAATTCAAGTTTTGCTGCTAGTTTATTCCTTATGCCAATACAGGCTACTGTGGGCGGCTGCAGTCAATGCCAAAACAACAAACTGAGTGCTGCTGTCCTTTATTCTTTGTGAGGAGAACCACACTCTACATACGAGCTGCAGCATTGTACTCCAAGACACGTTCACAGAACCTCAGGAAATCCCAGCACTATCATCTAACAGAACAGAATCTGAGCCAAAACGTATTTATTTAAAAACACATATCGTTAACATATTATCATTATAATATACAAGTAAAAGGTTATAAGTAAGAGATGTATCAGAAGTTTGCCAAACATTAAAAAATCTACTTAAGCTTCCACTTTTCTATAGGAATACATATTTCTTACAGCACTGCCCTAGTTTAAAAACAAACAAATATATTTCAATGAACAGATCAGTCTATATTAAATGTGTTTTTATTTTATTAGGCTACATATTTTTTCATGTTTTATGTTAGTGACTATACAGATTAAATAACATAAGTTGCTGCATCTTTGGGTCAATCTGGTTATTGTGTTTGTGATAGTGGAGCTTTGACTTAAAATTATTTAGTCTCAGTACAGTCTGATCGTTGTGTTCCAGGTGCAGAATGATTGTACTGTCTCCTCAGAAGCTTATATGTCTGAGTCAAAGTTGCCAAATCTAAACTGTCCAGACTTGACTTTGTCCAGCCATACATGAGGTTTTGACTTAGTCTTGTTTATTTGTATCTAAGCTAATTGCTTCTGAAAAAAAAGATCACAAAAGGAGGGCCTCTTCTCTGTTTTCTTTTCTGTATATGTTAATCATGTTTTATTCAGTCGAGCAGTTTTAAGTTTTGGCGGGGGAGCTGTGGCGCCGTGTGACTGGAACAAATGACAGTTTCATATCAGCTCTGGTTTATGCACACAGAGAACAAGAGGGCAACGAGGAACACTCTTACATTTAAAAGGTCGAGTAGAGTGATTCCACCTCCGTTTGAGTGTGTGTGTGAGCGTGTGTGTGTGTGTGTGTGAGTAAGCAGCCCGGGTCAGGAACTGCTGCTTGCTTGCTGCTATAGTGGGATCAGATGACTGTACACTGAGAGTTCACAGGCCCAGGAGGAGATGAAAGATGATCAGAGAGCTTGGTGGGTGCAGCGGGGTCTATGATTGGTCAAATTGACCCTCCTAATGTTCTCTGGTGAGATGAGACATTGGAGGGGAGTGTGTCGAGGTGAATTATGGGCCTGTGTCACTGTTCTTAAGCACCCAAATTATACGCTTTTGTTCAACACTTTTTTTGTATCAACAAAAAACAACACTGTTTTCGGTGTCATTTTAATGTTGTTTGACAGCTGTTTCAACAAAAAAATCTAAAAGTGTTTGAGGCCCTGGGGCTGTATAAGTTACAGTAAAACCTGGCTATGTCATCTCGGCATTTCGAGTCAATATCAGTTTCATGGACACTGTTTTCTGTATTCTGCGATAGACCGCATTACCACTGGTGACATCACATTAAAAAAAACATATCACTTGCTTTTGTTGTCTATATTTATCAGTGATGCCTTTTAACATTTCTTAATGTTGTTCTGGCGTGGTTTAAAATGAATGTGAGTGATACTTTTCCCAGGTCTACGACTGAGAGCAGCCTGATCTGCTGATCTTGAGATTGTGCTGCGAAAGACATGAAATCTAATTTGAGAAGGAGAACAAATAATAGCCAGAGAACATTTGGGACAATGTTGAAAACAGGAGCAGCTGCCAACCTTCAAAACAGAACAGAGGGAACTGAGAGTTCAATTCATAAGCCCAGAAGATATAAGAAAACTCCCAAATCAAACAAACCTTTTTTATATACACTAAAGAAAAAAATGTTGATTTGCAACAATATCCTAAAGTGCTAATGCACCATGCTATTAGTAACTAAAGAACAGTGAATAATTTTATAGTCCTAACTTAGAGCCAAATTTCATAACACAAATATGACACTCATGCATGGACATGCACAATTTGTTGTAACTGATGTAATACTGCCATATAACAACACTGACCTAATAACACTACACAGTCTGCAAGCCAGGGTAATGAATATGATGAAAAATGACTTCCAACACTACTCCACACTGACAGACAGGAAAAACAGACACGCTGGCCCACCGCCCGGAGCATTAAATGACAGGCTGAAGTTCAGAGGCATTTATTTGTCATAATACTAAACTAACTTGAGATCAGCTGATATCTGTCAACATGCTTCACCTAACATTGGCATGATACAGTGACTGAGCGACTGTGTCGGCAACGCTCACATCAAACGGAAAAGCCGGGGAGACCGTGACAAAAACAGAAAACAGAGAGAAAAAGAGGCCGAACAAGAAAAAGAAGACGAAGAAGAAGAAGAAGTGCGGGATTCATCCTGTTTTCAAAGAGCTCGGGTTATGAGAGCGGTTTATCTGTAACAAGGCGCTGGGAAACGGTGCGAGGGCCATAATTGGATGCTTGTCCCCGGCCAATTTTTCAGGGCAAATTATCAACGCATGGGTTGGATTGCTGGGACCACATTGTGGAGGTGGGAACAGTGGGAGCTTTGAGGGGCCAGCGTGACACGTTAATAGAATCATTTAGCACACTGGGATAACGACAGCATGTGATGGATGGAGCAAAGGCCCATCAGCTGCTGCTGCTGATTTACTGCAGAGGTAACACTGCTGAAGGTGTGGGCAGCAGCAGCAGCTGTGTGTGTATATAATAATGTTAAATATACACATGGCAAAAAAATCTTCTTGGCGAATTGGACAGAACCATGTCTATCGCTGTAGAAAAATGATGACTGGGCCATGTTGCTTTTGGAAAGCCTGCTACGCTGTGCCATCTCGGCTTCGGACTGCCCCAACTCCCAAAAACAAACTGTCAGTCACAGCCCTGCTGCTGGACTCCCCATTTCCAAAATGAAAAAAAAGAGCTAGAAGCGTAGTTAACATTGAACTGTAATCTGATACAGAACATGCTTCAGAATAACAGCTATAGAAATGTAAATGTAATCAGTTCAAGCTTTGTATTTGTTGATATTTCAGAGAGTGATATATGCACCGCTTCAAAGTTGAAGATTGTAGAGAAAAGTGGAATAATCTAAATGGTGCATGCTGGTATTATCATTACTGAGTTTCTTTGCTTTAACTTATCATTATGAAGTGAATGTGATTGCACAGAGAATAATGAGATTAGACTGGTTCCATATAAGCCTCGCTTTCACAATGCAATTCACTCTGCCACCAGCCGGGATCACCCGAGAAATAAAGGCCCAATTTACCGCACAAAATTGGATTAGACAATAGACTCAATGAATGAACAAACTCAGGCACTTTGCTCCTCGTGTTAGTTCTAATGTCGGTACTCAGCCTCCACCCGACACCAGCCCTGGATGGAGTTACTTGTTTGTGAAGTGATAAAATTACTCAAACCAGGTTCATTGTACAGTTGCACTTATATCAAGTTATTTTCCTGATTGGGGTCAATTTGGTCAAGTTTTAAGAAAACAAGACTAACATTTTTTTAAAAACAAGAGTAAGAAATAAATCAAGAAAAAATGGAAGTAAGATACACTATCTGCCAATGGAATAAGATAATAAGCCTTAATATTGGATTAATTGCACGAAAAACAAGATATTTTCACCTGATAAGACTTAATTTTTTGGTAGTTTTGTGTGTATACTTGCACCTAAAATATGGAGAAATGGGGAATTTTGGTGGACTAATTCCTGAAATCATAGAAATGAAAGAGTCTCTTTTTTTCTGCAGGGACAATGTTAGGTGACCAGCAGCTAAAGCTGTTTCATAGTTTGGCAGGAACTCTACTGGTTGAGTCATCTGTAAAAAAAAACAAAAAAAAACAAGAAAAAAAAAACATGGGCAACTGTTTTGAAGTTGTATGATATAACAACAAAAAAAAGTTTTAAATGTATTTGCATTTGCCAATGTGTCAGGCTGACTCTTTGGATCGCATTGTGTCCAATTTGGGATGTCAGCTAGTATTATGTAATGTTTTGCTCCTGATTGCAACAACAAAGCTTTTTGAATATGACACAGATCTGATTTGTGCCTCTGGCTGCCATGTCCATCACAGCTAAGGCCAGTGAGGCTAGTCATTCTGCAGAATTTACAGCCATTTGCAGTGGCAATGGAATAGAAGAGAAAATACTAGTAAAACATGTTGTAATGTTATGGTCAGCAGTTATAGTTTTTTTAACCTTTTAAATGTGTGTTAAGGGGAAAATACTGCAGCTCCTTTATATGAATGATGATCATTTTCAGATGTGCATGGGGGAAAAGGGGACAGTTGCTCGGTTTTGTGCCCTAATTGTTAAAAAGTGCACCCTAAAGTACCCTTTTAAATGCCAAAAATATGTATCAAGGTCTAAAGTACACTAAAATGACCTTTTTAAACATTTAAACCTGCGCTAAAGTGCCCTTTTAAATGTCTAAATATTCACTAATTTGTCCTTTTAACCATCTAAACATGCACTAAAGTGCCATCTTGGGTGGTGAAAGCACACATACTTCAGATTCCACTGGGACCAAGAAAATGCTATGAAACATTACAATTTTATGTTGGACCCTTTTCTGCTCCATATGTTTTGAGCTAAAACTGCATGTCATAGAAAAAGCTTGGATTATCTGGCAGTAACGTGATGTTAAAATGCGACAGAAACACAGGAAATTCTGGGGCGAGGCCCCCACAGTACCCCCCAAGGGAATTATTTCCTTTTTGCATCCATGTTTCTGTGTGTTCTTGAATATCCACAAGTTAAATCTACACATTTCTGATCATTGAGCCTCACTATAAAATAACAAACTACCTTGAGTAGTCCAGTTAGACTACATTCATACATACATAAACATACATAAAATGCATTGTCGGTGCCCCTGCCCTTCAAAAAATCTGTGCATGCCACTGATCATTTTAATTATAAACTACAAAGCCTGTTCTGATATCACTCCACTTCCACTTAAATCACTTGTTGTAAACAGCAAGCTAATCATGGTCAGAGCTAGATGTAAAAGCTCAGTATGGCCCAGTATGGGACTGGGTGTGTAGGAGCCTGAGTAGACGGGTGTTTATGCTATTGCTGGACCAAAGCCAGTCCAGGAGGGAGGATATTTCATAGATGAAATCCTCTCCATGCAGGAGGTGAGGTAGCCCGGAGCTGTCAAGAGTGGTGCTTGTCCAGCGCTGCGTGGTGCACAACTGCTGCACTCTGGGAAACACAAGCTCACATACACCACGCACAAAAGCTCATATGTATATTCAACGCTCCTCTTCACAGATAAGGATACACATGCTCACACAAAGACGGCCTCCAACACATGCACATAACAAGGGAGGGGTGGTGGGTTGGAGGGGGGGCAGTGGTGCAAGAAAAGGGAAAGAGCGAGAGAAAGGGCAGTTGGAGAAAGAGTGCAAGATAAAGAGATTTAAAAAAGGGCTTCGCAAATAAAAGAAAAGTCAGTTACACACGGGGAGCGAGGAGGGCAGGGAAAAAAGCGCTGAAAAAACAAAAATCAGTGAAAAAAAAAAGGACAGAAAAGGAAAAAAAAAAGAGCCTGCCTTCAGCGTTGGGGTGGGAGGAGTGAGAGGGAGAGGCAGCAGAGAGGAGAAAGAGGACAGAAAGAAAGAAAGGAAAAAAAGAGATATGGAGAGAAAGAGCAGAGGAGGAGGAGAGTGTCAGGGCTAGGGGTGATTAAGCCCGGGGTCTCCTCTCTGCAGAGACACGTGCGCAGACTTAATCAAGTCGACGCCAGCCAGCCACATTTCCACATTACTCCCTGGCCGCCTGCCTGACAGGTCCGAAAGAGGGAAGGGAAGAGGAGCCTCCCTCAAATCAACCTACCCCTTCTCCTCCTCCTTCTCCTCTTCCTCCTCCCTGTCTTCCACCACCCCCAGGACCCGGAGCGATGCCAGAACACATGTGAGCGGCGGTGGAGGGAGTGGACGGGTGTAAGTTAGGGAGCAAAGAGCAGAAATACTACTCACTCCAATAAATGAAATGTTATTAGCTGGGAGTACCCAGTCCTCCCCCTGAAACCTCCGCTGGCTCCGCTTTTGTCCCGTTGCCGGTGGAAAGGAGGTTGGCATGATAAAATTACCTTAGTTTGAAGAAAAAGCATATAGAGTACATACTTACTGTCTGTATGAACTTTTTCTTCATTAACTCTAACTAAAAGATTATTCTTTGTATAATCAACTATCATAGTAGAGCAGATCATGGACAAAAAATGGGTTTTTACTGACACAAATGTCTGCTTTGGTGTATTTTAGACAAAGTCAGGACCAACAGTACGGCCACGCTTGTATGAAGAATCTCAGCAGGTGAAAAGAGAACAGAAATACATAACTCTTCATAGTATGGCGTGACCTTTAACAGCTTTATGACATACTGCGCCAATTGAAAAATGGCCTGTAGAAAAGTTTGTTTGTTTTTTCCCCCAAAGAAAAGTTACTTAGGTCTCAGATTGAATAAAATAATCTTTAAGTTCAAAGTAATACAAGTGGTTATGATGAGCATTCGTCATAACATTGAGGAGAGAAACACAGAATATCTGCAGTTTGTCAAAGAGAAGTCAGATCAGCCTTTGTTTCAGAGAAATATACTTTTTTTTCAAAATGGCCACCAACAATACACTAAAGCCCAGAACGTTTCACATAACATACACACACAAAAACATTTGTCCTTGTAAGACAATTCTCTGTATCATCACTCAATATCTTTGTATGCAAAATACTTCTCATATTGCAGTCAGTTGTTATTTTAATGTGCCTTTAAAATGTTGCTTTTTTACTAAAAATGTGTGTAATTTGCTGCCAAAACCTTCATATGTATAAAGCAATTGTTTATTAGACTTGATACCTGTTGATTTGGATCTTTTGATCTTAATAATGTAAAGTTACACACCAACTTTGATATTATAGTTAGAATAACAGAAGAAGAAGCAAAGTTATAGTGTTTAGTGTGTATTCAAAAAAGTGTATATCTCTGAAATAAAGGCTGATCTGACTTGTCTCTTTGGATGAATTTATTGCTAGAAGCCTCATCTACTTTCACACCAAAGGAGACATTTGTGTCAGAACTTAGCAGCAGTAAAATGTCCCTTAACGCCTCTTCTGTCAGTTATTAATGTAGTGATTCTCATATCTGGAGGTTACTTTCATGAGGAGATTCTGTTTTCATCTGTCTATTTATCTATAAAAAGGGAATATGGAAAAATGACTTGGGGCTGATTTTGGTGGAGCTTGGTGGTGGGGTGTAGAACTGACCAAGGACAAACCCATTACTTTTTTGGGGAGGATCCCACTTATGAAATTTGCAGAACGATGTTTTAAGTGGCTATTAGAGGCTCCTGCTGGTCAGTGGAATGTTAATAGTTGAATGAGCAGTTGACAGAAGTCTGCCCCGGTGATTCAGCGAGGCACCACCCTAATAGCTTTGGAAATACAGCCACGCATAATGGTTTTGCTGCGTATTTGCATGTCAGATAGAAGGGTGACCATTGGCCTTTGTGAAAGCATGCACTCAGCCTTGTTTTGTAGTTGTATTTCATAATAATTTTTACGTATGATATGAATGATTGTAATTATGTTTATTATGTAATCACATAAAAAGTTTAAAATACACATTCAAATATCACTTTCAAACTTGTACTTTTTTTTTTTACTCCCCATTCAAAAAAAATATACTGTACAACTTTCTGTCTCGCTCTTCTCTCCTTCACTGCACCTATTTCATGCTTCATGTTCTTTCTTCTCTCCTCGCTGGAGGCCAAGTGGCTCCAGGCCCAAGGTGGGGTATAGTGATGTTTAATAAGAAGCTTAACTCCAGCACACACGACCTACACAGGCATCTACACTATAAAAAATGTCCCAACTAAAAGTAGATTTTCCTTGCAGTCAGAATGTGGATTGGTGACTTAAACCTATGTGGATCTACAGCGTCTCTACATTAGTGCAACAACACAAACAACCAGTGGAGTGCTTATGTAGGGTAATGTGATCTAGAAATTCAAGCAAAGGTTAAGTTCAAGGCATGGAATATTAGCAGACAGAGCCGTGGATGCCTCCTGTTGGAAAAGGAAGACATCACAGCACTCTGCAAGATGCAAAACATATTTAAATATGTTTTAAATCATTGTTCTCTTTTTATTTGCCTAAGAATTGAAATATTCAAAGGAAATACTTAGAAATATTTAACAACACTGGATAATTACTAATTAAAATAACAGCAAACATCACAGATGTTAGCTACTTACACTACCATTGAAAAGTTTGGGTTCACCCGGACAATTTAATGTCAGTCAGTCAGTCATTTTCTATACCTGCTTATTCCTCATTAGGGTCGCAGGGGTCTGCTGGAGCCTATCCCAGCGCGTTACGGCGAGAGGCAGGGATACACCCCAGATGGTCACCAGCCAATCGTGGGGCACACACACCATTCACTCACACCTACGGGCAATTTAGAGTCGCCAATTAACCTCAGCATGTTTTTGGACTGTGGGAGGAAGCCGGAGTACCCGGTGAAAACCCACGCAGACGCGGGGAGAACATGCAAACTCCACACAGAAAGGTCCCAGACCCAGGACTAAGGAGGTCTTGAACCTGCGACCTTCTTGCTGTGAGGCAACAGCGCTAACCCCTGCGCCACCGTGTCGCCCACAATTTAATGTTTTCCATGGAAAGTCACACTTTTATTTACTACCATGAGTTGTAAAATTGTCTCTCGGCTGGCCTGGGAACGCCGGCGTTCCCCTGGAAGAGCGGGACAAAGTGGCCGGGGAAGTCTGGGCTTCCCTGCTGAAGCTGCTGCCCCCGCGACCCGAACACGGATAAGAAAACGAGACGAATTGTAAAATGAATAGAAAATGTTACTATATTAACCTTCTGATGCAATGAGCAAACACATAGTACCATTAGAACACTGGAGTGATAGTTGATGGCAATGGGCCTCTATACACCTATGTAGATATTGCACCAAAACAGACATTTACCACATTAGCAATGTATAGAGTGTATTTCTAATTAGATTAAAGTTATTTTCATTGAAAAAAATAAGGAAATATCTAAGTGGCCCCAAATAGTTGGACGGTAGTGTATATTCTATGGTTTCAGGCAGCTAGCTATCACAGTGGCACAGAAGAACATTTCTGATTTCTTTGTTAAACCACCGGTTTTGGATCCGGGAAAGCATCCCGATACCGACCGCCTAAGACTAGTTTTGACTCAGCGATCGGCGTCAAGAATAGACGGCGGCGCCTTCGTGCAGAGCTGCTGCCACTGGCGAGGGATTTAGCACGCTAGCTGCGTTCAAAGGGCCTTTCCAGGCTCTTAACTTTGTTTTTCCTGGTAGGCGTTTTTGAAGAGAGACTTTCATGCGTGCGTTCACACCAGCTTGGTTTGATATATAGCAGTGGCTGGTGAGAGTGATTGAGTTTTGTGTTTTTCTTGACTGAAAGCGGTGGGTAAAAAAAATCTTATCAATGCAGACAGTTTTAGGTCAGACTCCATTCATGACAGGCGGATTTTTGGAAACTGCCATGAAAGCCGCTGAAAAACTCGAGGAACATGAAAGATTCAAGATGAACATCGATTTGATTCAAAGACACGCTGCTTTTGTAATGTGCTTATCGATTCCCTCCTGTATGATGCTCTTGCCAAACATCAGGAAAACTGCACGGCAGCTTTTGGAACTACTGTTTGAAAAATCTATTTATCGTGAATGCTAACCTTAATCCTTTTCCAGCATCTCAATCTTAAAAGCTTCTTCCCACAGATCTATCAGCAGGTGATAAAAATAATACACCACTCTACAGTTACATAACCAGCCTTCATGTGTAACTTTTTTCATTACTTGGGGTGTCACCATTCTCCGAATCTACAATTTAATGTCACTTTTGATTTTTAAGGTCACAATCACAGTAGCAAAGATGAAACAGATGATGAGCTGAGGAGCAGCCAGCTGAGTCAGGATCAATTGTGGAAGCAGCTGGTATTTATAGAGCAAATAGTGTATGTGTGGGTATGGTGGTCCCTGGACCCGAGGAACTCAGTATTTATCTCATAAATAAAATCAAATAAAAATCAGTCTGGGCTAATCCCCCAATGTCTTGAATTCCTAGCAAAACTCCCGGTCATGATTCAATTCAATTTTTTCGATTTAAACATTCTACTTGTAGAGCTCCAATCCCAGTTTGTGCTGCTCGCTGTGCTATGATCAGCAGCGGAGTCAGAGCATGTGGTCAAGCTGAGCCGTCTGCGGGAGACTCAGCGTAAACAAACTCGTGTTGGTAATTGTAGCTTGCGAGTTAAGGACAAAAAGTTCTGTTAGCAGCTGTGCTGAAGAGCAAGAATTTCCCCATTTGAGCGGTCTTGACAGTTTTAGGTAGCGTTAACGTTGGTGTTTTAGTTGCAGTGGGCAGGCTAACGGCTAATGCTAAGCTAGCATGTGTTAGTGAGTGGCGAGGATGTGAGGGAGCAATGGATGGCTGGATGAAATTGAGTATAAACAGACTTTTAATAGTTCTGTTTTTCCATCATCTCTGAATCTGGCAATAATCTTACGCTGCATCCAAAACCAGCAACTACCTGTCTATGTAGTAGGCAAAAATAAAGAATCCACTATCTAGTAAGTCTTAATAACTTAGTAGCTTTCAAGAGGTAGGTGAACACAACCCGGTTGGATTACTACATCTGGTCATTTGTTGCATGTTGATGGCAGTGCTGTAGTACGTCCAGAATGTGCCTTCTACTGGATAACGTTCTACATAGAAGTTACTACTGGCATTTGAATAGTATCTACTGGCTGAAAATATATTTTTTACAGTGGGGCTTGGTGTCATTTTACAACAATGAGACCTGCTTACAGCATTTCCAGTAATGGGTCAACTTCTAATCTCCTGGAGTGAAAGTCCCTGATAGAGATGGAAACAAAAAAGACATTTGGTCTCATGCTGCTGTTTCTGCACTACTACTGAGGTGCAATTTCAGTGGAACAAGGGCCGGTCTGTGCCAGTCTAATCTGTCTTCAAATTATGCACAGGTGGTTTGGTGATAAGGTAAGGAGGTGTAGATACAGTGTGTGAGAGTGTGTGTGTGCATACTCTCTTGTGTACCTCCTGGCACGATATAAAGTACAAAGCTCAATCCTAAACATATGTATATCTGTGTGTGTGTTCGGGCGTGCGTGCGTGCGTGTGCACAGACACACAAGGGGGCCTTCATTCGTCTCCTCTGACCTATGAGTGAGGGCTAATTAAGTGAAGGGAGATGACAATGAACAAGGGCCTCCCATAGGCCAAGCCATCACTCAGGCCTGCTGTAATGAACACCCACCTACAGGTGTGCTGATCCCTAGACAACACATGCACACACGCACACATATACACACACACACACAAATACTCCCTTTAACACAAAAGGGTGCAGATTCAAACATGCATACTTATAAATGTGTATACACACACACACACACACACACACACACACACACACACACACACACACACACACACACACACACACAGCAGCTCCTTTGGTCCTGTTTTACTGAGGGTTGTCACAACTGCAGCACTGACAGTTCATTAGTGAAGAGTCGGCCATCAGAATCAGAAACATCCCAACATCTGTCACCTGGTCCACTGGACATCAAGCCACTTCAGACACAAATAGCTGCTAAGTCCAGAAGTCTCTTTTGTGACATATGCACTATTCTTAGAAATAGCTATGCAGCCTTATACAGTAGAGCCACCTAATGCTCAAATAAAGCACTTATTATCGCTTGGCAAGGTGGTTTCATTATATATTGGTATTTCTGACTTGATGAAGGCTCTCAGGAAACATAAACCAAACCTGCACTGCACGCCACGATGTTTTCATTTCACACGTCAATTTAAAATAATTCACTACATGAATAATATAACCGAGGCAAAGCATTCCTTTATGGCAAAGCAAACCTGAATGTATTTCCCTTACAGATTAAGGCCAGGTCTCCCCTGCTGATTTGCCTTTTCCATTTCAAATGAATGATTAAACCCCGCCATTTCATTTCCTAGAAACGTGCCACGGCTACGCCCCGAGCACAACTTCTCCCTGAGTTTTATGGGCTTAATTAAAGGAGCCTAATTGCTTCTGAAAAGAAATAAATAAGGTGGCCAGCGGAGCGCATCCTACTGTTAACGGATTATTTCCTCTCTGAAAACAATAACAGAATGTTCTGGTTTGTTCCCCGGGGGCCAGTTAAAGATTCTCTGCCTCGATTTTTTTTTTGTTACAGATGGGAAAACAAAGTAAAGTCGTTCTTTCCTGAGCTGTGTGTGTGTCGGACAAATCAAACCGAAAAGAGATTGAGTGGAATGGGCGCTCATTTCTTCTGAAACGTAATATTTTCCCATGTCACAGTAGTCATCCGTAAAATTTACCTTGGAAAAACATTACTGAAAAATAAAAAAGGTCTCTCCAACTTTGATGAGTTTGAAGCTCGCACAATCCCAATTGGCGCAATCACTATTCTGCATGTAATGAGAAAGGCCTCTAGCCAAAACAAAGGCAGCGCCGTTCAAAGAACATGTTTTTTTTCTCTCCCCCCTCTCTTCCCTGGTCTTTCTAGTACTGTGACGACAGGAAATTAGACTCGACATCAAAGTCTGAGGAGGAAGTGACTCTCTTCCCCTCCTCAATGTGGAGTTGTCCGCTACACCTGACGCACGATGGGAACACACACATGTGCACGTACTGCACAAATACCATTCCGTTTCCCCCCCTCTTCTCGCATTAAATCCGAACCATGATATCACCCGATGGCGTAATGGCAGGTTAGGGGCCACTAACACCTCGAGATTTCTCAAAGGCCCGGGGAGAAGAGCCGTTGGGAGGTTTTATATGGTGAGAGAGTTGGCTTTTTTTTTTTTTTTTTCATGGGGGAGGCTTGTCCTGCGGTGGAATGCAAATATTTAGCTTGCCCCTGGTATAAAATGAAAATTACACAGTACGACAGGAATACCTGCGTAGCTACCCAGGTGACCGCCAGCCTGGCTCCATCTACCAGGACGTAAATACAGTAATTACCCACAAGCCTCATGGGCACAAAAGGGGGAGTCGGCCTTATTGGTCGTTACTGAACAATAATTCATGATGGAAAAATGAAGTCGGGTACTGTGAATGACACAGCCAATCGGAGGGGCCATGAGAATGTTTCTCCCAGATTTCGGGTAGATGTAAATATTTGTTGCTGTGTGATAACGAGCGGGGGGATTTATTTGAGTGGGAGACACAACAGCCCCGAGTCAGGTCAACAATGCTGTTTCAGGAAAAAACAAGAAGAAAACCTGAGAGTGTTTACTTCAGCCCTCAAGACATCTGTGTCACTAATGCTTTAGCTGAAGAAAAGGAGAGAAAGAAAAACCTCTGGTTACACACACCTCTGCTGTTTAAACAGTGTAGTCTGATACTGTGCAGTGACCAGTGGTGAAGTGTGTGTGTGTGTGTGTGTGTGTGTGTGTGTTACTGACAAAGAAAGAGAGAAAAGGAAACAGGAACAGAAATTCAACCAGGAGAGAGAGAGACAGAGAGAGAGAGAGAGAGAGAGAGAGAGAGAGAGAGAGAGAGAGAGAGATACAGTAGGTGGATTCAGAAAACGGGGTGTGAGACAATCAGGAAAAAAAAAGCAAAGACCGCAAATTGACAGAAACAAGAGCGAAGGGAAGGAGGGAGGGAAGGAGGGAGGGAGGAAGAGGGAGAGTGCCCCCTACAGAAAGGACAGAAAACTCTTTAACTGCAGTGACCTTGACAGTGAGTGAAAGAGACAGAGAGAAAAAACAGAGAAAGAGGGAGAAGAAGCCCTGCATCCTGTGTCTGATGCAACGACAGATGGCGATTACTATATAAAAAAGAGCTAAATGACTATACTGTACATGAGGCAATGAGTTATAACTAATTGCAATTATAAGCTACAACTTAAAATGATGTGAAAATAGACTTTCAGCTGTCGATTTACAGTAAAAAGCTGAATTATCCCATATTTGAAGTAATGATTTGGTTTTTTTGCACACTTACAATCAGACGTTTTTCATCCTAATTAATGTAGAATGCTTTGGGTTATTCTGACCATATATATCTTCAAGAAAAGTGACTTTTTAAACTTGAAGCAAGCTGGTATTTGAAGTGCAGGCATATGTGTGTGAATGTGAGTATCCGCCCGCTCCTCGTGTGTGCAGTTGTGTATTTATGTGACTTATGTGCATGTCTTGGTGCTCACTGGGAGCGTGTGTCGGCTGTGCAGCGAGCGCTCAAATGGATTTTCCAGAGGCCGACAATACCAGTGCCATGTGTGAGAGGTTCTTTCCCTCGTATATTGGCCATGACACCCTCCCCTCTCTCTTGCACAGCATGGCAGCCAGCAGCACCTGCTGCACCATAAACACACCTGCAACGCAGTAAAAGCCATGGAAACGCTGTGCATGGAAAGACATCGCAACGCGATACAATAGAACAAAATAGAGACGACCACACGGCTGCACAAAGAGTAAACACGGAAAGGTTTCTTGGCCTGCTTTATGCACATTTAGGTCACAAAGGATACTTTCGTGTGTGTTTTCCCCCCAAATAGTAAGAAAAAATGGAAATAAAATTCTAAATTGGATCAGCAGACATGCTACAGGCTCTGAAGTGATGTCAACAGCCTCCCTTGTCACACACACCCACGCCCAGCACTTTACATTTAAAAGACTGTATCAGACTATAAAACAATCTGCTGAGATCTGTTCTTGAACTGTGGAACCATTGTGTTTGGTGCACGTCATAGTTCATATTGTTTTATCTTTATCGTTGTCTGTTTTATCCTATTCAGCTCTTCTTTTTATATGTTACGTTATATGTTTTTCACATACTATAAGAAACTGTATTTCTGTTATTCTGTGTGTCCTGTACATATGGTGAAAACTGAAAAAATAAGTTTTTTACTTTGAGGATGAGACAGATCTAATCCAGCTGGACCTGGCAGAGATCAATGAGACTGAAGTGTGAATAAAGTTGTAGGTGGAGGTGTTGGAGTGTTCAATAACTGACCAGAGCTTTGTAGAAGAAAATGTGCAGGACATTAACTTTTCCTTCTCCTTATCTTGCTCATGTCAGAGAGCTGCTTGTATTCCAGGACATAGGGAGTTAATTTCTTAGTGGTTTGAAGGTTTTCTATTCTTTTCAATATAGCTACCAGGAGGTAATGACTATCATACATTATTTTACATTACATTTAAGTCATCACATAAAATTGTTAAATAAAATTCTGAAACACTTTTTCTGTGAAAAAGGTTGTTTTTATATCAGGGGCTTGAGTAAAATAAGTGAACACACTGGCATTAAGTTGACAAATATGATAACCTTAAAAACTTTGTACCACACAGTTTATCTCTCTTAAAAAGTTATTTAAAATAATAGTTTTATATTGATTGATTAAATATTTTAAAAATTACCACATTTTGTGTAAAAAAAACATTTCTTGTGGGGAAACCATTATTTGTCACTGACCCTAATAACAATAATGATAAAGGTAAACTTAATAATATATTTAATTTGTATTTTTTATTATCTGTAACTCACAGTAGCCCATTTGTGTAAATTTGTGTGTGATATGGCAGGAGCTTTATTCATGGGAGACATTTTGACATGTTAAAATAGGAAAAGCACAGGTGTAAATAATAAAAGGAATGATGGCTGAATTCCACTTTACTGCATCAGTTTCATGGTCCTGGTGTTCAATCACCTCACACTGTCATGGCTGACTGGGACACTTGCATAGAACAGAGCTATTGTTCATGTAGTAACACCTGTGTTTTCCTTCTATAACAAGTCAAGTTGTTTGATCTGAAAAAAAGGCCCATGGCTCGGTTGATTCCATTTTGTAGCGTGTGATGAAAAGCATTAATGAGTTAAGAGTGTGAGCTGATGGAGAGCATCACAGTCTGGAATCCAGCAATGAAATGACCAAACCTTCAGCAGCTTTGCATATGACCACACACGTGCCTCATAGCAATTACCATAAATGAAAGAATGGAAGAACAAGAAAATAAAATCTAGGAAAAGAAGTCCCACTGCTGCTCTGTTGGAGATGATGTTTTGGTTCTTTTTTAGGAGCTGCCTTTAAAAAAAAAGCCAGAGGAAGATAGCTGCTGGGTTCAGTGGTAATGGTGTGATTAATTTTGGATGTTTATTTGAGTTTGTCACACTGACGGGACGGGTGACAGGTGCAGAAAGCTGCTCCAAGTGTGGACACCGGATGATGGCTTGCAGATGATGATTTCTTTTTCCAGAACCCCCTAGCAACTGGACCGAGCCCAGTTGGCTGAGCCAGGCTAGAAACGTCGACTGTTTCTCTCACTCGGTTTCTTTCTTCCTCCCTTCATCTCTGCCTCTCCTGTTCCTTCTCTTTCTCTACCATCTCCCTCCTTTTTTCCTTCTCTTTTCCCTCCCTCCCCACCTCCCTCTACAACCTCATCGGAGGGGTCTAACAGGACTCGGAGCGGGAAAGGAAAATACGGAATTAGGAAAAAAAATACTTGTTGCCGTAAACTTCTCCTGATCTGATCTAGGATCAAATTCAAAGCCTCCCAAACATCAGGGCTGTAGCCAGAGTAACGTGATACCATCGGACCCTGTGTCAGTGATAAATAGGAACAACTTCTGTCATGTGTTTCTTTCACCGTGGGAGAGAAGAGAATAATACAACCCCACCCTTACAGTATGTGTAATGTGTACCATAGAGTGTGTGTGATGGTGTGCATTTCTTGTGTCTATGCACGTCACGATTGACCCCTGTGCGGAAACTGTGTGTGTGTGTGTGTGTGTGTGTGTGTGTGTGTGTGTGTGTGTGTGTGTGTGCCTTCCCAGAGCTGTGCAGTTCCTACATTAAGGCCACTCAGTCAGCCAGTTACTCATTAAGAGCCGAGTTGTCACTAACAGGCCCGAAGGTCATTCATCACCTCATGGGCCCACAGGACAGGGACAGGCAGGCTCCCTCTCTGCCAAATGCACATGCACACGCACATGCACTATAGTCACAGACTGAAAAAAGGGACATGGAGTTTTAAAACACGAAAGGCAACTTGAGATGTTTACATGAATAAGACATGAGACACACAAACAAAACACTCACACACTAACTCTTCTTCAGCATACTTCATCCTTTCAGATTCCTCCTCTGTCTTAAAGGGCTGAGAGTTTTGGGTGGGTTATGGTGATGGTAGGAGCCCTTCTGCTACCATGCTACCATGGAGCATGCTGAGGTCATGACCTTTGTATTTTTTTCCTTAAGTTTGTTTCGCTACATTTCAGCAAGTAAAAATGCTCACACAAAAAAGAAAAACAAACAAAATACATAAAGCACCTAATTATTATGATATCAAGATGTTTGCTCTAATGGCTGCATGTGAGACGTAAGAAGATGAAAAAGTTGAAAATTCGTAAAGTTATACAGTTGGCTGAAAAATGAGTGGAACACACACCATCATTTAGGGAAGTGTGTTCAAAAATTTATTTCAGCTATTCTGGATGTAAATTTCCATCCTATAAAAGAGCATGGAGAGTTTTTCCATTTTACAGCCAACTGTCTAACTTTATGCTGCAGAATTTTCAACTTATTCATCTTCTTTTGTCTCCAGCTGCATTCATCAGGTAAAGATGAGGCATAAGGGAACTCATTAGGTCATATTCCGATTGGCTGAGGGTAAAGGTGCGGTGACATCTCCAGCCAATCAGAGTAGATGGTCATTAATAAGGCTGATTTTATGTAAATAGCTTCTAAGAGCCTGCTGGAGGACAAACAGAAACCTGGGTGGTAAGAAAAGATGGATATAGAGAAATCTAAACAACGTTCAGTGAATAAAATGTCAGATATGTATAAATGGATCCAGTATTTATAAAAATGTCTATAACACCAGAATCTAACTGCACTGACATGTTGCAGGTTTACATGTAATAATATTCTCCACATTATAATAAAAGGCTTTTTACTGTCCAAAGAACAACGCTTATATCCAATATCACTGCGCCGCTCAGGACCCCCTTTTATGATAATTCATCACACATGACGGAATATTTCTCCTCTAAAAGCAATTAAACGCTTTAATTTGCCTGCCAGTCAAGGCTTTGCAGCAATGTCAACCGTAGCAACCCCACTTAGAGAAAAAAAAGAATATCTGATGTTGTCAAAAGATAGTAAACTACGGCAAGTGGTGAGAATTCAGCTTTTCTTGGAGAGAAAAAAAGTGCATGTGTGTGTTAGTGTGATGTATGGAAAGGCTCTACCTCAAGGCCTGCGATCCTACAGTTTAAAAATGTTTGTGGTATCGACTGAATCTTCCCCATGGCCCACATGTAGCTGAGTTACAACTCGAGACAAAACACCTTTATTCACTTCCTTTTCATTGTGGTTGATTGTGAAGCTTTGGCAGCAACTGAACATAATATCAGTTTGAAAGTTCCCTCTGCGTGACTGAGACTGGTGGGAGCTGAGATTTGAACCGAATATCACAAGTCCCTGATTTAATCTCATAATAGTCGGCTTTAATGTCCAAATGCAAGACATATGTGGCTTCGCTTTGGTTTGCTCACTCGGGCCACGTAGTACAATCTCACAGGGCAAGACCCGGGAAAGGGAATTTGCATTGGAACTGAAGCATTCATGCTAGTTTAGTTTGATGCTAATTAGCCGAGACATTATAAGCACCCTTTGGTTAGTGGAGTTGGAGGTGCTGTTACAGAAGATGAGCATTTAGAGAAATATCAGTTCCATAAACGCTTGGAAATGAGCTGACAAACAAACGATAGGGGTCACGAAAACACGAGATGAAATAATTCGGAGACTCTAAATCGATATAACGCTGAATCACATCTAAAAAAACAGCTGGTTGCGACCGTTATTTTGTTGTTTTGGGCTTCATCCCGATGAACTCTGACCTACTCTAAATATACAAGCACAGGCTCGCAGTTATAAGTGCATCCATCCTTCTTTGTCTCTCTCTGTCACTGAAAATTGATTTCACACACATACACACCCAGACACACACACACATACACAAACACAGTCTGCTGTTGGTGGCAGCTCACATGTTCTCCCACCCACACACACACACACACACACACACACACACACACTAGGCTGCAGCACTGCAGCAGTGGGAGTGTTATGACTGAGATAGGAAGAGCAGGGATTTGTTTAAAGCAACAAGCCCTGGGGAGCCCCAGCTCATACAGACAATGATATGGATCCTTCTTTCTCCGTCTGTCGCTATGGGGCCACGG
The DNA here is from genome assembly GCA_030544235.1 of Lepturacanthus savala. Taxonomy (NCBI): domain Eukaryota; kingdom Metazoa; phylum Chordata; class Actinopteri; order Scombriformes; family Trichiuridae; genus Lepturacanthus; species Lepturacanthus savala. Next base: position 32,963,368 of record CM060465.1, read on the forward strand.
TGCACACACATCCCCATTGTCACATCCCCTGCTGAAACTATTTCAGACCAATGGCAGCAAAACAACAACTCATCCGCTTTTGTCTGAGTGTTTGTGCAAGATAATATCATGATGTCTTTGTCTCGATGGTTTACTTGGATTTATTCGTACTCGCGTTGCACATGTGCATTCACCCATGCAAAATATGTAACTAATCATAATTTTTCTTGTTGATTACAGCTATTACTTTCTTAATGAATAAATTAATGGTTGTCAGAAAATAGGGGGAAAAAAATGGCAAACCCAAATTCCTCAGAGCTTTAATCTTCAAATTGTTTCCTCTGTCTGACCCACTGTTCAAAACCCAAAGACAGTACACTGTGATGGAAGACAAAAAAAGGAAAGAAAAGCACTAACTCACATTTGAGAAGTTGGATCCAGCAAGTGTTTGCCAGTTTTGCTTAAAACTCAATTATCAAAATGTCAAAACTATTATTGAGAGTTTTAATGTGTTTTTTATCCCTTTCTTTTGCAACATAAGTCCAAAGCAGGCACTGTTGTCCTCAAAATGTTCATTATAAGTGTGATATGAACTGCAGATAAATTGAAGATTATTAAAAACCAAGCAGTGCATGAGATAGACAGATAACTTCATGAATGCCTATTTTAAGTCCTCTCATTTCCTGCCTGTTCGTCCTTGAACAGACTTTAAGACTCCGTACTTGGCTTTCAAGTCACTTGACAGATTAGCGCCTGATTTACCTGACATGCTTGTTACCTAAAGATCCCTTCTCCTCAACGTTGGCCTGCTAGTTGTTCGTTTCATCCACGACCTGCAGATAAGCTGATTTGAGCTCATATGGAAGGATATTTATGGTCCTTGTACCTGGAAAAACCAAAGCGTAAAAGCTGCAGATTCACTCCAGAGCACAGCTGCAGAAAACCACGGATGCGTAGTAGTCCTGTTTAAACTATTTTCTGGATTCTGTCTTTCACACGTGCACAGTAGGTCAGTACAGAGTTGTGGCCGGTGGAGAAGCCACAAAAAAACTTAGCCACTGGTGGAGTATGTTAACCTACATTTATATACAATAACAATCAGACCAGTTTTAAACTGACTTTCTTATAACATGGCCCCAATTTTGCAATAAAAGTGGCATGTAAATCAATGCTGAGTTGATGTTCTTGCAATGAATTCAGCATATTGTGACTCCCACCCAACAATGTTGTCCTATACTATGCAGGTGCAAGATATCACCATCAAGTGGCCCCAATAGATGGCACCTAAAATTCCATTTACTGCAATGTTGCCAGACAAAAAATATTCAAAGTGATCCAGAAACCAGGGTTTCTTCTGGATCATTACCAAAGTTTATCACCTGTTCATGGTACCATTCCCAACATTCGCTAAAAATTTGACAAAAAAACTGGAAATGGACCTCTATACACCTATGTAGATATTGATGCACCAAAAAAACAGACATTTGCAGCGAGAATAGTCATTTACCACATTAACAATGTATAGAGTGTATTTCTGATTAGTTTAAAGTTATCTTCAATAAAAAAACAGTGCTTTTAGAGTTTCTGTCAATGCAATAGCTAAGCTAATTGATTAGCAGGTGCAGCTATACTGTAAAATGATGGTCTGCAGTGTCACAAAGTGATAGGGTCTATGTGTCATTGCCTGGTCTCAGAGGGGATTATCCAGTGATAACAACCCGGCGTGGTCACAGCCAGCAACGATCCCCTTGACCTAACTACGTGGTTCTGCACAGCGTGTGACCGGATGGATTCCTTTTTGTCCCCACAACAGGAATGGGATGGAGGGCTGTATGGGAATGAGGAGGGGAAGTGGGGCTTTCGCTCCACATCCACAGCTTCCACCTCGCTGGCTGTGGGAGAGTTATTGTAGCCGCTATAACTGCGGCAGAAATCAGCTCTGGCTGGATCTGGTTAGGGATCGTCTAGAACAACTCTGGAAACGCTGGTGGTAGATTTGACAGTAAAGATAGTATTGACAACCATATGATAATGATCAAAAAGTCATTCAGAAGGAAAACATTCTGCGTTAAAACAGCACAAGAGCCTATAATCATATTAATCACATTTCTATTGGCTCAAAATTGACTATAAAGGGATATTCTTCAATTTACAATACTCTTATCTACATGGGAGTGGACAACATATGTTTTATATGCAAATATATGCATTTATTGTGTTAAATCAATTAACAACACAAAGCAATGAGACATATTGTCAGAAATCCTCATAGGTTGCAGCATTTTAACTTTCTAAAAATATGTTCAAATCATAATTTATGGCAAACTCGAAGCTCAACAGACAACAGATGGGCATATTGGCAGCTAAATGTTCCATTACTTCACTCCATGGATCCTGCACTTCAAAAGCAAATCACACAATGTAGCTGTGTCCAACCTGACTTGGGAAAAATAAAAAGCTCACAAAAATCATCCCCTTGTGCTCGGGGATAAAAACAGGATAATGTGAAATAAAATAAACCATAAATAAGGTGAGCAGGAAACAGTGGGAAGGGAGTATATGAAAGAGAAATACTTTCACAGTCGTTTGGATGTGATCTTAATTATTTCACGCTGGCTAAAAGCAGGACGGTTCAGGGCTAACGAGGCTGCCTGCATTAGCATTAAATGTATACTTCACTGACAAATGGTGTCTATAGGTGATAACTCAGCTCACATCAGCATTAACTTATATTAACTAAACAACTTCGGTCTTGTGGCCAGGCCTATTCTGTTAGCTCTGTGAAGCTGAATTTGCCATTAATATACCATTTTTTTATCCAATGCATCACTAGTTGCCATCCTACTGCTGCTAAACTACAGGTGAGTTGAGGGGTCATGAAAACAGAACCTGCATTAATGCTGTGAAAGTAATTTGTATTAGGATGTTATTATCACATTAACTTTGACAGGCCTAGTTACAAAGTAATCCATTAAGAATCCCCCAATTTAGGTGCTGACAAGCTAACAAGTTAACATATTACTTTTATACTATATTATATATTACAAAATCTGAATTTCTAATCAAGTTTTTTTTTTTAGAATCTAGACAAAATTACACAATACTATAGATTTTTGCAATAAGATACCAAAAAATGCTGCTGTATGGAACTCATTAAATTAAAGAAAAATACGTAGCAGAGGAGAAGCCTGAGAAAACTATTAACGATGCTCATTTTCTTGAGCACTACTTTGTGGAGTGCAGGCACATCCTGGATTACACACACACACACACACACATAGGAGTAGGCAGCCTCTCTGTCACTCTACATCCACTGAATTGGAGTTTGGACATTCATAAAGGATCTGGTCTCATGACGAACAGGAGAGGTTTGAACTGGCAGCCAAGAGCCACTGGCTGCACTTCCTGCCTCTGTGCATGTGTTTTGTTAGGTGCTTTTTCTAATTATACTTTGTGTAAACCTCTGTAGCACATTGTGTAGTGCATGTGCGCATGTGTTTTTGTGCATGAGGGCATGTCTGTGTGCGCTCTGCGTTTTGTAGCAAAGGTTCACATAAGGCTGGCGAGGCCCCTCCAATGCCAATGTGTCTGAGTGGAAAACCCCAGCACAATGGAAGCCGGGCTGGGACCAGCACAGCTCACCAGACTGGCCAAACGCCACCACTAACAGAGCAACGAGTGTGTGTCCTGCATATGTGTGTGCACGAGGAAAGAGCAATTAGTCTACTGTCAATCAATAGTAAACAACGAGAAAATCTGTTTCTGTATATTCCTGTTTGATAAACAGCCTGTGCATCACTTGGAGGGTCAATGCACTTGTGTGTCTGCGACTGTGTGTATGTGTGTTTTGCAGTTTATTTCCACTCAGGCCGACTGAAAAACAAGACTCGCCAGAGTTCTTCCTCAGGTAATTACAGAGTAGCAATGATTAAATGGGATTTGCATCGTATTGTACAATCGTGGCCACTGTTCAAACATATGCAAATAAAAACTGACATAATACTTAACAATCCATTGTTATTTTTAGAAGTTACTACTGACGCAGATATAGATACTGTAATAAAAATACTATAGCAGTGAATTACATCTCAAATTGTTGCGTGTTGTGGAATGAATTCCATCTGAATAACAGATGGTGCCAAGATGGGCCAGTCACAGTATCACAGTACCAACTGTGCGTGAGATGGGCTGAGTTTTTTTTTTTTCTTTTTAGCTTCAACATCACTAGTGTATACTCTAGTGAGTGTGTGATAGTGTGTGAGAGAATGTGTGTGTGTGTGTGTGTGTGTGGTCTGGTCATGTGTTGTCAGTGTATCACAGGACACCTGCAGTGACTGCGATAGTATCGTACCCCTGGTAGGTATCTATAGGTGTGTGTATGTGTGTGTAGCTACGCTCGTCTTTTAGCAGATGTTCCCAGTCTATCTGTCCATCTCATCAGGTTATGAGGCAGCAAATGCGAGCTAGTTTCAACTCATCCCCGCTCGGGTTGTTATGCTGCAGCCTGTTACTGTTACTGTAAGTCAGCTTTAGCTTAAGTAAACACCAGTGCCCCGAGGATTCATAGCCCCGGGCCTAAGGGAATGAAAAAGAGCTTATTGCACAACTGCATACTACAGCTGCCTGTGTGTTGCAATAAACTGTATGCATCAATGCTTTAAAGAAATGTAATGAAATTTTAGTACGCCGGCTCATAAATGTAAACATATGTTGGACAAATGGGATGTATTCTAAATCAACTTTTTTTTTTTTTTTTTGCTGTTGTTGCTTCACGGTGCTCTGGAGTGAAATGATGCAAACTAAACTCTTACTGTGCACTAAAAATAGCTTTGCACTAAAAAAAAAGAAACAAAGATAATTAACGCAATGAAGTGAAACAAGCACCAACATGCTTATCACATACCGGCAAACACATGGCAGAGCGGATTTACCCGAGTCACGACACCCCATCAAAAGGCAACACTGAGTGTTTGTGTGTTGGTACAGTAACAACTACAGCCTGAGAGGATACAGAGGCGGGTTTGTGATAAGTAGGTCTGTGGTGTAAATCCCCAGAAAGGCATAATTTGGGTAGGGGAAAAGTGCATGAGTAACACTTTCCCTCTTTTAAGCAAGGTGCTTTGCCCACAGCTGGTCCAGTGGAGTAAAAGCACGGTGGCAGAAAGTGCTGTGGTTATACTGGGCAGCTTCTTACGTGTGAATGTGTTTTACTGAACGAATGAGAACAGCATATGTTCCCAGTAAAATCTCACTGTGTAGAAGCTTAAAAAGTGAAAAACAACACCTTATTGGGAAATTGAAGACTAAAACCTAGTATTAAAAAAAGCTAGATATAACTTACTGACAAACAGTTCCCAACTTGGTTATAGATGAGATTTAGTGAATTTTCTTAACCAAATAATGCAACCACAACCTGAATCAAAGAAACTGTTATAATAATAATGAAGATCCAAAATCACTATCTCTGGCTCCCAGCTGTTTGTGTCTGCATGTGTGTGTGTTTGTGTGTGTGTGTGTTCATAGTTGCAAGTATGTGTGCCTATTCTGGCTGGTACTATTTGCCTCCCTGTTTTCCTCCCTTCCAAAAGATTAATCACCCAGATGTTTCCTTGTTTTGCTGTTGGCTCTTTCTCACATTATATATCAAACAGAAACATATCTCTCTCTCTCTCTCGCTTAACCTTCCTCCCTCCCCCAACCATAAGGCAATGTGTTTTTTGTTAATGATCGTGTAGCGAGTGCAGGCGGCCCAGCAAGAGTAGGATTTCTTTTCCACTTGCAGTCTGATTTCAAACAGACACGTCTAATTAAATTACAATGCATTTGGGAAGATTTGTCCTTTTCAAGAAGTTGGGAGGGCAGAGCAGAAAGACAGCTTGACAGTCACTCCTGTAATGCGTGTGCTTTTATTTCGCCTAAAAATGCCCTAATTCTCTGTGTCTGGCTCACAGGTGTGTGGTCATGTGCGTGGATTGGCTGTCAGATGAGGATATACTGTGGTGGCTTGGGCAGCTGAAAAGTGTCAAGTCTGTCTTATTACATTGCTCACATGCCATATGTATGCTGAAGCATTTCACTGTTTTTCCATCAATGTACTTTTATGTATATTTTGAAATATCACATTAGAAAACGTTCATGGAAACCACAAAATGAAAAAAAAAATCCTCAATTTCGCAAAAATGCTTTTACACTTGGTATTTGCATTTTGTTTTTTGTCCTTTTTCGGGGGAAAAAAAAGTTAATGCACTAAATGGGAGATGGAAACAGTTGTTTCCGCTGTTGGCGTTTTTCAGGATATTCCCATAATGGATGAAAACATGTTAGCAATACTAGCTGACAAGAAGGAACAATTACAACTTGCCCAATTGAAACAAATTCCTGAAGACCTCTTTCCATTTTTTCTCGAGCAGATGGCCAAGGCAAATGGTTTTGCTTTGGGTTCACAAACCTCTACTTCTTCTTCTTCTTTCTTTATTACAGCCATGTGTAACGTAGCCTTTACAGATCTTTGAGATCTAGGAATAGGACCATGATGAGAACTTAACTGCTACAACTGCACAAGCTTCAGATTATTTTCCACTGAACTTCAGAATAAATTATTTGCAGACTGTGGGATTTTGTCCCATATTTCATACAGTAGAATCGAGAGCTGCAAACATGAATCAATGAATAGATTAGTTGCCAACTAATACATTAATTGGCAACTATTTTAATATTAAAATGAAAATTAATTTGATTTGAGTCATTTTTAAGAAGAAAATGTTAACTGTCAATGATCTTTGGGCTGTAGACTGTTGGTCTGGACAAAAAAGATGTTTTACGTTGAATCTTTGCTTTGGAAAACAGTGATCAATATTTTTATGAACCAATCAACTAATCGATTATTTTATTTTAATTAGTTGCAACTCTGTCCATAAAGATTCTGCTCCAGATGTTGCTGCAGCTACTGGTCAGTCTCTGCTACACTAATTGGAATAGAACCTTAATTAGTTTCATCTTTAACATCTTTTCCCTACATGTTAATATGGCTGCTGTGAAAGCAGTTGATTAATCGATTAGTTTATTTATTTATTATTTTAATAATTGATCGATGAGTCATTTTTAAGAAGAAAATATTCAAATTCTCTGGTTCCAGCTTCTCAAATCTGATTACTTCCTGGTTTCTTTAGTCTTCTGTCATAGTAAACGGATGATCTTTGGGTTGTGGACTGATGGTCTGGACAAAAAAAAACATTTTAGGTTGAAACTTTAACTTTGGGATAACAGTGATCAACATTTTATAAGCCAAAGATAATCCATAGATTAATTGATGATCGAAATAGTCATCAGTTGCAGCCCTAGTAGAGTCGCACTAGAAAGTGTCAGCATCATAGCCAGTATGAACAGGAAAAATAAGTGAAATAACCAATTACACTGACATATTCTGAACCTCATTCTTAACCCTTACAACTAAAACCTGGACCCAAACCCTTACTGTAACCTACGCCTAAACCAAATTTGAATCATAACCCTGAAATCGTGTCTGAAATTGAGGATTTGCTAAATTGTCCTCAAGTTCTTCATGTCCTCGCTCTCAAGGTCTAAAACGCGACCTTGTCCTCACAAAGATAGACATACAGATACACACACACACACACACACACACACACACACACACACACACACACACACACACACACACACACACACACACACACACACACACACACACACACACACACACACAGGTATAACTCAATCCTGTAACTCTATCCTGACCCCTTGACACTTGGGCCGCCCTGTAACACAAGCCAAACCTATGGCTTTGGCTTGTGGCTGCTCATAGCTTACACACACACACACACACACACACACACACACATACACATGTACAAAGACAGACACCATTTGCACAGCATCTCTGCTCATTGGCTTGCAGCATATGTAGGGCTGGTGCTGTGGAGTGAACAGGCTCCTTTCCTATACAGCCACCGGCCATATGGTGGCCAGGGGCTGGCCTTGGTAATTGATGGTATCTGTCGGTCTGTCCATGAAGAGGGGCCCAGGGGCCCCGAGATGGCCGACCTAAAACATACAGAGATCCAGCATGGGGAGGGGGGGTGGTTTAGTGAGGAGGGGGAGATGCTAGTGTTTCAGCCCTCCTCTTCTATTCATCCATTCATCTATACAAAGAGTTAACTCCCCCAACTCCCACACTGCACACCACAATTGTGCTCAGGCTTTGCTGATAAAGGCCCTTCTCTTCCTCTCTCCAGCTCTGGCTGCTTGGCCCAGACCCCCTGTCTGTGGGCTACGGTGAGGGGCTTCAAAGCCCCCTGGCCTGGGTCTGGTCTGGCTGCCTGGTTCTGGTCTCCACACCCTCCCCCGTCTCTCTGCTGCTGCTGGTGCTGAGTTAACCCCCAGAATGAGCTCTTTGATTGGGGCACAGCCAGCCAGATGGCACCCCCTGGATGGGGATCACTAGGTGCTGCCAGATTGAGACTGGGAGTAAAAAAATACGATACTGGCAGGCTTCATGGGAGCCAGAGTACCACGCTAGTTCAGATGCTTTGAGTTATGGAAAATTTGTTCGTTGGACCTTTCGCTTTGAGTTGGATGCTGGTCTATGATTTCAAAGAGTAAAAACAAAACAACAGATGATAGCCTTTCAGTCAGCGATTGACTCATGAAGGAGACACACACACTGTCATTATAGATGTGATCTGTAAACTGTACCAGAGCTGCAGCTAATGACTATTTAAATAGTCATTTAATCGTTCAATTATTGAAACGACTAATTAATCAATTAGTTGTTTGGTCCATAAAACGTTGAACACTGTTTCCCAAAGCTGAAGATGCTAAATTGCCTTTTTTTTTGTCTAGACCAACAGTCCACAACCCAAAGATCATCGGTTTACTATTATAGAAGACTAAAGAAACCAGAAAATAATCAGATATGAGAAGCTAGAACAAGAGAATTTGGACATTTTCGATTATCAAAATAGTTGACGACTAATATAATAGTTGGCAACTAATCAATTAATTTGGTTAATAAAATGGTGGAAAATGTTGCTTACTGTTTCCCAAAGCTGGAGATTGAACCTAAAATGTCTTATTTTGTCCACAACCAAAGATCATAAGTTTACTATTATAGAAGACTAAAGAAACCAGCAAATAAAGAGAATTTGGATGTTTTCGTATTAAAAATGACTCAAATAGATTATCAAAATAATTACAAAATACAACAAATTAATTAATCGACTAAATTAATCGAGTCAGTTCAATACTGTACTTCTGTACTGTGATATGATTGATGATTCTGTGACGTGAGGAATGAAAAAGTTATTGAAAGGGCCATAGTACAGTGTAAGCTGCTGTAAGGTCATCTCAACACTTGCTGGGAAAATTAAATCATCATCTCTGGCTGCCAGTACAATATATTTGGCATTTCTGATCATTTGCACTTCACTTTGGTTCAGTAAGGTTTTACAATCTGCCCAGAATCACACAGAGATCATGCATGCTGGCTATGAATTTGTTTGCAGCTTTTTTCCAGTTTGCCCCTCTTTAGCTGTATGGAACCTATTTTTCAACCACACACCAATGTACATCATATCTATTAACAGCCGTGTCGGACAGGACCATTAATAGACAAAAGCGGCAAAGAATAACACCATGAGTCAATAGAAAATGTCACACACACACAGTAGATGCAAACAGACACACATACATATATGTATACACACACACACTCACACACACACGCACACAATCACAAGCACATCCTTTTTCTCAGGGTCTGTCGACCCTTACACATGTGTGTGTGAGTTTTTCCATAGCAGTGTTCACTACGCACCACCTCCCCATCACCAGGGGTGAGGCAGCGGTACACAGGATGGGATGAGTGTGAAAGCGTGGGAGAGAGAGGAGAGAAGCTGGGCTCGTTCCCACAGGCCTGACTCATGGCTCTGCGCTTACAACAAAGACCTCTGCACAGGGGCATGGCACCCTGGCGGGTGGAGCAGACACATACACACATGAATACAGATATATATCAGAAACACATGCAGTCAGTGTCACTTTAACATATTCACACGAGTGATGGATAGAAATATAACATAGATGTTTTTAAGGGGCTGCCAGGGTTTCATGGTGCTAAATAGGCAAAGTAGGACTGAACTAGAACTGTACTAAAAGTTCCAAAACTATTTTTAAAAAAAAGGCAGTTTGAGAAAATAGCAACAGGAATGGTAATGCGCAGGAAGTTGTCCTGTCAAACACCCACACACATGCACATACAACGTGTCTTACTCAAATGCTCTGGCTGTTTTATGGCCGCGAGAAACATCACAATGTTTTGTGCACTTGGACGTGAACTCTCGGGATCCTGGTGATGAACTTGAACTTCAAAAGCTTCGAGGGTGAATCACCCATGGAAAAGACGGGCTCACATATGACGCAACGTCTCAGGCCATCTAGGAAAACAAACATCAATTGATGATGCGATGCATGAGAGGATGAACTTAAATCTGGAGTGCGGTAAATTGAAAGCCAGATGAAACTCACTTTAATGGCCACGTGGTTTGTTCCTACTGAACTACTGCATTGTTTCCAGTGAATTTCTCTCGGGTCAATGCTCATATTTTAAAGCTCAACCCTCAAGTATGTTCAGCTTTAAATGTATTAACATTTAGGTGGAAGAGAAGTTGCAGATTTGCAGTTTCTATTGGGTCCTCTATCAACATAAAGTGGTCATAATAACATTAGGGACACACTATCATTAAAGACATGTTTCAGTTGCTTTTTATAAAATAGGGATTTGATTTATTGTTTCATGTGTTCTTTATGTGGTAAAATTGCAGGAATTGGGAAAATAATTGCTAATAATTTTCTGAACATAAGATGGGCAAAAAGTTATATAAAAAGAAACTATAAAAAGAGTTAAATCTATTTATAGTTTGAACCAATGTTGAGTCAATCTATGGACTCAACATTGGTCCATGATGAAATCCATGAACATGAAATTATAATTTAATTACCTTTGATGATGTAAATAACATGAAATGCAACAACTGGACCCAATCAACAGTTGTCTGTTGATGTGGACATTTCGTGGGAAAAAGCAAATATTGCTAATAATGAACCATTTAACAGATATCTTGAAAACAAAACCTAAAATCCCCCATTTTCAAAAAGTAGATGTCTCTCCCCTTGTAATCATTTGAGTGAACTCCAGTCACAGTGAAACTGCATCGTTGTGACTCAGTTTCAGTTGTCTTGAAGGACAGTTTTACCACTCATCTCTATTTGATGGTTCTTGTAAAAGTAATGTATATCTTACCTCCTGCAAACCGGCAGGTGACTCAAGCTTGGTGCCAACTGGAGTACAATCAGCAGCAGCTTAAGCACCTGGCTTATTCATACATTTTTTATGACTGTACAACAACATATGCACCATCCATCTAATTTCTATTTCCTTCCACAAGAGCTAAATGAAGAAATGTGAATGTAAAAACCAGACCAGCACATGTGGTTATTTCTCAAAAAGCCATGGCCTTCAAAACCTATAGAAATCAATGCAATTTGACATGTTTTTAGTTGAGGATTTTAATAAATTTGCATGCATTCATTTACTGTTATACAAACGTTAGTATTATAGACATGTTTAGTTGTTATTCTGCTACCTTGCATAAACCTGAGCTTTCACAATAGCTGAATAAATGTCAAACAACTTCAGCTTATCCAAAGTGGATCAATGAGCCAATAAAGTGGCCAAGCATCAGTTTTATGGACATCTACACATATTTAATTGAGTCACCAGGTAGCATTAGGCTAAGCGTGTCTACATTCATGGGTTTATTTGTTTTACAACCTCCTACACAACAGCTTTCCTGCATCGTCCTGGTCCTCTCAGTATGTGAAAGCAATATCAATTCTTTCCCACAAAAGGGGGCGTGGCCTTGGTGCTTGTGTGTGTGGTCTATGAAAGGATGTAAAACACATACATCACTGTTTGCCATAATACGGACATATTCATTGTTTTGACAGATGGCACAAAAGGAGCCACTTCTGTGTTGTTGAATACACTGCAAAAAAAGGAATTTTTAACAAGAGAAAACGCCTTGTATTTGGAATTTCCATAAAAAAATGAATATAATAGAAAGAATATAATATACCTCTACTTAATATTGGACTAATTGGACCAAAAACACAAAATTTTCAATTGTTAGGATTTCATTTTTTGCGGTGTAGCCCTGAATATCTAATTCCTCCATTACACCACAGGTTTTAACTCCCGATAGCATGAGAAAACCTCAGCTACAACACAAAATAAAGTGTTAATCAATTTTTATCTGTCCTAAAGCACTTGCAATTGTGATTGTAATTGGCTCCTTTATAATCTCCTTTTTAAACATTTTACAGAATATATTCATGTTCCATAATGATCCTGATTTATATGATTTTATGGACAAATAATTGATCTTTGAACTTTTATCTTTTTAATCATTTAACTTTGTATTGCAGATAATTTACCTTATTTCATTTTTCTTTTCTGATTTGGGTCAGTTTGGTCTTATTTTAAGTTTTAAATACTGTATACTCTTCTGTAGTCACCTCATATGTTGTAGATTTCTTTTGATACCAGCTCTAAATACAGAACCTTTTGTGGTTGTAAAGATATTCCATATTTATTATCATTAATAGGAGGAAAACTAAAAAATAGGCCTGGGGCTTAAGTGGTTAACATAGGCTGTGGAATTTTATCAAAGACTAAAGGAGTAACGTCTAAAAACGAAAAAATTTGCAAAGAGGCCTTCTCGATAGAATCTATGCCTATGACGCGGGCAAAAATCCACAAAGAACCGGCCATATGAAACTCTGGGCTGACTTCAATTCTAATTCTAATTTTGCGTTAATCTGATATGGTTGCGTGTGGCAGCAGACACACGCGGAACAGACAAACAGTCTCCTGTGTGCTTTGATTCCATATGGCGCTGCACCGGCTCTCTTTGTTTCATTAGTGTTTCCTTCATTCTGTCATTCTTCCTGTAAAGAGCTGCTGCCCCCTCCCACGTCTCTCTCCCTGTACGTCGCAGGTCTGTCTCTGGCCGGCCGGGGAACAAAGATGACTATAGTGAATGGCTAGCTGCTCGGCTGAATGGCTGCTCTTATCTGCAGTATGCGGGGCCATGGGATGGCAAGCAGCACATGTGCTGATGACAGCCACACACTGGACTCCGGCGCCACACAATACCTCCCACTGTACACCTGTCCCCCTGCTTCGAGCACGACAAGCTCTCAAGTAGTCCCCGATAAAACCATGATGGTATTTATAGTGTTTCAATCGGTGACTTTCGGGATTAGGACGTCGATGCAACGAGGTGAACACACCGCATATGCCACTGACCTTGTAGGTGAATATCAGCCACCTGCCCTACAACCCCCTGACTGAGCCACCACCTTTTGTGGAGCCAGTGTTTGCCCTGAGCTGCCCCAGGCCAGACCTGTTTGCTCTCGGGGGGTGAGCGATAAAGGGATGGAGAGGGATGGAGAGGGGCGAGGAGGCTTCTTCGTTTGTATAAGGTCTCTGGCACCATTCAGGCCTGCGGGCTTTGACAAATGGAGGCAATAAAAGGGCGAGGCCTGGCAGGGGCTCAATTAACCACTAGTGGGGCAGGAGAAGAGGGGCACACGGACCAGGAGCCTCGCTTCTATAGAGAAGGAACAAGTGAACTGCGGGGAGGGGGAGGTCTGGCAATTTGTTCAGCTGTCTGTCTGTCTGTTGGAGCGGACTTGGCCAGTCCGTCTCGCTGTCTTTCCTTCATTCTTTTGAAAATATTGACTTTGCTTTTACACTTGAGGGGCAACTTGAAGTGGTCTAATAGCATCCTAGTAGACACAGATCAAGAGAAAAGCAAATATAATTTTAAAAAAAAGGTATAAACAGTGGAAAAGGTTTCAGTTACTAATATTTTTTCCGAATCTCCTTTGTGTTAGGCACTAATGATGTGTTCGATGATGTGTTGTGATGCAACAGAAGGGCGAGGAACAAACCAGTGCCTCGCTGTCAAAGCTGGAAAAAAAAAAAAGAAGAAAAATCCTCTTGACAAAATGTCCACCCTAAAACATCTCCCATTCAGTCACAATACTACTTCAGCCAAGCGTACATCAATATGGCGCTTATGCTAGTGCAAACACACCGTAACTTATGCAGAGCCAAAAAGCCAACAGTGCTTATTTAGGGGACAAGTTCACAATCCCTGTAGCGCTGCTATCCATTCCCAGTGACAGTCATTTGTGTACCTTACACTCTCAGCACCAGCTAGCTACCTCCATTCAAATTCAAATTCAAACCCAGTGGGGGGACAATAGTTGGGGATTCGCTGAGAGCAATTAGTAGTGGACTCCTCCAGTGTCTGGCCCAAAGACTTTTAGCCCTGTGGTTCCATCATGCAGAGGCATTGACCCCTTTCAGATGCACGAAAGGAGAGAGAGAAAGAGGGTGCAGGAAAAAAATGAGGGCTGCCTAGCGACGCCAAAACGAGAGGCGGGGAGGAGGTTGGCAGAGTCAGGGCTGTGTGTTGGTTTTCCTCTCCCGACTTTACACTATAAGACAAGAGCTGGAGTGTGATGGAGAGGTGTGCGGCTGTTGTGTAAACAGGGGACGCACTGAAGACGATATTATTGTCAAGTCAAGACATATCAAGCCGCAATTACAGTGCAGCAAAGCACAAAGAAGAGGACACGCAAATCCCCCCGAAAAATCTCACCAGATCCTCTTAAACAGATTAACCCTCTATTGCATAGTGCTGCCATATGGGAACAATTACTTAAGCTTAATTTTTCTAAAAAACTGACATAAAATCCATTTTTTTACAGTTAGGCATAAAAAGGGCATTTTTTTTACAATATCTGAGTAATATTTCATGTAATAAATGGTTGAAGAGATTTTTAGAAAAGGTTAATCTACTTTTACCATCATAATTACAATACATTGTAAATGTTTAATGAATCAGGGTCCATACAATTTAGATTTTCAGATTGGTTGCAGAAAGGCATCATGGCAATTTCTAGAAATGCTGACAGATGAAAGATGCAGAAAGGCAGAACAAAGGTTGTTTCATGTGGCAGATTGTTTTTGATGCTGGTACTCAGCCCCACCATAGTGATCCACTTCCTGTGTGAGAGAGGTCTGCAAAGGTGGTGTAACCTGTTTTATTCCACAGCTGGGTGACATACATTGTACAGACACACACACACACATACACACACATGTAGAGACGCATAAACACAGCAAACATCACGGATTCTGAGCATATGCAGCAAATCAACTGTGCGACATGCACAGGCAAACTGAAACCGACACACGACCACATCCAAAGCACAGCTGTCTTTGGTACAGGATTAAATAAAAAAAAAAGACAATGAGAAGACAGAGATAAACAAGACAAAACTGAAGTGGAATAAAACAAAAAGACAAATGTACGGCATACAGACAGAAATAGCTAAAATATATAACAGTGACAGACATGAATTTTAAAAGGATAAAAGAATGAGTGCAAAAATAAAAGCTAAGGTGCCTTTAATGCGATCATAGGCTGTGTAAAAGGTTTTCTATCCACCCTGGAACACCTGTCTATTTCTGGGGGCTTTGTAGAATAAATCCATACAGGTTGATCTAATATAGACCGTGTCTATATTTTATCATATATCTATCATATATTGCAGCTAGCATTGATGCTAATGGACATATTTATTTCCCATAATGATTTGCAAGTATCTTTTATTTTTCAATGAAATGTTGTAGGATGGGCTTAGGGCCATCAGGCCCACCAATAACGCTGTGCCAGCTTTACAGTTTTCACTCATGCAGCTAAAAGAAACAGTCTTTTCAGTCTTTTGGTTGAAAAAAGGGGTTGGAAAAGTTCTCTTATATGGGAACACTTTGGGTTTCAAGGTGCAAGATTTGCTGTAAGACTCTTGGCAAGACAATGAATGTGTTTAACCATCTCAGACAAAAGCACATTTAGTTACACATGCAGAATAAATGCATTGTGTAACTAAAAAATAATCACTGATAGAATAATCATGATTTCAATATTGACCAAAATAATCATGATAATGATTCTTTTTGCCATAATAGAGCAGCACTAATGAATGTCAACCAAATCTGAGCTCGAGTAGCTGCAGATTTTAACACATAAACATAGAGACTGAAGAGAGGTGAAGTGTAAAAGTGAGCAGCTGCAGGCAGCCACCTGTTGATGTCAGCAGCGATGGGTACAGTTCATCTCTATCCTCCTGACAGCTCTGGTTAGAGGCTGATCAAAGCTGTGGAGCAGCTCACCGAAGATCAAACAAATTACACCAACTCCAGCCTACGTGATCACAAGAGCAGGCTAATTAGTTTACATGTTAAGTGATGAGAACGCCACAACTGACTCCAAAATATCACGTTTTCTTAAAAATCAAGGGGCTATTCATACATACAGCACGTAGATGTGTGTGTATGTGTGTGTGTGTGTGTGCGCGCGTTTGAGAGAGCGAGAGACGTGTGTATATATTCATAAGCTCCTGCTGTGCGTCCAAATGATGTGACTGTAAATGTTTTCCACTGTGTGACTGACAGCAGGCCTGCCCGCCCTCAGACGGATGTGGAATGTTTGTACAGTATGAGCGTCAGTGCAGCTTCGACCCCAGACCCCAGCGCTGGAGTTTAATCTGTTCCGAAACCAGTGGAAATCAAACAAGAGTGTTTCCCTCATGGGTGTGTGTGTGTTTTGGTCTCTACCAAAGCTTTTAAGCTGCTAGCTAGTATCTAACTTTGTCTGTTGTTTGGTGCCGGGCAGGTACATGAAGCAGATTTAAATGAAAACAGCTGCATGCAAAAACATGGCTGATGAAAGTTTGTGGGCCAGAAAACCGAAAACGACGCACAAAAGGCCCCCGTGCACACCTGGTGTTAACATCCTAACTGAGTGATCCGACCACAAGTGGACAGCTCTCTGGGCGTCCGTGCACACTTGGCATTAACATGCGTCTCAAGTGACCACTTGTGATCCGATCTTGCTTCCCCACTTTTTATGCAAATAAACACGGAACTTCTGTTTGCAACTCCGGCTCCAGCTTTTATTGCTCTTACAGTGACATAATATAACATGCAGCCACTGCCCCTGTCTGTCCTCTGCTCTGCATTTACAAGTATGTCCTCATAGTGTAGGAGTTGAGGGACATTTTACTGCACGTTCTGACACAAATGTCTTTGTGGCTTTGGTGTGAAAAGTACCTAGGGTCCATAGGAATAAATTCATCCAAAGCGACAAGTCAGATATTCCTATGACCATGAGCTACTTTTACACCAAAGCAGACATTTGTGTCCGAACTTGCAGTAAAAAGCCTGTTTTGGTCCCTTAACTCCTCTACTATCATTCAGTACATTAATTAATCTTAGTTGGATTTTAGCCATAGCTTGACTATGTTGGACTATTGTAAGTAAAAATATAATTATTGGTCAAAACATATAGGTGGTGCTATAGCTATTTCGTGCTGCTTCTTTATCAACTATGAGAAGTTCAACTCAGTCCAATTTTAATCCAACTAATACTCATTTCAAAAATCCAACAAGTCAGATTATTATACAACACAATATTTTGATTTTCTTGAGTGTCATGTAAACGTCCTGAGCGAAACAAACAGAGAGCAAAGAGGAGAGAAATGATCACATTTCAGCTCAGAGAGAGTCTCTCCTGTGTCCTGCTGTAATTTATGGTTGACGACTGTCATTCTCTTCTCATCCTTATTCATCAAACAAGATGAAGACAGCTGTGGATGGAGGATACATAGACCAGGAGGCAGCATCACTTCTCTATCTATCCTGCTGGACATCAGTTGAGTAGGCTGTCCTTAAGTTTAGACCAGGACACACTACGTATACACACTGCTTTCAAAATGTGGTCACGAGTGGCCCAGATACACTCCAGATGTGGTCTGAGTGATTGGATCTCAATGCTACGTCTCGGGTGCATCCACACCTGGTATTAGAGCTTGTGATGGGATCACTCAGGATGCATGTTCACACCAGGTGTTCACAGGGTCTAAAAGAAGCAGAAATGATCCAAAGAGCCAACAGAAACTGGTATTGGTGGATAAATCTGTCACAGTTTATCAGCTTTTACATATATTCTAAATGGTAATTTGATCCATCGTTAAAAATATTGATTTTTGAAGCTGTATATCAAAATCTTGACAATTTTTGAATGTTACTAATATTATTAGTTTTTGTACAGCTCCCTGTGGTTAGGTACTTTACATTAGAAACTTTAGAGTAGTTGACTTTTTGTGATATAAGGTTATAGTATCAACACTTTAAAAACACGCTCAGCCCTTACTAATGGATGCAAACCATGACAACACATTACACATGACATATATGATTATGTCAAATGTATGAAATCACAATCTAGTTCTCCCATGGGACCAAAGTGTTCACTTTTAAATCCAAATTGCTTAGAATGATTCATTTCCACAGCATTAATTGGTACAAAGTTGAGATCAGTCCTGAACTCACTATATCATCCCACCGAAAGTCAGTAAACAGCAATATTGAACCAATTAGACCTAACGCGCTATGTGTTAATGTAATCCATTCACAACTGTGCTCGCCATGTGTTGCTTTGGAGCAGATGTTTGTCTACTCAGATGACTGCCATTTAACCTTGGACTTCAGCAACATCCAACCTGTTCTCCAGCTGCAACGTTGTCAGAGGCATATGACTCTGCACATCACCATGTAGCTGTCTGTGTTTATTTAAACTCTCTATCTGCCTATCAGAGGCCATGAACAGCGGGGCGGTTTTCATAATATCCTCAAATTATGTGACGCCAATGAGCGTGTAGGTGCATGCGTGTTGTATGTGCGAGTGTGTGTGTGTGTGTGTGTGTTGTTTTCATAGCTCCATCTGAGTGATGAGGCTAATAGAAGCACCCAGGGATGGAGGGTGTGTGTGGGGGGGGGTGTTTCTGTCTCTGCAGCATTGACGAGGCCTCTTCAGCTGCATCTCTACCGTCCCGTGAGGTCAAACGCAGGTCGCGGCGATAAAGGCTGAACTCCTGACACCCGTCCCGAAGAAAAGAGACAGCTCATTGTGCGGCAACAGATAGCAGACACAATGAGCCTTAGTCTGAGTCCTGTTTTCCACCGATGCCGCGATCCTTTTCTTGGCCACGGCCGCGGCGGCTTGTAGGGATTCTCCTTAATAGTGGGCTAGTGACCCCGTAATCACCCGAGGGTGTCCCCCTTTATCGGATTTTTGTCCAAATTTCATATCAATGCAAATGAGGTTGGAGAGGAGTTCATCCTAGAACGCTTTGGGAGATGATGGGTGGTTTTTTGGGGGGTTGAGACTTGTGTATAGGCGGGAGAAAAGACTCTGCTGAATGCATCTCTCTCTTTCTCTCTCTCTCTCTCTCTTTTTTTTTCCAAAACAGCATTAAGCCCACTTGAGAATACTTGAGGTTTTGGAAGAGTCAGATTCTGGCAGAGGCTACGAGAAAAGTTGGACGTCACCCAAAGACAATATTTTTGATATAAAGAGGACATAAGACAAACCATCTATACTTATTACATTTCTGTTTGACTCTGTGCTTTTTCTCCCAAGTGACGACCACTTATATGAGTATCAAGTTATAGCTATTGTTTTGCTTTGTGATAAATCAACAAGAAGGTCTTTTCCAAAAAAGCTGAAAACAGAGGTTTTATGTTTTTAAAGGAGAGGTATAACCTGCTATTTTTACTAATTCTCAAAACAGAGTTTTTATATTCCTTTTACTGCTTAGGCTTAATAACATCCAAAGTGAGATGTTTTATTAGCGACTTTAAAAGTTGATGCCACTTTGCATCCAAGAGCACAAACTGTACATTTTAAGAAATGACCCTTTAACTAAATCATCACCATATTCACATGAAATGTGAAAAGTTTGGACATACTTTCTCAAGTGAATGGGAACGTGGAACGGTTAAATAGGCCCCTTTACAGGCAATAAAATCATTCAGCAGCAACAACAGACAGAATAAAGAACACTGTGCATCCTGCCAAAAGTGTCAGATGAAGAAGCTGAAGAGCTCAGCAACGATGATAAGAAAGCAAAGAACTCCTGCAGACTTCTGTCCTCAAGAAAATTCGGAATATGCAAACTTTGCTGGAAAATTCATGCAAATATCATCTGCACTTAAAGAACCCATCATGCAAATATATATATTAAAGCCAACGGTTTTTTTCCCACAGCTCTTGAAATAAGACTATTTTTTTTGGTCACTTTATTGAAGAGGTGTTTTGAGAAATATGATCTGTTGTGCACTTGGGCTGTAAAATTTAATTAAATAATAACAGTACAACCATATTTTGTTATTTAGAGTGATGTTAATTACACAGATTTTATCTCTAAACGGTGCCAACATAGTTTGGCGCGAACAATGATAGTTACAAGCTGTTCTAGTGTATTATGGTGTATTATTTAATTTGTACGAACGTGTTTCATTTCTTTTTGGCGTACCAGAGGACATGGATTTCAACTGGTCCTTGCATGTGGACACCCCACCTCACCGTTTTTTTACATTTTGACAGACAAAAATTTCACCAGGACTCTGAGTTCCCCATTTTAGTTGTAGTTATCTGAACCACTAAGGGTTTTTAAAAAAGCTACTGTGTGTGTGTGTGTGTGTGTGTGTGTGTGTGTGTGTGTGTGTGTGGGGGGGGGTGTGGGTGTGGGTGTGTGTATATCTACATGTGTCACAGCTGAGCTCTTGCAACCTTGAGTAGAAGCTCAAATAGAGTTAGAGAAGCAGCAGGTGTGAACGCCTCTGGGGCTGTCAAACGAGCTCACGCATACACTTAAAACACACAAACACACATGCACACACACACACCCAGGACAGTATTTCAACTTGTTGGCTCACTCATAATCACCACTCCTTCTTAGTCACACCTCCACTTTATCAAAAGGACCTGGGGCCTTTCCCTCACCAAACCAGGTGGCCAAGAAAGGGGGGGAGAAAAAAAATCTTTGTGTCAAACCCAACACACACAACTCATCACTTTTGCCAGAATGGAGGCCTGCCCAGCCCAGCTGTGGCTCTTCCCTTTACCATCTAATAACCATGACCTTCACGCTCTGCCTGTCAGACCTTTATTGCTGCCTGCCACAGGCAAAGAGAGAGAGACAGACAGAGAGAGAGACAGAGAGGGAAAGAGAGAAGCAATAAAAGGCCACAGATGGGTGTGGGACAACACAGCTGACCATCAGAGAAACAGAGAGCTTTTCACATACCATCACTGCTGATGATGACTTCAATGACCTGAGATCGGCTGACAGATGTCTGGGCCTTCAGAGATGCAGAATGGCAGCAGAGGATGAATGCTGCAGAGTTTAGAACGCTGTTATTGTCTGATTCTGTAAGTCTGTGATTCTGTGTACTCATAGGGTTTGTGTGTGTGTGTACATGTGTGTGTGTACATGTGTGTGTGTACGTGTGTGTGTGTGTGTGTGTGTGTGTGTGTGTGTGTGTGTGTGTGTGTGTGTGTGTGTGTGTGTGTGTGTACCAGGTCAGTCAGCTCACATCCTAAATCAACACACGCTGGGCCTTCGCTGACAGACTAAAAATAATATCTAGGTTACAATGCCCTGCCAAGCCCCAAACACAACAAAGTCTCAGGAAGCAGTCTTTTCACCATGTTGCCATGGCGACTGACCACATGTGCGAGTCAGATAGGGGTGAGTGGTCAAACTAGCAGTCAGGCCGCGTTGTCTCCTTGACTATAATAGGCCTAAAATACAACCTTCGCTTAACTAGGCACAGATGTGTTGAAGATAGCGGGGTTTGCGTACACAGGTCAGGCTTAGGGCATCTGATGAGACCGGCGCTAAAAGGAGTCGACTTATTATCCAAGAGCTGTGAAGAGCTGCGTCCATTTATCATATGTTGTCTTTATCCATGAATGGAAGCCAGAATCACAGCTTCCTATCTAGCCATCTATGTCTTAACTTTAAGTAAAGGGACCTTGATCACAGCGATGAAGGATGGGTATACCCGGGCTAGCGATTTTGATTTGATTTATGATTTTCTTCAAATCAAGCTTCAGTGCACAGCATTTACAAGCATTACGGAAACTTGCATCATACCATTAAAACAATAAATGCCATAACTCTAATGCAACAGCAGTTATTACAACTGAAGAACTAAAAGAGCCATCTGTGTCTTATCTTGAAGTAGAGCAAAAAAGGCTTTTAACTTAAAGTAGTGCAAGGTCAGGGAGGCAGCATACACGTGTAAAACAGTCAACGAAAACTAAACCTGGGTTAGGAAAACAGCAAGAAATACAAAATAAAATAACAGCTTTGACGATCTCAAAATTGCATTGTCTGAAATCGCAAACAATCAGGTTATCCAAAACCCAAATTATCCAAAAGCCAGTTTCTTAGCTACATTTGTTTAAAAAACGCTTTAAGTACAATTTTGAGGTACTACTCCTTCTGATTCTATACTAATATACATATTGTACATTTCCACTTCACTTCTGCAAGACGCCACTAGCCAGTTACCTAAAAGAGCAACCTCAAACTGAAGTTGGTTGGCTTTGGTAAAGCTCTGCTACACTTACAAAAAGGCAGTTGTCATCCTTTTTAATGGATCTGGCTGAGAAAGTGAGAAAAAAAAAGCCACAATCAAAACGTTGATTCATTCGCTCACACATGAAAGTGTTTCACAATGAAGCCAATAAATAAACAGATGGTGACGGTTATCGGGCGTGATTGAGCGGTGTCCGTCCGTTGCCCCGGTGTAGTGGATCGCAGCCACGAGAGCCATAAATCCACCCAAAGTTCACTTGAAGCTGATGTTACCCGAGGATGATCCGGCCTCCAGAGGAGGGAAGGATCCAGAGGTAATGTCAACAAACAAACTGCCACTGGAGAGTCATTCGCTGTCATCATTTTTCATTACAGTCAAGCTAATCCTGCAGGAATAAGTGACTCAGGAACTCGAATTAGCTTCTCGTCATTTATCTCTGCCCTGCTGTCCATACTCCAGTACTGTCACAGCCGTTGTTAACAGTGAACTCAGAGACTTTCCTTTTTTAAAAGTGGAAACACTGTTGTCAAAAAATAGTGGATAGCAAGTAAAAGTCCTGAATTTAAAAGGCTGCAGGCTGTGTTATATATTTATAGTATGTAATACTATTTGATTTGAATCACTAAATACATGAGAGGATTCTGGTATTTATTAATGTGAAGCTAATTTTAGATGAATAGTAATATAAATTTCGCACCTTTCACATAAATATAGTGGAATGGAAATCTACTAGTATTAGTATAGCATCAGATGGAAATACTCAAGAACCTCAAAAATTGTACTTTAAACAAATGTAGCTAAGAAATTAGCTTGTGGTGTTTTGCAGATGTAAGTTTTGAATAGGCCTGATCGATCAACTCTATAATAAATAGGATGACATTTGAAGTCAGTTCTTGATTTAATAATGTGAATGAAATTAAAATCGCTAGCCTGGGTATACCCATCCTTTATTCCACACAAATTCCAACATGGCGGCAGACAGTAATTTATCTTTCGATACAGCCTTAGAAAGTTTTAAGTAAGTTTAAGTAAAATTAGCAACT
This sequence comes from Lepturacanthus savala, assembly GCA_030544235.1. Taxonomy (NCBI): domain Eukaryota; kingdom Metazoa; phylum Chordata; class Actinopteri; order Scombriformes; family Trichiuridae; genus Lepturacanthus; species Lepturacanthus savala. The sequence goes on from CM060465.1 coordinate 32,986,996, forward strand.
TTTAGTGCTAAGCTATTTAATCGTCAACAGGTATTGGGTAAGTCACTGTGTATGTGTGATAGGATCGTCATAAGCTACGTACAGACACATTTGACAGACATTAGGAAAGGGCTCTGGGCTTTCATAAACCACACCACCAAGATGAATAAATGTACATTGATATAAGGTCTGGTGTTAGCCAGGCTACAAAATCAGAATATATGCCAGAAAAATTACAATTTGTTTTTTTTTTCTTAAAATGGTTCAGCCCTAGTTTTGGACTGGCTGGAGGGAAACCTGAGAGAAGCTCTACAGCTAACATGACATTACAACAGGCAGTTCCCAACTAACCCAAAGGAAATGCTCAGTGGCACAGCTAAACATGGACAACTGCCAGGTGTTGGAAAAGTGTAAGTGCGTAAGTGTGAAGCAGGGTGCTGCTGAAAAAGAGCATACCTACTGTACACACTCAGGCTAAACAAATACAGCACGCTGGCACTTTATAGGTGCTTGAGAATGGGAGTGAGGTGATGGATATGAATGTCTGTGGAGAGTGAAACTACAGTGATGGCGAAAAAACATTTATTATTTATTCAAGACACACTTAAATAAATAAGACATTTTTCGCCGTCAGTTAATAACCAGTTAGAAAAATCTGGTAAAGTAATGTGAATGTAGTCCAATGTGCTGGATAAAGAAGTATTTTCAGAATCAGACCCAACCCATTCAGAGCACAAAAATAATTAAAATAAACAGTGGACAGTATTGTTCTAACATGTTAATATCAGAAAAATACTGCATTCATATGCAAATATAAAGGGCATCTAAGCTGCAAAACCATCCACCACTGGCTGTCATAGTGCTGTACCCTTTGTGCCATTTATTGTATTGTAACACCCTTTACTTTATGCAAAAAAACAAAGTAAAACAAAGCAAAATGAACAATTGTAATGCATAGAAAAATAAATATTTGTGCCATTAAATAATATTTTGAATGTTTCAGTCAGGCAATTAATGCATCCTCCCTCTAGAGGAGGAAAAAAAGGCTGTGCAGTGAGCTAAGTGTCAATAGCCTCGGCCTTGGAAACTGCTCTCTCCTCCAGGTAGAGAGTTGAGCCAAGGTTGAGCTCGACTGAAACCTAACAGGTTAGAACACATGGTCTCTTTTTAATGGTTTCGTGCAGCTGTGGAGAAAACAGATTCCATTTGGCAAAAGTCAAACTGAAAAATTCCCAATGGCACATTTACATAGACCTCGAGCAGAAAACAGCCGTCCGCTAAGTGTTTTTTTCTCTGTGAGCTGCTTGACAGAAAATAAAAGAAATAGCAGAGAAGCAAAAGGGGGGAAAAAAACACAAAAAAGAAACAGAAACTCTATGCAGGACCTGGACCCGAATGAACTCCGAGGATATATTCACTCACAACAGCAAATCAATAAAACCGTGTACAGTGCAGTTACACTGCACTGCATGAAGCTGATTAACGGTGTCATTCAAGACATGCTAACACGCCCCTACACTAACGTTGAGCTTTCTGCTAACGCTGGCGATGGTTTCTCCAGGTACGAAGAGAATACGCTCCACTAGGTGAGTAAGTCATCCAGTCAGCGGCCAACCAGTCAGTCGGGGGTTAGGGGCAGGGGGCTCCCCCCCGGCTAGCGGTGCAGCTGTGCTACTGACAGATCGGTGCAGGGCAGCGTGCAGCCGGCCTCTCCAGACGCTGGCACATCAAAGCTCCCCCCAGCCCCACAGCTAGCCCCCCTGTAGCTCCCCAGCCGGACCACTTCAAAAGACTTTCAGGGCGCATCGCAGATTCCCATCAAAGGGCCTGGACACAGCACTCACCCACGCAAGCAAGCCAGCCAAGGAGATATGATTAAAAGCACATTATTGGGGAGGGGGGAAGAAGGAGGGAGGACAGTGGAGAGGTTACGCAGGAATAAGAGAGGAGGGGAAAAAAAGAAAGATCGTTCTTTATCTTTTCACATATTCTTACTTCTCAAAATACTACAGCGGCTGTCGGAGGCTGTGATGCCCGCCCTTCTCCCACATAATCTCTCTCTCTTTTACAAATGCTTACTCTGTTTCTTCCCTTCTCTCCCCTCCCTCTCTATCCTCTCTTACCCTTCGGGGGTCACGTCTCAGGTCATTTAATATAAGCCACCGGCTACACAGCCAATTCACACCTGAAATTGCCCTGTCGGTAGCAGCGAGTGGCCTTGAATGGTGGCATTGTTGTCCCCGTGGGGGGCTCAGACTGCTGCAACACCAGCCAGCGGCCACAATGGGAGCCTTAAGGCCTGGAATAATTTGACTAAACACATGGGATTTGTGAGTGGGGATTATCACCGTTCAGCCTCGCAGCCGACCAACCATCCATCCATCCAACCAACCAACCAACCAACCAACCAACCAACCAACAGATTAACCAATCAACCAACCAACCATCCGTCCAACCAAACAACTAATCAACCAACCAGCCAATCAACCATCTATCCATCCAACCACATGACCGACCAACCAAGCATCCAACCAACATACCAACCAACCAACCAACCACCCAACTGTCCAACCAATTCATTCATTATTTTTACTTTGGACACAGTAGCAACAATTAAAACACCAGCTGGGACGCACACTTCCATTCAACCCAGTTTTATTTTCAGACCAACATACCAACCAACCCTCCAATCCAACCAATTAATTCATTATTTTTACTCTGGATACAGTAGCAGCCATTAAAACTCCAGCTGTGATGCACACTTCACATTTTCAGATTCCTCTCGTGCTTTTGTGTCATAACATGGCTATTTTTTTCACAGTTTGGGCTGTGCATGTGATGCTGTCAATACGCTCCTCCTTAGCCATCCCAGACGTGCATCTCAATTTCCATTAATTTCATGCCTCGCCCTCTCATGTCCTCATGCAACTTACATATTGTTATTTAAAAGTGTCTGCTGCTGCTGCTGCTGCTGCAGGACCTTTTTTTGCCGCTCATGATAGCTCTACTCCCATTATCCCGCCTCATTAGAGTGGATGTCCAAAATGTCAGAAGAATGTTTTATGGACTGTTGAGAAATCACTCTCCAGCACAAGTCACCCAGTGTTCTGCCATGCAGGAGAGGGAGGGAGAGAAGAAGATAAGGGGTTTATATTCTTAAAGGGTGGGGTGGAGGGAGTGGAGGGGGCAGCCTGCCTTTAGAAGAGCTTAGGGCCCAGTGTGGCGAATTAAATAGAATGCCCAGACAGAATTAGTTCCAAGGCAGACTGGGTCCCATTCTATGAAACTCAACAATTAGACGGATTAAACGTAATAACTCAGCCTGCACTGGCGCAGCTGCATTATGGTTACCCCAGCACACAGGGGGTTGCCGTGTGTGTGTGTGTGTGTGCGTATGTGTGTGTATGGGTGTGTGCCATAGGGGGATTTATGCTCACATATAAAAAGTGACAACTTGGAGAGAAAATGTAATAAACTTTGGGAAAGAGGGGTATGCACAGTCCCAAACATTTGGAAATTGCGCTTTTCATTCCACAAATCCAGCCAGTTGACATGCTGTTGTGATTTTTGGTTGTGTGTTGTGATTTTGACGAGGGGGAAGTGCAAGTGTCAAGGCTACACTTGTTGATATTCCGTTCAAAAAAGCTGCAACACACAAGGTCGAGTTTCATAGAAGTATAATAGCGCTGAGTCGTTCCAAAAAAAAAAAAAAAAATGGCGATGACGATGGAGGTGGGGATACGTTTTTTAAAGAAATCCAGACGTCCGAATACTCTTCCTTGCATTCTTCTGGATGGAACAAGCTGTCAAGTCACACTCCTCCCCTCCAAACATCACACGTGGTAAAGGCTGAAGTCTCTGCTGTCTGCTGAGTGGCAGGTTGACTGATTGACTTACTGGCTGGTTTGCAGATTGACTGGCTTTCGACTGCCAGCCCCAGTTCCCCCCCCCCACCATCATCCACCTGTGTGTAAAAGGCCCTTTGTCAGCAAGGCCTAATTTGATCTGACGCACCCTACACATGTGGAACAGCTCAGCAGCTCCACACACTTCTAGTCATTACACACGGTGTATGTGTGTGTGTGTGTGCGTGTGTGTGAGGAGAAGAGACGACGCAGAAGAGAAGGAGGCGGGAGAGAAAGACATTTGCTGAGAACGGTGCGTGGAACAGAGCGAAGTGCAAAATATTTGGTTCACCTCACACAAACTCTGGCCTTCACCACTTCTTCATTCTCTCACAGATCCAACTGTCTTATCAGCTGTCTGTCACACACGTTCACACACACACACACACACACACACACACACACACACACACACACAAAAAAAAAAAAAAAAAAACTAACCTGAGCTCAACAAAGTTGAAGGAAATTTCAAATAAAACAATTTGATTCTCATAGTTTAGAAATGTGCAAATAAGCCATCTAAACCAGTCGTTTTCGACTGGTGAGCTGCCATTTTGAGGTTTTAAACTTTTATTTCGACATCTAGAGAATTTCTAATGCTTTTATTTTGAACAATGCAGCACTGCAAAAACTGAAATATTATCATGTGAAAATACCTTGTTGTTGGTACAAATGGTCCAATATGGAGCAGAATAATCTCTTTCTACTGGCAGATAATTTATCTTATTTCAGGTTTTTTATCTTGAATTTAGTCAATTTAATCTTACTAAAAAAAACTTGAAATGACCTAAATTATCTGCCAATGGAATAAGATTATTCTACTCAATATTGGACTAATTGTACCAAAAATAAGATATTTTCACCAGATAAGATTTCAGTTTTTGCAGCATGCAGTAACTGTTTGTTGTCAGTGTTGTCATGACAGTAGATGTCAGTCGTCACATGTTCGTCAGAGCAGTAGTTAGCGCTCATTCAAGCATTTGTAAACAGGGCGAAACACAAAATACGACACCGACTACATTAAATAGGAGCTTTCTTACATTGAGGACAAAAGAGAGGGACCAAAGCTTCAGTGTGTGTGTGTGGTTGTGTGTGTGTGTGTGTGTGTGTGCAGTGAAGCACTGACACATGAAAACATGAAACCATCAATAATGAAACGACATTTAGTAACGAAACACTCTGTGACCTGTAATTCAAGAAAAGTCTACCTGATTTTATACAGTTCAATTTAGATTACTGAGACTTAAGGAGCATCACCAATTTAAACTGATAATGATAATAATGAATAATGATAATGATTAAAAGGCTGAATTTTTAGTTCATTTTTCAAGTTTTTAGAACTTTTCTTTCACTTTTTTGTTTATTTTATGTTTTTAACAGTGCATGAAGGTATTGTGTTTCATGAAATAATATTATAGTGTAAATTTGAGCGAGCTGCTGATCTAAATCATTGTATTTGAAGGTCAAATGAAAAGTGAGCACACCCGAAATGTCAGTAAGAATACGGCATCGCACAGGAAAACCGTGCACACACAAATACAGGAAGCACGGTGGGTCAACTGAAACCGACAGACAGACAGTGAACAGACGCTCCGGGTAATAATTTCATTGTTCACCTTTGTTTTCCCTTTCAGGTTTGGCTAACTTCGGAGGTTTGTTTAAAATCTGTGTGACTCACAGCTGGTTTGGTTCCCAGATCTCACCACTTAACTCACTTAGTACAATATTATTATTACCAATAGGGATGATGTGTAAAATTATTCAAATTAGAAGTTAAATGTCACAGAATTTGTTTGTTTCTGCCTATTTATCAATGGTGTGAGAACTTCATAAAGAACATGTTTTCCTTCTATGACACAAACTATTTTCTTTAAACTTAAACTAACAGAGCGATGTACATCAGCCATACGACCACAGAAGAAAAGTCCCTCTATACGTTGCAATACATAACCTCAACATCAACAAGCCTGTGAACTCTTTGCACTCTGTGAGCCCAGTCGGTGTCTGAGGACCCTCCCTGATTCTTAGGTGAAACAGAGCAGAGGCAGCAGAAACACAGCAGCAGGGACAGGGCCTGTAGTGTAGCAGAGCTAGTCCAGATCTGCGTGAAACCTGATCGACGGACGGACTGGGCCCGGGCGGACTGGGAGGGATCAGGACTGCTGTCAGTGCTGCTGGTGTCAGCCATGCAGACAGGTACGCCTGTCTGAGCTGTAGCAATGAAGGGAGACATGGGTGTATTTGTGTAATGCAACAAGTTGTCAGAGATTCACTGATCTGATTACATATGACAGATTTTTATAGATGACAGAACTACATTTGTTTTAACAGTTTAAAATATTACTGCTTTTCTTCCTCCTTTAAATTGTGAGCACTAATACCAGTAACAATCAGTGTGTTTGCATGTAGCTTAATCGAGCTCTGCTCAAAATTCAGTTTTGGCGTCTAATCATTACTTCTGCTCTTGTTCCAATTTACATGCAACAGAGAAAACCGAATTACTGATGGTAACATGTCCTCCTTAACACTAGGGGGCGATATGTGTCGTTTCAATGGGATAATATGGCTCCTTTCCTGTTGACCTACTACATCATCATATTATTAGTTTAGTTCAATTTTATTGTTCTCAACATGTAAAACTAAAATAAAACATTAAGTAATAGCAATTTGGTAACAAAGTCATTTAACATCAATTTACACCTTCAAAAAGGGAATGGGCCACAGTACACGACCAGCATTTAAAAAAAACAAAACAAACTGTCATCTTTGAATATCAAGATGAATAATTGCATGGCTTTGTTCATTATCGCCGCCAAGAAGGTTAAGTTTTCGCTGGCATTTGTCTGTCTGTCTGCCTGTTTGTTAGCCAAATAACTCAAAAAGTTTTGGCTGGATTTTCATCAAATTTTTAACAAATGTTGGGAATAGTATCATGAACAGATGATTCAATTTTGGTAATGATTCAGAAGAAATTCAGATTTCTGGATCACTTTGAATTTTTTGTTGTTCAGTAATATTGCATTAAATAGACCTTCAAACAGGCAGCATCTTTTGGGGCCACCTGGTGGTGATATCTTGCACCCTCAAAGCTTGCAAAGTGTTGCAACTCAAGAGGAAAACGCAGCATTTTGCATAAACTAGATTTAGCCACGGGGTGTTTCTCTTTCCTCCCATCGCACCTCCTCTACCTCTCACCCTCCTACAGGTCAGCCCCACTCGCTGCCTCTCCTGCGTATTTAAAGTAATTGCTCATGGCAGTCGAGGTGTCTGCATAAGGGTCTGTCATAAGCAATCCACTGGCATGAGTAGGGGCCTTGTGCTTGAACCTAATCCAGTCAGTGAAGCCAAATGGACAGAAGGAGGGGGTTAAGAAGTTGTTCAACAGCAACCTGTAAAAAAAAGTAGGTTGTGTGGTCTTTTAATCCTCTCATGGTAACATAAAGTCATTTTTCATGTGTACCAAAGCAGAAAGGGATTATTCCTCTATAACCTGTTTGTTTTTGCATCGATATCATTTTTGTTTTTTTGTTTCTCGGAGGTTCACCACATGCCACACAGAGTTCAAAGAAAGAATACAGTCAGCTGTTTTCATTTCCTTTTTTTTTAAGATTATCTATTGGGCGTTTTGCCTTTATTCGAGAGTCAGTGTAGCAAAACAGGAAGCAAGGGAAGGCAGAGGGGTGTGACATGTAACAAGGTTCCCCAGCCAAGAATCGAACCATGGACATTGCGGTTGTTTGGTATGTTGTCCTAACCATTTAGGCCACCAGTGTGCTCCCCAGCTGTTTTCGTTTCTGCTTGGCCGTTTTGTCATGAGACAATTCCGTGACAAATTTACTGTGCGCTGAAAACAAAATGTGTTTTAAACATGCTACATGTTCTGGTAATTATTGGACTTCCCTTCGTTCCCCCTGCACTTGTGTCTAATCAGCAGCGGTGCACGAAAAACTCAAAGCCTTTCCTTGAGTGAAAAGAGAAAGAAAAAAAAATCTAACAAAAGTCCTGAATTGAAAATGTCACTTAAATGTATTTTCAAAAGTAAAAGTACTTATTATGGAGACTGTTATATCATTATAAATATTATACTACTTGCTTTTAATCACTAAATACATGTGAGAACTTGAACTTGAGAATGGTTTAGTTTATCAATGTGAAGCCAATACTTATATGATTCCATACTGAATAATGGGAATAGTATATAATAGTATTGCATCATATTGGGCACCTTTCACATAAAGTGCGTAGCAAATTGAAAAAAGAAAAGTGCAGCCATTTAATAGAATATAGATAATAATAGAATACTATATTAAGTATATTCACTTTTCTGTGAAATATAAAAACTTCATTGAACTTCATGAATAGACATTTCCCTCTGAAAAGAAGTGAAGTATAAAGTAATACTTGACATAAAGTAGCTAATATTTGGCACCTTTCACACAAATTATTCTTCTTATTATTAAGTATATTCACTTGTATGTGAAATATAAAAACTTCACCTGAATAGTTATTAAGCTGTCAAATAAATTAATAGAAAGTACATTTTTCTCATTGCATTAGCATTACATTGAAAGCACTAAGTACAGTACTTGAGTAAATGTAATTAGTTACTTTCCACCAGTGCTAATACTACTTTTTTAATCACTAAATACACATTTGAATGTTTGAGTTTACCAATGTGGGACCAATTTACGGTACATTACTGCATCATAATATACATAGCAAATTTAATAGAATATGCAATATTAAGTGTATTCACCTTTTTGTGAAATATAAAAATCTTATCAGAAAAGTAACTAAAGCTATCAAATGAATCCCTCTGAAATAATGTAGCATCTCATGGAAAGTAGTGCATGTCCCTGAAAATCGTGCTTTATTACAGTACTTGAGTCAATGTACTTAGTTACTTTCCACCGCTGCTAATCAGTAGACAGTCAGATGGAGCTCCATTCTTTTCACCAGAGAACAGGCCTCCATATTTGCTCTGACACTGTGAGCCCTGTTTGCTGAAGGCCTTCGAAATTCCTCACCCACTTAACCCAGCAGCACCCCGGCTTCTGCAGCGTGTTCAGCGGCTGACGGACAGACAAACACACAAACACACACAGAGACAGACAGGAAGTGAGGGGCCGAGACCAAACGTCGACCCTCTCTGGGGCATGGCGACACCGGTCAGACGCAGCAATAAGGAGTGGAGCCCCGGCCCCTCCAGCCAGACTCGAGAGGAGACGACTTAAGGTTCTAAGTGTTTGGGAAACAGGCCCATCAATGTCAAAGCCTTTTATTGCTTTGGCTTCCTATTGCTTTTCCCTGCTTGGGGGTTAGTATGAAGCTACTCCCAGAGAAGGCTGTGGGGATGGGTCCATCTTTCATCAGTCATAACCCTGGCAATTAAGTAAGCGCACATGAGGAATGACCCAAGATTAAAAGAGAAAAGGTCATGGGTTGTTTTAAGTGGGTTGTGAGGCAAGTCGTGTTGTTTTGTTATTAATAAAGTCACGCGTCTATTTTGTAAAAAGTAATGTCTATATTTATGGAACTATGTTGCTGTTGACAGTTAAGCTATTAAAATCTAAAAAGGGTTGATTTTAATGCATTGATTAGGGTGAAGCACAGATATCAAATCAAATACGATATATAAACAGCATGAGAAAACCTCAGCTACAATAAATAACCTATTTCTAAATGTGTACTTTCACATTTTATAGTTTTCTTTTGATACCAGGTTCACGTAATAACTTATGGAAGCCCATTCCCATCAGGGAATTAAAAGAATCCCCATGGAAAATCATAATTATGAGATAAAAGGTCGAATTAATAAGATAAAAAGTCCCATGTTATAATTATGACTTTTTATCTTGTAATTTCAACTTTTTATCTCATAAATCTGACCTTTTTTATCTCAAAATTTCGATTTATCTCATAATTTTAACTTAACTCATAATTATGACTTTCCATGGGTATTTTTTGTTTTTTATTCTCTGGCGGGAATGGGCTTCCATAATAACCCTTGTGGTTTTAGAGATTTATTGTGGTCTGAGCAGGAAAACTGAAAAATAGGCCTGGGACCTAAGTAGTTAAATATATAACAAATGATACAGATGCTCACCAAGACAATAAAGAGGCTACAACCAGTCTGAACAGAATGAGTGAATTTAAAAGCATGCAGCCATTTCCATCTGTACATGTATTATAAGGTGGACTGAATGACATTTAATTTCTTTTGCCCAGTTTTTACACAAAACGCTGAACAAAAACTCCTTCCAGATTTCCATGGACCAAACTGTTGATCATTAACGGACATAAACATTTTCTAGGGAATGCAAAATTAATAACATCACTGGTGTTTTGTTTCGAGACAAAAATACTTTTGTGTTTAATAACAACCGAGGACCTGATGAAGTTTCATAGCACACAAATGACCAAGCGCAAATGGCTCAAAAATGATGGAAACTCGGGGCTCATAAAGTCATATTTACCAATAAAATTTAGTCAAATAACAATGTCTGCTTTCTTGTCCAAACAAGGTTTTTATGGAGCTACCGAGAAACAGGGCAAAACAGAGGGGAATAGTGGAAAACGGGAATTATTGGTCGGAACCCAAAACTAATAGTTTAGTTAGCCCTGACTCACATTCTGTCCAAAGGGTTTCACTGTTTATATTCAGGATCCGCTCCTTCTTTTTTACAGTATGTTGTCCATATGGTGCAAAGAGATGTCTGTCTTGTGTTCTCTGTCTATTTATTCTACTACCTATCAGTCTATCTATGAACAACACACACACACACACACACACACACACACACACACACACACACTTTAAATGTGAAGCACCCAGGATGGAGTGAGTGGACGGGTGCTGTGGGCTTTGACACTTAACAAACAGCTTGTTTTACTGCTGCTGACGACCCCGTGAGATGAACCCCTGCTTGCACCAACACACACGCACGCACGCACACACACACGCACGCACACACACACACACACACACACACACACACACACACACACACACACACACACACACACACACACACACACACACACACACACACACACACACACACACACACACACACACACACACACACACACACACACACAGCTATTCTCCTCCTCTCCTCTGGTCTTTTCCTCTCTCTCTTAAACACGAGGTGAATCCGTTCCGCCCTCCCTCCGCCTCACTCAGACATTTTCCTGAGCCTCCCCACTTCACTCCTGTCTCCAGTCTGTGCAGACTATCTTGAAGGGGGAAAGTGTGGGGGATACACAATTCTTTACTCAAGCTAAGTAAATGTGTAAAATGCTGCATCAAACAGTAAAAAGAGAAGGAGGCTGCAAAAATATTCCAGGACACTGACTGTATTCTTTAACCACCTAAGCCCCAGGCCTATTTTTCAGTTTTCCTGCAATAAATAATAATAAATACGGAATATCTCTACAACCACAATGGCTGTTGTACTTAAACCTGGTATAAAAAAATGTCCAACATGTGAGGCGACTACAGAAGAGTCAGAATCAATTTATGTTGTTAGAGTATTGCGTAAATTGTGTTTTACTACAAATAAAAATACTTCATTTAAAACTTAAAACAAGACCAAACTGACTCAAATCAGGAAAAACATCTCGAAATAAGCTAAATTATCTGCAATGTTACATTCAAGGGTTCAAAGGTCAATTATTTGTCAATAAAATCATAGAAATCACACTGAAGATCATTGAAGTATATATTCTGTAAGATGTTTAAAAAGGAGATTATATAGGAGACAATTACATAATCACACAAACATCTCAAAACTAAATTAAATATCTAGATAGTGGTTAGTTGCAGCTACTGCTGATATTATATCAAACTATTATTTTATTGTATTGATGATGTGGATATTGATGATATATATTGATGCTGTAACAGTAACATTGTGTCTTACTACAGATAAAATACTTTATTTAGTGTTGGAGCTGAGGTTTTATCATTTATGATTTTATTTCAACAGATTAAATAACATCTCTTCAGCTGAAGTTGTCTCACCACAAGTGTTATATTTTTAAAGATGTGTGTGACAAACGTTGTGAAAAATGAAAAAAATTCAAAAAATGGATCTGACAGATTAATCAGACTAGGTTCAGCCCTTTGTGGTGTGATTCACACGAGGAAAAACATCTTCAGTGGAAAGTACAAGGCCAACTTGTTATTTACTCCGAGCCGAGGCCAAGAATAAGCACGATAAATGGTTGATGGAGAAAATGTTGAATTACTTTTGCCAAGTTGTTCAAGTTCATTGTTCAAAAATGTGTACAACAGCTCAACCGATGCTGGATTTTTAAGACTGATAGTGACAGCAATATTTTGGCTTTTGTACCAGTACTGAGCCTTCCATTTTTAATTTTATTATTATTTTTTAAGCAGCTCTCTGGTGGACAAAGGTAATAATGACACAGTTTTAAAATGACATCAAATCTAGTTCAGCTTCTAAACTGCAATTCCTTGTTTCTCATTGGTGCACAGAAACCGATATGGTGGCTGATGTATCGCTGTGGACAGTTTATAATAATACAATAATTTATTTAGCCTAGGTGATTTGTGTTTAGTGTCATTTATTTGCATCCACAGATGGATATTTTCCAACTCTATAAAATTGTTTTTATTTTGTATCAATGCACGTTGTTCTCTCCTCAGGAAACTGTCACTGAGTCTAATATTATTGTTTCCCTCTTAGCTGGCAATCGAGTCAGTTATCTGATAGAAGACTAGGAGGCTGTGTGTGTGTGTGTGTGTGTGTGTGTGTGTGTGTGTGTGTGTGTGTATGTGTGTGTGTGTGTGTGTGTGTGTGTGAGACAACGTAGGGGGTGCTGCCTGCTTGTCGTTGACAGGCTGTCCTGAACCCACAGAGCCAAACTGCCGCAGGAAGAATCTGTGCTCCTGTGTACTACAATATCCTGTTTGGACTCAAGCTGCTTTCCCCACTCCTACACACTCCTACACACACACACACACACACACACACACACACACACTTGCCCCACTCATACATCACGCTCAAGCCTCCAGCCAAAAACATACAGCTTTGTTTTCTGTGTTTTTCTGCACACAATCACAGCACTTCTGACCTGTAGAACATGTTATATAGGGTTTTAATATCATACACTGTTCAACATGTAAGGAGGCGAGTGTGTTTATGTGTGTGTGTGACAAAAAGAAGAAAATTGAAGTTAGAAATCACACATCAAACAAAGAGTGGCATGAAAGTGCAGTCCTTGAGTGGAGTATATGAAGCTGTGTTTGTACACGAGCAGAAAGTGTTTAACCTATTTAAGCCTATGAGCCTTTAAGTCTATGTTGGTCATTTATTATTAAAATGTTACTCATACAGCTTTTTATCTAATGATATGATAGAAGACAACTTAGACAAAAGGTTTTAAGCAAAAAAAATATGTTTCCAAGTGTTTCCTCTCATATGACGTCATGAACTTCCTGTCTCTTAATCCTGAGAACATGGAGAAGACAAACCCTCCCAGAAAGAGGTCATCCCGACGTGAATATATCTATTTATAAGTCTCTAGACTAATTCCCTAAAAGAGAATTCTGTATATGGGATAATAGGTTTAGATATATGGTTATAATTGTGGAAGCGGCAAATATAAATAAACATTAAAATGCTGAGTAAAAAATGGGAAAAATACATACATAACAGCACATTGTTAGTGACTAAATTTATATAATTATATGCCTGAAATCTGGAAAAAAATGGGTTTAAATGGGTTAAATGCATACACACATTATCTCCAGCTATCCATTCTTGTATACACCTATCACTTATATGTATACCAATCCACATAGGAGCACAACAGCACAGGTGGGGGCTAAGTGAACAGAGGAGCTCTGCTTCCCGTAAGCAGCCGATAAAAATTGCTCCAAAAAAAAAAAAAAAAAAAGGCTGGCCCAGAGGCAGACACCTCACTTCCCAACACAGCGCAGCGCATTTCCTGAAACTGACAACTGCTAGAAATTGTACTGAGGCCAAACGTGAAAGAGACAAACAGAAGGAAAGAGAGAAGGAAAGAGCAAGAGAGTGAGTGAGGAGGAGGAGGAGGAGGAGGGGTGACTTGACCTACAGTCAGGAAAAATGTTGTAAATACTGGAGTGACACACCAAACCAAGTTTACAACACACACACACACACACACACACACACACACACACACACACACACACACACACACACACACACACACACACACACACACACACACACACACACACACACACACACACACACACAGCTTCAGATCAGGCATTTGCCCCAACCGAGATAGCTCTATAGACAAAAGATAAAAACAAAAAAAAAAGTGGCTGCTCAGAATCTTTATCTCAAACCCAAACCGTTATCGACTGTTTTTGGAACTGACACACCACAGTTTTTGTTCACAGCCAGACCAAAAGTGGAAAAAAAAAACCTGAACCCCCACCGTCACACCACAAGAAGAAGAACCAGCTTTGATCGAGAAGGGGGAAAGTGTGGGGTTTTTGTCAATTATTTTTCATTAATCTCCGGCCTCGCTCTCGTCTTTTTCCCTCCGGCTCCAGAACGGAAAAGTGTGGATATAAACATAATAATGAGTTGCAGGCTGAGGGGTTTTGCCAGTGATGGTGGCGGTGATGGTGTTGATGGTCTTGGTAATAGGCGCGCCCGGCTGCAGACACCCAACACCCTGACAGGGACATTTCCACTTGAGCTCAACCCTGCACTTACCGTTTCCTTCTTCTCGCTCTCTGTGGAAATCCAGCAGAGGCCCGAATTATTAAATCTGCACTAAAAATTCTGAAAGAAAAAAAAAAAAAGGGAAAATGTTGAATGGCTGCAGCCCGCCTGATGGTAGAGGAGTGAAGGGGGAGGAGAGTCGATGCTGCTACAGCGCAGCCTGCTGGCCGCTGAGGGGATTTCATCCCGGCTCCCCTCCTCCACTCCGTACTACTGCTGACGTTTGGCTTTTTTTTTTTTTTTTTACACGGCCGCGTTATTTCAGCCTCTCGGTTCCAACCTAACGTTTACACCACAAGCTAAACAAGCACAAACAAAATCTTCTACATATAATAACATAGCGTATTAAGGTCTATGTGATTGCATTAGTCCAGTCAGTTCTACCAGAATTTACACACTAGTCCCAAACACAAACTTGGTGTGTTTTACAGCATTTTTATAAAAGTTCTTGTTGAAATGCTCCAATGGCTCCAACCAGGTTTCTTTATATTTCTGCTATTTATTAAAATTCAAGATGTACAATATTTTCACAGTTAAATTATTTGTCACAAGAGGTATAACTTATTTTGTTGATTTTAGAGTGGGTTAAAATAAAAGGTTACATATTATTCTATTCCATAAACTACTATATATAGTTAAATCTGATATGATTACAACAGCTGTATTAATTAAGGTAACTGTGGTTGCATTTTCTCTGAATTTAACATTATTTGACCAAATGTGCATTTTACATTCTACAGTTTAATGTCGCACACATTGGCATTTTTTTCTTTTCTGAACTGTTGCAGATAATTGTAGTTTTAACTTTACATTTGACTCCTTTTATACAAAATATCAGGGGAAAAATATTTATTATTTCAATAAAAGATTTGAATTTCTATCAGTGTGCAGAATGCTCAAACATTACTAAAAATATTGAGGGAAAATCTGGGATCACCTATAAAGGAATTATTACATTTACAGTCAAATTGAGCTGAAATATTAAAACCTGAAAAAATATGAATTGATAAAAATAGGATGTTTTTGTATGCTGGTATTGATGAATAATTATTGCATTTGTAAAGTCCTGGCTAGTTTAGTCTTCATAGTCAAAATGTACCGGTAGATTAATCAGGTTATTTTATCGTTCTCTAACATTGACTGTAGCTCTGATCATCTTTCATCAATCATCTTTAATAATATCACATGACCCAAACTAGTGTCACCTTTTTTTTACTTGCACTGTCATCTGCATTTGATAACTTTTTTTTCCACAAATTCTGCCCATTTATACAGGAGTGTTTTACTCTACCTTTTTTTTAAAATGTTAGAATCTAAAATAAAACAAAGGGTCTTCTGACTTTTTTTCCCCTTTCTTTACTTGAAAATCTGTGGAGGCCTTCAGCTGCCACTCAAGTTTATTCACATTAAATAGAAATTATCATTCAAACACATTTAAAGCATGGAAATCCTGAGTCTTATACTTCACTTGCTCTATTGCATGACGTTTTGCAACTCTTTATTATGACATTCACAATTAATTTTAAAACCAAGAATTATCATAAATTACTGTGTCAAAAAAGATAAAACATGACTGAAAATCATGTAATTTTATCTTTTTTTTTTACTGCATTTCAGAAACTGGTGGAGCTTGCAGCACTTTGAACCACAGACACCGTCTCTCACTTCCCTCCCGATTTCTCTGACAGGCTTTGAAAGAGAAGAATAAAACAGCCATAAAATTACAGTAGTAGACTGGGAAAGACTTTACAGCACATATACACTTGCAGTATAAAGAGAGCGGCCTTTCAGCACTAGAAGAGACTTATTTAGAGGGTTATTAGTCCCATTTACTGCCCTGGCCCCTGGGGGGTCTTTCATTATGAACTGGGCTCTATATGGCTCCTATTAACAGCAGTGGAAAAATACACTGGAGGAGTCAAAAAGCAGTGTGTATACATGTGTGTATATGTGTAAGAGAGTTTGGGGAGTGGAGGTGACAGACGCATGGCGAAGCCTTATCTGTTCCCTTTCCATGATTTAAAGCTTTTCTTTCACTCCCTTGCTTTAAAACATCTGGCTCCAGAGGCTTTTAAGGTCCTGACTGATCTGATAACGGCTCCTTTATGTCCAGCTAAGAGAATACACAATATAGAGCAACAAGAAAAGTGTTTTTCTCTCTCAGTTTTAATCCTCCGCATCGCTTATCTTTTTTCTCAGTACTGCCAAAGATGTCACACATAAAGATAAACTTCCAGAGCCGCGATGCGTCAGAAGCACTGCGGTTGCACTTCTCTGAGAAGCAAAAGGGGTGCACCAGATTCCAATGTAGTCCCTGTGGTGAGGCTGCAAATGTGTGACTGCAAAAGGGGGCGTCGCCGGAAAAAAAACGCCTGGCGATGGTGGCATGATAGACGCAGGCAGCACCTGACTTGAACTTTCAGAGAAACTACATTTAGCTACCAGGTACTCACTTGGAGGAAGCTCTAAAAACATGATGCTGATATGAGGCTTATCTGATAGTTGAGAAACTTTGTGTCGCTGATTTGCTTCTTTCACGTCATTCAGTGACATGTATAGGATGTATGAAGAGTACGGGTCAGTGACAAATAATGGTCGGCAAGATGATAAAGTCAAAAACCTTTTAAAATACAGTTTTAAAGCATTCATTAGGTCTCTCAAAAGTTGTTTTGAGTAGCACAAAATGTCAAATGTCAATTTATATTACATTTTGAATATTAAATCCACCTACATTATCAAGCTAGTTGATATTTTTTGTTATTTTTTACAAACCTTTTTAATAGTCCATAATCCTTCATAGAGTAATAGCAGCCTGCAGTGAGCTATCCTTGAAGAATGGATTCCATTCCACACCGATAGCATTAAACGCACATTTAAACCTATTATAACCCACCAAAATGCTTTTATGTCAACTTTATAAAAATAACTTGCCTGCTTAAAATAAAAGGGAAGTGATATTTTAGAGAAATCACACCTCCAAAGAAAACACACCCTCCCAGCTCCTAATGTGATAGGAGGCCGCGACCTTGATGAAAACGCCAGACAGACGGTTTTAGCCGACTCAACCTCTGCTGACCCCCGGCCACAGAGTGAAGGGTGGGTCAGGAGCTCGGCCAGGGCGGGAAAACATGCGGCGTGTTATAAGTTTCCCCCTCATGTGGTCAAAGTGTGGGTCGGAGTGTTGTAGCTCCACTTCAGGTCCGACCCGCTCCTCCTCAGGCAGGTAAACGCCCTGGTTCCTGGTCCTCACCGCCGCCGCCGTGGCGTGTGAGAGGATAGAAACCGCAGAACCCCACAGACGAGCTGCGCCAACAGGCCCTCTATTCATCTCCGTGGGGCCCGGAACAGTGGGCCCTCTGAACGGAGAGCGCACCGGCACCTGGATGGACGCAACATCAGAGGCTGGGTGGTGGCAGCGCTGGTCGCCACACCTGAATAAACCCCCGCCCCACAACCTACACTCCCCACATCAAATGGTCTGTTTGAAAAAAAAAAAACCTAGAGCACGAGAAGCCGAGAGACTGGAGGGAGAAAGCGGGCCAAGAGGCTATAGGATTGGCTGTACAAACAGGCCACTCAGGTGCTGCTGCCCGACGACTGTTTTCATTAACGGGAGAGAAGAAGAAACTCAGCTCTGTACAGGAGGAGGAGGAGAGAAACACACTTTATTTATACAGGTGCCTCTAATACTGGAGTAGAGAGGGAGACACACCTCTAGGAGACAGGGCAGCATCTATACCAGGGCTGGTAATCTTCCAGCCGGCGACTGGGCTGGGCCCTGCTTTGATTTCTCTGCAGCCGGAGCAGCAGTCGCCAGGATTAAAGCAAAGACTTCCGCGGAGGCTGCTGGTCGATCTAATACCCGTTCAAATACTGATGCCGGTTGACATGTTCTACGCCTAAGGTGCACTTACATGTAAACTCAATCATGTTCTAGTACAGAAGGTAAAGGACAAAAATGCTTTTTTACTGTAAGTTACGCCATAAATGTCTGCTTTAGGGTAAAAGTAGCTTAGAGCCATACGAATAAATTTATCTGAAGAGACAAGTCTTCATTTCAGAGATATACACATTGTTTTCAAAATGGCCACCAACAATACATTAAATACAATAAAGCCCAGAACTTTTCACATGAAGATAAACATACACACAATATAGTTATGAATTTTCAGTTTCATTACTCAATACCTTTCCATCCAAAATACTTCTTATATTGCACATTCAGTTATTTCAATGTGACTTTAAAATGTTTTTATTTGGATTTTTTTTACCTAAATAATATACAGTAACTTTGTTAATTTAGTTATAAGAGAAGAAGCAAAGTGTATTTTTGGTAGGTATTTATATATCTCTGAAACAAAGGCTGATCTGACTTGTCTCTTTGGATGAGTTTATTCCTATGGGCCTTAAGTACTTTAACACCAAAGCACACATTTGCATCAGAACCTGCATATTTACCTGAATTGAACAGTGAATTGCAAGAGTGACATGAAGTCATAAGCTTGTTAAATAAGCATTTAGCCTTTATTTTGCTGTATACTGCCACATCTTCAATCTCCGCTCTTCTAAATTAATATCACTGAAAATATAGATTCAAATATCACAAAGGCAGAGGTCAAATTCTGGTTTCCTAATTTATTCACCTAATTTAATTATTATTTCATAAAATAATATTACTGTAACAGCTGCAAGTAATAGCTTAATATGCTTCATAGTTTATATAGTAGGTCCACTTTGGTTCTGACTTATTTTCATGAATAAAACAATTTTTTTTTTAAATCCTTATTTTTATAGACTAGAATCCACCTACAGAACCAGTGACCAACAACTAATAACTAATAATCTTTTTTCTTTTGTCTTTTCATACATATCTTAATTTTCTCTGTCCTGACAATTATTGTACTTCACTTTTATATGCATGGATTTCTATAAACATAAAGAACATTATGAGGGTTTTTCCACATCCTCTTTAGTAAAGAAAGTGATTATAATATATATATGTATATATATATATATATATATATATATATAATTAGGTGAGATAACAGCTTCTGGTTGCAGTAGCAACTAATGAAGAATACAATGTCCAAATCATCTGGAGTTTATCAACAGTTTGTTTATTGCTGTGTTTGCATGGAATTAAATATACTTAAGTTAGTTTATTTGGAAATCCATTAATGAGCACCTATTAGTTAAATCTAGATTCATTAGTTGAATTTGTGTATTTAACCTCAATGTGATAATATCCATGAGGAAAAACACTACTAGATAAATACAGAGTAGAACAAAATAGCTGCATGGAAACAATCAAATTGATATCAACACATACATGTAGGTCTAATCCAAACAAACAGGGAAATTATCCTGCCCCAAAACAAAAGAAAGAGCAGCTATGACATCATGGGACTGAACACTGAGTCATGTTGTGAAAACAACAATTTCCTGAGTTAATTTTCCTTTTCCATCTGTCTTTTTTTGTTTGTTTTTAATTGGGTTCTACATTTATGGTGGCACTGGGGATGGGGTTTATCTCTGGAAATGAACAGGCTCTGATGCAGAGATGAACAATGAACTGCAAATACATGCAGTACATTCACAAATGTTTGAGTAAATGTGTGTTTTCTTTGGTTTATTTAAATCTATATAATATCATCCTATTAAAATAATGTCCTGTTTTCAAGTTTTGGGGAAAACACAAAATATTTTATTAAATGCAGAGAATATTATATTTATTAATCATTTAAATCAAAAAGGCCCTAACAGTGAACATGCATAGAATGTTGTGTGTTACTTACACTGAAGAATAAAGTGATTCAGGCCAATTTTTGAACATTCTAGTGTGACTTTAGGCAACTTTAAACCTTAAACTTTCATTTCAAACTGCAAACTCCAAACTTACATTACCTGGAGTTAAATTAAACTAATGTCAGCTCTTTTTTTATCACTTTCCCAGATCTTCTTTACCTGTTTTTTATTGACTGTAACTCATCTCCAACGTCCAGTTTTGACGACTTTTTGAAACCTGAGATGTGGCAAATTGTCATTGAAGTGATGACACATGTTTAATAGACTGAAACTTCTTTTCTTTCTTTATATTTATCTACATATTTATTGAATGTACAGCACTTTATATTAAACTATTATTAAAGTATAACTACTATAAAACAGTATAGCCTCAAGCCTTTATCTCTCACCAGTAGAAATTGATTCAAGAATCATGTTTAGGGCTTCTTCTGCACCATGGATTACTTTAATAGGGTAATGATATACATATTTATTTATTATCAACCAACATTATGTAATGAGTCATGATTTGGCACATTTTTAAACAACATCCCAACAAGAATGCTCCTCATTATGAGTGAATCTCCTCCCTGTTTCTGTTTGATCTTCACATTTCAGAGAACATTAAAGACAAAAGCAGCGAGATGAAAACTGACGCTGTGATATGGGTCGTGAACCCAGCTCTTGTTTCTATTTTCTGCTGCTGCAGCTCTGACTTGATTCTCAGTCTGGCCTCGTTCATGGCTCTTCATGCTGACTTTGCATTAAATCTCGATTCACCAGAACCACACCACACCACACCACGATTCTCGCTCCACCAAAACCAGGATGCCATGACAGGCTCACTTTAATTTACTGCTATGTGCACTCCAGGCACATTTCACTGGAGCTCAAATATAAAAAGACACATATCGTTTCCAACCACTGCATCCAGACCGGGGAATAATCACGATGCAACAGTTCAGAGATCATGTTGGTGAGAGTATCTTTATTTTATTTGGTGAAAGGTTGTTTTTTTTTATTCCTGCGGCATGCTGGGTCTCTGGATTTTCCAACCTGTGGTCAGAGGCCATAAATCGGGCCATTCCCCCAGTCACCAACATTATCACCCCTTATAACGGCAGCAACAGGGCCTTCATTAATGCGGGATGGCCAATGTCAAGCACAGCTTAATGTGCTCTTTAATTATGTACCTCATGAAAATGTGTTTTATTGGCCTGGGCGGTGACGTATATGTCATAAAAGATGGCTTGCTGACTCTTTTTGGCCCCGGGATGAGAATTTACTCCAGTGGCCAATGATCTCTCTCTGGAACAACAGTAAAAATCTTTTAAAAAACGCAGCATCATCTTTCCTCTGTAGTGTACAGTGTGTGATTTAAATTGGCAACGCTGATACAAAAAGGAACTTGTTTTGCAGAGAATATTTCTTCACATGCACATAAACACAAAAATCTATTATTTTTTTTTTGCATGGATCTATCCCCTAGAAATAAAAATCTCAAAATAATGTTTCTTGGCTAACATTTCTAAATCATCTGGAGTTATTCATCAGTTCGTAAAACTGATCTGTTTCTGTGGAATTAAATCTCCTAAATTTAGCATTAACCCATTTAAACCTAATAGCCACTAAATCTACCTAGTTAAGACCAGGTTTTCATGCATATTATTATCAGTTGAGTCAATACAATCATGTTATGCATCTATTTTTTTCCATTTTGTACTATTATCTTTGCAGAAAATACTATCATATCACCAATATCGATATCAAAAAACGATTAATCCAATTATAAAATTATTTTGGGGGGGATTATTCTAGAGAATTGAATGATTAAATAGATATATACATGTCAGGGTTGAAAATCAGAATAATGGATGATGTCATATGACAGGAAGCACTTGGAAACTTAAATTATTTGCTTAAAACCTTTTGTTTAAGTTGTCTCCTATCATGTCATTAGAAAAAAGCTGTATGAGTAACATTTGATATTTTATTTTAAGTATAAAATGACAGTCATAGACTTAAAGGCTCATAGGCTTCAGTGGGTTAATGAGAACTTGAGAATGAAAATTAGAATCATTGAATTGGGATAATTATATTCGTTGAATGGGTTGAATTTAAATATTTAATATCAATGAATTGCAGTTGTTGCTGCATAATTAACTCCAACTTTGGAAGTATAATACGTCACTATGACTTTCACTATAATAAAAAACAATATGTTTATCTGGCAACGCAACAGCAACAGCTCTTTGCAACACAGTTTAGAAACAAACACGACTCTACGGCTTTGTGATGTGAAGCTGCCACGTGGTGGGATGATACTCTTAAATCAAATGACCTGCACTCTGTAAAGTTCAAGAGTTTGACCTTCTAAAATGCATAAGAAAAGAAAAATAATGGCCTCAGCACAAAGGATCTTGTATAATCTGAGGGCCGATTGTGCAGAATGTCCTGATTTTCGTCTCATCTCGGTGTCACAATCGTTCCGTCCATCCAAGAGGAAATCATATAAACACTAACAGATAAACATTTAGCCCTCAAGCAAAACGCTGTTTACCAGATGCGGACAATAGCACAATTATTGGTGAACTAAGTTTTCAGTTGGGACCGGAGAGTAAACACTATCGAAATCAAGCCTGAATGCCGTGTAAGAAGGAGCCAATTTAGATTTTTAGTGGTAATATACTGCCCAGCTTAACCATTTGTGCTTGGTTATATTTTAGCCAAGTGAGAGTAATTAAACTATTTCTGATATGTCCAAGTGAGTAAAAGGTAGAACAGAGGTCAGTAACCACATAAAAAGCCCGGAGTCAGTAATGAGATTAACTACTGATCCCTCCTCGCACAGCTCCGCTTTCCAGAGAATATGAATCAGTTTGTGGCTGTTTTACTGCCCCAAGACTATTTTTTGTCTTTTTTAAGCTCGAAGAATTGGCAGTAAGTCAAGAAACTGGGGCACAATTTGTTCTTTTCTTTCTTAGTTCCTTCCTCTATCTTTTTCATAGAGCAGCAGCAGCAGCAGCACCCGGCAGCTTATCTTGCTGCAGGGCAGGAGGCCACAGATATTCCCTCATCCATCTATCTGTGTGCATATCTGTGCAAGTTGGGGCCTTTTCATGGTCTAGTTTGTCATTCTTATACTTGGCAGTGAAGCCAAAAACAACAGGATTTTATTGTCTATCTTTACATTAGATTCACTGTTGAATCTTGCATAAAAGCCCATAAAATAACTCCTTGGTCAGCACATGTTTTAGAGCGAGAAGAAGGGGGGCGAGCTTTGGGAAGACTTTTCATGTCACAAACATCACACTGTGAAACTGTTACCTTGGCGGCAATTATCCAGAAAGTTACTGTAATTAAAAAATGTACTTCTGTTTATAGTATTGTGTCTTTTCTGTAAAATAAACAGTTATAAAATACTGTTATTTCAGTTGTATTTTCAGTATTGGCTGATTAATTCCAGAGTAAAACATAAATAAATACTGTGAATCCAGTTGTATTTCTACAATAAAAAAATACAATAAAAAAACAAGTAATATACCGTGATATCAGTTGTACTTACAGTAATTGTAAACACATCAAACTACTGTAATAATCATTTACAGTAATGTTACTGTCTTTAACACAGTAAATAACTGCAGATTTCACAGCAAAGTTTTACAATTTATTCAAAAGCAACAATAGTTGGAGCTTAAAAAAGAAGCCTCCTGTGACTGAAAGCATGAATGCATTTTGGATTTTTCCTCTTGACTAAACACCGTATGTTTGAACCACCCCCGCCATGCTGTCAATATCAGAGTACAGTGTGTGAGACAGGCATGCAGAGGCCACACACACAAAAAGTCAATTTGTTCAGAGCTCTGCACAAAAGACGCCAGTTGCTCGGCAGAGAGAGGCCCCTACTTGAAGAGGACAGGCCTGTGATGCATGTGTCTCTGCCTGCGATCCCTCCCGTGGCGCTGCAGTGGGTTTTCATTGTTTATCTCCGGCTAGCTTGTGAGAGGGGAACTAATTAAGAGCTGCCTGCAGGTGGCCAACGCAGGCAGGGCCTTTACAGGTCTGAGAGGAGGCGAAGAGGAGGCACAGGAGGAGGAGAACAAGGGAACCTGACCACATGCAGCAAAAAGACGGGGCAACTGCCTCAGGTCACAAGATGTCAGACATTACTGATTTAGCGCCCGCTCTAAGGAGTACAGTAGCCACTACATTTTCCCTATGCTTTGAACCCTGCAACTAATAGGGAATTTTACAGCTAAATCTGTGTCTATGGCCGCTCCACATACCAATTGGGGGCCAGAAAAGTGTGTGAGACGAGCAGCGCAAACAACGAAACGTGCTTTCACATTGTCCTAACTAGAGTTAATTTCCGCTTCGTTTGGTCCAAACATAAAAATAATTGGTCCGCTTGAAAAGGGGGGTTAAAAATGTTTGTTTGCAAGTGAATCCTGGTCTGGTGCTATGCAGTGTGAACACTCACTGGACCAAACACAGGACCAAATGTACATTTTATATTTATTCATATTTCAGAGCCAGCATTTGTATAGAGGGAAAGATCTCTCTGTTGCCTGGTGTTCACTTCCCAGGAGCCTTTTAGGATATTTTAGGCCTACTTTTATATAACCAACAACACCATCAGCTCAGCATCTCTCACCAGCGTCCGTCTCTTCCTCTGCTACCGTTTCTCAGCAGTAACAGCTCTCTGCCTCGCTGCTTTACATGGTGGTCGTATTACAAGAGTGACAGCGCTGTGCAAAGGAAGGTTTCATGCACAAACCCTCATTACGGACAATAAACGAAGAAATGCAAATAACGCAGCTTTAAAGTAGAGGTGGTCGATCTGGCTGTTCCCTAAACAGCCATTTCATTCATTCCACTCCGCTCTGTGCACAAACCCTTACATATGGTTATTAACCATTAAAACACATACGCCTTATAGTCCATTGCAGCTTGTATATTAGACAAATTCTTTTTTTTTTCCATAAATGTAGCTGTAAATGCTACTGCGCCTTATATTCAGGTGCACTTTATAGACTGGAAATTACAGTAAATAACCAGGAGAAGAAGGAGAGGTCGAGAAACGGAGCAGTAATCAAGAGAAAAAAAGGGAATCACAGCAAAGAGAAAGATAGGACACAATCACTGCAATCAGCTAAACAAGGCCTTCCTCTGTTTGGGGCCTAAGAAGTAGACTTGGAAACATTTACTCTTCCTCCAAAGAGGGTAAATGTCATTTGGCATCAGAGGGGGGTTGAGGCGGATTTGGGATCAGCAGCTCTCTGCTGGGGTTTGTTATGATTTCATTCAACAGTTATCCAGTAAATCTCAGAAATGAACATCCTTCAAAGTCTACAGCAAAACCGTGCCACATCAAACCGCTAAGCCACTCGGTTCTCACACGTTGTGATGTCGTATATATACACAATCAACGGAAATCAGTGTTTGTCTGAATCGTAACAAAATCAAGCCTCATTTACGGAGGGCAGAGTAAACAAATAGTGAGTAAGTGTTTACAGTAAAAAGGGAAGAACTATGCTGACAGTTGTGGAACAAGTGTATGTCTTTTTTGTGTTTGTTTTCATTGGAGATGTTTTAGTAAATCCTGCAAATAATGATGAATTGGCTTTAAACAAACAAGCAAAGCAATAATTAAGATGTATCTCAAGAGGGAAAACAGAAGTGTGGAGGTAATGTGTTTTTGGTTCAGAGGAGTAAAAGTCATGGTTGCGTGCAGATGCTCCCCCATCACACACTGCAAAAAAAGGATTTTTGGCCTAAAACAGTCATTTATGTTGGTAAATTTTGAAAACATAAATGATTGACATTCAATGCAATAATGTAAGTTAGTACAACATGGCAAACAAACCTTTAATTTAATATATATTAATGTTAAATGATTGGGGAATTTTATTTAGAGATTTGTCTTCATGGAGAAAGCGTCCTATACATTTCCAACATTTAAATACAAAGCCTTTCAGTCCTTAGCGGCTAACTGAAGCTAGCAGGGATGCAGCAGTTAGCGGCTAACTGATGCTAGCAAGGATGCAGCTATTAGTGGTTAACTGATGCTAACAGGGCTGCAGCAATTAGCAGCTGACACTAGCAAGGCTAGTTATCAGCTAACATTAACATATCTGGGTTAGTTTAATTTATTTTAACTTTAAATGGTACAGGAATTTATGACATTGTTGTAATGGAGAAAGTGGCCCACACATTTTCACAGTTTAAACAGCTTTTCAGTACTTATCAGTTAGCGGCTAACTAATGTTGGCAGAGCTGCAGCAGTGAGCCGATAACCTTTCTGGGCAAATCCCATTCAAAAAGGATGGAATTTTGTTTTCTGACCAGTTGGTATTACGTTAAAGGGATAGTTCAACATTTTTGAAAATTCACAATTCATCATGATTCCCACAGTAATAGCGATAGCAATTT
This sequence comes from Lepturacanthus savala, assembly GCA_030544235.1. Classification (NCBI taxonomy): domain Eukaryota; kingdom Metazoa; phylum Chordata; class Actinopteri; order Scombriformes; family Trichiuridae; genus Lepturacanthus; species Lepturacanthus savala. The sequence goes on from CM060465.1 coordinate 33,013,853, forward strand.
TCAAGAGAGTTAACAGAAATAACAATTACAATGTAAAATTATAAGTTAGGAGAACTGTACTCCTAACTGAAGTTGACAAAAATGTGAATTCTGAGTGGAGCAAACTCACAAGCAAAACTTAAAATATTGAATTCATTTGCCCCAATTCTAAATTTTATCTGAATTTGCTGCCTTGAAATTCTGAGTTTGAACCAACTTTCTTTTTTTTGCAGTGCAGAAACATCACACATGAACAAAATACAGTCATTTTGGGGGTATTCTGCCTCAGCAAAGACAAACAAACAGTGGAACGTTCCAGCCAGCCCTGTCACAGACAAATAAAAGAGACAGAGGCTGGAAGGTGTGGAAAAAAATAATTCAATTCCTGGATATGAAATAACAGAAAAATGATACAACATGTGCGTGTCTGCAAGTCGCCTCGGGCCGTAAGGGTGGATCTGGTAGCTCGTCTGCAGAAATCCAGATAAAGATGCCATATGACAGTGCTTTCCTTGGTGGCGTGACACCAGGGGCAAAACAAACCAGCTGTTATGGGAGTGCCCAGCATGGCTCGAATCTGAGCTTGGCTGTTACAGCTGAGTTATGGGCAGAGCGGCCCTGCAGCGGATACAAATAGACACTGTCTCCCAAAGCTGGAAGACACATACACACACACACACACGTTAAAAAGCAAGCGGCGGCACATCCACATTATGCAAACGAGCTGAACGCAAACCCCAAAACTGTATTTAGAGCGTGTTGGTGGGGACACATGCTGAGTTTTCCATGAAGGTCATTTTTAAAAGGAGATGCAATTTCTTTTTTTAATAAGGTTCTAGAGCAGGGGTGTCAAACATGCGGCCCGGGGGCCAAAACTAGCCCGCTACAGGGTTAAAAAATAAATAAATAAATAAATAAAATAAAAGGACATATTGGACCTATTTCTTCACAGAAATGTAATGTGAGAATCTTTCATGGCTAAAATGATCAAAAATTTATTTTTTTGATTTTTAAATGCTTTGTAAGGCAGAAGATAATTTCACCTGCTGCTTCAAAAATTATATTGTTTATAAATCTTTTCAATAAAAAAATGCAACTATGACATTATATTGATGAAATTACACTTTTCATCAATATCATCTGTCCAGTTTTGCAAATTAAAAGTTAAATAAATATGTAAATATATATATGTATTTCTTTAAAACCTAAAATGTCTTTTTTTTGGTCCAGATAATATAGTTGGTGATTAATATAATAGTTGGCAACTAATTAATTAATCGTTGCAGCTCAATAATTAGTCAACTGACAGATGATTTGAATTTTAAGATGCCTAAAAGTAAATCATAAATAAATAAAGAATTTGACCAAAATCAAGAAAAAAATAGAAATATACCAAATGATCAAAATCAGAGCTGCAACTAATGACTATTCCAATGCTGATTGATCTATTGATTATTAAAACAATTATCAATTAGTTGTCTGCATCATAAAATATTGACACTGATGACAAATCTTTGACAAATTAACCCAAATCATGAAAATAATGAATTATTTATAATGCACCTCCTTACATAAAAAGGAGCAGATAAATGTGTGTTGTTATCTATATACGTTTATTTTTACTGGTTGAGTTTGATACCTCTGCTCTAGAGATTATTCTACATGTAATGAAATAAAGTTATATAAGGGATATTCTGAGAAGCTGCTAATCTCAGCCCATAATCTCCGTCTATTGGAAGTGACAGTATAACCCTGTGCATTAAGTCCTATGGGGCTTAGTAATACCTGGCTGCTGAAAATGTAAACACTGCCTTCAGTGATACCACATGATTTGGCTGCAGTGGGAAAGGCGTTGTAGCAGGCTCCCACTGCACGGCTTAGGCCTAACAATAGTGTTGACATGTTGTCTGTTCAACGTCTTGCCGCCCTGTGAACACTCCTAGTGACTGTTGATTGTGTAAACGTAGAAAAAAAACAAAGACAGAATACAGAAATACTGTGTGTTTAACAGGGAGAAATGATTAGTAGAGAAAATGATGGGGAGTAAATTGTTGCACTTGCAAAAACTGAAAACTTAACAGGTGAAAATATCAGATTTTTGGTACAATTAGTTCAATATTGAGTAGAATTATCACAGGAAGTAGTGGAGCCCCACTCCAGAAACATGGATGAAGCAACAGTAATGAATGTTAACCACTTATTTGAAGCTTTACTAACTATTTAACTCATTAACTAACCGCAAGAATCTTTATGTCACATATTTCTTTTACAGTGGAGCTCCACTTCCCATGATACTTCAAGTTTTTTTTCTTGATTTTAGTCAATTTATAGTTAAGAAAATGTAATTTATAGAAAATGCTAGTGAATTCTAGGTGGATTATATATTTAAAATGTATTTGTTCTTTATTAGTTAAAGAAATCGCACCAAATCATGATTTTTATAAAAACAAATTAAACAAATGGACTGTAAAATGACAAGAAACCAACATGAATACATAATGTACATTTTGAGAGATCTGATGAATGCTTCTTAAAACTGTATTTTGAATTTTTTTTGACTTTCTCATCTTGACAAACATTATTTGTCACTGACCTTAGTCTTGTTTTCTTAAAACAAGACCAAATTGACCCAAATTATGGAAAAAATCTTGAAATAAGCTAATAAACCAAAAGATAATTCTACTCAATATTGGACTAATTGTACCAAAAACAAGATATCGGATTTCACTTTTAGCAGTCATTAGCATGCTCTGCTGCAGCACATTTACACAGGAAGTAAAGGAAATCTAATTATGTCGGAATTACATTTGGTTCATATTAATGAAACTTATTTGTGGCAGCAAGGAACATCGCAACACATTCACAATGCAACCATGCAATCAGTCCTATGAGGGCATGTGGCGACAAGCCATCAGGTACCTTAACATGTCCGACAACCTATTGAGAGGCATTTCTTTGACATTTTCCTCTAGACTAAAGGGATAATCCCCTTTATAAGTCTCTGTACCTGATATGGCCTCGGTCCTCGAGAGCCTCTTTAACCCTCAAGAGAGTTCAACAAAACAAGTTAATTTAGAGAGCAGCTGGAGGGGCTCTCTGCTCTGACAACGGGCCTTTAGGTACCACGATGAGTAGGGAAATCAGCATTATGTGGATCAGAGAATGGAGGTCAGTGTCAGGGTGATGGATGGGAGGAGGATGGGGGGACAGGGGAGGGACTTACTGAGTCTTGTCAGTCACCACGGGAAGAGGAATGTCCTCGCTCATGAAGTCCAGCTCATCGGTCAAGCTGTTGGCCCGAGAGATGTCGATGGACAGGCTGTTGTCCTGGTTCCTTTTTACTGTAAAGGACAGAGATATTGATTAATAGTTCCAGTAGAGTTGGCTTAAATCTGGTGAACTACACGTAATATTCCTCAAATAATTGATTTGAAAGATATTAAAGAATAGAATCTGAATGGAGGAGTCACATTGAAAGCTACCAAATACAAAAACAGGATGAGGTGATAATACTTAAATCTTTACATTGTGGTCCCATTGAAATAGCATGATGGCATGTTGTCTTCTGACTGGTTGATATTGTGTTAAAGGGGTACTTCAACATAACAGTTAAAAGTTTTACAATCTGAAATTATAAGTTAGTCCAAATTACTGTTGAGTTGACAACAATCTGAATTCAGAGTTGAGCAAACTCAAAAGGAAAACTTATATTTAAATTTCAACTTATATTTAGTGTTTAGTCAAAAATGCCCAACTTAATATTTGATCTGTTTGTTGCTTTGAAATTTTGGGTTGACCCGACTTTTCTCTTTAAATAAAAGGTAAACTAAAATAAAGAAATAAGAGATACCTGGAGAGCTCAGAGCAAAAGAGGACCAAGAATGATGAGGAGGGCCTGCCATGCAAAAGGAATTAAAGAAAGAAAGAAAAGCAGAAAAAATAAATAAACACACTTTATGCAACCCAGAAAGTGCAATAATTCTGAGGGTCACCAGCAGGCAACGTTTCTATTTATGTGAAGGAAGTATGACATTCTAGGGTGGAATGCAGGAACAAAAACAATATCATCTGTATCGTGATAAATTCACACATCAACAGAGACCCCCAAAAAAAGAAAGAGAGAGATGTTTACATGAGGAAACCACATAAGCATTAGCAGAAATCGTAGCGGTCCGGTTCAACAGTGCAGCTGGCTGGCTGCTGGCGCGGCTAAAAACAACAGCAAAGAACAACATGTGTAGCGGGGTCTTGACCCGCCGTCAGACTGTCAGCAGAGTTTGACGTGTCTCTCCTCCAAACCACCAGGCCTCCATTGTGATAAAGAATAGGGAGGCAAATCTATGTCCAAGAACAGAATGACCATTCCAATTCAAGCAAAAGCCATTCAGGCCCTCTTGTATTCCATCATCGAGTTTGTTTAACATTGTCCAATCCGGAAGCAGAAAACGGCGATAGAGAGAGGGACTGGGAAGTGGAGAAAGGGAGAGAAAGAGGGGAGGGAGGGTAACCAGAGCTAACCAGAGCCACCTTCAGTTTACTGAAGGGGACGTGAATTATCTTATCAGCTGCACAAACAGGACAAGGGTTTATTAACAATATGTAGTTTATCTGGACCATCGGTGCAAACGTGTTTGGGTGAAAGAGTATGAGCCAAAAGCAGGAGGTGAAGGGAGTAGGGGGGCATAGAGAAAATAAAAATACAGAGGGAGAGGGTTGAATGGGGGGATCCATTGAGAGATTCTCACAGACAGGGGGGTGGGTGGGACCAGACAGATAAGTGGAGCGATAAGCCGGACATTGACTAAATCAAACAATGACCAGTTTATTTCTGACCACTGGAGCTCCACAATGGCCGCTCTCTGCAGTGTCCCCGGTCTAGGTCCCCATGGTTCCCCTCAGCCCCCTGTCCATTTCTAGCCGGGCCAGCGCTGCTCCTCACCCGTGGTGTTGGCAGGGCACCGCGGTAAAGAAAACAGGCCAGGTCAACGCAGGACCAGTGTCTGAGTCTCGCTGCTTGGCTCTGGTTTGGTCCGGTTGGGGACAAAGGCCCAGCCAGCCAGCGAGTCTAATTAAAATACTGTCTGGGCCACATTAAAGAGGGAGGCTAGCTAATGATTAACACAGAGTTTTTAATAGGAGAAAAAGAAGCGCTTAACCAGATAAAGGGACGACTGGTTAGACAGAGATCACCAACACTCTTTTGGATAAAGAGGTAGGGTGCAACTAACCCTCGAAACAAAGATCAATTAGTTGGTTGAGTTATATAATGGTGTGAAATGTCAATCACTGTTTTCCAAAGCTGAAGATTTAACCTAAACTGTCTTTTTTTTTGGCCAGAACAATGGCCCAAAACCAAAAGATCATCAGTTTACTATTATAGAAGAATAAAGAAACCAGAAAATATTCATATTTGAGAAGCGGGAACCAGAGAATTTGGTTCCAGCTTCAGAGTGCAGCTCTACAAAGAGGTATATAAATAAAGTGTTGTTTTTTTGGTCTTGTATATTGGAAAAGATCTTGAGAGTTCAGATAATCAGCTATTATGAAGTGCAATCAAATATTTTTTATAAACCTTGTTCCCACAGCTAAAGCTCACGTCACATTTAGTTGTGATGTTAGAAGTTAGAAGAACTCACCTGTCTGTCTGAACATCCTGTGGAGACCTGCATGGGAGAAAAGCAGAAATATGGTTATAAAGTGACTGAAACATGGCTGGAATTTCCAGACCTTGCCAATCAAAAGATTATGATACTACAAATTGTTTAGCAAATCAATCTTCACAACTAAACACAGCATTTTTAGATCCATCTTGCAAGAAGTTCAATGCAGAAGGAGCAGCATAATGAGATAAAACCATAAGGAATAGTCAGGATGAAAAAGTCAGTGGATTATAGGCTGTGACATCCAAGTTTCCTAAGAAGGTGAAATCCAAGGTAGGGTGGGACCATTCCATGTAGAGCCTTATAGATTTTGTACAAGGTGCAATGTGGTTGAGATTCTTTCATCCAGTGACAATGTGCATAATGTGCACAATAAACAGCATCTAAAGAATGCAAACGTGTGGCAATAGAAGAAAGGTTGCTAACACAAGGCATTTCCTGGTCTGTGAGAGAAGCTAGATCTTTTCCGAAAGTAAAAGCCCAATTTTACCTTAGGTTTAGTAACTAAACATGAAATATGGTATTTGAAAGTTAAACGATCCCTAATATGGAAACCCAGAAACTTGTAAGAAGAGACCAGCTCAATGGCTGCACCATGGCAAGTTAAAATAGGGAAATTATTTGACCACACAGTAGCCCTGGAACACAACACAGTCTTCATCTTATCAGAGTTCAATATGTATTTCAGCTTTTGCAGACAGTCTGTAGAAAAATACTTGCACAACAGACAATGCAGTAAATTATTGTGTCATCTGCATAAAAATAATACAACCTGTCTGACAGATGTCTGACAGCTGCAGTTACTTTTCAGATGAAGATTTCTTCTCTTCCTTCCTGTCCGAGGACAACCATGTATCTCCAAATATGTTCATTTTTAATGTTTGATATAAACTAAGGAGTAAGTGTGTTAAGGGAGAATGTACTCAGACCATAAAGAATATGGTCTGAGTACATTCTCCCACTTCTTCAGAGAGTAATAAAACGATAACTCATTTCTGGGTTTTAGAAGACCTGCATCCCTCTATAGGATACAGGTGATTTATATAACATACAAAAACTTAATAAATGTTACTCTATGTATACATAACTATTTCAAGAGGTAATACATTTTAGAGCAGAATCAAAATGACAGACAGCTCATAGTAACAAGCTTTCATATCTCTTACTGCTACTTGGACATGTAAAGACATCTCTTGGCAAATTATCTCAAGGCATCCGGCAGCCAAATACCACGTTTACACAGCCACGGTTATACAAACAAATAAATAAAAAGGCAGCTGCTGTGGTGTAGACTGTTTTATGACTGGATCAGAGGCAGACATCATACAGACCCATACTGTTTCAACTACACATGTTATCATTAGGGACAGCAGGCTGCACACTTTAGCTGCTTCACATTTTTTATGCCATTTACAGCTTGTCTACTTCCTTTTTCCACTCATATAATCTCTGTATCTTTACCTATTGATTTGTATTTCTTTAATCATAATATAAATAATAAGTCTCAACTTTGAAATTAACAGCTTGGTAAATTGTACCATTTGTAAAACTGAATGAATAGTTGAATTAATTCTCTTCTATGTGAGCTTTCATGTGTTCTCCTTCATTAGCTAAGATTCACCCTATAAAGCTGTACAATAAACAGCTTCTCCCCATAAGTTGCAGCTCTTCTAGTGACGGTCTGGCTTTATGTTTATGTCACTCCAGCTCCTTTTATAATGCACACTTTTACAGGAAAAAACTCATAAAAGTGCATTTATTGACCTGGAGTCTGGGTCAATTCATTGCCGGGTTGTCTTTTAACACAGGAAGTTAAGACACTGTCCCCTTTACCAAGCAGAGTTTACTTAGAGCTGCAGTGAATAAACATACAGTAGTTATTGTTATGTTTGTTATTGAAGCTGGCAGCAGCCTGTGACCACTGCAGAGAAAAATGTATGACTATTTGAAAACTTGACAAGTTCAAATCAACACCATCGTTTTGGTGAAGCTCGTTCCAATCTGATGACAAAAGGGAAAACACTTTTTTTTTCCTCTGGCGTGACTGCATCAATATTGGTAAGCTGTAAGCGCTGCAACAAGAAATTCCCACTTGTAACCTTGACAAGCCCAAATTTGAAGGTTTTTCCACTTAAGCCTGATGTGAGTGTCTGTGGCCAACGAAGGGGACAAGTGAAGCAGTAAAGAGCTTGTAACCATGACCTCTAATCACCACTGAGACTGTAATGGCTTCCATCTGGACTACAGTAATAGAGACACCTGGCAGCCATCTTGGCTCTAAGGGGATCACGAGAGGGCCTCTGTTTACTGTGTGAAAATGAGAAACCGGCACATAACATCTCTTCCCATAATGGTGTAATGGTCTCTTCTGTTTGTATGAAGTGAGGGGACACAAACTGTACACTGGCTGTAACAAACCTGCCTGATATTTATATATTGATTGTATTGTCACTTTCCTGCTGTCTAGTTGGTCTGTCTGTCTAGTAGCATTTGTGTTTTTATCCTTAATTGATAATTTCTTTTCAGGGGCAAAAATAGCCAAAAGAAACTACAGATAGATTTAATAAAGTGGGTTAAATCATGCAAAAGCACTATTATAGTCCTGTAACTGCAGTTTATCAAAGATATAACCAACACTGACAATATATCAGCCCAGGTTCTTGCAGTGTAAAAGAGCATATAGGGGCATCCTGCAGCATCCTGCAGCAAACACTATGGAGCATCATGGTAACAACCTGCATTTCCTGTTGTAAAATCCACTAAATGGAGGCAAAGTCAGAAATAAAGGCCCTCCATGTCTTCCTACCAACAGAGAGGCACAGGTGGTAAAGAGGTTTTCCCACGCACCTAACAGTGTGTAAAGAGTGTGTTCACCAAGTGTGGAGGCCTTTAAATAAGCCACAGTGTTTTTTTAAGTTTCTAGCATGTGCAGTTAGTCTACTTTTGTTAATCTGGCAGAAAAATGATTCAGTTTTGAGTTTCTCTATAGGGTCTGTCCTCATGCTCCAAAATAAGGAAAACAAACACTTGCCAACACAAAAGTACAAGCTGATATTTCTGAAGCAGGTGCCATAAAAAACGTCCTTCATCGCAGGCTTATTTTAAAATCCCCCGAATGCAAAAACAACCTTCAATCAAACCTTTACTGAATTAATGGATTTCCAATGCCTTCAAGGCGGCATGAGATCATTTCACAGCTCTCAACATGCATCATTTCATCAAACAAAATTGTATCGAGAGGAAGAGAGAAAAAGTTGGTTTCATAGTGCAGTAATCGACTCCATCAAATGTCCTCCACATGACATCAGCTTCACTGCCAGCTGGCCTTTAACTGCATTAAGCAAAGATGCACAGTTATATTAAAAAAAAGACAAAACACCTCTGCAGAACATGGCAAATGAAATCCTGTATTTACGAGGTCTAAAATGAAGTCAGCTTAATCAACAGTAATGAAGCAAGGCTGCTTGTTTCATGTTGTCTTGGCTTGTTGACTCATTTGAGTTTTTGGACGTAAAGCAATTCAGAAAGGGGAGCTGGTTTTCTTTCAAAAATGTGCAATAGTTTTAGCAAACTTTTTCCCAACGCTCTGGAAATTTCCCTTTATATCTACTTGATATTAATTTGGATGCAATGTATATAACAATAACCTGAGTGGTGCTTTTTCTAGTGTATTACCTTCAACACTCCTTGGCTCTTCCAGGAAATAGGAGACATCCTTCTTCTCTGCAGAGTCATCTATGTGATCGTAGGTGATCTTCGGTACTGATAAGGCTCGGTCTGAGGTGACGCCCATAGCGCCGTTCCCACGAGACTTCAGCCTCCTCTTGTTCCCTTTTTTCTAACAGAAAGAGAGAGGAAACAACACAGGTTGTTACTGTCACGACTGCAATGATAAATTTCAGAGCAGGATTTCTGATTTACAGACTTGAACCAAGCGTTAATAGCTGAAAAGACTCAAAAGAATTTACGAACATTAAGAAACACAATAAAACTTCATAGAATGAATTGTGATAAAACAAAATGGAAGACTTTAGCGGAGTTTCTGCACCAGTATATCTGCCAACCCTGCACAGATCAACCTGTTAAACTAATGGTCCATCATTTGTCACCTGGAGGTACAGACAGTAGTGATAAAAGTTAGTACGAAATAGTTTTGACTTTGTAAAGTCAACAGCAGACACTGCTTTTTTTAACACACCCCATTCAACTAATTTCCCAATTGCACAGTTTTGAGAGTGAATGCTAGGTCTTGTTGTTTTTCTGAGAATCTACTGCACCTACTGGTGCATTGTTTGCCATGTAGCATTAACAAAATATAATAAAAACCTGGATGAATCTGGTTAGATTGAGGATTTTTAACACTATTGTACATTATTGTACTTTGTGTATAATTTAGGATTTTCCTGACCTCAGAAATGAAGTACCTGACCATCATCCTAAATGAAACTCCTGTAGTTTGCACCAGCCCACAGTCCACAGACCTGCAGTCATTTGTGTGACGTCAGGAAACTTCATTGCTGGCTGCTATTTATTTTGTGTGCTGCTCCCAGATTTGGCTGGCTCCCTGACCTTGGAGTGGGATTACAATTAATCCCACTGTAAATCATTTACACTCCATTTAAGATTTAATTTTTTTTATTCTAAAGCTATTAGTTGAGCTGTACAACACTGTACATCTGGATATATTTCAGATTTGTTCAAAACTGTCCAGCAAATGTATTATCTGAACATAGTGGGCTTATCCAGCCGTTCCAGTCAAGTGTAAAAGAAAAAAAAAAGCCAAGCTCTGCCAAAAACTGAAATACCCAAATATCCTTTAGCACCTGTGATGTTACACATCATAATCTCACCAAAATCTGTGCTTGCACCCTGGTGACAAACTGTACATGCTTAATCTCAGCTTCTTTGAGTGAGATCATCACTATGCATGTGTGTTTGTGTGCGATTCAGTGAGTTCTTGATGACCTAAATGCTGCCTCCAGTCCAATCCTGAAACCAACTGACCCGCACCAACATCATGGACGCGGCCTTTGGACTCAATGGATCAGTATTTGGCACCATGGCCTGAAGTTCACTCCAAATACCAAAGGTTTGAATGAGTCATTAGGAGAGAGAGAGAAAGAGAGAGGGAGGTGGTGGGTGTTATAAAACTTTGAGGAAAATGATAAAAAAAGACAGAAGACACTTAACACTCAGAGAGGAAGATGCTGGAGTTAGATATAAAAAGGAGATGGAGACAAATCAATGTGGACAATAAGTCTGTATAAAAAAGGAGAAACGGGAGAAGACTCTCGAAAGACAGAGAGAGAACGGGGGAAAGAGAGGAAAGTCCGAGGAGAAAGTCACATGTCGAAACAGAAAAGAGCGGAAGCGGCCTCCATTCTCCCCGATACATGTGGGTTCAATGCTACACAAAGATTTTTTTGTTGTTGTTCTACTAGACAAAGGTTTACTCCCATGAGAAAGGCGGCGGTGACATCATCTCAACTGACTGAGTCTTTGTCCGGTGGAGACAAAGGCCTCGAGTCATCCTGGTGGAGTCAGGCCTTCGGGGCGAGGAGGGGAGGGGGGGTCTGCGGTGTGTGTGTGTGTGTGTCCTTCCGTGTGTGTGTGTACGTTTGTGGGAACTTAACTTGCCCTTTTATGCTGTACGGCCAAGGCGCAACATAGCTAATATTGTTGTGAAAGGTGAAACTGCACAAGGAGACAATGCTCTGTGGGGCCAGACATATGCAAATCCACTCTCCAATATCACAGTCTGACGGCTTTTCCTGACAACGCTCTTTTGTGGAGTTCTTGATGTTCCACACCTCAAAAAAAGGTTCAAAAGACTGTTCAAAAAAGGTCTACTGGAAAGAAAATGATTATGTACAAATCAGAAAACAAGCAAATAAACTTATGATTTTGGTTTTAAGATTTGATGTGTTGAGGTGTTTTTCTGGGTACAGTTTCACCTTTATTTAACAGGAAGTAAAGAAACAAAAAAGAGGAGAGGGGAAAAAAGATAAAGATCTGAAAGTGTTTCAAAGCTAATAACTAGTTTTATATTCTAGGTGGATTCGAATATTTAACATTTATCATCATTTGACATTTTATGTCAAAAAAGAAAACACATTCTGTGTGATATTTGTTATAAAAAAGGTACAAATGACATGAAACCAACATGAACACCACATGTACATTTTAAGAGACCTGATGAATGATTAGAAAACTGTATTTTAAAGAGTTTTCTAATTTCTTATGTTTCTTATTTCTTGTCTTATATTCTTATTTCTTACTGACCATTTATCACTGACCCTGCTTGTTATTCCACACCTAAAAAAGGTTCAAAGGATTATTTAAAAAAAAAAAAAAAGTCTAACTGGGAAAGAAAATGCTTGTTTTTCAAAATTAATATGTAAAAATCAGAAAATGAGCAACTAAAACTGTAATATGATTTTGTTTTTTAGACTAGATGTCAGTGTTTTTCTGGGTTCGGTTTCACCTTTATTCCACAGGATCAAAGTAAAGAGACACAATCAACAAGAGAAAGGAAAAAAAAAGACAAAGACCTAAAAGTGTTTCTGGTTGGATTCAAAGCCAAGACGTCACAAGGGCGACGTCTTAGCCAACAGCTTCAAAGACCTGCTTTATATTTCAGGGATATGAAGTCTTTTCAAAGGGAAACACTTGTCCTGTCCTAAATCAATAGCAACAGAGAATTGTATAATACATGAGACATACAATACTCTCACCTCTGACCTGAAGTTAAACTGGATAATTACCGATATGTTTAACTTCCTGGCGTGAGGGCTGGAGCTGTCAGATTCCACTGTAGTCACAGCCGTGGGAGTGAGGACATACATTTTCCATGTAGCAGCACAGCCGCCTGGTTTCTCTGCTGCATAGCATCTCCACAGAGTCTGAGGAGCCGAGACAGTAAAACAGAGCATGTTGGCTTATTCTCTGGATCTTCTTATTTAACCCTTAACAAAGTCTTCAAGCCTGTGGGACCCATTTTCAGTTTTTTGCTTCAGAACGTAAAATGGCTGAACTTTTCATTCCATTTTATGGAACAGATGAAAAAAGTCCATCAGTCAGTGCCTGTGTTTTTATATTTTTACCTTAACCGACTGCACCTTTGCATTTTAACATCCTATTTTCCATCCTATTTTAAATGTTAGTATATTGCATTTTTTTAAATTATTTTTTACTGTAAACTACTGCACCTTTGCATTTTAGCATCCTATTTTTATAACTGCTGCATGTTATGTTTTGGGTGTTAAATTATATTGCACTTTAGCATCAAAGTGTTACTGCTGCACTTCAATTTTTAATTATAGTATTTAATTGAATGTAAATGTTTATTATAGCACAGTTTTGTGAGGTTTGCTGCTGACCTGGCCAGGTCACCATTGGAAAAGAGATCTTGATCTCAATGGATTTATTATTACTTGGATAAGGTTAAATATACAAAATAATGTTATTTGCTTTATTAGGTTAATATAACTGCTGCTGGGATAATGTCAAAAATGTCATATGGTGTAGCCCTCAAAACTTGGTACCAGTAACTCACTTAAAAACATTTAAAACACATTCTATCAACTAGTTTTATATTCTAGGTGGATTAAATATTTAAATGCATCATTTCAGTTACACAATTTGATATGTCCAAAAAAAATCCATGTGATTGTTGTTTAAATAAAAGGTACAAATGGACTTTTAAATGACAAGAAACCAACATGAACACAAAATGTACATTTTAAGAGACCTGATGAATGCTGGGTTTTGAAAAAGTTTTGACATTCTCATCTTGCCAAACATTATTTGACACTTCTCCTGCTACAAACTGTTAATGTGTAGGTTTTCCTGGCATTTCCTGCAGACATAAAGATGTGTTTGTCTGTGGTTATATCTCACTCTATTCATGGTAACCGTGATCCTTGTAACGGTTAAGTTTTTGGCACTAGACAGTGAAATGTTTTCCCACTATCTCAGTCTTGGCAAGTGGGACCCGGCTCACCTTTTTCATGGCTCAGAAGGAATTTGCAGACAACAACTACGGTTCCTGTTTCCCTTTGTTCGGCTCCCAATGTTTGCTGAAGTTCACAGTGGTTAAGATGTAGAAAGTGTTTGCACATTTTACATGAGTTAACATGAGGATTGAAAAGATTTCGTAGCCAATGTTCATGCACCAGTACAAACTGTGTTTTTAGAAGACACGTGTTCAGTGTCTGAGCTGTGTTATGTATGTATCTGCTGGATTATACAAAGCTGGAAAGCATGCACCTGCATTCTAATGTCCTAGTATTCATGGAACCCTTTGAGCTTGATTTTAATCATTTTACAATGAATTTAACCCTATAAAGTTATATGTATCATATATAATACATTAACTTTTAAGGCCTTTCTATCATCAGTACAATATTTTTTTCCTGAAAAACCTTAAGTATATAATCAAATATATGTATTGTGTGGATAGGTTGCAAACCAAACAATGAGCCAAACTAACTGAGAGGTTGCTCTTCCAGTTCCATTGGCAAACAATCTTGTGTTTTACATGTTTTTGTTTGTTAAAAACATAAGTTGTGAGGATTCTAAGGCCTGATGTATCAGACATAATACAAACTGAAAAATATATTTCCAAAATGATAATTGAAAATGTATTTTTTGTTTATGTCTGAAGGATCAATAAAGACTCCAGTTTCAAAGAATTAGACTTTTCTGTCAATTATTTCATGGTTCAGGCTTTACAGGGTTAAATAAATCAAAAGCCTGATTCAGATATCTTATACTATTTAAAAAAAACACCTTTTTATTCAGATTTACCTGGATGAGAGAGGCTGCAGCAGGGATCTGTCTGTTGAAATGTTTCTGTCTCTGCTTCTGTTGGACTTTCAGGGCAAACCCTGATCCCAAGATACCCTAATCATGACAATTCAGGTTATATTATACATATTATATACCACAAGAAAAATATGTAACATTACAGATGCATCCTTTAGTGCAGATGTGAGAAATCTAGATACAGAAGTTCACATATTTTACTTTTTCAGCATAATAAATTAGAATAGTATTTCAACTGAGATTAAAATTATATTTACAGCAGGTAGAGCGAAGAAGGAGATGGCGAAGACACTGAAGCAGGAGGCAATGGCCTTCCCTATCCACGTTTGAGGAATTTTGTCTCCATAGCCGATAGTGGTGACAGTAACCTAGAGAGAGAGAAGTTATCCTTGCAACCATTAATACTATCATAAGCATTATGGCACACTTACAACATACTCGTGACCCATTCACTGATGCAAGAAAGGTCAGAAAATTTAAGACGACCTGCACCACTACTGCAGGATGAGAAACCTGATGAAAAATATGATTGCACGCTTACTAGAGCCAATGTGAAAACATTGGATCTCATTTTTAAGAAGAAATTGTCCAAATTCTCTGGTTCCAGCTTCTCAAATCTGATTATTTTCTGGTTTCTTTAGTCTCTATAATAGTAAACTGATGATGTTAGTCAGAGCAAAAATAGACATTTCAGGTTAAATCTTCAGCTTTGGTAAACTGTGATCAACATTTTACACCATTTCATTAACCAAACAATTAATCATTTTAGTAATCAACAGATTAATCAACTATCAGAATAGCTGTTAGTTAAAGGCAATCAACAATTAAATCAAATCATACTTACAGTAGGATACTTATACTCATGAATTCTCATGAATGCTTAATCTCAAAAAAAGACTTTACTCAGACAATTATAAAAAACACCCTTTCATCTTTAATGAATTGCCAATGTAATTACAATATCAGTCAATGCAGAGCTCTCAAAGCTCTGCCACCGCAGTCTATAACAGGAATTATAGAGGAGACAATAAAGAAAAAGTTCATCAGCCACTCCGGCCTCGCTTCACAACTGTCAGCGATGTTTCAGGGCATTTGAGGCTCTGCTCCTCAAAGGGAATAAGATTCCCAACCACTAATCCTCAGTGAGTGTAGGAATTTGCCGGGGTGAGGTGGTGGTGGTGGTGGTGGTGGGTGGAGGGGGAGAGACAAATACCTCTTGCATTTGCATGTACACCCACTCTGAAAGCCGAGCCAATTCTGACACATTCAGAACACACTTGGCTTAGTGTGGGTGTCTATGGGGTATTGCCGCGTGAGCCGCCGCTGTGCACTAACACAAAGCGGCTGATGTAAGGTGAGATACTTAAAAGGGCTTTGGGAGTAAAAAAAAAAAAAAAAAGAAGAAGAAGAAGAAGGAGCAGGGGCGAGAAAGGGTGGGTGGGTGGATGTTGGAGGTGGGTGGAGTGGCGGTGGGGGATTTAATCCCTCATCCACAAATCCGATGACTAAACAATGTCCTCCTGACCATCAGAGTGGAACAGTCTACTCAAAACCAGCCCTCTCATTCAGACTGTAGAGTTATACTTTAAAGTGTATGAGGCAAAAACTCCTCACGTCTACACAAAAGTCGCAGTCAATTGTCAAAGTAAATATGCACATTTACATGGATGCTGATCTCAAGCTGCACAATTCAGTTTCTGGATATAAAACAGCAGGTTGTCCATTATTAGTTTTCACACTGGAAGTTTGTTAAAATCACACAGGCGTTACCTAACATTCAGCAATTGGCAAGAGAAGAAGAAAAGCAGGGATGGTAATGGAGTGGGGGGAGGTGGTGAGTGAAAGAAGGGGATATGAATCATGGTGTTGGCTTGTCCTTCTCCAGCTGTGCCCTCGCACCTGCACATCCCAATGTGGAAATCATGCCAAAACACTGGGAGAGCTTAGCATTGTCCGATCAGCGCGGTCTCATTTCGTGCACACAACGCTCACACGGAAAAAAAGCATTTTGTGGCTCTCAAGTTTACAGTCTCAGAAAAACAAAGAAGGTGCAAACCCCCCCCTCCCAGTCATGATTCTCCTCTATGCATTGTGAACAGAGTGACACAAATAACAGCTTTTCTTTAACTTTCCATAGAAGGGTGAAGAGCACCGTGACCCCTCTAACCCCGGTAGCATAAAGGTAGTAATCCCACAATTAAAGTTTTAATTAAGGGAACTGACACTTTATATTGGTGCTCTAAAAGTTCTTTGAGCCAAAGAGCCCAGAGGTGAATGGTTTATTACCGTGCCTTTGTGGCCCGCTGATCCCCTGCACAAGGCTGCCATAGGTTTCTCATTACTCTGTGCTTTCAATTCAAATGTTTAATTAACTGCTCTGGAAACCGGAGCTGCCATACAGACGCGGGGAAATAGGCAAAACCAGCTCCACGCACGAAAAAACATCAACACACCTGCCTCTGTGTGGAGTGTTGCAGCAACACACACATAGGCTACAGGACAAGGAGAGGAAAAACACAAGGAGGGTAATAAGTGGTCGAACCAGGGTGGCCACACATCTCCATTTTTCAGTTAAGACTCCACTTGAAGGTGCATTGTACAGATAATTTGTTACAGCTTTTTAAAGAGAGGAATCGTTTTTTTAATTTGCATGTGATGATGTCTTTCATGTATGTAAAGAAAACTGAAGTGGCACTGGAAGGATCCCAGTAATATACGCATTTCAGTAGGGCTGCAACTAATGATTATTTTGATGATTGATTAATCTATCAATTATTGAAATGATTAATCGATAAGTTGTTTGGTTTATAAAATGGAGTGGACGATGTTTATTATTGTTTCCAGAATCCAAAGCTGCAGTTTAAAATGTCTTTTTTTGTCCAGACCAATAGTCCACAACCCAGAGATCATCGGTTTACTATTATAGAGACTAAAGAAACAAGAAAATAATCAGATTTTTGAGAATTTCTTTTAAAAAATGACTCACTTCCATTGATTGACTATCAAAATAGTGGGAACTAATTGATTAATTGACTAACTCTGGAAACATGCTTTTACAGACACACATAGATGCGTTTCAGCTTCTTCTATGCAGCGGTATTTGTGTTGCGTAGCTTCGCTGCCTTACCACGCCCCACCACAGGGCATCAGCGTAGCTGGAGAAGCCCGTCTTGCCCTCCTCATCCACAGCATCCTTCTCCGCCAAGTAGACAAAGTAGGAGGAAAAGATCAAGCCCAGGAAGCCAATGTACAGAGTGGTGATCAACTCCTGAAAACCACATTAAGTTTTAATTACAAAGACTTTGCTATGAAAATACTGTATAGAAGAGCTATAGGGCTAAATAGGCTAGTATATAGTTCTTGCTGGGCTTTAATACTCAAATAAACAGAAAACAGAAATGTTCCATCTTGCATAGACTCTTACTGGAGAACCCGATGATACTTCATCTTATGGCTAAAAAAAACTGGCTACAGTGGATGTGGCAGCTTTCAGTTTTAGGATGTTGTGTGTACTGTAGTGTATGAGTCACGGCTCTTTCTGATAAAGTTCCTCTAAAGTGGACGTGAACTTACTCAAAGCTGATAGTCAGCAGAGATCCGTGCAGTGAGGAAAAGCACCTCCTTCCTGACCACACAACCTGAAAGCTGGCACGGCTTCAAATAAAACCCAGGAAAAGTGAACAATATAGGACCTTTACATAACATCTATGTTTCAAATGACCTGTAAGTTACTGCTGACTGATGTAAGCTTCTTCCTACTGTTTACAGCAGGAGGTGGAAGGTTGCTTTATTCCTGGAAGATTATGCAGCTTTGTGTCTTCACCGGAGTGTTTTTGTCATGAACTGGGCTTGTCATGTTCCCCTGAGCTTAGGTTTGTTGTCAGACATTTATGGTCACGGCGCTTGCATCATATGCTGAGCTGTTGATACCAGTCTTATGTCAGCTGGGTCACCCACCACCTTCTGTTCAGCAGGAAGGATAGACGGGGTGTGTTGGTTATTAAAGCTGACTACTACACAATGGAGCACAATCAGTCAGTCCTGTGGCACTGGACAGGACACCGACTGGACTCAAACCCTATTTTAACTGAACTAGTGCAGTGCACGTAGGAAGTATGAATTCCTATAGAAAAGTAGAAGCTTATAGTGTTATATGCGCACACCAGGGATTTAGATGATAATAATGATGTTTTGGATATGTATACAAAATTCCACCACTGTGCCACGTGCATATATGTGTTATATCTGAAAGCTAATGTTAATCTGACAAATAGAGATACAAGAGCCAAAGACACACATACGCTCCTTGCCTAGATAGAGTTGTAAATGTAATATTTAATTAAACTCCAATGTTTTGTATTTTTACAGGTGAAATAAACACCTTTAAATAAATGTGTAATGTTTCCTCTCTTCAATGGCCTAGCATTTTAATTTTGACCAGTTTTAATATTCTGAGCTCACATCCTAATGTGCTTATTCCATTCCATCATCTTATTGACACTGCTAAAGGCAATATATTTCCACTAAACAGAGCACGTCATTTGATAAAGTGGTCATCTGACAACAGGGAGATGGCCACAAATCATCTTACATTTATTTCCTTGACCTTTGCACGCAATCCTCACTGATCAGTCCTGGTTTTCTCATGCATCAAAGAAAAATGAATGTCAGGTTTGACTATCACCAAAGAACACAGTCTGTTTGAAGGATTAGGAGAGGAACATTACATCCTCTGACTTCATTGTCTATCAGTCTGAGGAATTACTAGAACAAGTGTACCGGGATACAATGGAGAAGAAAAAAAAAAAAGGTACTTTGACAATTTCTCTTCTTCTCCTTATAAAGTCAGGTCTGCTGTAGCTTATTTCTGCACATGTGTGCATGTATCTCTGACTGGACAGGAACAGAAGGGCAGTTATTTCCTTTTTCCAGTCTGTCTGTGTTTCACAAATGCAAAAGTCTCTTGTGACTCATATCAAGCCCCAAGTTGACCTACCTGCCGATGAATGAAGACTACAGATCCCAGGAGCCTCCATGTTCCTCCCTGTCGATCCACATGCAGCATGCGCAGGATCTGTAGAAAACGAATTCCCCTGCAACACACCAAGGCGTCTCATCCATCTTATTAGACTCAGATCCTTCTTCAGCTATGAGTATTAATAAAAAACAAACAAAAAAAGCAGAAAGAAATAGTTGCTCTACCTGATGGCAGACGTGGCAAACACTTGACCATTGGAGCCTACAGCGAGCACAATGATCGAGGCAGTGACCACTATCATATCTGTGAGGAGTGAGGAAGGAGACAGCAGAATAGAAGGAAAAAATGAAAAATCAAGTAAATCATCGAAATCAAGTATTGGAATCAGTTTATTGAAATAAAACTTGAAAACGAAGCTAGCTCTTAAATTGCTTGAAAAATCTAAGTTGTTGATTAAAAGGACAATTCATCACATTCATTGTATTACATGGGAACAAAGGAAAATGCCAGGTGCACCTATGATTGATATGGGCTTCCTGATAAAGCGGAGGCGTCCTCTGATGCCTGCATATTTGTTGCGACAGCCTGCCGACCACAGCCGCACCACATACTCCGTGCCAAAGAACAGCACCAGCACAATCTCCTGCGGAGCACAATGCAAACACAGAGCGAAGGGGTTACGTTAATCCATTACGGCACAGAGGCAATAATTGTGAAACACTTACATTGCAAACACTGAGACGAGAGGATGTGGAGGCAGATAAGGTATCGCCTCTAAAAAGCCTCGATAACACAGTGCGGTTTATTAATCTAAAAGCATCAAGGCCACCATAATCAATCATGGAGATTTGAGATATGAGCGTAATGACAGGTGTGTGAGAAAAGAGAAACACGGCGGTGGTCTGGTAGTACCTGAGACCACCCACCTGACCACCTAGAAGGAGAGATGGGGCTGATAACATGGCTGATGACAGCTCTTATTGAGTCGGGGTCGGTGGCTGAGTGATTGAAGCAGGTTGAAAGGATGAAACACCATCACAGATCTTGTTATAAATATAAACTTTCGTGAATGAAGTAATGGAGACGTGTCAATATTTAAAGGTTTGATTTTAAGCTATAATTAGCTTTATTTGTTGATGTCGGTGCATTTAACCTGTTAAAATAAAATAAAAACAGGAGCAGAGTTTTATTCATATATCACATGATAAAACCTCAGCTCCGACACTAAATAAAGTATTTTTATCTGTAGTAAAACATCAATGTTATTGTTACAGCATCAATATATATCATCAATATCCACATCATCAATACAATAAAATAATAGTTTAATATAATATCAGTAGTAGGGCTGCAACTAACCAATATTTAGATATTTAATTTAGATTTGAGCTGTTTGTGTGATTATTTAATTATATAATTAAAAATTCTCCTTTTTAAACATCTTACAGAATATATTCCTCAGTGCATTTTCTGTGATTTTATGGACAAATTTAATTTTCTTTGAGCTCTTCGAACTTTGCATTGCAGATAATTTAGCTTATTTCAATTTTTTCTGATTTGAGTCAGTTTGGTCTTGTTTTAAGTTCTAAATAAAGTTTTTCTAGGAATTGTAAAACACAATGTCAGATGTTTTTTTTGCAATATTCTAACTATATTGGTTCTGTCACAGAAACATACATTGATTCTGACTCTTCTGTAGTCACCTCATATGTTGTAATTTCTTTTGATTCCAGGTTTAAGTCCATAACCTTTGTGGTCATAGAAATATTCCATATTTATTATCATCTACAGCAGGAAACTGAAAAAATAGGCACAATGTTAGATATTTTGTGGAATATTCTAGCTATATTTGCTCTGTCACAGCAACCTATATTAATTCTGACACTTCTGTAGTCACCTCATATGTTGTAGTTTTCTTTTGATACCAAGTTTAAATATTATAATAGAGATATTCCACATTATTATCATTAATAGCAGGAAAACTGAAGAATAGGCCTGGGGCTTAAGTGGTTAACTTATGTTCTTATATTATGTGGCATTGTGTTTCCTTTTTTAACAATGTGTATACGTGTTCTGTTGCCTCTGTGAAATAATTAAGTCTGCCTGATGGAGATCGTTTTCTTGGCCACCGAGTATCCATAATATTTAGCCACCGTACTGTCAGTTAAGGCCTTTGTGGCCGTGTGGGTGGCCATCTCGTTGATTGCTTGAACTGGCTGCTCCCTGACCGCCCTGTGTATGAAACTTTATACCACGAGCCCTGCTGCAATAACACGGCACCACAGTGCCCCAAAACAATGACCTGTCAATCACGCCAGGCACTATCATGGCCGACCAAAGTGTCAGTCCGCTATCGGCACAAACAGAAAATGCACTGATGTGTATATTAATTTAATTATACTTTAGTATCGGCGCTGTGGAAAAGAGCTTTATTTTAAACTTATGCCCTCCATCAGGGTCATTACAGCCATGAGGCAGACAGATTGACGGGTCCTTTTTGATCCTTCTTGATATTCATTAATTAAACACGCTGGCAGCTTTAGGTTTTTGTGCTTGTGTCATCTGGCTTCATATTCCCATAACCCATATTCAGCTAATTGCGCATTTTTTGCCCATTCAGTAAAAGACAAAGAGAGGAAGCAAAAGAGGCCAAATGAAAAAAAAATGAAAAGGGAGAAACGGTTCAATGAATCCACTTACTGTTGCCTGATAATCAGGCTGAATTGCAATATGTTGTTTCATTCATTCGGTTTTGAATCACTGACTAAGCGAAGAGATGCAGACAGTGACTCAGAGGTCTGGAACCAGGCTTGTGTAATAAACTTTATTTATATAGCACCTTGCAAAACACAGTTTACAAAGTGCCTCACAATAAAAACATAACAGTAGCAAAGAGAGAGATTAAGGTGAACAATAGCCATAGAAACAATTTTAAAACATTATAAGACACAAAAAGGAGAAAAAATAAAGATGAAAAAATAAATTAAATCAAAGCAGAACAACGAGGCAGCTCAGATAAAATCAGGAACTTCTTTTTGATAAAGCTATGTTTTTTTCAGGTCTAATTAATTTAAGTATTTTAAGACTTTATATGTAGTGGTGTGCACACGTTTTTAATTGCAGGTGCAAAAATGACAAAAGCAGAGACACATATAGCATGTGTTTGCTTCTGAAAAGGGCACTTTAGTATGCATTTTGACAACTAGAGGGTACGTTAATACACATTTAGTCTCCCAAGAGGGCACTTTAGCACACATATTGGCTCCTGGAGGGCACTTAAGCATGTGTTTAGGCTCCAAGAGGGCACCTTAGCACCCTCTAGAGCACTAGAGAGCACTTCAGCACATGTATTGGCTCCTAGAGGGAACTTTAGTACATGTTTTTAGCTCTTAGAGAGCACTTTTGCACACATTTTGGGTCCTAGAGGGCACTTAAACATACATTTAGGCTACAAGAGGGCCCTTTAGTGCACTTTTTCATTCCCAAGAGGGCACTTTAGCACGTTTTTTAACAATTGTGCCACGAGGGGACCAATTGTTGAACTTGATAGCAGTAGTTGTTGTTTTAATTGTTGAAGTGACTAAGACAGCTGCAGATCTCGGACTATGTGTAGGATCATAACGAGTTAAGAGTCATAAAATACAATCTGGAGCCAGGTCATGACATCCATCTCAGTTGAACTTGACCACCTAACAATTGCCTAATTGTTTGCATGGAAAAGTAATAGATAATGTTTATCTTCCCTGTTGATGTTTCTAGACATGACTGTATAATGGTGTTGATATTTCTGCAGGATTTTGTAGTTTGGATTAAACACAGCTAAATCTACTTCAGACATCTCTGATGTTACTTTGTAATGATGGATATTTACATTCATTGTGAATGTTTTCTAGAAAATAAGCAAATTAATACAAATTCACAAAACTCAGCACAGAGCACAAAATGCCCACACAGTTTGACTCCAACGTACCTGGTAATTACGCCGTCTGGGTGACATTTGAAAGTTAAAGTTACGCATGAATTTGAAGAGATTATCCCAAATAAATCCTTAAAATGGGTCACCCAGATGTTGGGGTGGCTTTGTATGTGTGTGTATCAGAAACTGGCAACTGCGTGTTTACTGAAAACAGCCGCCTATTCACGCAGCAATAATCTCGTCAAACCGGGCCAGGATGAAGCTCATTCAAACAGCTGCTCGGGAATTACCGTATCGGATAAAAATGTGATTAGATTGCTTCGTCTGTGTGTCCTACTACAAGAGAGGTGTATGCACACAGACACGAAATTACTAATTACACCTAGATGCACCTGAGCTTTACAAAGCTGTGACAACCCACGGGTCCACCCAAAGTAATACTCTTGTTATTAATGCTGGATTCCAGACAATAATGTCAACACCATTTCAATTACACACACTCACTTTGAGGCCTGTAGCTCCAGTATAAAATAAAAGGCCTTTTTGTTGTTTCTTACTTGTAAGGTTTTATGAGAAATATTCTGAAAACCTGCACGGTTGATTTTAAATTTGTACCATAGAGGCCTAGAGCTCCCAAAATTAATTCTACATTTTCCGTAACTCATTGAAGCCTCTGAGCCTTTAGGCCTATGACTGTCATTTTATACTTAAAATAGAAAAACAAAATGTTACTCAGTGTTTTTTCTGACATAATAGTAGACAACTTTTCAAGTAAAAAATTAAGTTTTTAAGTGCTTCCTCTATGACGTCATCAACTTCCTGCCCCTTCTTCATGGTTAAGACAAACCCTCCTAGAAAGAAGTCATTTTATTAAGCTTATAATGATTTTCAACCCTGACATTTAGTCATTCAAGTCTCTAGAATAATCCCCAAAAAATAATTTTGCACATGGGATTAATCGTTTTTTGTTTATGGGTATATTTGTGCAAGCAGCAACTATAATAGCCATTAAAATGATATTTTTCTGAAATCTTTGAAAAGAAATCTTGTCTCTGGGTTAAAATGATTTTCTAGATTTTCTAATGAATCTCCCCAAATCAATTTCAGTATTTTTTGGACTAATAGTGACTTGAGAAAAGGTCGTATTATTCATCCTCTTCATACCATCAATATAAACTTCAGATTTCATGGATATTCAGCCATTACTGTTCAAGACACATTAACATGGGAGAGAAATTTTGAATTGACAAGTGTTTCCTTTTTCTACAGCAGCCATATTGATATGAAATAGTAAATAAATACAGATGTTACCAATGATACTATGCTGCAGTTATTGTGCATTTTGGCTCTAAATAAAACAGAACCTTAATTAATATCATCGACAACACCTTGTGCTTATTTCCTGTTAAACTAGAGCTGCAACAATTAGTCGATTAATCCTGGAGTTGACAACTATTATATTAATCTCAATTACTAACTGTTCTATTAATATTTAGTGACATGTTCCTTACCTCTAACCGTTAATGGTTTAATAATTCATTTGTTTTCATTTTTTGTAAAAAAAATAAGAAAGAAATGCATGTTCAAAACACATCATGTTTCACTACTTGATTACTTTAAAAAGACCAATATGATGATAAGATATTATGACCCAGAAATGAACAAAATAACAAGTAATCACAATATGAACAAGGCGTGTGTGTGTATGTGTGTGTGTGTGTGTGTGTGTGTGTGTGTGTGTGTGTGTGTGTGTGTGTGTGTGTGTGTGTGTGTGTGTTTGCAAAGAAAGAAACAGTCTGACATTTCCAACACCGTTTTTACCTGCAGTCTGACCGCTGACCGCTGGGTCAAACTGACCCGGAACAAAACAGGAGGGTAATATAAGGAAGATTTTAACAAATCCTCAACAGAAGAGAGGACAAAGCCGAGAGCCTTGTGCGTAATCGTGTGGCTGTGTGTGCGTGTGTGTGCGTGTGTGTGTGTGTGTGTGTGTGTGTGTGTGTTTATGTGTGTGTGTGTGTGTGTGTGTGTGTGTGTGTGTGTGTTTATGTGTGTGTGTGTATGTGTTTGCATGCTTCTGTGCCCCAGCATGGCTTTGCTTTACTTTGGCAGCTGCCCTGAAGGCCAAATATCCCCAAGGACTAATGTCCCGTCTGCCATCCAAAACAAGCAGCCTGTGATTCACGGATGACAGCTAACCCTGAACTTTCTAAGTATAGCTACTACCACCAATAAACGCCACCGTGACACGCTCACATATCTCCACCCCCCCTCAAACACACACACACACAGACTAGATACATGCAGAAACGCACAGAAGATAAGGTATTATCTCACGATTAATCATTGCATCAGAAAAAAAGGTAATTTATGAATGCATATGCATATATAGGTATTAATAAGTGTCCTGCTTCTTTTAAATACTGAATACTGCTGGTTGTACAGTTTTATTCACATAAAAAATAAGATGGAGGGAGCGGGGAAGGAAAGACAGAAAAATAGAGTGACAGAGAGATAGGTCTTCAAAGGGCACTGGCCAAAAGTTTACAGAACACAGCGTTCAGTTCTGTCCTCTGATTGCCCCCGGGACTCAGGAGGTGGTGGTACGTGTGTGTATTTTGGAGTGTGTGTGTCTGTGCATGCACGGCCTTTGTGTAAACTGTGTGTGTGTGTGTGTGTGTATGCAGTAGCCGCGTGTGTATTTATATTCCCAGTGTGCTGGCAAGAGACAGATGATGCAAGCTCTTTGTAGAGTTTCCAAACAGCAGCCATAATTTTCTCTACCTGTTGTAAGCCCTGGATTTATTGCATCACTTAGCAGCCTTAATAGCCTAATAAGCCACCAAAAAAAAAAAAATCAATCTACCATTAAGTATCAGCAAGTAGTGGAGCCAAATGATTCTGCATAACTGTTGTCATCACAATAGGTTAAAGATCCCTGGCTTCTGATTCCCATGATGATAATATAATACTGTATAACTGTAAAGGGCTTTTGGATGAACACAGTTTAAGATGCCAAGAGTTATGTTGTGGTATTTGCAAAAAAAAAAACTAGAGGTGATTAGTGGATCTGAGCTTGGTAATATCTTTGGGATCAGGTGTAAGATGGCGGGTTAGATCCCTTCTAACCAAGATCCTCTATCTCCATCATGTGGAACGAAGAGGGAACTGCAGTGCAGATGTTAGAACTTCACACTGTCTTTTACTCTCTTTAAGGGAATGTAATTAAATATATTCATTATTTAAAACAGATTTATTACACAAGAAAATTGAAGAATTACTTACTCTCTGAATACAGTATATAATATATATACACGTCATCAGATATGCCATTATATGGGCTGCAACTGGGGATTATTTTTACTTATTTCACCAGATTAGACCTTTTGTAGGACTGTGTGGGCCTGTACAAAATGTGCTTAACTGACGGTTGACTCACGAATTACTTTTGCTGAAACTGTTGATTATAATAATGTAATAAACCTGATTTATAGAGCACCTTCCATGCTGAGAGAGTAGCTCAAAGTGCTTTACAATAAAATGAAGAAACAGCAGAAAAAACAGAAGCATTCAAATGAATGACAAACAAAAGAAAAAAAGAATATGCATGAAAATAGCTCACTAATACTGATTGGTTGTTTGATTCAGACTCAAACACTCAAATTAAATATTGTTGGTCAAAATATGTTATTTTAACCAAAAGTCTGCCTGCTTCAACTTCATTAACTGATTATCTCAGTTAATGAAGCTATAGTGTAACCTATAATCCAGTTTACTTTATTTATGATTCTATTCATGAATAATGGATGATGTTTTCTTTTATGATCAGGGCAATTAAAGAACTCACCATCCAGAAGAGGGTTCCAGTGGCAAAGTCTGCATACAGCTCTATTGTGGACAGGACACTGAAGATTAGACACACCAGGACCATGACAAACCTGTAGGTGGACAACATATTTTTAGTAAAAAATGAGAGAGAAATACTACATTACTGTATACTGTTACTGAATCTAATGTTAACTCAGGTATTTATATTATTAATTATGACCAAGCTGACCTCACTTTTTCCTCAAACAAACAAACAAGAACTTTACTAGCGGCTATTTACAAAAAAGTTTCTGTGCCTCTGCTTTTCCTTTTTGCTTCAATCTGCTTATATTAACAGCTGACAGGATGTTTCCGCATCTCCTAGCAACAAGGAGACATTCTGACGAGACTGTCCATCTGTCAGTGTATATACAGTGAACAGTCTACAAATAACCTGTGAACTGGATATTCACTACAATACCTGCACTACCTTAACTGAAGGTTGCTTCCTTTTTTTTTAAAATTAAGCACTGCTTGCATTTTAACATACGCTAAAAACTCTGATTACATGACTTCACAATGGATAAATATCATTTTTAATTGAGACATTCTCAACTTTCAACTTCTGAATTGCTGGGGCACAGGACGAGCTTTTGCTTGGTCTTTTCCAGACCATAAAAGGATGAAGAGCACAATCAGATTTAATGATCTCAGAAATAATCCATAAGTGCATTTACATGACATACTACAGGTTTTTTGCATGCACCGTCGTCATCCTGGAGCTCACTTTAAAACATACACAGCGGTGGATGCATTCTGAGGTTGTACTACAAGCTGGATTAGACGCCATATGCTGGAAGGGTTATGTAAGTGTCTGTTGTTTATTGTTATTCAAGCAACATATAAAATAATGCAGAAATACATAAACCTGCAGGAAATGTTCGAACGAGGCATCTCGTTAAGATGTGAATAATACGAATAATAAGATATAGAAGAGGACTTGTGTCCAGATGGGTCAAGGATTTTCCTTTTTGATATTATAAAAACTATGGCCGATTCATTTTCTGCCAATCAAATGATTAAATTAATCCACTACTTGTTGAAACTATTCACCAAACTGTAAATATCTCTCTCTAAAATGGTAAATATGGCACCTAAAAAACTTCCTGCTCAGGTAGAGCAATAGAATTTCCCAAAAATCCTCCAAATATACTGTATGAAAATAAAAGAAAATAGATAGTAGCTGTTCTATTGTAGACATAAACCACACATTCAAGACAAGTCACAAAAAGGGAGCTATAATATTACCATATTTACTGCTATTATGTGACTGTACCACAACAATATTGCCCAACTGTCCTACATTCAGTGAGGAGATTTGTGGAGCTTCTGGGAAATGAAAACTGCTGATATATATAATATAAGCCCATTTCCAGGCCCTCATGCAGAAGCTTTACCAGCCTTTTGAGAAAAAAAGGAACAAATAGAGGTCATCTAAAGTCAACTCAAAAACCCATTTCCCTTGTGTTGAAACGTGGTTAATCTTATTAGGATGAGAATAAATATGATGTCATAGACATCGGGGTCAATATGGGGGTCACGTAATCTGTGTGTTTTCCTTCAGTGGGTGGGACTTTGACATTTGTTTTGTTTTGGAGGCATGACAATACGAGTACTTCAATATTCCCGGGATTCCACATGTGGGATAAATATGTCAGAATATACTGGGCCAGTCATCCAGTCACCAAGTTTGATTTTAAGGTGATTCTTGAGGAAAGCGTGAAAATATTGTGAAGTGAAAAAAACTTGAGATCATCACCGAATTTCTCTCTGTTTTAAGTTTATAAAGGAGCTAAATGCATTTTCCAAGGAAGTTTAATAAGGAACCACACAGCTGCTACCTGTCTATGTGGCATATTTACATTACTACCAATATTTTGTATATAAATGGACACTTTTCATTAATATTCTTCCCTTATGCACAACTGCAGTAGTACTTTATAACTACTAATACAGTGTATTTATATCATTATCATTTATGTTGCAATATTTTGACACCATCAGTCACTTTACCTATAAATACTTATATCAAGCACCTTATTTTATACCCTCAGTACTTTTAATATTGCCTGCTTATAGGTTTAGATGTTATTTTATTGGGTTGTGTTCCTTCTCTTTTTCTTTCTTTGATAACTGCTGTAACAACTAAATTTCTCCATTGTCCATTGTTGTCATTATCGGATGCATCATTTTACAGAAGCATATTGCATTCAATTGGAAAAAAATCACCTTTGTTCTTCAGGGTAATTATTTCTATTTTTTCTGAGTAAATTGTTATTGCTTCTTTTTCAGGTTATTAATTTTTTCTGGGTAACATTTTCTCTTTTTTTGACTAATTTTTCAGGTTTATTTTAAAACTGTCAAGCTGCAAGTGTGAATGCGATACGCTTCCCTACTACTTTGACCCAATTTTAGTGATATTTATCAGGTAAGAGAAATGTCTGAGAATGTATTGAAATGACCTTTTCAACTTAGTATGAATAACTGTTAAACTGGACATGATAATAACCATATGAATGTTTTTTCCCCAACAAGCAGCATTGTCTATTTTGTAGACAGTGATTTGTATCAGTTATATAAAGCGACATATATCAGAAAAACCTCCTATGGCTGGTTCTAGTTTGCATGATACAATTGACCCATGTATTTATTTATTTATGAGGACGTGCTGCAAAGACTGGTTCACAATTGAGTTTGTAACCAATGACTCTTGACCCATAAAAGCTCCCAAGATTAAAGAAAACAACACAGCACATACATAATATCCCTGAAGGCATCCAATGCCAGAAACCTGATTGCAGTTTACTTTAATTGCTGTATTTTCTTACAGCTTTAAGCAGCTAGTAGCTAAACTGAATGAGTTAGCATTTTCCTAATGTCCCATCCTAAAGCTGACTGCTGCCAGCCCGGGGAGGTGTTTACTGCAGACAGGACTGGGTCAGAAACAACTATTGGCCAACCTTATTTAGCCAGGCCGAAACCCCTGGGATCTGATTAAAATAAAAACAGCTGGGGCTTTAGTGAGTATTATTCACTGCAGATCCGTCCCACTTCGCTAAAATAAGTCCAGAGTAGAGCCACACCAAACCCTCCACTCAATCATCTGTGAAACTAAGTCAATAAAGGCTTAGAAAACATTACCTACATGTAAATACAGACATGAGGGGACGGCCTGGTCTCAGAAGCATGCTTCATACTTACAGATTCATGCATGCACAATAATAACACACTTTATCTTTATTTATCTTTCTGTTCTAAATGTATTGTATTTCATCCTGGGCACACATCATCTATTGCAGCCTGTCCATCCTGGAAGAGGAATCCCTCCTCTCTTTCTCTTCCTGAGGTTTTTTTCCTCCCGTTGAAGGTTTTTTTCTAGGAGTTTCCTTGTGCAATATGAGGGTCTAAGGACAGTTGTACAAACTGTAAAGCCCATAGAGGCAAATCTGTGATTTGTGATTTAGGGCTATACAAATATAATTCTTGACTTTATACAATATGACCACACACACCACATACTACACACACCAGGGAATTACAAAGAAAGAAAAGAAAGAAAGAAAGTGGCAGATATCCACTTGATGTGACTAACTTAGACTGCTGAAGCCTCATATAAGCAGCAGATAAACTTTTAAATTTTATATACAGCTCTGGAAAAAAATAAGAGACCTCTGCAAAGTTGCTATAATGCTATAATGCTATTGTTTCCACTTTAGAAGAGTTCAGAAATCAATATTTGGTGCAATAACCCTTATTTGTGTCTTGTCATGCTCTCCACAGTCTTTACCATTGTTCTTGGGTGACTTTATTCCACTCCTGGTTCCTCTTTAAGCAGAATGAGGTATGGATGTGTTGGAATTCAACAGAAATGGATGGAAAAAAAATTGTATTTTTCTGCAGAACTGTATCTGGATCTTTTAACAACCAGTATAACCAATGACTGCAGTGAGTCGATGTTTATATGTTGTTTTAAAACAGATTTGAAAAATTGTGCACCTACTCTTTACCATTGGCTGTCAACAGGTAGCACAATTTGGATATTAAAAGAGGAAATGTTCCATATACAGTCATAAAGTTTAAGAGGTCACTACCCGCAAATGTTTAGGATTAATAAACATAATGAATTGAATCAGTCTCCAGATGTCGTTATTTCAACCTCACTGCAAATCTGACCTATTACTCCGCAACCCACCTCCCTCCCATCACTACCATGGCCTCCATTATATCCAAGGTGACCCATCACCTGACTCTACTCCTCCACCACCATCTTTAGTTTATGAAGATGTTCCAATGGATCAATAGATTCAAAGTATTTACTGTGCATGTGAGAAATAGTTTTGTGTACAATGAAATTCTTACTGGCGAATGCCAGTATACCATACATATTAAAATAGACATAAAAACATCTATAGTAATAAAATGCAATATAAACTATACAATGTAATCTATGTAAATGTAGTGCAAATCAGCAAATGGTAGAGGTGAATCACCAACTCCAAACCTTCATCAGGATTAAACTGGTTGGGTCCATATCTAAGCCAAAATGAGTATTATTACACTGGAAAGTAAAACGATGATTTTAAACAAAATAAAATATATATTTTTAGCATAACATATGCAACGTTTTTTAGCCACTTAGCCACAAACTAGAACACAGGAGCAGAGAGCAGCCCTCTATACGGACCCCCCTCCCCATCCCATCCATGGAGGAGCTTAGGGTGGATTACACCACATCAGCCAGCAGCCATAAACATGGGTGTTCCATCCTGGCTTAGTTAAAAAAAATAGATGTAAATCTCCTCACAGGTTGGACAGCAAGATGAATGAAAAGAGAATAGTAGCAGTGTAATTCATAACCAGTGACTTCAACATGTATAGGTTAGATGCAGCATTAGCAAGTGTCTTACTATCAATTTAGAAGTTGAATTTGATTGAAGATATAACTATTATCATAAGAGTTAGGATGCAGTTACTATTAAGTGTCATTTTATACGTTTAAATATCTGTGCCAAGTAAAAAATTAAGGTCAAGGCAATTAAATCTTTCTTTAAGGTTCAAGTTCATGTTTGAGAGTAAATTTATCATATTACATTTTTTTCTCTGTATCTTTTAATGAGCTAAATGAGCTAAATCTGGTATTTTTACATCACTTTTTAACACAAATCACAAATCAAATTCATCAATATGCATTGTCTGTCAACTAAACAATAAAGTAAAAGTATTGTATTAGGCTGTTGATGGGATGACATTTAACAAAGTCTTTAAAATGAAGATCAAGTCTGATCAGGCTTATCTGCTGCAGTATCACATAAAGGTAGGACAAATACCCTAACGGCTTCCTTTTGGGTGCCATGTTGTTCTTTTAATTCACTGCTTCTCGTTTTTGTCTTTTAAAAAGGGAACAGGATTTGTTTCAGTGCTGCTCTGTGTCACTTTTTCATATGCGATTCAATTCCAATATCATTCAGCAGCCATCAAATTAAACAGCATTAAAAGATGCTTCAACGAGAACAGAACTTGCTGCTGAGAAATGGAAGTAACCCCTGCGGTGCACTTTGATTCACTGGGTAATCTGTTGTAAGCAGAAACCATCAAGGTTTCCTTTCTGTCCTTTCTCTCCACATTGATAGAGGGTAAAGCCTGGACGCTGAGGATTCACTATAGTCATGTCAATAATCTGTCCGGATATGAAAACATACAACAGGACCAAGTACACCGGACAACATCTGGCCAGCTGTGTTTTCACAAGGATAAACAGGTGCAACGCCTCCTCCTCCGCCGCAAACTGGTTATATGCTGACGTCCGATCGTCAAAATGACGTTTCACATTCATCATAAAAAATAAAATACATTAAGTAGGTTAAGCTCTCCTCCTACTGATTGAGCTCAAACTATTTTATTTCAATAGCGTTTACTTCTGCATTTCAATGTGTTTTAACTGTTAAAATCCAAAACCTCCTGATACAGGAGTCATATATTGCATGAGAAAACCTCAGCTCCAACACTAAATAAAGTATTTTATCTGTAGTAAAACACAATGTTACTGTTACAGCATCAATATATATCATCAATATCCACATCATCAATACAATAAGACAATAGTTTAATATAATATCAGTAGTAGGGCTGCAATTAACCGCTATTTAGATATTTAATTTAGATTTGAGTTGTTTCTGTGATTATTTAATTGTGTCCTTTATAATCATTTTACAGAATATATTCTTCATGTTCTGTAATTGATTTTATGGATAAATAATTGATCTTTGAACTCTTATTAATCATTAAACTTTGCATTGTAGATAAGAGCTTTTTTCATGTAGTATTTTTCTCAGTAGTAAAACACAATGTTAGATTTAGTTTGCAATATTCTAACTATATTTGCTCTGTCACAGAAACATCTGCAACTAACCACTATTTTAATATTTAATTTAGATTTAAGAGGTTTGTGTGAATATTTAATTGGCTCCTTTATAATCTCATTTTAAGCATTTTACAGAATATATTCTTCATGTTCTGGAATGATCATTATTTTTGCTTTGCACAGATAATTTCTTATTTTTTACTGATTTTGCACAGTTTAGTCTTGATTTAAATTTTACATTAAGTGTTTTTATCTGTATCTTATAGATTTTTTATGCAATATTATAACTATATTTCTCTGTCAGAGCAACAAATTGCTTCTGACTCTTCTGTAGTCACCTCACATGTTGTGGATTTATTTTGATTCCAGGTTTAAGCCCAATAACCTTTGTGGTTGTAGAGATATTTCAGATTTATTGCCATTTATAGCAAGAAAACTGAAAAATAAGCCTGAGGTTAAAGTGGTTAAATGCTATTATATGGAAAACCCTCCATTTAACTGGTACTAAAAACACTATTGAAAACACTGGCAATCTGGAAACAGCTTTCATTCCAAATCTTGTATTTCTGTACATATATTCCATCATTTATAGCAGGAAAACTGAAAAACAGGAGAGTTAAGAAAACTGAACTGTTAAGAATTTGTAGAAGAGACGACCAAGAGGAAGATTGTAATCTGCTTCAATCTGAGATGGGCATTTAGGATTCATGAGGACATACATGTCTGGTTACATAAAAGACGAAGGGGATCATTGCTGCAGGTCGTCTCTGTGCTGGTGAGTCTGATGTTGCGTAAGACGCTTTCTGGACACATGTCCACGAACACTGTCTCAGGTCCAGAGGATTTCTACCCACTCGGACTGCGCTTGTGGTCAGAAACGTGGGTGTATGGATGTTTTCTGGTCTTGTCTACTCCAGGGTTACACAACACCATATTACACAATATTACACAATACATCCAATACATCACAATATGAGCCTCTTGTTAAATAATCACATAAATGTTTTCAATGATGCTGGTAATTTCCAAACAAATTATGTAAAACCTGAATCCAGGGTTTGACCCCTTTCTCAAAAATATACATGAATAAGTTAATTAATTAACTAAAAAATGAAAATTTTGATTTAAAAAGTAATTTGATATTTAGTGTGCGTCTTTAGGTATCATGATATATCCCAATATCAAAATTTTGTCCCACCCCTACTACAGAATATAAGGTTTCTGGTGGTATTTAAAAATAAAATTGATTTGACTTCAACCAGAAACTTTTGGGTTTTTGATCTACCATAAATTAACAGACCAGGCAGCAATTAATTCCTTCCTGACAAAACATTTGCTCTACAAAACACAAAAAAACAGTAATTTACTCAAATTCATTTATCAAACCAGTATGTCTACCATATAACTTACATTTTTCAAAAGTCAGATTACAGTACTGTAGTTAAACGTCTCACGGCTGCTTCCTCTACGTTTTTTATGACAGAAATTTTGAATTTCATGTCGTACTTTTTATTTTTTCGCTGCATCGTTATGACGATCAACAGCATCATTTGAGCATGACAATGTGCACAACATGCAGCATCAGAGTGTGCTGCAGTCTTTTCTTCTTCAGGAGGAGAACCACTCTAAACACCAGCAGCAGCAGCGTCTTACTCAAAGACCCTCAGGAAATCCCAGCACCTAAGAAAAGAATCTGGGCCTAAACTCATTTATTTAAAAACAGTGTTCTTGTTGTTAATTTGAACACAAATTAATTACCCGGTGACCCAGTGGTTAATTGAGACTCAGCTATTATTCGCTAATATACGGTAATCTACCTTTCAGGAAAAGATATTTGCCACAGACCAAGTTGTACGTTGTGTGTGTTCAACCCATCAACACACACACACACAGATTCAATGCTAACACAGTGTGTTTTTACTGTGCATGCACTGATCCCTGTCAAATGCCTAAACCTTGGACGGTGTGCCGTTACGATACGATGATACCTGTTGATTGGACAGATGTTGTGGAGCAGCCAGATGGGAATGTTGATGAGTTCTTTTTTTTCGGATTTATATAAGCCTGTACGAGCCCATATGTTTGTGTATTTCCCTTCATCGTATTGTGCAATCCACCCACATTTGCACATCTGCGTCGTGTGCATGTGTGTGTGTGTTGTCTATGTGTGTGTGTGTGTGTGTGTGAGCAGGCCTATTAGAGTAGACCTATTATGGGCATACAGCCCTTTATGCATCCCTTCTCCCCCTGCCAATCTCTAAAGAGGCTGGGAGAATAGATGGCCAGCGATAGCCATCGACAAGTAAGAGTTACTTAAAGGAGTGTCAGGGATCAGTCTGAAGGGTTTAATATTAAATGACAGGCTCGGGTTCTCTCTCCACTGAGAAGCCGAGGGAACATTACAGCCTCAATTACTGCTGCGGGAGAGATTATCAGCCGTGCAGGGTGCACAAAACACACACATACCTGCAATAAAAGGAGAGAATCTCCCCGGTGTTTCCATTCATCTTTGACTGGCAGGTTTTATTTTAATGAGACAGATTCTAGTTTTCTTCAGGCAAAAATTCTGCACAGCTGAAAAATGCAGTAATAGGCGCACCTGCTATTTATAATGGCCTAATATTAGGCCTCGTCTGTGTTTAAATGATTGGGTAATTTGAAGGCAACTAAGCTAAAATACCGTAGAGGAGGGATAAATATGTTCAGATGATGGATGATTCAGGAAGAACAGGAGGTTGAAGACATTCAACTTGTTGCCAGAAGCGTTAACAGGTCAAAAAGAACAGGGATGCTGGTTAATTTGGGGCTTGAGCTGCCAAACTGCTGAGTCATGACTCAAAAGTTAGGTGCATTTCAATACTGCATGTACAAATAGGCAGAAAAACTCACTGCCATGTGCTGAATGCTGCTCAGAATTATCCCCTCATCTCCATTTCAGTATTTCTTGGAAACAAAACACTGATGATTTACTTTTTCAGCTTTTACTACATAGAAATACTTTCCAAGTTGAAGAAACTTCACAGGTTTGAAGTTCAAGTTCAGGTGCAGGTTCAGGTTTCAGATGAAATTCAGTTGCAGCGAGGTGTTAAAAACACTAACACTACATTCTATAAAATGACAGAGACAGCAATGCAACATGATCCAACGTGCTGTGGTTTAGCTGTGCTGAGAACAGCTTAACGCAACATATAACGACTTCCCTTCAGTGATCTAATGATATATTATTCACTGTGACTGTATAGATGCAGTAGGACACTAGATAAAACATAAAAACACAGAAATGTCTTCATTCTTACTGTCATTAGCCAAAGAATGTACCTATTAAACTTGCTTTTTCTGGAAAAAACCTGCATTTTATTTGACTTGATTCAACTTCATTCATATTTTTCATTTCAATCTGATCTAAATCCACAGACGTAGCTTATTGTGACATCTGGGAGTGGGATCACCTGTTCACCCGACATCCATTTGGAACATATTGGAATAAAACTATGCTCAACTAGCCCAGAATATGATTTACCAATTATTATTGTTATATTACAAATTATTAACTTTTAGATTACACACAATTTATATTTATAATCTTTAGGATTATTTGAGCAACTTCTACATCTTTAATTAACCTTCCAGGATATTACAGTAGAATGAGGTTGAATGAAACTTGCAAAATTTGTATTATACAGTATTTATAATATTTACAGCTATAAAACTATGCTAAACGGAATATTGATACTGTTCTTTGCCATTATTATTGTTATATTACAAACTATTAGATTACACACAATTGGTCATTTTTAACCAGGTAATTTTTTGAGATTATTTGAGCAACTTCTATATCTTTAATTGATCTTTAATTTATAACATATAGCATTCCACAATTATATAAATATATATTATAATATCTTCCAAAACTTGATGCACAGGTGGTTAGAATAGAAATCCAAATCTGGCAACATGCTTTTGCCAACATTACACCAGGCTAAAATACTCTGGTTATTTCACAGTCTGAGCATGTTAACACCATTTAAGAAACGACAATGCTCCTCCTGCATGGTCAAATGATCAATCCATCAACCTTTATTCATAAAGCCCATTTAAAAACAAGCCTGCTGCTATAAGCTGTGTTTTAACTGGAGGCCAGCCTGTTCTGCCCTGGCGGTTCAGGTTATCTCCATGTTTCATGCATGAGTTTGCTGATTTGTTTACAGTAAGGACGAGCAGAAACAGACTTTAGGCTTATCAGGGCCGCAAAGTGTGGCTGACCAGATTACCCTGACCCGCTTCCGTTGGGCTATCTCCGAAACAAACGCAGACATCCAGCGAGCCACAGACACCACTCCTTTTGTTACTGGGAACAAGAACATAATACCGGGAGGAGCAGCACTACCGCAGATGTAATTAACAAGAGAGGGACTGGAGACACGGAAAGGAGCTGGGACGCTGAGGACTGACCGGCCAGTGTCTGCCGTGACCTGGCCTGCTTACTGAATTCTACACTTTTTTAGCGCTGATATCAAAGATTTCACACTTGTTTTGCATTGAAATCAGCAACCGGGTTGGGGGGTACTTACACGAAGAAGTGGTAGAGGAAGCATTTCAGCCCGGCAGGTCTCTCTAGGAAGTTGTAGACATCCCCCTGCATGCTAGTCTTGATGAAAGGCCGGCGGAATTCCTTCTGACGGAGCAGCCAGCTCCGACGGCGGAGAGGCGGCGGCACGGAGGTTAGAGAGGGCTGCTTGTGCATCATCTGCAGCGCCGGGTCCTTTGTGTCCACTGTTGGACGGCAGGGGATGCCTGATCCATTATTCACCGCCGTGGGGTCCAGTTCCAGTGAAACAGGAGAGTAGTGGCTCCTGTCAAACGTAGGAGCCTGTGGGGCGGCGAGCGTGGTGGCGGCGGCTGCTGCGGGGTCCGCCTCCTGGTCCAGGCTGAGGCTGAGGCTGGCGCTGGCGTACCCGTTGGGGCTGTAGCCGATGAAGGAGCTGGCCAGGCCGCTGCCGTAGTCGGGCTGCACGTGGCACGTCATGCGGAGGGAGTTCGCCCGACGTTCCACCATGGTGATCTGAGCTCAGGCAGGGTTTGAGGGAAGGGGGATGGGGGGGTCCTGGAAGTCGTTCAGGGTGAAGGTGGGTCAGAGGTCAGGGTCAGCATGGTCGGTTAGCTGCCTGCTGAGAACAGGAGCTCCTGCTGCCGGGCTGCATGTGGGTCCATACCTGCAGCAGAATAAGTGATATGAGAGTGAGTGATATGAGCATCATGAAAAAATACAAGACTTGGAATGAAAACGGTTTCCAGATTGTCTGGAATGCCTTTTTAACACCAGACGGATGGAGGTTTTTATATATAAGAGCATTTAACCACTTAAATCCCAAGATTATTTTTCAGTTTTTCTGCTCTAAATTCTAATAAACGTGGAATATCTGTACAACACAAAGGTTATTGGACTAATCTACAACATGTGAGGTGACTACAGAAGAGTCAGAATCTATTTATGTTGCTGTGACAGAACAAATATAGTTAGAATATTGCATAAAAAATCTAAAATTGTGTTTTACTACAGATAAAAATACTTTATTTAGTGTTGGAGCTGAGGTTTTCTACTGTAATAAACCCCAATGCTGCAGCCATATCAGGAGGTTTTGGATTTTAACAGGTTAAGGGCTTAGAGTTTGGACATTTCAGTCTTACTTTAAGTGATAAGCTATCTACAGTCGAG
This sequence comes from Lepturacanthus savala, assembly GCA_030544235.1. Taxonomy (NCBI): domain Eukaryota; kingdom Metazoa; phylum Chordata; class Actinopteri; order Scombriformes; family Trichiuridae; genus Lepturacanthus; species Lepturacanthus savala. The sequence continues at coordinate 33,053,156 of CM060465.1, forward strand.
CAGAAAACTGAAAATGTAATGATTTGCAGCTATGGTTTCATAAACATCTGCTGCTGCTATAACAGCAAAAAGGAATCTTACTCCAAAAGTACATTTTTTATCTTTTGGCCATTAGATTATTACACTATGACTTATGACCTGTCAACATAATAATATAAGCGTAATTCCCAGAGTAAAACCATACATGACGTGAACGTAGCACGAGTCCATTTCTCTGAGGATTTTCTACAGTAGAAACAGCATCGTGTTGCTTTTCCACTAACGGATGTCAAAACCTGTCAAGTTTTCCTCCTGAGAAAGTAAAACAGATGCTCAAACACTCTGCTAACACTTAGAGAGGATAATCTGCTATATTTACAAACCAGCCACAAATTGTAAGCCACTGCAGCAGCAACGTGACCTCACGGTGAAACAGAACACGTCAAAGAAGCTTAATCAGCGCGCAATTAGACAGAAATGTGAGTGATTAAAGCCACATGAATGACTGCAGTTCCTCAAGCTTTATGCCCGGTGGTTTAAAGTCACAACGAGGTTAACATCAAACACAAAAAGATCACGTCCCAATAAAAATATAAAAACATATTTCAAGACAATTACTTATTTGTTGGCACTGTTAGACATTACTTAAGATACATCTGTACCAATAATACAGAAGACAATGTAGAGTAGACACTGACACATTGTACAAAGTGAGATTTCATTGCTTTTCAGGCGTCTGTAGCTTTAGATTTGAACTGTGGATGCAACGATGCAAAAAATGAAACTTTATCAGCTGGAAAATATTTGGGTTTTGGGATTAATCCAATATTTAATACAATGATCTTGCATTATCTTTTTCTTTGCAGCTTTTGGTAATTAATCTTGTTTCGAGAAAATGTTCATCTGGTTTTCTTAAAACAAGATTAAATTGAACAAAACTACTAAATTTGAAATAAGCAAAATGTGCTGCCAATGGAAAAAGATAATTCTACTCAATAATTCTATTTTTTGTACCAAATCCAGGATAAATTCACTTGTTAATATTTCATTTTTTGCAGTGTTGTGAGGATATGTTCATCTTGTTTCCTCAAACCAAGATTAAAGCGACCAAAACCAGGAAAAAGTAGTTGAAATAAGCAAATGATCTCCCAATGGAATAAAATAATTCAGATAATTCTACTCAATATTGGACTTTTTGCACTAAACAGAACACACATCTCACAATAAGTTGGGGATACTGTGAGAGACTTGATGATAATTTCATACATTTTTGGAGTAATAAATATTAAACTATTGAAAATGGTGTTTTTTCTCATTAATTATTAGTAATATCAAAGGGAACTTGTACTTATTTCATTAAAATTCAGACCAAACAGGAAAAGCACTCATGCAAATAACAATATACTTATTGTGTGTCATTTATTTCAACTGTCCCTTAAAGGTACCTGCTACCCGGACTTAAGATAAGTTGTGATGTCACAAATACTTCAATTAGCCAATCAGAGCAGAGGCTCATTAATATTAATTAGACTTGCATCTGTTTTCCTAGAAATGTTGAGAGAAGCTTTTAACCACAAATATAGCACATAAAAAAGGGAAAGTGACAATATAAGACCTTTAAATATTGATTCAATTACGTCTTCAAACCTGTAACTTAAGGAGATAATGCCAGCTTGACAAAATAAAAACAATTTCCATGTGCAATTACCACTTTGTCTCCTTGAGGACTTGATTAATCGCTGGATCAAAGTTAAGTGTGTGTGGCAGAGGGTGTGAGATAAATGGCCCGGATGTTGTCTAAAGGGATGGAAAATATCTCAGGGGGACAAGAGAGGTAGGCTAATTGCAGGCAGCCAGCCCCGTCCATATCTGTCCTCATGTACGGATGACCTGATGACAGCAGCCACATGCTGCAGACTGTAGATAGAGTTTCTACCTTTAAAACCATAGCCCACGGACAATGAAGTGTCAGACAGGCTGCTGGGGGACTCTACAGTTACAGTATTGTGTGACTTTCCGTTAAACCGACCCTGGCATTGGACTTTTAACACAAATTAAACTAATAGCGTGTGGGTTCAGGTGAATCCAGAGAACTCTGACTGATTTTCATCTGTTTAGCTGCTTAACGGAGCACCCTGAACGCATCTCACGAGAGACAGCACAGGTTGTGGGATCTGTTTAATGAAGCTGCAGAATCCAGACTAACGCTTAGTCAATATTTGCATCAATTGGTGCTACTGTTCGCTCCTCCCACACACAACAATTAAACAATAAAAGTGTCACATCTTACCTTCAAACACCAAAACACGCATCAAGTTGTTATCGGCGGCGAGTATAATATAATAATACCAATAAAGCCTTTTTGTTTGTCATATATATTTTTTTAAAACAGAAATAAAAGTAAACAAAAAAAGATTAAATTATATTGGGAATAAATTATGTCCTGGCGCTTAAAGGTATAACATTGAAATTAGAGTTAAACGCAGAGTCTTCTATCGGCTGCAGGCTGCGCGACTTGTCCCTTTGAAGTGAACCGCAGCTCGAGACTGGACAAATGCTGCGTTCAGGACGGTCGGAAATATTACGATAATTTACAGTTTCGTTTAGGAAATATTGTGCAAACACAACATTGTACCCTGGAAATATTTTATCATTATCAATACTGTTTCAGCGATATGATATGCATAACCTGTGTATAATTAGTGTATTAGGTTAATTCTTTGTGGTTGTTTTCACACACCAAGTGGGTTAGTCATATAAATGGGTGTCAGAAAAATGTGAAACATAATGAATCAATAATAATAATGATAACTTATAATATTTTGCATTAGAAACTATTTTCTACCCAGAACCAAAGGAGTGGACATAGGCCATGATTAAAACTGATTCATATGAACTTGTGCTTAACAGGATAATTAATGGAAACAAAAATAAGGCACCGTTCTGTTTTTTTTCTGGACTCACACTGCAGCATTAATGCTGAATACCAACCTTTGAATTGTTGTTTCCAGTAATATAATATCTGTTGTATGGATATTCTTCCTTACTGCTGCTATGCCCCTTTAAACTACTGTTTGTATTTGTACCTGTATTGCTATGCAACTGTGAAATGTAATGTCTACAAGAGATGTCACAATCAAAAAATGCCAATAAAAATTACCAATAAAAATAAACTATTTCCTAAGATACAGAAATCCATCATTTAATTGTAGTGCAAGGTGACGGGGGTCAATCGTAGAGATGAACAACACTTATCAGCCAATAGACTTTTAGATTTTTATTGCTGACATAAAATACACAGGTGTTACCAAGATATTAATTAAGGCCTAGATGGAACCTTAATTAGTATCATTGGTAACACCTGTGTTTACCTAGTATTTCATATAAAAATGGCTGCTGTTAAAAATAGGACTGTTTTGGCACTTTAAGGCTGGCTACAGAACAGCAAATGGAGCTTCAATAATTCATATTGTTGTATGTTAAAGCCCTGAATTGAAAATGAAACAAGTAAAAGTTCAGTATTATCAGCAAAATACACTCTAAATATCAAGAGTAAAATTTCTCATTAAGCATTTTTTTTGTATATTTTACTACTTTTTTAAAACCACTTAAGTGTGACCTTATAATAATATTTTCATAATTATAGTAATAGTATTGCATTATGATATTTGACACCATTCACCCAAAGTACATTTAAAAAAGAAAACTGCATCAATTTAGTAGAATATATATATTATAGTATATTAATTTATACAGTGGAGTGAGGTATAAAGCAGCAATACATGGAAACAATCAGGTACAATACATTGTATTTAAGTACAATAGGCTTCAGTAAATTAACTAGTTTTATTACCTAGTTAAGGAGTTATTTTTCACTACAAATTAACCCACCATGAAACCACCTAACACAAAAAAAGACAAAAACTTACCGTGCTTCCTCACTTTTAACTTAAATTAAGTCCCACCACTACGTTACAAGTTTTAAGTTAACTCCGAGATATTATGTTAAATAAACACACTATTGTCATAAAAACATGAACACGTTACACATTTGAAGTTTGAGACACGTTTTTATACGTTTAGTAGTTCGGAAACCGGATTTTACGAGGATATTTGAATGCACCGCAAGATTGAATAAATCTGCACTGCGAGACGGATTCACGCGCTAAAATGCAAATGTTTTAAGCATGTGTCGTTTTTAAATCGGTTTATATTTATTTATTAAGGCACTTGAATAGTTGTTGAATACGCTTGCTTTATCTTATCTGACTAATTTCATCAAACCGTGCAAAAAACGAATTCTGATACCATCCTTACAGGAGGCGTCATGTGAACGTTTTTCTCCTTTTTTGTCCCTCGTCGGTTTCCGTAGTCATTGGGAAAACATGGCTTCACAGACCAGCAAGGCATTCCTGTCCTTAGGCCGAATTAAAGTCCCCTGTGTCGGACTGCAGGGCTCCGTGAGCAGGGTCACATACGGAACTGCTTTAACTATAAATTCTTCTCTTGGAAAAAACGGTGAGCTTCCACAGGTGACGTTAAATAGCTGATCAGGGTTGTTAGCTACATGCTAAGCTAATCACCACTTCAGCTTCCTCATCCATGACTGCAGTGCGAGTGTCTTTCTAACCTTGATGCATATTTGACTTTATCACACACGTATAGTTTATTTAATATTTATTTAATAGTATATATGTATATATATATATGTGTGTGTGTATAAAGGGTATTAATGTAACATTTTAATATCAAGATAAATCATGTGAATTCATATTTTGGGTAGACCAATGAAGGGTGAGAATTTATATTTTATTTTAAGTGATTCGTGTGTTTTTACATGTAAAATAGTGATCAGAAAAGCAGCTTTTAACTAAAGATGTCAATTTAATTCATCCCATGTACAAAATTATTTTGGGGGGATTATTCTAGAGATTTAACGATTAAATAGATATAGATCTATAGATGTAAGGGTTGAAAATCAGAATAATCTAAATAAAATGACCTCTTTCTGGGAGGGTGTGTATTCACCATGTTGTCATATGAGAGGAAGGACTTACAAACTTCATTTTTTTTGCTTAAAATCTAAAAAGATGTCTCCTATCAAAATCAGGAATAAAAGCTGTATGAGTAACTCGATTTTTTAAGTAGTAAGTATAAAATGACAGTCACAGACTTAAAGGCTCATAGGGTTCAATCCGAATTTGATCTCCCAAATGTGCTTTTAATGAAGTGTTGGGGTCAAAAGTTGTACATGAGAAATCAGATTTGTACAATGTGTTGCATCTGTTTTTAGAAGCATTAACATTTCTACGATTATTACATTTATTTTGTGATGTATTCATGTTAAAGCACTGCATGATTCTTCGTTCCCTATGACAAAGAGGGGCTAAACTTATTATCTAATTTTAGATGTTCCTGAGAGAGGCGGCAGAAGAACCCCCTTGAGAAATGTAAGTTTTCACCACTCGTATCTGTTTTCCAAGGCTGAATATAACGTGTGTGTTTTCTAATGAGAGAGAATATGTGGTGTGTGTTCGTCAGTCTGTGGAGCCCAGGGTGAAGAGGATGGAGGAGGATCAGGACTGGTCCGCTGTCTATCCGGCAGCGACTCCCTTCAGAGCCCACGCTGTCCCCCTTCCTGTGAGGATGGGATACCCGCTGAAGGGAAGCGTTCCACCGGAGAAGACCGGAAACCTGGAGCTAATCAAGGTCGGAATTCATTACTTTAACGCCAGCATCGTCTCTGGTTTCAGTTTTAGAAACGAAGGCTGAAAAATAAAAAGCAAGAGATGAAAGTGTGGACACAGATTATGTAGAAAAGAGTGCAGACGCACAGACAATATTTTATTTTTTTATAAATATTAGATATGTAGGAAATCTTTTCAATAAAGAAAATTAAAAGCATTAAAAGGAAAAAATAAGCAAAATATTAGGTACACAGCTGCTACAAATACCTTAATATTAGTCAGTAAATGAATTAGAGATGCAACGAATAATAGATTAGACCAGTGGTTTTCAATGTGTGGGATAGTGAGCTTCCCCTGGTTATTATTACTAATATTACTGTTACTGTTGTTGCTTTGTATTTTTCAACATCTATTTTTACACACAGTTTAACATCTGTATGTTAACTTTTTTCTCATTTTAACAGTTTTTTAACATGTCACACTTTGAAAACCTCTGAATAAGACAATTAAAAATGATTGCCAGCTATTTTGATGATAATGTCTGTTATTTTTGAAGCAAAATTAGCAAAGTTCAAGAGACCATTGTCATATATGACAATATTCATTTGAACCGCTAACAATTTTTTCATTTCCACTGTTGGCATAAATTAATGTAATTTTGAACATGGCTAAATTAGTATTAAAGTTAGTCACTCCGTCAATTTTATTGTCATTATCCTAGATAACTAATATATGTCAGACCTGTAGCTTACAGACAATAGAATAATACATAGAAGTACATGTTAAAGTATTGAATATTAAGGCACACATTAAAGTTGATGTATTACTGTATGACATGATAACTCCTGGAAAAGTCCTGGAAAGTAATTCCAGGTTAGCAGTGGGAGCGCTGTATTATTTCTTATTTAGCTCCTGCAGACCAGGTGAGTAAAGTGGAGGAGGACGATGCTCAGCACGTCTCCAATGGTCTGGCGGCTCTGTCCCTGTCCCGGATTACCGCCCTGCTGCGTCCAGACACCAGCTGCTCCATCTGGACTCGAGCCACTTGCATATCCTCAACTTTCACCCGCCCCCGTCACAGCTGGACTGCAGCCTGCCACTGGGGGCTGGGCCTCACCTACTTATGTTTGAGGCTGAAAATATGAGGCTGGATAAAGCATAACATTATAGAATTTTATATTATATCCTTTACTCAAAGGGTGTAGGGGATAAATTTGTATTTTTTTCTCTTTGTTCAACATCTTTAAAACTTACATATTAGAAGGTTCCTTATGTTTTTAATGTGTTTGTAACATGAGCATTTGTGCATCTGATCGTCCGTCTCTCCCTCAGATTCCAAACTTCCTGCACCTGACGCCAGCAGCCATCAAGAAACACTGTGAAGCTCTGAAACGTAAGTTTGTCTTTTATTCCTCAACGCAAGCTTAAGGTGATTTATGATCATGTGATGTGATTTAGCTACTGATTATTTATGCAATTGATTTATAGGCTTATTATCAGTGCTTTTATCTGTGAATTTTCAGAATTTCTATCAATATTTCATACTACGAATTTTATCATCAAAGCTGGTCATTTTTAAACTACAGCCCTGTTAATTTATACATAGAGATGTACATCTGTATGTATAAAAAGTGCTTTAAAGTTATTTAGTAGGAATGTGTAAAATATCGTCTCCTGCCATCAGCTTTCTGCACCGAGTGGCCCTCTGCTTTGGACTCTGATGCCAAATGTGACCAACACTTCCCCATTAAAGTGGAAAGCAAAGACTTTGTGTCCTCCGGCTCATCTATCAGAAACCCTGCTGCTCGGGTCATCAAACTCAGAGTGAGTTTTTTTGTTTTTTTTTAATAGGTTCAGTTTTTTTTACGATTTGTCTATAAAGGTCATGACCTCCCGTTTTCGCCCGATGACGTTGGCTTTGAAGTGGTTCCGTCGATGTGTGGAGAAAGCGTCCATCTACAATGAGATTAAAGATTTACTGTGAAGCGTAATCACCAGTTGACATCATGTCGCTGTGACTTATCTGCAGCGACTTTCATAGTCCAGTGCCCTCAAACCATAGAAATAATGCCATTAAAGTCTGGAGAGATTACAACCCTGCAGAATTATGGGATGTTTCTGTTGGGTTCAACGTTTTTGTGGTAAAAACTATTTTATCATCTGCATATTTGTTTAGATTTTAAATGTTCCCGTGGATCATTTTTTTTTTTACCATTAATCACAAGCCGTCAACTCCTCTGACACTTAGCCTCGGATTATATATCAGCAAGGTAGGAATTATTGTGGCATTAATCCTAGTGGATTAGGCAGAAAGATGGATTCCAGAGAAAATGTAAGGGAGTTTATGTTGTGAACGAAAGGACTGAGCTCCACCTATTGTCACTGTAACTGAAATTCATGCAGACCTTGAATGACAAATACGATTGATCCGATTGCATTAAGTTGTTTTGTATTTAGACGAGTAGACGGGATGAAAATAGTCACTGAGACGGAACTAAATCCTGGAAACAAAATCTGTTGCATCCCAGGTCACGTGTGCTTTCAGATTTTTCTTTACTGTATTTTACATACAGGCTTCGTCTTACCTATAAATGCAGTTTATGTTGCACTGTACAAATTATATAAGTCTTGATTCCCGGAAAACAATGTAATCAGGGAATAATCTGTTGTTTTCCATCTCTCCGCTCCACAAGGGGCTTAGGGGTTACTCTGGGTCCACAGCGGAATAAACGCTGTGATTCCAGCAGCAAAAGTATCACAGTTTAATCAACAGTCAGAGCTCTGTATAGGTTAAAACAGCATGTGGCTCTGTTTTATTTAAAAAAAAGACACAGATCTGGGTGAAAGATAAACTATATAACAGAATTAGTTTTGGCTGTTTGGTTATTTATCGATGCTTGATGATAATGTTTCCATCTAAAACATTTACATCACTGGTCAAAAGTTTTACAACACGTTGATTTGTTCAGTTTTTCTCTAAATTGTCCTAGTTTAATGTGTCATGTCACAGATGATGATGGTCTGATGTGGATTATGTTGCTGTAGGATGAACTCCTGACTAACTAGGTCTAGATCATGGGGTTCTGCTGAGCTCTAGAGCTCTAGTCCTAGAAAAGACCCAGACATCAGGCTTCATCCATGCTGATATACAGACGGGGGTTAATTAACCAGAGAAACTTGGTTTATTTAAGTCCATTACTGCAGAAAAGCTGGATGTCTAAGTTGTTAACTATTACTTTATTCTTGAAAATCTCTTTTTTGGGTCGTTGGGTAGTTAACTGATTATTTTTCTACCATTTAAATGTCCCATATTCTACACTTTCCTGTTTTTATTGTGAATTTTTCATCCCTAACAAGATCTGAAGCAGCAAAGATCATCTCAGTATAGTTTTAACTTCTTTTCTCCAGCTTCTTTCTAAGCCTCTCCTCCTCCTCTTTAAATGGCTGTGGGGGTGTTGGTGGTATCTGTATAGTAGTGACATCACAACTTAACATAAAAAATGAAAATATAGGGCTCTAATAAATCTATAAGGTATTCATTGGAATTAAACTGATTAAATTTCAGTAAAAATGTGTGTTCTAAAACTTTTGCACTGTAGTGTACGTGGGAAAACTGTTGCTGAAACAATTCCTGATTTAACGGTGTGATTATCTTTATCACAGATAAAACTGTCCAGTTTGAATCTGGACGACCACGCACGGAAGAAAATGGTCAAATTAGTGCAGGAGAGATACTGTAAAGAAACGGATGTCCTCACCATCACAACTGACAGGTAAACATTAATACCTGTTGATCAGTTGATGTGAGTCGTGCCTGAGAAATAAAATAAACCTTTTTTGTGTGTGTGTGTTTGTTCTTCCTCCTCCAACACCAGCTGCCCCCTGAAACAGCAGAACTATGACTATGCCATGTACCTGCTGACTGTCCTTTACCACGAGTCCTGGGTAAGTGGAAGTGTTTATTCTGAAACTCCAATAAAAACGTAACTGATGCATTTCACTCACTAATCATATCACCTTAAAATATCAGTTTTAGCAGCTGGCTAGTTTAACGTGTTCATCACATTATAGTGATCATTTTCCAGGTGGTACACAGCAACTTGTATTTTCATTACGATTTTTAAATCTTCAGTAAATTATCTAGAGCAGGGGTGTCAAACATGCAGCCCGGGGGCCAGAACTGGCCGCTAGAGGGTCCAGTCCAGGCCACTGGCCACTGTTTAAAAAACTGACCAGTTCCTGTTTTACAGTTGTGTAAAGTCTGAGAATATTTCAGGGCTCAAGGGATAAAATATTGATAGTTTTGATTTGTAAATGGTTTGAAAGGCAGGAGATAACTTCACCTGCTGCTTAACCACTTAAGCCCCAGGCCGATTTTTCAGTTTTCCTGCTATGAATGATAATATATCAACATTTTCATTAATCGTTTCAATAATCGATAGATTAATCAACTATCAGATTACTTGTTAGTTGCAGTCCTTATCTTGATCATTTGGTTTATTTCTAGTTTCTTTCTTGATTTTAGTCAATTTATAATTTACATGCAGAGATTGATTAGTTGCCAACTATTACGTTAATTATTAATAATTTTGATAAGCAATAAATTGATTTGAGTCACTTTTGAGAAGAAAATGTCCAAATTCTCTGGTTCCAGCTTCTCTTATTGCATTATTTTCTGTTTTTTTTAGTCTTCTATAATAGTAAACTGATGATCTTTGGGTTGTGGACTGTTGTTCTGGACAAAAAAAGACATTTTAGGTTGAATCTACATCTTTGGGAAACAGTGATTGACATTTTACATAATTTTATGAACCACACAAATTGAATTAAATGGGTTATTTCAATAATTGATAGATTAGTTGAAGTGTTATTGTGATTTAGAATACGCAAAAAAGTATATTTTGTAGAAAATATAATGTTCAACTGTAAAAGATTTGTTTTCTTTCATCTGCGTCTTCGGTGACATTTGCGTACAGCAAATGCTCGCGATGTGGCCCGGCACCATTTACCCAGGGGATTCTTGTCCTCCTCGCTCTGCGATCTGAGAGACTGGAGCCCATTAGGACGGTATCAGAGTTGAATGGGCAGGAGGACGGCAAACAGCAGCTTTGTCCAGTTGACATTTCCCCACAAATGGGGGGAAAACAGCCTCTCCTCTCAGGTGTTGACCTTGCTCCTCATTCACAGCAAGCCAACCATGCCACATCAGAGAGGCTGCCACCAGCCGCTGTCCACATTAATTTGCAGCCAGCCACGTAAAAGAAAATTACTCCCCCCTCTATTGTGCAACCGCCGCCTTTAGGAGCTTTTCCCATCAGGCTTAGTCACATTAAAAAAAAAAAGAAAAGGTTGTTTTTTCTTTTTTTCCTCCTCAGTGGAGAAAGGTGTCCGAGCCAGGGAGCAGAACACTGTCCACTGCCCTTTTGGACACACAATGGAAGGCACAGTGCTTGTCCAGCCGGCTTGTGGAAGCTGTGAGAGTGGCGTAGCGTTCAGGTTGTAACGCTAGCCCACAAAGAGGCCGATTGTTAGCAGCCACTGAGGTGATTTTATCTCTGCACTCAGGGAGACGGACCCTGCCCGATTTATTCCTGTGTGTTAATCCAGGCTCAAAGATGGAGTTAAAACTACAGCTAGAGGCGCTGCTGCTGCTGCTTCAGTGCCTGTCATTACCATGGATGTATTATAGATCTGGATATGGATGATTTTTCCCAGTGGCCACTCGTGGTACTGCAACAAAAAAATCTCATGTGACCCAAAAATCATTTTTCCCATAGACCGCAATAGTAAAAGAGAAGCGACAGGTCAGCTATAGCCCTGTTAATTACTAATATCTATTCTATAATTGTATTTTTTCCCAAACATTTTTAATATGTTTGGCAAAGTGAATTAAATGATTCAAGGTTGAGTTTTTTTTCGAGATTAAGATTTACGAAATTAACCTGTAAAACTCGTAAATCTGGAACTTTTTATGCAAGCAGCTTCAATTAAAATGAATGGCAGCTGTCTTTTAGTCTATAATATACAGTTCTATAATACATACATTGTCATTTACCCGATGTGAGTAGCACATAATACACACATAGTGTGTAATATTCACATAGCGAGAGCAAGGGAAATGTCCGAGGGTGAGCAGAGCCGTTTGAGAACAAGGGTCAGAAATATTCTCTGATGAGAACACTTTGGGTTCCAAGAATCCCATGAGAAGCAAAAGTACAAAATTTACTATAAAGTGATATCAACGACCCGCGGCAAAAAAACAATTGCACAAATCTTTTATAAATACCTTGTGCAACTAAAAAATTTGCCTTTGAATAATCGTGATTTTTTTCAGCCGTAACTACTTTTGAATGAAAACAATCCCGATCTGTGCAGATAATATTTAAATCTAAAAACCACTCCTCTGTTAAATAGGTCTTCATTATTTCTAAGTACAGACTGATCCTTTCTCAGGTAACTGGTGCTCTTCACTGGAGCGGGTCCAGACAGGATGTTATGTGGATCAGATATGTATAGCAGTAATGATGGTCATTAACCTCAAACACCTGGAGAGCGGCGGAGCCGCGTTAAGCTGCAGCACAATGAGCCGTTTTGTTCTCAGGGGAACGTGATGATGGCTGGACATGAGGAGAAATCCTATCTCTGTGAGAGGAGCATCAAAGAAGGCCGAGGGGTGACCAGCGACCCCCGTATAAGACATGTGGTTCTTAGTGGGTCTCAGAGTAGAGCACCAACCTGATCCTCAGACCAGTCATATTCAATATCTGGTATTGCAGTACAAAAAATCCACTTTTACATTGAGACCTATATCTTTATATTTAAATGTCATTTAACTATGTTCACACTGCAAAAAAAAATGAAATTTCACTACTCATTAAGTTGTCATTTACATGAGTGCTTTTCATATTTTGTCTGAATTTTAATGAAGTAAAAGTTCCCTTTGAGATTACTAATAATTAAGAAATCTAATAAGTTTGATATTTATTACCCCAAAAATGTATGAAATCCACTGAATCTCTCACAGTAACTTATTGTGAGATGTGCATGTTCTATTTGGTAGAAAAAGTCCAGTATTGAGTAGAATTATCTGAATTATCTTATTCCATTCAAAGATCATTTTGCTTATTTCAAATATTTTTCTTTTTATAGTTGTGTGTCATTTCCTGATGTCTTCACACTGCAAAAAATGAAATCTTGACCGGTGAATTTATCATTTATCACCATTGGCAGCACATTTAGCTTATGTCAAATTTAGAATTGTCAATTTAATATTGTTTTAAGAAAACCAGATGAACAAGATTAAATTACCAAAAGCATGAATAGAAAAAGATAATGCAAGATCATTGTATTAAATATTGTACCAAGGTATTTTCCAGCTGATACGGTTTCATTCTTTGCAGTGTTGCACCCACAGTTCAAATCTAAAGCTACAGACGCCTGTTTTCAGTCAGGTTTGTTAAATGTTCCGCTTGCACGTAAAGGTCACAAATGTTTTTTTTTTCCTCCTCCTCCAGAAAACGGAGGCCTGGGAGGCGGAGAAGACTCGGGCAGACATGGAGGAGTACAGCTGGGAGGACAGCCAGTCCCAGAAGAACATCCTGGACATGATCGTTCGCATGAAGATGGCGGGAGAAGAGGAGGGAGGAGAGGAAGTGAGGGAGCAGCTGCTGGGGAGGAGGGAGGTGCAGGAGTATAAGGATTCTGTGACGAGGCTGAAGAACGAAGGAGACAGTGAGAGCGCCATGCTGCAGTACAAAGAGGCTGTGAAGAAAGTCTTCAACCTGTAACACACCCATCTATTCACACAAAGACTGTGGCCAAGAACAGAAGCGACTACACCTGGGATTCTGTCAAAGGACGTTAAAAGTGTTCTGAATATTTGCAGAAATACTTACTGAACATCGAAATCTGTAGAATCGATAACACAAAGCTGATAAATACTGATCAGATTCACATCAGGATATTAAAACCTCCAGAGTTTCATCTAATGTATTTATTTTCCAAAGTTGATTTACTGTCATTGTTATATCCGGTGTAAGATGATGTCTTTGATACACAAAATAAAAACCTGGTATATGCTGTTGTGATATATTATCTTGAAGACTTTGTGCTGATTAAAGCAGCAAAATAAGAGCGTAAACGTAAGATTAAAGCAGAAGTCCTTATAATAAATTCTATTTTGATGCATTGGGAACACTGCATTTTATATCCTCAATCAAACTGAAGAAAAATGTTTACTTTTTTTTAAATTACCAAAAAATATTATGCCAGACGTTGGTCCACTCCATGATCATTCTTACTTTGATGCATTGGGAACATTACATTTTTCTCCATTAACAGATGTGAAGCGGTTTTCAGAAACCATGGTCATACAACTCATTAGTGCAGTGATACACAAGAACGCTAGATCTTGAAAAATGCAGACACTGACACTTTTGTTTTTTTAATTTTATGGAATTCAATTAAAAAATTGACATTTTTCTTCACGTTTTGATGTAGGATATGAAGCAGTGTTCCCAATGAATCAAAATAAAAGTTATAAGGATTCTGGATTTTTTAAATACACTGCCATTATTTTGAACACAGCTGTATGTAATAAAAGTCTCATTCAGTCGATTCCTGCACCAACTTCAGCTGCTGATGCCTTCAGGCTGCTGAAAAGTCCCTCGCTCTCCTTAAAGAGTTTGATTCTGTGGTCCGTGAGCTTTCAGGTCAGTAGCAACCCAAAGCTCTGAGCTGAAGGCATAAGGTTCATCATCAGCCTCGCAAAGGATAAAACATTATTGATCTGAACTTGATTTTCTTTTTTGCTTGGAAGCCCCCATTAAGTCCCACTTAAAATCCTGCAGAGAAAACCAGCCAAAGTCCTCAAGGTTTGGCACCAACGTCAGTTTAAAGTCATTGAAGTGTGTTAAAATGGAGGTCAGCAGACGCATGGATCAACTTCCTGCTGCTGGAGGAAACTTCTGCTGGAATTGTGCATCTCAACTTTATGTTTTTGGCAACATCGTCTAAAAATCATATATTACCTCTGTCCAGTTTGAATCTGTTACAGCTAGAGCTGCAACAATTAGTCGATTAATCACCAACTATTTTGATAATCGATTAATCAATTTAAGTCATTTTTAAGAAGAAAATGGCCAAATTCTCTGGTTCCAGCTTCTTAAACCTGATTATTTCCTGGTTTCTTTAGTCTCTACAATAGTAAAGTGATGATCTTTGGGTTGTGGACTGAACAAAAAACATTTTAAATAGAATCTTCATCTTTGGGAAACACCATTTATGAACCAAGCAACTAACCAAATAATCGTTTCAATAATTGATCAATTAATCGACTCAGAATAGTCATTAGTTGCAGCCCTGATTACAACATCATCAGATGAATTACATGTTCATCTCTCTTGCTATTAAGGTATAATAGAAATATAGAGAAACTGATCAAAAACTAGTTACAATTCAAATTTATCTCAAAATGTCCTGGATTTTTTTAATGAAAACAAAACATTCTGGTGAGATTCCGTCGACAGTGTAGCATAGTGAGAAAGTTTCTAGTGGATCCATGACGAAGTTCTAGCCTTAGAAGTAGAGCTGCAACGATTAATTGATCAGTTGCTGAATCTCAAATCAATCGTAAACTATTCTGATAATTGATTTGAGTCATTTTTAAGAAGAAATTGTTGAAATTGTCTGGTTCCAGCTTTTCAAATCTGAATATTTTCTGGTTTCTTTAGTCTTCTATAATAGTAAATTATAAACCAATCAACTAATTGAGTAATTGTTTCATTAATCTAGGGCTGCATCTAACGATTATTTTGATAGTTGATTAATCTATTGATTATTGAAATGATTGATTAGTTGTTTGGTTCATAAAATGGTGTAAAATGTTAATCACTCTTTCCAAAAAGCTGAAAATTCAACCTAAAATGTCAGTTTACAATCAGTTTACTATTATAGAAAACTAAAGAACCCAGAAAATAATGAGATTTTAGATGCTGGAACCAGAGAATTTGGACATTTTCTTCTCAAATCCATTAATTGATTATCAAAATAGTTGGTGATTAGTGTAATAGTGGACTTATTGTTGCAACTCTGCAATATATTGATAAATTAATCAACCATTAGAATAGTCCTTTGATATGCCCTAGTTAAGAGGTTGGTGTTGGTCAAAGTGTCATAATGAAAACATTGAAATGGAACAAAAGTCTGCAATGAGATTTTTTTTAGAATACAGAAAAAAAAGTCAGCACACTGACTGAATCACTTTATCTAAAACATTTTTTATCTGTAAAAAATGCTGGCGACACGGTACCATTTACCCAGAGGATCCTTGTCCTCCTCTTCTGTGATCCGAGAGATTTAAGCCCGTTAGAAAGGCTGTTGCACTTCAAACGAGACAAAAAAACATCAGCTCCAGCTCCTTCATCTTCATTTCAGGAGTTCTCCCTGACCAGGACGTACTTTATCAGCCGCATGGAGCCCCTCTTCCTCCTCCAGGACGTGCGGTAGCGGCCCATCCTCTTCCTCTGGCCCCTCCAGCTGACCACCAGCAGCACGGAGCAGCAGCAGCTCAGCAGCACCGTGACGCACACCGCCACCGCCACCAGCAGCGTGTGGGCCGCCACCTGCCACCCGGGCCCTAAACCCTCAGAGGCGTCCTCTCCGGGGGGTCCCTGACCTCCCACGCTGCCCTTGGTGGCGTTGGGGTACTGCTGGCTGCTCTCTAAGATGGAGGTTGCATGGCTGGTGGGGGACTGATGGGTAGAGGATGGGGTGGAGGACTCTGTGGATGCAGCAGCTTCCAGAATGGAAGAGGAGGGGGAGGCAGAAGTGGTTTGGGTGTCGTAGGCGGTGGTCACAGAGAAGCTGGTTGGAGGAGAAGTTGCTGCTTGTGTGGGACTCCACAGGGCTGCGGCTGTAGAAGACAAAGCAGGTGTAGCTGTGGAGGGCTGATGGGTGCTCTGTGGAACCGGGGTGGTGGTTCTGCTGGTCTCTCTGGTTGCTGAGGTGGACTGTGCAGCAGTGGGTGCAGAGGTCAGAGGCAGGGAGGGAGGAGGGTGGATGAACTGGCGTTTGTCCGAGGGCAGCGGCTCCGAGGCGTTGACCCGGCCGTAGTGGTGAGGCAAAACACGCACGTTGGAGGTGAAGTATTTACCAAACACCAGCAGGTCAGGATCCACACCTGAGACATGAAGGGGTCAGGGGTCAGTCGCCTAGTGTCATTTAATTTATTTAGATATATATATATATATATTTACATTGACTTTAACCACTTAAGCCCTACAACCACAAAGGTTATGTACTTAATCCTGGTATCAAAATGGTAAGTGGACTGCATTTGTACAGCACCTTTCTAGTTATTTCGAACACTCAAAGCACTTTAAACTACAAGTTTCCACATTCACACACATTCACAGACTAATGGCAGAGGCTGACATACAAGGTGCCACTCGTGCATCAGAAATCTAACCGTTCATACACATGGTGCAGCAGTTTTAACTGTTTTTTTGTTTGTTTTATGTGGGATTTAACTACCTAAGCAGTTTCCCTGCTATAAATGATATGTAATATCTCTACAATCACAAAGGTTATTGTACTTAAACCTACTATCAAAAGAAATCTACAAACAATGTGAGGTGACTATAGAAGTGTCAGAATCAATTTATGTTACTGTTACAAATAGTTATATTATTATCATTATATTTTACTACAAATAATACTTGATTTAAAAGTTAAAACCCTAAACTTAGCTGTCTGTCAGTCAATTTGACTTTAATCAAAAGTCTGTATTGTCTATTTATTTGTTGGACCTGTGCCTTACATACAATAGAACAATAAATAGAATAAAGGTAAATGTTAATAAAGTTTTTCATATTAAGACACATTAAAGGGGAATCTATGAGGGAACCCTGATTTTTATTATTGACATGTGGATGACTATAGAAATGTCACGATCAATTTATGTTGCTCCTACAAAGCAAATAATATTATATATGTTATACGTTTATAATACTTATATTTAACACTATGCTTCACCCATAAGGTTCCTGCTGTCTCTGTCTCAGGGAGCATTGGATTTTAACAGGTTAATATTTTGATGTGTAATCAGTGATTTTTTTTTCTTTTCTAAAAACAGAACAAGACATTACTCAAGTATAGGACATTATGTTGTTGAGACTTGTCCAAAATTACAATTTACAGTCTTGTGCATGGTATTTTTATCTTCTGTTTTCTTTTCTTCTTTAAATTGTCTGGATTTTATTATATTGATATTAATGTTTTTATAGATTTATGATGCAAGCTTCTGCTTAATCTTAATAAAGTATTGACTTTTTTTTACCCCAATTATTTCCATTCGATTCTACTTTATTCATCCGAGGGGAAATTTTTATTATTTATTTATTTAATTTTAATACATTTTTCTTTAACCAACAGCGAAACCAACTGTTTTCAAATTGTATCATAACGGTTTTAATGTTTTATGTGAAGCACTTTGAATTACCTTGTTGAAATGTGTTATACAAATAAACTTTCTTTGCATCATAATAAAGATACAGATCATAGAAAAGTGCAGAAAAACCTGTCAATAAATAGTAAAAACCAAAAATACTTCTAGTTAATTCAAGAGTCAATAAGAGAAACAACCAGAAACTTCAAGTACTCTAGATAAAATGGAGTAAAAACTGTCTCTAAAAACAGACATTGTTTTTAAAGTTGCCCTCAATATTTTTTATTATGAATAATCAGTGACTAAAAGAACAAAAATCATAAAATGAATGAGTAAAATCAAATGTAGAAAGTTCTGTAGTATGTATTATTTATGGTATTATTGTTATATATTATTATTAAATAATATATTACTATACTGTATTTTTATTGGCAGTAGTATTATATGGTTATTATATGGTGTTAGTATAGTTATAGAGGCCTTGTTAGTTAATATGCATACAGGTATACATGCAGACTAATGTGGATTATTATCTGGAGATGCACCAACTTACCTTTGGTGATATTATAGAGGACAACGTTTCCTCTATGGCTGAGGATGCAGCTCTCCAGTGAGGGACAGTGCAGGTGGAAGCAGTTTCCTTGGGTTGTATCATAGTGAAAAATCGCCAGATTACAGGAAACTATCAGGAGGAGGAGATGCGAGGAGTCAGAGGGGGACGCAAATAAATAAATAATAAGAAATAAATAAGAGAAGGTGGAGAAGTTGACTCACAGTTCCTGGTGAGGCAGCAGGTTCTGCTGCATTTCAGCGCCGTCTCCTCCTGGTAAAACTTGAGCAGCTGCGCTCCTCTCCTCTGAGACTCCTCTATGTCGATGTAGATGCCCGGGAAGCGGCGGATCCAGCAGTTCTTGTAGTAAGACGTGGGCGAGCAGCGAGACTCGGTGTGACACACCAGGCTCAGAACCGTCAGCAAGCCCCGTGTCACGTTCATGGCGCGTAACGTAAACCGGACCACGTTCGGCTACGGTTTGGATACAACGCGGACATATCTGGTGAAGTCTGGGCCTGATTAAATCGGAGTTGACGGGACACGAAGTGGAGCCAGTGTTCCGTTTTGTTTTTTTGTTTTTTTCCTCCAGGTGTGTCACAGCTACGCACCTGCAGGAGGAGGAGACCCAGCCGTGCGTAATGCGTCCTACCTCAGCCAAACTCTGAGCCATGGAGACTCTGATGTAGCACTAATAAAGGCTTGTTGACAACGATGACCTGTTTGGAACTTTAATTTGCAAACCCTCGCCCCAAAAGCCTTGAAGGATGAACTTGCTCTTCGTGTTATTCAAGAATATTTATCTATTTACGTATTTCTATGACAATGTGCGCTTTTCTATAGCCATTTTTCTAAGACATTTCTATATGTAGGGTGACATCAGAGCCACTTTTTGTGTGGCCTGACACAAATTAGACCACACCCCCCCACATCTGATAAGATCTTTGCTTTTAGATAATAATGAAACCCATGACAAAAATGTCATTGTGGTATATATGGACGGACCTATAATAAAATAAACTATTCCCTTTTTTGCTGGGGATCTCCTGGAACCACCTTAAGGACCCCTGGGGGTCCATGGACCCCACTTTGAGAACTACTGACCTAAGGGGAATAACTCAATTAAAATAAAACAAAACCTAATGGAAAGAAATATAGAGGTCATGACCTCTGTGTCCTCAATGGCACTAATATAAGCTGCAAAACAAGTGGCATCAACTAATTATTCTATTAGTGATTATCTAATGAATTAGTGATTTTAGGTTGAAACTTTAACTTTGGGTAACAGTAATTGACATTTTACACCATTTTATGAATCAAACAACTGATTAATTGATTCAGTAATCAATAGATGAACTATCAGAATAGCCGTTAGTTGCAGCTCTAGATAAAGCATCAACGTATCAGATGACAGGAACTACATTTCCATCACTTCCTGCTTAAATCAAGAGCATCACTTGCTATTAAAGTATTTTTGTTTCACTAAAATCATGAACAGCAACTGGAACTTCACTTCTCACCACTCAAATCTCCACATTCACTACACGGGATACTTCCACACACACATACCCACACACACACACACACACACACACACACACCCACACTCACACACACACAATCTTTACACCGAGTTTCAGCAGAAAATCTCTATGGGTAAAACACAAGCTGTCTGTTTTCAGCGAGGTCAGACATCTGAGAGTGGATTGCTATAATAGCAACCTGCCTGGATTCTTTGAAATGGGATTACCAGAATAAGCCTTTTGCTCCGTGGTTCTGGAGCTGCTGCACCTGTTGGGCCGTTTCTCTCGGCCTTTGTGAGCTCGTTTCTCTGTTACAGAGCCACATTGTCGCTTTACACCTGGGAGTCGAAAGTACCTTTTTGGATGAAGAACTTATGGAGTGCATGGGGCTTATAGCCTAAAATGTAAGGGTAAACCACCCTGTAGAAAGTGTTTGAAGAGAATGAAGCGTACCGCTCCTAAAAACACATTCTCCATTTATAGTAGAAGATGAATTACACCTCCATTTATCAGTTATATTAATAATAAAGACAACTGAGGTAGATATGATAAGTTAGAAAGTGATAAATTCAGTAATGTGTCAGCCCTGTGCTCCATTTATTCCTCACTGGCGACTTTAAAACTCATTCTATGGCCAGAAGGAGAATTACTCCATCTGTGAATTTTCACCACTGGTCTCTAAGCTCCAAAATGTAGTTTTCATGTATGGAAATGACCAGTTTAGCAAAAATGTGTAAATTGCCAAGTACATAGAAGTAGTTGGGGAAAATGTAATGATGTTTTAAAACCACTAGATGGCAATACTCTTGCATTAAACAATATTTTAGTCTCAATTCCATACTGTACTACAGTTGATACCAACATGAAATATGTACTTAGACTCTGCCAATTACATTTCACAGAAAGAGAAAGTTGATGTTTTTGAAAGATTAATTTAGTGCTGGAATTGTTTTATGTGGATCCCCATTAGAAGAACAGCAATTCTTCTTATGGTCCATTAATCAAATTATTAGCTGAGTAATTGATTAGTAGGTTGAGCAGATCAAACTCATATGGATTTGCCACTTTTTATTTATATATTACTTCATTGTAAACCGAGTACCTTTAAGCTTTAGACTGCTGGTTAGACAATATAAGTGATTTATTGGGGCTCTGGGACCTTGCAACAGTATTTTCCGTCATTTTCTGCTCTTAAAAATCAATTAACCGACAGCAGCAATCAAGGGATTAATCAAAAGTGAGAACAATTGTTAGTTCCACTTACTTGTTCATAGCTTGAAGTCTTCACGCAGCTGTAATGCTCCCAGCTGCAATCTACTCAAATGTGTTGCAGCTGCTCTGTTTCCTTGTGTGACATCACAGTCAATCGGCAGCAAACTCAACAAAAAACAAGCAGATTTAATATGCATACAGATATATTTATATTTCTCTCCTTGTGTAAATACAATATATTCAGAACTTGCTTATATAGTCTGGAATTAGGACAGAATAAACATGGTCTAATGCGTAAAAAATAATACTAATAATTCTAAATACTCTATTTCTAATTGACGTGGTCTATTATTGTAAAGAAACGTTTAAAATGCCGTAATTGTATGAAATAATTATTATATATAACTGTAATGATGTTTAAAATTATGAAAATTCACAGTAAAATCTCCAGTGTTAATATAACATTTAAAGAGTTCATTTTAACACTACTAGCCTTGACTAATTAACTCTTTAAATGTTATATTGACACTGGCGATCTTACTGTGTACAAGCTTCCATAGATGATATTTATGCCACATGTCGCCATGACAACACGTTTCTCAGAATGCAAAAACCCAGCGAGAGAGAGGATTTTGTAAGAAACACTTGTATTTTCATCTGACACGTCAGGGCAAGTTACACTTACAGACGAGCTCTGTAATCAGCTTACAGATCCAAATCCAGTTCAAGTTAGCAGTGTTATTATGTGCCTTTTTGTTGGGAGTCAGATCATCTTCAATCAAAAAACAGTGAGACAATACGAGAGACATTTAACATTAAACATCAAACAAAGTGAATACAATAGCTCTTTCAAATCATTTTAGCCTCTTATTTAACTCTCTTTAGAGGAGATGGATGTGGTACTGTACATAATTACTCAAAATGCTCAAATAACACAAAAAAAGATTGGCACCAAAAACAGTGATATTTTATGGATGTGCAAAAAGAGGGATTCTCCGCCTACTTTTCATTCTTTTTTTCTCCCGTGGTTATTCATGTTTCAGTCACTAGGTGGCACCCCGAGGCAGCCAAACTCCTCTGCAGCAAACATCCCCTGCACATGCATGTGTGTATAAGAATCTAAATCAAAAAACAAACACTAGTAAAATGAGATGAAAAACACCACCAATGACAACTTTCTCATGCAGGTCTTGTTGGCTAGGTTTGGCTCCTTTGGTATTAGAGACCACAGTGTATCATGGTCCTCTTCTTCTTTTTTTTTCTTTTTCTCTCCCATTTCCACTTTTCAAACAAAGCCGGTTTTCAGCTTCCAGAGTCCTAAATCCGCCTCTCCTCCCCAGCAGTAGTAGTAGTAGTGTTCCAGGGCACGCTGACAAAGCCGGTGTTTCTCTGGGGCTCCTGACCGAGTCGTATGGGTTTTTTCAGCTTTAAGCTTAAAAAGGAGGAAGTAGTCCGTTGTTTAGTGTTGTTGCTCACCGAGGTGCTACAATAGGCCGAGAGCAGGTTCAGTTCCCACTAAGCGGCCGTGTCAGTCTTTGACTAGCCTGTAGATGTGATGCTGTGCACCGTGCTCGCTGGTGGACACCTCAAAGACGTAGGCTATGCACAGCAGGGTCTCCAGTGTGTCCCTGTTAGTCACCACCTGTAGGAAAACACACTCCTGGTGAGTCAGGCTGTGGAGGAAGAGCCCTTTCAAACAGGAACTAAGTAAGCATGTACAGTCATGCTGGTTTTGGTATCAAATATCATTATCAAATGTTAATGGTTTCACTGGAGTCTATATAAATCACTTCCTGGCACAAATTGGTCATATAAATAGAGAATATATTTATATAAAAACAATCTTTAACCTCTTAAGACTCACTGTACTGTGAGCGGTGGAGACGTCATTTACTCTCATCTTGCCAACTCTGCCTAAGTCATTGGTTTCTATGTGCAAATAATGCAACAATTATGGTCTCAAAGTTGTTTCACATCAATTGACACCATGCATGAGCCATTGGAAGCATGAGGTCAGGAGATATCCAGATTAAAATCCAATGAGGAACAACTACAAGAGTTTGACCAGCTTTGGTTTGATGGACAGCAGTGTGACCCGGTGGAACTTTCCATAGACGAGACCATCCAAATCTGACAAAATGGGCATAACATTTTTGTGATAGACTAAAAAAGGGGGTTAGGAGGCTAACAGACTTACATAAATAAAATAACACCTTTATAGTTTGCTCTTTTCTAAAAGTGGGAGTCATCTGTTACTTACTGTAGACTGTGATTAATAAGACTGAGCAGGATCTAGTAGTTGAAAATGAGGTCAAAGTGTCATACCAAAGAATAAAAGCAACACTTGGCATTTCACTCACATGATTGCAATTCAGAGGCACTGTTAGTTCTGTGTATTGTAGTTTTTTAATGTAAAACACAAACAACATCAAGCAAAAATGGTATGTTATTTTAAATCAAATCTGAAAGCAGCCATGTACGGTTACATTTTTCTGCTCTCAACTATAAAGCAAGTCTTTCACTTCTTTAATTTCCTGATATATCATTATATTTCACCTTTATTTCTCTCATGCTTTATACTAGACTTATCACCTTTAAATACCAGCCAATGAAATGACACTAATGATAACTATGATATACAAAAAAACACTACGTAATATGACACTATAACAAATAATGAATAATAAATGCTACGCCAGTTGGCTCTGGTCAAAATATCATACTTTATCTTAAAAAAACACAGCCTGAGGATTGTGATAATACAACAGGCATAAAACAAGCACACAACTTCATCAATTCATTATGGTCAACTGTGCTGCATTGAATACAGCACTTGTTACACGAGGCATATCGATCCATTGTGCTCAGCCTTGTAATGTGGAATCTGTCTGTGCATGTATCTGCGGTCTGTGTGTGTGTGTGTGTGTGTGTGCGAACATCTGTTTACGAGCCGTTCATGGTTAATATGAACTAAATCAGCCCATTGAGAAACCTAATGACATGCTGCCATGTAGTCGTCAGTGTGGGCTCAATATGGTCATTGTCTCCCAGGCCAGTAGGAATGCAGCCGCCAATGGAAAGGACACCGATGTCTTTGAACCCCGATGTTGAGGACCACTTTGTTACCATGGCAACGCAGTCCTAGTCCTGCTCTATTCACTTCCCCTCCCCGCGTCCGCGCTCTCCTAAGCAGCACACACCGTTTTCATTCAGAGAAAGTAAAACTTAAACGAAAAACACATTTTTAACTCTTATGAGTGACCTTGAGGAACTGTAGCTCAAATGTGTTGGAAAAAAAAAAAAAAAACGCCACCAGCTGCTGTCCGTCTCTGTCAAGGTCGCTGATAGGAAGTGACAAGCGAAGAATTGCAGCACCGAGCATGTTCTTTTAAAAGCCAAAACGGTTTTCCCTGATTCGCATTCTTACAACAGTTTGGATGAGGCACAAAGAGCTTTGAAAGTGAAAGCAAGTATCTGCATGCATACTGAAGGTTTGCATGGCTCCGTGCTTTATTGAATCCAAATTGCATGAATGGAAATACATGACTGATGAAGGACGAGGCGAGTGAGTCCTTGCATGAATGTGCTGCAGATAATGATTAAAACCTAAATTCATCAAGTCATTTATACCCCTCTATAATAAAGTTATAAATGAATTTAGTGGAATTTTCTGAGCTAGTAGTATAAATAAAACATAAGAAAGGCTAGATGTCTTACAGCACAGACTCAAAACTCCTAACTCGGTGGCCATCTTACCACAAACAGTCTGACCTGATGCATTGAACGTAAGGGAAGAAACAAACTGAAATAATCTCACTGAAAACAGATTTACACACAGTTTGGTTTCTTGGTTTCTTACATTGCTATAATTATATAACTATATACACACACACACACACACACACTACTTTTCAAAAGGTTGGGGACACCCAGTCAATTTAGTGTTTTCCATGAAAAGTCACACTTTTATTTACCACCTTGAGTTGTAAAATGAATAGAAAATATAGTCAAGACATTGACAAGGTTAGAAATGATTATTTTTCTTCAAACTTTGATTTCAGCTGTGCTAACATGATTGCATGAGGGTTTTCTAATCATCCATGAACCTTCTGATTAGACCATTAGAACACTGGAGTGATAGTTGCTGGAAATGGGCCTCTATACACCTATGTAGATAGTGATGCACCAAAAACCAGACATTTGCAGCTAGAATAGTCATTTACCACATTAGCAATGTATAGAGTGGATTTCTGATTAGTTTAAAGTTATATTCATTGAAAAAAAATAATCTCTAAGGAAATCTTTAAGTGACTGCAAACTTTTGAATGGCAGTGTACTTAAAATAAAAATAAGTTTGCAGTGTTATAACTACATCTCTGATGTTCATAACAAACCAAACTGTTTGAAAAGTGGTTGAAAATTGACACGTTTTGGTCAATTAAAAGAACATGCACCATTAAAAATGATTGTTATGGGTAAGTGAGCTGCCTGTGGCAAGATATATCTATATATATATATGGCAAGGTATATCTATGGATAATATAATCTGTTGAAACCAACAGCGAATAGGATAGTGGATCAGAAGTGGTGACAGCACAGGGTTCGTGATTTTCTATATTTGTCTTATTGTCCACAAATATCATGTGCAGAGCCAAACCAACAACCCTACTTATTGTGTGTCTGTATCAACCCACTGTGCCGTAGACCTCCATTGTTCTCCAAAAAAAGTATTAAAAACATGTCAATGAACCATGCCACCGCTGCACTGGTGGACATGTTCCTTCCCCCTCAGGGCAAACGCTACCCTAGTTTATATAGAAACAGCTCCAAAGAGTTATTAGAGCAATAACAAATCCACTCACAGGAGAGATGCCACCGTGCATACGTGGGAATGCCGATCTGTTTCCATTTCTCAAAGAACTTCAGTCACAAAGTCAATAGATTTGGATAAAAATAGGTCTGCAGCAGAGGAATAGGATATGTGGTATCAGGCTTTGGAAAGTAGGATGAGTTCATTGTTGGTTTGGCTCTGCACATATTGAAAATTACAGAAAATTACCAGTTCTATCCTTCTAGGTCTTTTCCATTCATTTCCTTCATATTTATTTTGTATGTCCCTGATTCCTGCTTGTACCTGTAGGATGGTGAAGTTCTCCAGTACGCTGTTCATCATATACTTCTCCGGCAGGTGTTTTAACTTGTGGATGAAGTTGATCATGTATTCACATAGCGGGGAGCGGTGGATCCGAAACACGTAGCGTCCGTTCTCAAAGCGTGCGTACTCCGTCTAGAAAAACAGATACGATCCACTGTTTATTCATTTATTTATGTTTATTTGTTAGGAAAAATACAAAAAAACAATGTACCAAGTTACAGAAACATGAAGCTTGCAACCCCAGTCCCTGGTTAGGCCTTTCTATAAGATATACATATACAGATATACTGTACATCTATGCAAGCTATGACAATAACAGAATTACAGCGTCAAATTCATAAGAACCGATACTATAATTACTCAAACTAATGTTCACACACTTGGTTGGTTTTCAACCAGTATTTAACCTTTTTATTAAGTACATTTACATCAGTTTGTTTTATTTCAGTTCAGTTTCAGCATTCCCACAAGTGAATCCCTTTTACTGAGTAAGGCGATTGGCCAAAAGCATTGTTTCTACTCACTGATCCTCTAATTATTAGTAATAATAATTCTATTACTATTACTAGCTGTTTCTTTCACCTGTGACAGTGCATTTTCCACTATATCAGAACATATAGCATGTGGAAAGAATTTAAAACACGTTAAAAAGGATGAAATATGAAATCTATTGTTAAAAAACAGGAATATATATTCCACAGAAACTCGATTGGATACATTGGATATGAACGTCTATGTGATAAGCTGTAATATGTGTAATATAATATACCTAATGCAGCATATGGCATGCCAGATATGACAATAAACATATTTCTCGTGACAACTGTAATCAAATGATGAAGCCATTAAATATCATCATGTGGTATACTGAGGCAGATGGTTCTACCTAGGGATGTGTGTGTGTGTGTGTGTGTTTATATTGTACAATCCATCAGCTGCTGGTGGGGGCAGGTCCACTACTGTGTATTTAACAGAAAAGCAGAGCACTTATTCATGCTGGGGAGGATTGTGAAAAACGTCAGTTTCCTGACCACAGATCAGTGGTAATTGACTGGAATCCATCTCCAGCAGCAGCAGTTTTTCACTCCTCAGGGCGATAATACTGTTTTGTACTTTTTCTGACATGGTCATGACCTCATAATGATGAAATATCACTCATCTATTGAACAATCAGTGATGCAGCTTTCTGAAATTGCATATGAGCGCATATGAAGCATAAGCTACTGTTGCTAATTGTGGGAACTTTAGTGTCCACATTTGAGGTTTTTCACAAAGTGTGATGCAAACATGGGAGATTTTTTTTTAATTTTCAAATAGATAAACTGAGATCATACTAGTCTGACAAAATAATTAAGAATGCTGTGTTATTTCTATCTGTAAAGAAAAGATCAATTAAATATTCGTTTCCAAAAACACATCGAAGGATGACATGGTACATTTTACACTGCTACAGAAAATGAACAGGTGAAAATACCTTGTTTTTTGGTAGGATTGGTTTAACATTGAGTAGAATTACCCTAATCCAGTGGCTGATAATTTAGCTTAGTTCTATTTTCTTTCTAGATTTTAGTCAATTTAGTCAGAATGTTAGTCTTGTTTTCTTAAAACAAGACCAAACTGACCTAAATCAGGGGAAAAATTGAAATAAGATAAATTATCTGCCAGTGGAATAAGATACTACATATTGGATTAATTTTACCAAAAACAAAAGTGCATTTGCTGTTTATTTGTAGTGTCAGATTTCAAACCATGTGACACACAATCTGACACAAAAATCTGATATCAGACACAGTCATTAAAGCTTGAGTTTTCTGAGAATTGCAAACACTTGGAAGTGAGAATTTGATTTATTTTATTGAGTTATTGTCCAGTGAAAATGAAAAAGGAAGAGTTGCATCAGAAAATTCTAGTGTGCCATTCATGTATTTCAGGAGTTTATTTGTTTCACACAGTGACAGGAAGTGGAAGCAGGAAGCAGGAAGAAGCCACATCAGCCAGACACAGACTCTAACTATTGTCCTAAAAATGCAGAAGTCTGAAAGTGAAACGAAAAAATGCTTTCCCTCAAAAATGTTCTTCCACTGATGACTAATGGATGATTAACTGAGTGAGGCACATTCTTGGAGCATGGCATCTAGTTGTATTATTACATCAGTGGTGAAGCCTCAACAAGCTCAAGCTTCTGTTTTCACTGGTTCAGCTTATGCTACATTAATGTTTTACCAGGTTTCCTTTTTTGTCTATATGTGAAGCATTCACTGCATGCAATTTAAGTGTTGAACTGCATTTATTGTATAAAAGATGTTATATAAACAAGTTTGTTATTAATTTAGGCTTAATCTGTTAAAATCCAAAACCTCCTGATACAGGGGCAGCATTAAGTTTATTCATATATTACATGAGAAAACCTCAGCTACAACACTACATAAAGTGAATTTAAAGTATTCAATATATATTACAAATATCCACATCATCAATAGAAAAAGAAAATAGTTTAATATAATATCAGTAGCAGGGCTGCAATTAACCACTATTTTGATATTTTATTTAGTTTTGAGCTGTTTGTGTGATTATTTAATTGGATCATTTATAAACTAATTTTTAAATATCTTACAGAATATATTCTTCATGGTCTCTAATGATCCTCAGTGTGATTTATATGATTTTATTGACAAATAATTGATCTTTGAACTCATATCTTTTTAATCAAACTTTGCAGATAATTTAGATTAGATTTCTTCCTAATTTTGGTCAGTTTAGTCTTGTTTGAAGGTTAAAATGAAGTATTTTTATTTGTAGTAAAACACAATGTTAGATTGCAATTTTTTGCAATATTCTAACTATATTTGCTCTGTCACAGTAACATAAATAATTGTGACACTTGCAGAGAGATGAGATTTCTTTTGATACCAATACATGTACCCAATCATAGAGATATTGCATATTTATTGTCATTGCGAGCAGGAAAACTGAAAAATAGACCTGGGGTTTAAGTGGTTAACAGTAAAGAACACTAAAACAAATAAACCAGAGAGAAGAGGTATTTTTAACTGCAAACAATAGAACTGCTTCAAAAACCAATGTCAGAAATGAAAAATAATATTTGGAGAGACATCAGGAAGATTGCAGTAATATTTTACTAATAAATGCCAGAGAAGTGTATAGAAGTTCACATTTAAAAAGAACTACCCTCATCTTACCTCTACTTTCTCCACCACCTGCTTTCCAAAGGAGCAGACCTTGGTGGAAGAGGTGATGATCATGTTCTCAGAGCTCTCGTACTGACTGGAAACACCATAGAAGAAGCTGCTGTCATCCTGCAGGTTTATACTGAGATCCGCCTGGATAGAAAAAAACGGGTAACAGGTCAGGATCAACCAAACACCAACATACCTGTCACATTAAAACCAGTGATTAGTTATGAACATGTAGTCATGAAGAAAGCATCTTGTTCAACAGTAGATATGTGTGTTAGACTTCACACTATGCTGCTCCACCTTAAGCATAGAAAAATCTCAAAGGATATACAGTATGGGCTCCATAATCTATAGCTAAATGTCAGGCTTTTCTGTTCACAGACGCAGATCTCAAGAAACGTGTGTCTCAGATTGACAAAGACGCACCAGCGAGAGTGTTACAGCTCAACAAAGCTCGAGGGTGATTCTCTGTAAAGCCAAGAGGCATCTGACTGACAGATCCTTGTTGACCTAGTATAACGCTGTCAATCCAGCCTCAGGATTCCCAAGATGATGATCTTCTTGCGTGACTATGTGTGTGTCTGTGAGAGAGTGTGTGTGTTTTGTTGCAAGACGATAATACCAAAGATATATGATCTGTGGTGCATTCAAGTGACTTTGTGTTTCCAGCAACGACCTGCTGCCGTGCTGTACTGTGAGTTGTACGGGGAAGTGGCTGGGGGTCATTTACATCAATACTACGCTTCAGTTGTTGGTTTATATGTACAAATAATGCAACAATTATAGTCTCAAAGTTTTTTTTGCATCAATTGACACCATGCACGTGCCAATGGAAGCAATGGGTCAGAGGATAGCCAATGAGGACCGACCAGGAAAGTTTGACCACCTTTGGTTTGATGGACACCAATGGAACAATCCCATATCGAGACCATCCAAATCTGATAGCCAATAGCCAGGGCTTTTCAATGACATGTGACAGGTGGGAACTGTGCATCATACAAATTGGGCATACCATTTTCGCAAAAAAGACTGAAAAAGGGGGTGCGTCTTCAGAGGTTAAATCATCTTTGCAGCAAACATAAACTGCATGAACTTCCTATGAAAGTGCAACCTCTCAAGTTTAATTTGCAGTGAACATTAGTTTCTTCATCCTCAGGTGGATGCAGCTTCACCTACATGAATGTCTGATCCTCCCACTAGTTCAAGTTTGAACCGAGGCGAGTATAATCTGATTGTGGATCAGACTGAAGTGCTATCTCCTCCGTCAGACAGCTGAGCTGTTTTACCTTTTCCCCTGTCGGGCTCTTGTCTCCTAATGGGCCATTGAGACACCGCTCGGCCTCCTCTCATCTCTTCATCACCCCGTTCATCTTCATCCCTGGCTCATGTAATTCCTCTATTTGTCTTCATCCCTGGGGCCTAGTGACCCTCCCCGAACCGCCATTCCCTGCTTCCCTAACAGCCTGCGAGGGAATTCATCCAATTACAATCAGCAGCGTGCAATTGGCTGATTAGATCATGGTGGGCAGGCTTGCTGTGTAACAATTTAGCAGAGGCAGCTCAAATCGGATTCCCTCGGCACTTCAAAGGCGTGAGACAATCCGTTAGGACAGTGCCACGGGCGCTGAGGGGGTGAGGAGGAAGGCGGGGAGCGGGGCAGGGCAGCCGGTGGCCGACAGGGGGGTTTGCTGGAAATTCAATCTAGAATGCCATAGCTTTGGAGGCGGGCCAGCCGCCTGTCACCGTCGCCATGCCAACCTGCGCCTAAGCACCCCCTCCCCAACCCCAACCCCCCGAGTCATGACCTGCCACGTGGCCGTATCACCACGGCGCAACATCAAATAGGCCTTATCTGTCCTTTACAATAGCTGAAATGAGGTTATCGTATTTTCAGATGTGTTGAGGATTTCATTTCGCTTATTTTCATGGCCGAGAGCATCTTCGCTGTATTCTTTTTGGTGTTTTTTTTCCCTCTCCCCAGTGTGGGTGCTGAAATGTTCAGCTGTTTTTGTAGTATTTCTGTGTTTTGTCATGGATGCCTTGAGAATTGGAGGACCCCCCTGGGATACAATGAGATGAACAAACTGAGAGGGAACAGTGTTATGAGCTTGTTTTCCTCAAGCGAGGTGTTGCATATGTTATAACTGTTCAATCAGGAGAGTAATATTTCAGCGATGAGTGACTTGTTGGTTTGATGCCACCTACCCACCTTCCTACCATCGCTTCCCCTTGTTTACATCGTCCGTGTCCCTATTTCTATCTCTTGCTTTTTTATTGCCGTCTTGCTCTCTGTTTCTTTATGATCTATGGCAGGGCTCATCTTCCCCTCCTTTTTTCCGCCCCGGACCAGCTGCTCTTCCCAAGGACTAGACAAGACCCCTTCCAATATGGTGTCACTCACCAATGTCTTTTATCTCCCCACAATAAATAATGTGGCAGTCAAACATGTGAGAAGTCGTACATACAAAGCCATCTGGTGGCCTGGGGTTGCAAGGCGGCTCTTTGAACTTGACATTCATAGTCTTCGACGCTCCAAACCACAGCAGTTAAAGCAGTATTACACATTTACTGAACCCTCCAAGTCAAAATTGGCCTCAACGTGAAGTTATTGATAAATCGGGTTGATCCAGCAGCTTTTTTCACTTATTTTAGTTAATGAACGAGTATGTATGTGTGAAACAGTCATCAGGCATGATGGAGCTGGTAGCCTTCATCTACTTGTTGATTAACCCATTTTCATGTGTTTTATCTTAGGTTTTATCTTGTGTTTAGTCTTTTGTTGTAGCTCAGTTTCTGTGGTCATGCCGTAGGGCCTGACTAATACCTGGAACAGTTATTACCATTCCATAAGGTGCTTAGGCAATCACTCCATCAGTTAAATAAGAGACATGACTACTAACCATGTGCTCATTTACAGAGATGTTTTTCGCTTGTTGTTTTTTTTCCCTCTTTTTTCTCTAGTTCCTCTACGGTGTCCCATTGTTCAAGACAATTAATTGTTTAGTAATTAGCATATCTACAGCTTGATTGGCGTTTTATCAATTTGATCCTCCTTTATAAGTAAGCAACAATTCTGACTCACTATGGAGAGACACATTGTGGGCTTGAGAGGACTTTACACCACTGCATTGATGGCACTACTGGTTGGTTGCAGCTATAGTGCCATTAAAGAGGAGCATTTTGTTCTAGTAAACACCCGTAAAGGAGCTTTGCTATGAACTCTGAGGCCGGGTGAATCTCCTGCTCCCTCAGCCCACCCTGCCTGTCATGATAAGTCTGTCATCTTTCACCAGCGATCAGTCATTGTGTGCCTCTACCATCAGCCTGCAATCTGATGTCATCTGGTGTTGTAACAATGAGAACTTCGAATGTGCCATCCAAGGACTTGGAGCCATCAAACCAAAGGAGTTAAAACATTCACACTGCTACTGAAGGCTTCTGAGAGCCTGCGATGACTGACAATTAAGAACCTCTCTATCCGGGTGCCATAAAATTCAAACCAGCAGAATTCTGGACATGACTTGATGTACGACGGTAATCCCCAGTGTCCGCTGTGGTTTCTCAGGTCAACTCACACGTTTGTGTAGATGTTTTGGGACATCTGGGATGCACAGCCGCACTACTGAACTTCAGTAGTTTGTCAGGGGCTCATCGTAGGCTCTGTTAAGGGTCTCTAAGGCCAGCTGGAATACCAGCTACAGCCTGTGCAGTCGTATACCAAAATGGGTTCAATCAGAGATCAACCAGCCGGTAATCATTCAGGCTTTAGATTGAGGTCTTGATGTTGGTGATTTTCAGGCAGGTTTGGTCTGTGACTTTTTGCATAAATTTAGGCCTGATAGAAAAGTTGTTTTTGGCTAAATGAGGGTGTGTTGGACACTTTGCATACTCTTAATAGACAAGTTGTAAATTGGGTAAGAAATGGACATACATTGAGATAAGGAGAGACATGCAAATGTAGTTATTGTAAGAAAAATGCTACAATCGTTCAAAGGCCCAGGAGCTTAGGCCCAGATTCTGTTCTATTAGGTGATAGTGCTGGGATTTCTGCGAACATGTCTTGGAGTAAAACAGCTATGGCCCATAGTAGCCTGTGTTAGCATGAGGAATAAAGTAGAAACTAAATCGGCTAACACCTTAGCATGTGGTTTTTGAGCAATGTTACAATACTACAATACAATACTACAACTGAGCTTTGAATTTGTAAAGAAAGCTCTGGGAAGCAACATGAGGAGGAGCCATGATACAGAGCTTTACACTATTACTAAAGTGCTGCTGCAGGATAGCACTGTGATATATGCGTCTATGGGATTTTACTTGTAAAGTATATATATGTATATTTACACCACTCAACACCCTATAATTTTAACTTTTAATGATGATTTGAATATCTATCAAAAACATTCCACAAAAAAAGATGTACACCATTGTGCCATGTTCAGCTTGTCTGAAAGCTGAGAGTGACAGAGAAAGCCACAGACACACACACACTGCTTGCTTAGATAGATATAAATTCACTCTATTTGAATCAATTTTCAATCACTGAACAGACCAGAGATGTGGGCTGCAATTTGGAAGTTTTAATGGTATTAAAATAACATATTTCAACTCACTATAATCATGCTTCTCCCTGACATCATCCCTCGCTATAAAGACAAACACTCTCACATTGGAGAGAGAAGCAAAAAACAATTGAATGATTGTGCAATAGATTCTTAATAAAAGTCACTTTGGTAAAGAGCGGAGCAACGTGGAGAAGGAAGTGTCCTGAGGTAAAGAAGAAGGCGGCGTTTTCAGTGTGTATGTGATACAAATACCAAAGGTCTTGTCCTGAGGTAAAGCAAGGTGGCCAGATCAGATGAGACATGTCCAATTACAGCCCACCCCCCTCCCCTTTCCCCTCTGTCTCCATCTCCCAATCCTTTTTTGTGCTCATTTTATCTTCTCAACTTACATACCTCCTCTCTTTTCAATATCACACACTCATTTCATCTGTCTGGATCTTAAGTTGACTTTGTCATCATGCATCTCTCATCTATCTCGGTGTGTAAATGGTGAGTTGGGGGGTGGTGTAGTGTGTTTGTGTGTGTGTTTTGGAGGGGCTTATCTATAAATAATTGCATGGGGGGGTGGACATGAGGGTTGGACTCAGTCTAATAGCACAGGGACAGGTGCCTGGGCTCACATTTCCCCTGGTGAAAGATCAGGCCTGCCACTCTCCCCCAAGGCTTCTGTCACACACACACACACACACACACACACACACACACACACACACACACACACACACACACACACACACACACACACACCCCACACACGCACGCACACAGACTTCGGGGATATATACAAATACATCTGTGCTGAATGCATCCTGTGCAGCACTGCCTTTTTTGCAATCATATAAACCACCAATCGAGTCACACGAGCAGTAACCTTCCATTCATTCTCACTTTAAATCGGTGTTGAGTTCCTTTAACTCCAGTGTATAAATGATCCGAACACCATCACCCCACTGAGCCATTAACAGCCAACAGGTGCTGCAGAACATTAACAAGAGTATAGCCTATACTCACACTTCACCTTCATGACTCTGGGTAGGATTATATGCTTTGATGCTGTAGGAAACGTCAACACACACACATATACAGTATACCAACCTGAGCCTAGCAAAATAAAAATGGGTTTTAAGTGAAAATAAATAAATTGAGCATTATTTGCAGCAGATGAACTTGTTGGAATGGAACTGGAAGAAAAACGGATTTGAACTGAGCCTGACTTTTTCTTAAAAAACATATACTTATAAAATGCTTTACCCAGAACTTGACAAGAAAGAAGGCGTTGTGGGGCCCTTTGTCGAACAGCTCCTTCAGGCCTCCTTTCTTCTCGGGGAACTTGTCGTAGATCTGCCTGACGTCCACCGACTCCAGATAGGGGTCGCTGTAGCTGGGGTTGGACTGGCCGATGTGCACAAACAGGTGCTTGTTGAACTGCAGAGAGACAAAAGCACATATCAGGGGGCGGAACGGAGCCAAAATCTCAAATGTCCCGTTTGCCAAATTTCCACTAAAGCCAAGTGCAAGTTGGGCACTCCGCAACATCTGTTGTGTTGGGCCTGCCGTGCCACTGCACAGTTATTGTACTATATAGCGTCACCTGTTTCGATGGTCCCACCCTGTTTCTTCCTTCTCGCACGGCTCATGAACATGTGACGTGCTGTCGTGTACTGTATACTCTCTGTGTAAATGCATCATGAGGTTCTTATTGTGTAAACTACAAATTTCAAGTATTAGTTTTTGTTTGAGTCATTTATTTCTGACATATTCTATTAGCATGTTTACATGATACTTGAATGATACTTGATCAGAATATAACTAGGCATCTGAAGTGTATGTAAACACTTTATTCTGATTAACCGGTCACTCAGATGATCACATACAAAAAAACATGACCAAACTTGTGTTTCTGAGGTCTTCTGAATACTGAAGGATGGACTGAAGTGTCTGCTCACAGTGTCTGGGTCCTGAGGTTGCTCCAGGAAGGAGGAGAACTCCAGCATTCGGAGCTTGGAGCTAGCGATACTTCTACCCTGCCATGGAGGTGCACCGGGAGACATGGACAGCCCTGCTGTGCTCTCATAACCTGGAGAATCAGAACCAGATCTGTATATTAGTATAAATGAACAACCATATAAGCCCCAGTCTTACTTTTCAGTTTTCCTACTATAAATGATAATAAATATGGAATATCTCTACAACCACTAAGGCTATTGTATTTAAACGTGGATAAAATATTGCATATCTAACATTGTGTTTTACTAGAAAGAAAAATACTTTTTTACAACTTAAAATAAGACCAAACATTCAGATCAATCATTAAACAGATAAGAATTCAAAGATCAATTATTTGAATTCTAAAGGAGCCAATTAAATAATCACACAAACAGCTCAAATCTAAATTAAATATTAAAATAGTGGTTAGTTGCAGTCATATTACTGATATTATATTAAACTATTATATTCATGATATATATTGATGCTGTAACAGTAACATTGTGTTTTACTACAGATAAAAATACTTTATTTAGTGTTGGAGCTGATTTCTACTGATTTATGAATAAAACTCAATGCTGCCACTGTATCAGAGGGATTTGGATTTTAACAGGTTAACAAATTGTTAAAAAAAAGGAAATGTGCAAATCTTAGCTCACTTATACACAAGGAAAAAGTAGAAAAATAACTAGAACAAAGGTGCAACAGTACACAGTTTGTAGAACTGTGCACATTATAGGAGAGGGCAGCGTGTGCAGAAATTTGAGTGCAACACAAAGTAAAAATGCAGAGATTTTGTGCTTTGCAAAGTCTCTTTGTCAACATGGCAGGAGAGGGAAACAGCACCCACCTGTTATGGGGGCCGGGCCGGACGCTTGCATGGTGTAACTCTGCTGGGAAAAGGGCTTAATGCTGGAGAGATGAGACAGACAAGAGAAGGGAGAGGCATGTTATGACCCCGTCTCACACACTAATTGGGCTGCCTGACCTCTAAAGACGCTGAATGCTGAATATCAGACAGCTGAAGACTTTATAATTGCCACTGATATGTTTCAATTTGCTCTGAGATTCATTCCCTTGATTCATCTGATGGTCGTCCAGCTAATCACATGAGAAATGACTGATATATAGCACCTCGGAATATAAAAAAGAGAGCGGTTACTCACTCTTCATGGCCTCCTGGCTGTCCTGGAAGCGCCCCGTGCCAGAACTGGGGAAGACGAGAGAGAAAAAAACTTTATTTACACAGTGCTACCTTAACACTTATTCTCACACAATTGTGTTTATTTCACATTTCACATTCAAATTTTCCATGAGAATTAATGGGAATAAATTCTAAATTATGGGGTAAATATATTTGATCATTTGCAACCCTAGTTATTATCATGTCATAAAGTTAAAACTTATCTATCTTTAGCTCCACATATTTGTGACACATACATGCAAAAAGACTCGCAATGACTCATTCATAAGGTCAAAAGGCATCTCAAATATGAAAAATACAAAGTAAATTGACAGAGGAGCAGCAATCACATGGTAAAAAAGGTAAATTTTGCATTGAAATTATATGTGTGTTAATATTTGAGGGTTGGGAATGATAATAATAATTGATATTAAAACATTTTTCTTACAACTTTGTGGCCTCGGCCAATTTTACTAGTGGTGAAACGTCACATGATGTGATGATATTGGGCCCAAACAGCATTTTTCCCCACATATGGTGGATACATTTTTCATGAAAATGCCACGATTTTATCTATTGTATACAATATCACAGGTAAAGCAGAGATTTACAATTACATTTTTGAATTATTATTTATCTAATCCCAGAACTGAAGTCTCTGGTGCACATGCTCTACATTTCTACATTCAGGATATGGCTTTTTTGGCTTCACTGCACCACTAAGTGTTTTTTTTTTTCTATAGAAAACCGTGTCTGGTTCTGTTCATATATCCACGTTCAGCTCGGGTTATTCTGTTTGAGATGAAGTGGGGTTTTTGGTCAGCGACTCACCCCACCAGCAGTGGGGTAGGCCGGCCTCGAGAGGCCCTGGAGCGCCATCTTGTTCTGGAACGCCGTGGGCGAGATGATCTGGGCCGAGGACATGGTGGCCATACTCTGCAGGGCCTTGTCTTTGGCAGCCTGGTCCTAAAAAAGCAAGAAAAAAGAGAGAGAGTGAGACAAACGGAGACGGATCACTCGCCGGACTCCTTTTAAGTCAACCCCCCCCCACCGATTCACCGGTAACACAAGCAGAGCCCTAAAAGGGGACGTGGAGGGCCGAGGCCAGCTTGCATCACCGGTGAATCCCTGCCAGACACACAGAGCAGGAGAGAAGGTGATATTACAGTCAAGGGCCTTTGGGTCAAGAGTTAAGTTTATTGCTTTGGCAGCGGCGGTTGCCAGTGATGACAAGCAGCTTCTGTTGGAGGTCATGCTGGAAGGCAGCAACTCAGGCAACGGGGTCGATATGTTAATATGATAATAGTTGGCGTCAAAAAGCGTCGAATGCTAAATGCTGTAAAAAATAGTTTTTGGTCTAATGTCATTCCAAAAAAAAACAAGTACAGTATTAGAGGTTGTTCTGATAGATTCTTACAAAAAACACAGATTCTCTCTTTGGTCCATTCCACTTCCTTTTAGATGATTGAAATAGATTCATCTATTCAAGTTGGACTTATCTCCCTAATTTATCTAGTTGAAAGAGACTAGAAATGATTTCTGTGATATGGTGGTCAACCTCTACATGCTGTAGGTCATTTTGTCTCCTTTAAATGTCCTTTTTTAAAAATGTTTGTGTGTTAGTTTATATGTTAACATGGTAACTGTTCATCTATGTTCTCTTGGGGGAGGAGGGGGCATCACTTATTATGACAATAATGTACTACTTATTATCAGAGAATTATCATGTATTCTATTCTAAAACTGGAGTGATGGTTGCTGGAAATGGGCCTCTATACACCTATGTAGATATTGATGCACCAAAAACCAGACATTTGCAGCTAGAATAGTCATTTACCACATTAGTAATGTATAGAGTGTATTTCTGAATAGTTTAAAGTTATCTTCATTGAAAAAAACAGAGCTTTACTTTCAAAAATAAGAAAAAATGGTTGAAAATTGAGCAAAATCTGGTCTTTTTAAATATCATGCTCTATTAAAATACATTATGGGTAAGTGGCTGTCCATTGGCTGTCAGTGTTGGATGAGACATCTAACCTTATGTATATCTATGGATAATATAGTGTGCTAAAACCAACAGCGAATAGGAAAGTGGGACAGAAGTGATGACATCACAAGACTTTGCAGCTAGAATAGTCATTTACCATATTATCGATGTATAGGGTGTATTTCTGATTAGTTTAAAGTTATCTTCATTGAAAAAAACAGTGCTTTTCCTTCAAAAATAGGGAAATTTCTGTGACCTCAAACTTTTGAACAGAAGGGTATATGGAAAAAAATAGATTAAATTTGGAGATAGCTAAATAAATAAATAAATAAAGGTCTTTCCTGTGCTTTACTGTAAAGTGATCCACCTCTTGTTCGTGAATCCACTCCTTCAGCAGTTTCCAAACCACAGAGGACTACAAGCACTCGCCGCCCAGCCCTAATGGGCAAGGCCACACAGTGCATTCTTCTTCCCAGAACTGGCGAACACAAGGGCATAGCTGGAATATAGGGGGGTACATGTGGTCAGGATCTCAGTTACACCAAAGACGTATTTAAAAAAGGCCTGTCGCAGAGGCCAACCCTGTGACCGGTGCCGGGCCCTGCCAGCTGAACCCTCGTGGCCACCGGCCAAGGTGAGAGAGAGTCCTGTTGCCTCCTGTGACTGGGAGTATGTGGATGAGAAATGCAAACTGAGAAAGTGCTGGGGGGACAGGGATGTGTAAGCTCTCAACAAACCACACAGGAAAACTTTTATTGAGGCACTTACCGAGCATAATACCTAGAGAAGGAATAATGCGGCGGATTAATTTGTTTCTTGACAAATCACGGCCCGGGTTCATCTCGCTCATAATCGCCCCGGGCTTTACCCAAGTGTGTTCACAATTCATCGAAATGTGGCAGCCTCCCCATTTAAAACTAGCATCAATTAGGGAGTCCAATTAAAATAGCCAATGGTTTGTGCTTTTGTGTTAATGGAATGCGAATACATGGCGGTAGGGGGGCCGCAAATGTTGAAACACCTTAAACAAAACATGAAACTTCATTATAAGAGGGAATAATATTGGGCTAATAATGTTTTCACCCTCTTTCCATCCGCCGCTGCTCAACTTGATTAAAAACACGATAATAACCTCATCCAAATGCAGGCACCATGGTCTGATAGAATATAAAAAGCCGTTCTCTCAAATAACATAAAAAAGGCAAACACACTAATCACATGCTTAATTAAGCAAGGACCTTGCTTTATCCCAGGTAGCCTGAACAGAGGAAAAACTGTTTGCAAAATCCCTGCAGCAAGGATAAGACACATGATTATGATTTGACTCTCCTTTATAAAAGCTCAGAAATGAAATAGATAAGGGTTTGACTCACGTAGCGTACCTTCAGCTTCACCTGGATCTCTCTGGCCTTCCGTCGCGCTAGAACCTGAATGTGACTGGACACCTGGAAGACAACAGACAGCGGATGAAGTTAAGATCTGCATCTACTGCATGCAAAACACTTCCAGCTGAATCAGTGGACATGATGGTTTAATGATTAGCAGCAGCGCTTTACAGCGAGAGGGCGGTGGCATAAAGGTTAATCCTTAAACAATGCCCAGCTCCCTATGGGGCCTCGAGATGTAATTCAGTCCTTCTGTCAGTTGATCTGTTCAACAATTTAGTCTAAATCCAGTTATAAAAACATGGTCTGCACATCTTCAGATTACGACGGCAAATATACGACAAATATTAAAACCTAAAAGGAAGCTCACACCCCAAAAAATGGACGTTTTCTAATAAAAGTTAATGTTGAGTTTTTCCAAATGTAATTTCAAACAGAATTCTATTCATCTCCGCTGATTTTATAGGTCAATACAAGCAGGGATAAACACAGGGAAACGTCTTCTTATAACAGATGGATTCTTCCTTTATATTCTTGACAAATCTGTTTTCCATTTTCCATTAACTAGAATATAACAGGACAAAACAAAATGTAATATAACAAAAAAAACATCAAAACATCATTAATTTCCTTTTCATTAAATATTAGGCAGACACCACTTATACGCTCATAAAGATATATACTACTCACAATAAATTAGGGATATTGTTATTACATGAGTGCTTTTTAGATTTGGTTGTAATTTTAATGAAATAAGTAGAAGTTCCCTTTGATATTACTAATAATAAATAAGAAAAAAAAACAAATCTGCATTAGTTTAATATCCACAGAGTTTCTCACAATATCTCTAACTTATTGTGATGTATGTTGCTTTAACTGTTTTGCTGTTGGCTATATTACACTCAGGTGTAATATACTTTTTTTTA
Organism: Lepturacanthus savala; assembly: GCA_030544235.1. Taxonomy (NCBI): domain Eukaryota; kingdom Metazoa; phylum Chordata; class Actinopteri; order Scombriformes; family Trichiuridae; genus Lepturacanthus; species Lepturacanthus savala. The sequence continues at coordinate 33,094,936 of CM060465.1, forward strand.
TTATTGTATATATTATAACACTAAGGAATGGGCAGAACCTAATAAGCATTGCCTCTTACTTCTTCTCGAACTTACCATTGTGACATTTAATAAATGTTTTAGATTTCATTTCATGAAAATCTTCTGTTGCAATCATTATATTATTTTGTTCAAGATAAAATAAAGATCAAATCAGGACACAGATATTATGTGATATTTAATAAGTGTTTTTGAATTTATTTCATAAAAATGGAAACCTTACATTGCTATCAGTTTCTGAGTTTTTTAAATTTCATTTTGTTCAAGGTAAAATAAAGATCAAATCACAGAGAGATAGAGATCAAATCAGGACACCGATTTCATTGTGGTATAATATAATGAATATTAGTGCTTAGCCCCAGATTTCTTTTGTGTTACAAATACAAAAATCTTACAAGTTAGATGAATTTTTCATATTTCCAGTGCCCATTTGAACACCATTGTTTGAACTTTCTGAACTATTTTCCATCAGTTTGTGGTCATCTTGCTGCTGTTGAACCAGCAGGTGTCCCTCTCTCCCTCCAACCTGTCCCACCGTCTGCCCCCTTCTCCTCTCATCCCCACTCATCTCTCTTCATTCCCCCCATCGGCTCTGCCAGACGACTTAGCGGGGACCCTCTCATTCCGCATTCATCACTGCCCATACATCAGTACTTCCATATCAGATACCATAGTGAGGATAAGTTCTAAATCCCCCCGTCCATCCCGGCCTTCAGCCTCCCGTCCAGATCGCCTTATTCCCCGGCTTCTTTCCTCTTATAACAAGCACCAGAACCATGAGGCACTGAAGAAACAACACCGACACCTGATCCTATAGCATCTGTGCGTTGGGCCGTGGCCCTAAATCAATCGTCATCTGCAGCCTTTCCCGGGCCGGGGGGGGGGGGTCGGGTAGGGGGACCCAGGCTGTCAGGACATCACTCAACAGGACAGGACTCTGAACGGGTTCAAAAATAGGGGCCGCGTCAAGTGGCATTTACAGAAGACTCACCTGCTTCCTGGTCCGCGTCTTCCCAGTGCGAAGCTTGATGTAGCGTGCAATCAACTCATTCCGTCCTGCAAGGGTCCAGAAAACATCACAATTTGTTAATTGATGTGATTATTAAGAATTTTGATATTTTGATATTAAACTATGCTGCATTTTCAGGAGCTTTAAGAAAGTCTGAGGAGATTAAACACATAAAGATATGCAGGAGAACCACACACAGGGCTGGATGGTTTAAAGAAAAAGTTGAATTGTGATTTTTCTGGCAGATATTTAGATTTTATTCACAGTTTTCTTCAAATAATGTTTCAGTGCACAACAACATGTATAATGCCATTACTCAAATGCAAAAATGAAAACTAAAGTCAAGAATTCTAATTTCAAAACATGTTGTGCTTGAGCAACAGAACTTATTACAACTGAAGAACTAAAAGTAGAGCAAAATAAAGGTGAAGGTCAGGGAGGCGGCATATACGTGTAGAATAGCTGATGAAAACTAAACCCGAGTTAGGAAAGTGTTTCCTTAAATCAGGGTTTTTGATCTAAAAATTATAGATGATTCAGGCCTAGAATCACACCAAATAAAACCAAAAGTTTAAGAGCTTAAAAGCTAAGAGATTTTAAAAGGCTAAATTTGGCTGTGATGCACTTGAAGTGGAAGTGAGGGATTGACGCCTTTTCTAGGGTGTGGAGGAATTCAAACGTTTCTAATCTCCTCGCCATCAGCTTGTCTGGCCAAACCAGACAGCACGAGAGGGATGAAAGACGAAATAAACGCTGCATGTTCTCCATCATTCTGTGCACGTATTAATATAAATAACCGTGCGCTGCAGTCGCTGAAAGTCGCTAAACGAACGGCTTAAGCTCCCGTTTGTGACCGCATCTGCGTGTCCGGGAGTTTGCATGCGAGCACGTACAGCTGAGTGTGCAAACACACGTGCCCCAAGCCAGAGTCAAGGCTGTCAAGTGTGTCAACGCTGAAAAACTGCGAGGGTAAGTATATCACTAAGTATATACATCTGTCTGTGTGAGAGCTTGCATCAGTCTCACACACACACTGAGCCGGTGTGTGTGTGTGTGTGTATCCGTGCACTGTCACCGTTGACAGACAGGTCACATTGGCAGAGCAGGTGGAGGCCTCAGCCATGCGATCCCTGCACCGGACTCGGGACAGACACGGCACAGGCAAGTGACCAAAGGGGGCCCAGTCTGCTGAGGCTGCCAGGCAGCTGGCGTGTGTGTCAATGTTTATGGAATATGCCTTTACGCCCGCAGTAAATCTTGGGCTCGTTCCCCCCTCATCCAGAGTTTCTGGTTACAGCCGGGGGCAACGGTCATGTGGCTTTTTTCACCCTTTCCTTCCAAACCTCCTGTTCAGTGATTAAGACGTACAATGCCATGTTTTGTCTTTTTTTTTGCGGTGTAATTCATGGAAGAGAACGCTGTGAGGTTGTAGAGCTTTGACATGAATTAATAGGGTATAGATGCTGCTGTCTGCACAATCTAAGATGGACAGCGAGAGCTACGGTATTTTACACTTACAGTACATGCATATCTATCACTTTAGATTAAAAACCATGATTTAACACAGCGATCTTGAGATCATCAAAGAGGCGATTTTTTCGAACATAGGTTTTGTTTTTATCAACTATTTTTACACGTGCTGCTTTAACCACTTAAGCCCCAGACCTATTTTTTATTTTGCTATAAATAATAATAAATATGGAATATCTCTATAACAACAAAGGTTATTGTATTTCTGTGATGCTGGTAAATGTTGTGCATTGAAACTTCATTTGAAGGAAATATCTGCCAGAAAAATCACAATTTAATTTTTTTCTTAAAATCATTCAGCCCTAAAGCATACTACTTTTTACTGGTTACAGATAGTCAACATGTGCAAATAATAATTAAAATAATTTATTGAATAATAATTCTAAATATTCTCTGATATTGATAATATTGAAATCTACACTTATTTGATGAATTGCTATAATGTGGGGATAATGTCAAAAATGTTGTATAACCCTAAACACTTGGTACCAGATCATTTAACTCTCTTAAAAAGGTTTTAAATATTAAATACTTAATGTAACTTTTTCATTGTCAAAAAAATCATTCTGTATTATTTTTGCAATTTCAAATGACATGAAACTAACATGAAAACAAATTCTATATTTTAAGAGACCTGATTAATGCTTTTAAAACTATATTTTAAAATGTTTGTCACTGACCCTAATAAATAATCACATTATTGGTTCTCACTTTTAATGTAAAACCAACATCAGTTCAGCTTTGAAGCTAAATTGGTGAACATGTTAAACATTAAACATGTGACAGTACAGCTTCACATACAGAGTTGCTATCGAGGCTGTAGACGCCTGGTCTTGTTTGTCTAATTAATTATTTAATTTCAGAAAATAAATCAATTGAATTTTCATCTCAATCAATCAATCTACAAACAGCTATTAAGAAAAGAGAAACACACACATGAGATCAGTTACAGAGTGAATCACACAACTTTCTCACTCAAAGGAGACACACACACACACACACACACACACACACACACACACACACACACACACACACACACACACACACACATGCGCACACACAGACATACAACAGTTTCATAGACTTTGCACCACCTCTTAAACACGGCCATTTTTCCTTTGGCACCACATCTCCATGTGAATTAACACAGAGATCAGTCACGACACACAACCTGGTACAAACCCGTCAGATTTTCCCTCACATAGTGATGCTTGGGTCAGACCTCACAACTCTCCACAAACCGGCCAATCGGGTGACCCCGAAAGGCCAAAAAAACGGAAACCCGAAACCTGGCTGAACTCTATCAGAAATTTCATCAGCCAATAAAAGTGATCAGATTCTGCGCGGAACGCAAACCATCCTTTCTGCCCTGCTCCTTGTGTGAAAACGGCCACGGAGGTGTCACGTCTTGCAGTTTGCACATGAGTTTAGTGGTTTAATAGCTTGGGTCATCGCGTTTAAATAAGACGTTACTCATGCTGGGATCTAAAAGCTCTGCAATGAGGTTTCAATGAAGAAAGTACATGTGGTCAGAGCAAAGGATTCCAGTTCATCATGTTTTTGTCTTTGTCACTATATGCTGTTTTTGTTATACTAATATACTTCTGATAAGGAAGATTATTATTATCATTGTTATCTGGCTGTAGAACTGAAAAAGTCAGTGCATTATCTTAAAATAAGGTAAATTTGAGGTATGATGTTGCTCTGTTGGGCTGCAACTAACGACTATTCTAATAATCAATAGTTGATAGCAAACTGATGATCTTTGGGTTGTAGACTGTTTGGACAAAAAAAGACATTTTAGGTGGAATTTTTCAATTTATTAACCAAAAAATCTAATAATCTTTTCAACAATCGATAAATTAAACCACTATTAAAGCTTTACTATGGTGAAACTCAGATTTGTTAAGTGAATATGTGGAACCATGTGGACATTTTCTTCTTTTAATCAAATTGATTAATCAATTATCAAAATGGTTGGTGATTAATATAATAATTGGCAACTAATTAAATTAATTCATTATTAATTGGCGAATCGTTGCAGCTCAGGGTCACTAGGGTTTGGTTTTCTTTGATAGTAAAACAAATTATATACGAAGTAGTTTGAGCCCACAGCATGTTGAGCATGTTGTAGGGCAGCATCTAACAATTTATTATATTTTATTTTGATAGTCAAATAATCTGTTGATTATTGAAACAAATAATTGATTGGTCTAAAATGTTAATCACTCATTCTAAAAAGCTGAAGACAGTCCACAACTCAAAAATCATCAATTTACTATTATAGAAGACTAAAGGTACCAGAAAATAATGAGATTTGAGGCTGGAACCAGAGAATATGGACATTTTCTTCTTAAAATGAACTCAAATCAATTATAAAAATAGTTGGCAATTAATCGATTAATGACTTAAGTGTTGCAGTGCTACGGTTTTGTTCCCAAACCTGAGTAATTGGTAATCCACAACTATGAAAAACACTAATTATCCTTTACTCCAATTATCAACTTTAAAATAAATATAGCCACACTATGTAGGAAGTGGAGATTTCAACAGAAAACTAGAATTTGACAGCACTTAGAAATGTTCACTAGTATGACAAGGCCACGTTATCAATGAAAGAATTGATTTGAAGAGCAAAAGGAGGAAAACTGGTCGAGATTTGTAGACTAAAGTCCTGTCTTGAATGCTGTCTACTTCAGTTTATACATGAAGTTTTAACACACACACACACTCTTCATTCGAGGCATTCATTCCATCTCAATCTTATTTTCTTTTCAGGGCTGTAACTCCTCAACCGTTGAGTGTTTATCAGGAGGTGCACTCGCCAGCCGATTGTTTGAGTCCCTCATTGCATACTTCTTTAATTCCCCAAGGATTAAGAAAGTGTTCCACGTTTCCGAGCAATCAAACTCTCCAAAAAGAAGAACGGGAGAGGGGGTGAGGTGTAGGTGGGGGTTGAGGGGAGAGCTTTGTCAAAGTCCTTGCAGCGCTTGATCGCAAACGAACAATTTAGTTGCCTGTCTCAGAGTTCCTGTTCCAGGCTAATTTATCTTTCTGGAAACTTCAGTGTGTACAGTAAGATGTACGTAGCGTTTTTTTGTTTTTTTGTTCAAAGCAGCAGACACAGATGCTTGAACAAGCCTCTACAGCTGCAAGAGATTCAGAAAAAAAATCTGCCTTTTCACTCTGGGAGCCTTTGACACTTTGAAATCCTGTTGAGGATTTGCGGGGCTCAACTTGGTGTCAAACTTGATCAACCTGTCAACCTCAGCACAAGCATGAAAAAACACAGAAATTAGCATTGCACCGATCTTCATTGAAAACGCTAACATGCACATCTTGCGGAAGGTTTTCGTCATTCAAACGGCGATCGTCTTTCATCTTATTCTGACTCTAACGCAGCAAAGGACAAACTGGTAGTATCCCCCCCCCATTCAAAATTAGCCAGTATGTATTTGCAGGCATTAAACAGCTTCATTGATGGGCTGTCAAAGAGTCTTCGCTTCATGTTCTCGTATCAGATGCCCTGCCACTCCTACTGCCAGAGGGCTCGGGGAAGGGCCCATCAAAAATACCCTCCAACACACCCATGAGATCAGAGAGGGGACTCAGTCACACAAAGATGAGATCATGAGATCCAATGGGAGCAGCACAGACAGGGAAGCAGTGCCAGCCAAGGCTGCAGGAAAGTCAGTAGGAACATTATACCAGCGGCCGCTGCTCCGCAGTTTGATGTTGTTTATCACGCTGCCCGCAGTCACAGACTGAGGGAGGGGGGTGAAATCTGACTCTGGAAAAAATTCTTAAGGCCACGAAAAGTGACCGACCGCAGAGGCGGAAAAAGTCCAGGGTGTTGCAGAGGTCAGGGGACGCTGCCGGGTTGGGAAACTTGGGCAAAAGTATCACAACTTGTGGGTTTTGAGGAGGTATTTCTGTAGATGCTGGTTCTGAAGTACCATGCTTTGATTTAGTTTGATTAAATCTTCTTGTTTGGTGATAGACCAGCATCCAAATGTCATCATAGCACATCCTGCGGCTCCAATCAAACCCACTGATGATGTATTTTTTTGTGAAAAGACGCTGATGTTGATGCTGTGTTACTATCAGTGTTGGGCCAGTTACTTCAAAACTGTATGGCTCCTCTGTAAATGTTAAATTACTGCTGCTATTTCAGGAAGTGGACAGTTATTTAGGTGTAGAACACAAAGTGGATTTGTCTAGGATGTTCTTGTAATCCTTATGATTTACAAACGTTAAGTAATGAGTGTGTGTCCATCTGGAGAATGTGTTGTCTGACGTTTTCTGCAGATTCACTCATCTCCATCTTCTGTCTGATGAGCCAAAAGGAAAAGGAAGTGAAACATTTTTTGTGCAGATATTTCACTGCTGCTGATCTTGAAGTGATTTTAGCAAATTTGTATGAAAATCACTTCAATCCAGGTAAAAAAAACATCTGTACCGAGTAAAATATTGCCATTTTTTTTCCTGTAATGCCTTACATTACTGTGTTACAGCAAGAATCAATACATTACAGTAATTTATTACTTTTGTAATGTGTTACTCAACACTAGTTGACAGAAAAGAGGCAGACTATAAAACCGCAAAATGAATAAGTTAATAATAACAATAGTTAATGAGTTGTAAGGCAAGTTTCCTTCTAACACTGAGTGTAAAACAATTTATAGCGATTTGGACATGTTTGATCCTTAGAAACACAGACTGGCTCGCCTCCTCTTCCTCCTCAGACTGGTGGAGGTCAGCAGGAGGTGGTCTGGGGTTTTTAGCAAAGGCCGCCCCCGGTCGTGTCCTTTTCCCCAAAGTCAATGGTCCGGGCCTCCTGTCATAAATCTGCCCTTCTCCAGTGAAGGGCTGCGGTCATCGTCAGGCCCGGGCTGATCTCTCCCCTCTCGTCTTCCCTCTCGGCTCGGTGCATTCCTCGCATTCCTGTACCCTGACTGGTCCAGATCGGTTCTCGCATCTGCTGCTCCGACATCTCCCCGCGGGTCCATGTCCTGTTTATTTGTGTGCAACAGCACCGCTATGTAGATAAACTCATCCGGATAATGAGGAATCATTTAAAAAAAGCAGGCCTGCTATAGTCTAAAATCCTCAGAATCAACACCTGACTGATGATCCCTGCACAACAACACTCGCTGAAATGTGTGCGTCGTAAATCTGCCTTATAGTACTTATAATTAAATTAGACCCGGTGTGTGAATGTACGTTTTGTGGCTGTGTGCCTGACCTGCCGGGACACATCTGCCGGCCATACATGTTCCGTCCTCAGCACATATGCTGAGTCTGCTCAGGAAAAACAAAGGTCACATTTAGGCTGCAGGAATGTCTTGGTCGGGTGTTATTTCCCCTGCGATGGAAGCCTGGATGCAGCCTGGAGAAAAAAGGAGCCTCTATGTCCAAGTCTACATACCGACCAGACAAGAACAGTGATGGTGATGCAACGACCTCGCTGAGGTTGTTACATCACCGCCGAGAATTTATGATGTGGCTGAAATAGAAAGTGATACGACATGTTTATTTGGGTTTAAATTGGGAAAAAAATCTCTGGAAAACAGAGTCTGTGTCTGATATTTCTAGGAAACATTCAAGAAATTATTAGGAAGTCATTAGCTTATAAAGAAATAAGTGTCACGTCACTTAACATCTATGAAATTATTAGGAAGTTATTCCTTATTAAATAAAGAAGTGTCACCTCCCTTTCTCATAACATCTATGAAATTATAAGGAAGTTATTAGCTAATAAAGAATTCAATGTTGCCTCCCTTATATTCAATTTATATGAAATTATTAGAATGTTATTAGTGTCACTTCCATTTCTCCTGCTCAGTTATTCACTCAATTACTATGTAATTATTAAGAAGTTAAGTTAATTGAAATTAAGCTTTTAATTATATGAAATTATTTGTCGGCTAATTGACTAATGCAAAATTAAATGCCACCCCCCTTTCACTCAACATTTATGAAATTAGTTATTTAGTTAGTTATTAAGTTATTAGCTAATAAGGAATTAAGTGTCACTTCCCTTTTACTTTACATCTATGAAATTATTAGAAAGTTATAACTTAATAAGGAATGAAGTATTACCTCCCCTTCACTCAACATGTATAAAATTATTAGAAAGTTATTAACTCATAGGAATTAAATGTCATCTCCTTCATCTATGAAATTATTAGGAAGCTAATAATGAATAAAGTGTCACTTCCTTTTCTCCTGGTCAATTATTCACTTAACTTCTATGTAATTATTAAGAAGTTAAGTTAATTGAAATTAACTTTTTAATTCTACGAAGTTATTAGCTAAAAAGAAATCAAGTGCTTTCACCTTCCTTTCATTGAACATGTAGGAAATGATTAACTAATAAGGAATTAAATGTCACCTCCCTTTCATCTCAGGTTGTGACAGCTGTCATTCGTTCATGCAGCAGAAACCACAGCTTCCTCTCTGGGTGACTCTCACACTGACAGCCCGGTTTTCTTTTTCCCGTCTGATCCAAATCTAAAGTTTGCTCTTGATTTCTGACAAAGTATAGTATGACTGACCGAGGAGTAAATTTAACACATGTCATGTCATATTAACACAGCCCTGCCGCGCGCATCTTCCCAATTACCCAGATTTATGCTGAGACAGTTTGCGCCGACCTCAATGTATGTTAATCGCATAGAGAGATCAACACGTGTCTGACGCGTTTGGATCCTTCTCACTTCCACCTTGCTGATGTGACGCGTCCAGATCGAGTGACAGTGACAGCTCTGTTACATGGATGGTCACCAGTCACAGCGTGATACAGGACAGAGAGAGGAGGACGGTCAGGAGCGGACTGGTGGAGATGGAGCGGCCAGATTCCAGGAGTATCAGCAGGGGTTTCCTTGAAAACCCTCTAGAGTATCTCATACCAGGAGAGCCAGGGAGTTGGAGTCAGGACTAAAGGGGAGAGGGGTCAGGTTCATTCTGCTGCTCATGTGACCCCACTTCACCCAGGTTCACTAATCACCCAAAACTATTTAGCTGATAAAAAAAAAAGCTAAATACACAAGACAGCACTTACAATGCAAACAGTGAAATCTTAACAGGTGAAAATATCATGTTTTTGATACAATTAGGCCAATAATGAGTAGAATTGCACTGGATGATCATTTTCATTTATTTAATTTTTTTGTAGTGATTAAAAAACATGGTTATATTCATCAAAGTGAATATAGAAATAAAGTGTCATCTGGACATCTGCATCAAAACTCAGTTATTAAATCTAAATAAACCTGTTCATTTTAGATGTATTTACTTTAAAATCACCACGGTGATTTCTTTCAATGAGGAAAACACAAGTTCACACGTTGCTCTTTTACTAGATTTTAGTTAATTTAAGTTCAACTTAATCTTTTTAAGAAAATTGTTGTTTTGTTTTCTTAAAACAAGACCAAATTAATCCAAAACAGGGTGCAATAAGATGATTCTTCTCAATATTGGATTAATTGTACCAAAAAGAAGATATTTTTACTTGTTAAAGTTTGCATGTGTGAACTTGAGAAAAATTGAACTTGATGATTTTAAAGTTTTACAACAAAGGTTATTGTACTTAAAGATATCAAAAGAAATGTGAGGTGACTACAGAAGAGTCAGAATGTTACTGGTCAAATATAGTTAAAATATAGAATATTAAAAAAATAAATCTAACATTGGGTTTTACTATCGATAAAAATGCTTTATATAAAACTTAACAAGACCAAACTGACCCAATACAGAAAGAAAAACTTGAAATAAGATAAATTATCACAAATGTAAAGTTCAATGATTAATAAGATAAGAAGTTAAAGATCAATTATTTGTCCATAAAATCCTAGAAATCCCACTGAGGATCATTCCAGAACATGAAGAATATATTCTGTAAGATGTTTAAAAAGGAGACAATTAAATAATCACACAAACAGCTCAAATCTAAATTAAATATCTAAATAGTCTCTACTACTGATATTATATTAAACTATTTTCTTATTGTATTGATGATGTGGATATTGATGATATATATTGATGCTGTAACAGTAACATTGTGTTTTACTGCAGATAAAATACTTTATTTAGTGTTGGAGCTGAGGTTTTCTACTGTGATTTATGAATAAAACTCAATGCTGCTGCTGCATCAGGAGGTTTAGGATTTAAACAGGTTAAATAAGTCAAAAGGTCAAGGTCAGCGGCGAATCTCTCACTTTACTGACAGAGTTGGTACCCGGGTGTTGCTTTCCGCTGACCTTTACATCACATTCTTAATGAGAATCATAAAACATTTCACCCGCTGCCCGAAAAGAAAACGACAATGTGTTGACATGTTGCACAAGCGAAGCTTAGTGGGAGCGTGATTCAGTGTGTGGGCATGCTTTATTCATGCCACTACTGAACCAGGCTTTGTTGACTTCATCCACTACACTAACACAAGAAAATCTCTGCTTTTTTTTTTTACCCCCAATCTAAATGTGAGAAAAGTGCTGCTCCCTGCAGATGTTTAGGAAGTCGAGTGTGACGAAAGCAAACAGCTGCACAGACGCATCGCTGCTAAATTAACCCATTTAGGCCTAAGAGCCGCTAAGTCTATGACTGTCATTTTATACTTAACCCATTTTATAAAGTTTTCATGCATAGAATTATATTAGTTGAATCACAATTATGTTATGCATCTAATTTTTCCATTTTGTGCCATTTATTTTACAGAAAACAGCATTTTGCCGTTTGCACAAATCTGCCCATTAACAAAAACCTATTTATCCCATGTACAAAATTATTTTGGGGTGGATTATTCTAGAGACCTGAATGATTAAATAGATATATACATGTCAGGGTTGAAAATCATAATAATCTAAATAAAATAACCGTTTCTGGGAGGGGTTTTCTCACCATGTTCTTAGGAGGATTTAAACTTAAATTATTACTTAAATTATTTTTGTCTAAGTTGTCTACTATCATGAATAAAACGCTGTTTTAGTAACATTTTTTATTCTTATTTTAAGCATAAAATTAATTTCACAGACTTAAACGCTCATAGGCTTTAATGAGGTAAAAATAAAACAATTGCAACAGCGGCGAATAAATGACAAATAATATAAAAATGAGGGTGAAATGATCGTATTTCCAGTCCCACATTCTTCTAGTAAAAGCTGTCAGCACTTTGGTTTCCATTACACTACAAGTTTGGGTCTGTTTTTCCATTATTTGCAGCGTGAGGCGGCCGGCCCGGACCACAGGGCACGTCTCTCACTGGGAGCCACACAAGGCAGGAAATGTTTTCCTTGGCAGATGCATGTCGAATCACCGCCGGAGCACATAACCGCCGCAATATCCGTGACACCGTCCCTAATAAGCGAGCTAATAGGTCTGTTGAGTAATGGGCAGCGAGGGCCCAGGCCGCTATGTGCTGGGCATTATGGGAAAAAATGCTGCGAATGTATGCGGAATATGGGGTAAAAAACATTCCATTCAATTTGAGAATTTACAATGGATAGGAGCGCGCATTCCTCAGCGTTTTCACTGCTCGGAGACTCAATATCATATTGTTTAGCTGAAAGAATGGCATTCATTCTTCGGAGGGGAATTCAACCTAAAATTCAGAGTATGTTGCTCTTGGCCGCGGGCAGACACGCGGCTGTTTTGCCGGTTTTGTTTTGTCTGTGTGTGTCCGTATTTAGCTCGAAATAACATTTTGAAAAAACCTCGCCGTGTTAGAAGATATTCTGGGCTGATATTTGATTTGGCTACCTGATTTATGACCACCCATCAGCGCTTTAACAGCATTAACAACGCTAAAGACCTTCACAGCGGCTTCGCATTGATTGCTCGGGGATGGCGATAAAAGGAAAAAGGAGAGGGAGCGGCGGGGGCAACGAGGGCAAAGCGGGCCACGCACCGACCTGGTCTTGCCTTTTCTTTTTTCCTCATGTCGTATATCTGGAGTCAGGTTGAACTCATAGAGCAGCTGGAGGTGAATTTTTAAAAAGGCGCGACAGGCCTGCTGCAAGAACAAAAGACGAGAGTTGTTCTGAGGTCTGAACAGACAGCTCTGGAAAAGAAAAGACCTCTAAATTGTTTTTTTCTGAAAACAGCATCTCTACATGTATTTCAGCCATTTCTGTTGAATTCCATCACATGCACATCTCATTCTGCTTAAAGAGGAACCAGCAGTGGAATAAAGTCACAAAAGAACAATGGTAAAGATTTTGGAGAGGGTAATTGCACCAAATATTGATTTCTGAACTCTTCTTAAGGGTAAACATTAGTATTATGTTGTTTTAAAATTAATTTGATCTTGTTCAAGCTTTGAAAACAGCATTTTTTTGTTATTTTCACCATTTGTCATTTTCTGCAAATAAATGCTCTAAATGATAATACTTTGTTTGAAATTTAGAGGAAATGTCAGTAATTTAAAGACTCAAACTAAAATATTCCTTTTACCCAAACACATACCTATAAGTAGTAAAATCAGAAAAACTGATAATTTTGGAGTGGTCTCTTATGTTTTTTCCAGAGCTCCGTGTGAAAGTTAAATCACAGAAACAGCAGGGACAGGGATGAAAATCTCATTTCATTTATGGGGGGACAATAAACAGTAAATAAAAGAAAATAAAAAAATACTATGCTACCAGACTACCATTATAATCTTCTTCTCTAACACTACTTTGCAACTTGCCTTGCAGGTTTGTTGTCATATGCAATAACAATTACTTCTTCGTTTTTCTAAAAGAAAAAAAATTGATATAAAAGCTATGATTTTACAGTTAGGTGGGAAAAGGAGGCTTTTAGTGCTGAAGGACACACTTTAAAAAAAGAGGCTGATTTTGGACAAATTTTGGACAAAAGAACAAGTGGTGTGATAAATGACTTACTAGCTTCTACATATTAGTTTAAGTGGTTTCTTCTATTTAGCTAGCTACGAGTTGACTGTCAAAATTTCATGGATGTATTATAAAACCTGGATAGGGTACCACCTCAGCAGCACACCATTTTTTTTGTGTTTTCCCTAGTGGCCACCTGTGGTACTGCAACAAAAAAATACACCAAAATGCATTTTTCACATAGACCACAATAGAAGAGAGAACAATAAAGAACCTCTGGTTAACAATTGAAATTAAAATTAAAAACACTAAAACCACAGATTCAAAATTAAAATTAAAAATAAAATTAAAAAAAAGTTAAAAAATTCTATTAAAAAAAATCTATTAAAAAAAAAAATAGAATGGCTTTAGGACGGACTTAAGTCAGCTCCCATCGTTCACTCTTTGAACTGTTTTGTTTGCAACACATCACTAGCACAAAGCCTCCTTTACCTTTCACACACACACACACACACACACACACACACACACACACACACACACACACACACACACACACACAGTGAGGACAGGTGTCAGAGTCCTGCCGAGGCCTCTGGGGCCATGCAAGACATCACTGCCCACCTTGGTGTTTATTTGTCCCCTCCCTTCTCCCGTCCAGGCGCTCAAAGGGTAAACGTCTATTCTGGTTTAGGGTTACAGCCGAGCTGCCTTGAACCCTCCGGGCTCTCGAGCGCACATGCCATTCCTGGCGGGCCGACGCGCTCCCTGGCGCGCATCACCTGCCCCTGACCCCCGCGGGGAGGAAGGGGCACCTCATAGCGCCTGCCTCTGCCTCGTCAGAACAAAAAAAAATAAAAAAAATAGAAAGAATACCCCACCACCTTTGCCTATCTTGGCCCTCATCCTCCCCCCATCCACCTGCCCATCTCTCAGCTATTATTTCAGGCTTTATAAGGGTTTAGGCGTCCATCACGGGACGGGCCGTGACCTCGAAAAGAGGTGGCTAAGCTAGGCTAGGCTAACGGTTAAAGGAGCTGTCTGGCGCGGGGACAGAACAAGGCGATGACAGAGCCCGTCTGTTAGCGCCTCCGTCCCTCCTGTTTTCCACCAACCGGATCCGCTATCAAACGGTCAGAGCGGGAGGACGCACGGCGGCGGCGGCCCGGCGCCATCTGTTACCAGACGTCTTTCAGCAGGAAGATGTCGTGGAGGAATGTCGCCTTACCTTCCCTTAACTTCACGTTTTGCCAGAGACATTACCAAAAGATTACTAGAGGAAAATCCTTGCAGTGTAGTTATCTGTCACTACATTTTCTGCAAAAAGTTTCAGGACTGAATGAAAGGTAATCAACATCTCAATAATAATGATTGATACCTCTATGGAATCATAGAAAGGTACAATCAGAATAAAACGTAAAGGTGGAACGATAAAGAATTCATGGTCAAACGTAAACTACCTTTCAAAAGTTTGGTTTCACTTAGAAATGTCCTTATTTTTGAAAGAAAATGACAGTTCTTTCAATGAAGATAACTTTAAACTAATCAGAAATACACTCTATATGTTGCTAATGTGGTAAATGACTATTCTAGCTGCAAATTACTGGTTTTTAGTGCAATATCTACATAGGTGTATAGAGGCCCATTTCCAGCAACTATCACTCCAGTGTTCTATGTGTTTGCTCATTGCATCAGAAGGCTAATGGGTGGTTAGGAAACCCTTGATGCTATCGTGTTAGCACAGCTGAAAACAGTTTAGCTGCTTAGAAAAGCTAGAAAACTGACCTTCCTTTGACAAAAGCAGAATTTGAAGGAAAAATGTATTAATTCATTCATTCATTCATCTTCTATACCCGCTTATTCTTCATTAGGGTCACAGGGGTCTGCTGGAGCCAAGGATATTATTTCAAATACAAGTCATTTCACATTCATTTGTCTTTATTCACTCATGGTGGGAAATGTGTGTGACTTTTCATGGAAAAGACCCCAAACTTTTGAACGGTAGTGCTTTAGAAGCAATATGAGAAACATGATGTTTGATTTAATTTGCCAAAGTCGCCGGACTTCAGGGCCACAGTAAGTTAGCAGCCACAAACTGTGGGAAGTGAGATTCATCCTTGCTTCTCTAAACCGCTTCGGACTGAGCAATTTGGGGCTAATTTGTCTATAAAATTCTCTCTATTATTACTGCCAGAAATACAGCGATGTACGTATAGCCACACAAAAAAATAACCACTATTTTAGATGCTTAAGCATTGAATAGAAATGCAGAAACGTGTCAAGAAGCGTTTTAAATCTTCGATTAACGGCGTAGATTTTCATCTACAAATTGAAGTCTGCTTAATACACATTGTGTGTGTATGCATGTGTGTGTGTGTGTGTGTGTGTGTGTGTGTGTCTTTGCGTGTAATACAGCCTGTCCGCCTGTTTCTGAACACGTCATGCCATCTTACTGTACGTTATGGGACCAAGTGGAACTGACAGCTGTGCAGGAAACAGGAGTGATGTGAAACACGAACACGAGGAGTGGTGGTGAATGGGTGTGTGTGTGTGTGTGTGTGTGTGTGTGTGTGTGTGTGTGGAGAGACAGAGTATGTGAAACAGATTGTCTGACCATATATGAAGGGGAGTATTCAGTGGGAAGTGAGTATTCTGTGTTTTTGCTCCACCACACTGCAGATGTTGGTTAAATGAGGGTTTGTAGAATATTTATATTCATCTCAAGTCATTATTTCAATCATTATATTCACCAACGTACAGTAGAAGTAAAAACTTCACACCCTCCTCCACTCAATAATTCGTTTTTCCTCTTGTTCCTACAGTGGGATGTTTGAGCTTCTCTGTGCAGAATGATGTATCTGCAGAGTTTGACACTTTTTACATATTTGTCCGGTGAAATTGGAAAGTTCCTTTAATTCTCTTTAATCTGTTCGCCTTAAATCTGAGTTTAAATCAGTCATCAAGTGTCATATGGAAATGTGAAGCCTCCAGTGCACATACGTAGACTGAGAATGGAACTTTTAAATGAGGTAAGAGACATCTTGTTTCCAGCCATAAAAACTATTTGCATATTTCTGGATTTGTAACAGAGGATGAAATCAGCTTATCTCTATTCTATTTCTAAGATAAAAATGAAATTAATTTGCGTTTGGAGATTAGCTGATATTATGCACTAATAGTAATTACTGATAGTCTATAGCTTATTGATTTTGCTCTCAAATCACAGCAGATTGCTGCATTCAAATTTACAATTTTCAACTGCTGAAAGAAGCAGGGAGAGTGAATCAGAGAGTAGGAGGATAGAGGGGGGCGTACCGTACATCTTGCCCTCGTCAGAGAGGATGATTTTCCTGCGGCCACAGGGCGGGTAGATGGCCAGCGCCTCCTGGAAGCTCTGCTCGATGTCGGGGCTCCACACGCCCTCCGCATCGTTCTCCAGGGGTTTGTCGAGCCCGTCGCCCAGCTCCTCACTCCCACCCCTGGGGGAGGGAGCCGGCACCCACTCCGCAGACGTGGTGGTAAGGCAAAGAGGGGGACCACGGAGCAGGGGGTCAAAGGTCAGCAGGTTCGGGGGGAGATGAGGGCGGAAGGAGGACGTTTGAGGGGGACCTGCCTTTATCAAATCCACTGGCGTGATGGTGACGGGACGGGATGTGGCGGCGCAGCCCTGGAAAAGCAAGAAAAAGGAAAAACTCACAAAGTGCTACAGGCGGAAGTAGTTTAGATTCTGATTTATCAAGGAAACTTCTCTCTCTGACAGTTTGTTTGTGCAAAGTATTGGGTGCAGGGCCATAGCCGGGATTTTTCAAATACCAATGCATATATGTATAGTATATATATAAATGACCTATTAGCCTAATATGTTAATACCATGTTAAGTCACATTTTTTTACTACTTATATCTATCCAAACATCCAAATCAAAGCCTATTATGATGGATAATTCATACTTAAAAAAAAGAAACAATTAATCGATTATTCAAGTTGGTGTTGACTCATATTCTTCCAACTGATTGATCAATCAATCGATTTATTTCAGCAGTGTGGTGTAGATATTTAACATGGAAACAACACCTTAAAAGTCCCATAATTTACACTTTACACTTCTGCTCCAGGGATTTTTTAAAGTTGTGATAACAGCATTATATTGTTAGAGGTATTCAATTATAATGATTTTGTAACTGTGAATTGCAAAAATCTTAATACATCAGTTATTTATGAATGAATAAAAACAGCAACAATGATATTTAATAGTATTTCATGAAACAAGAAATTTATATGAACATGAAAGTCCTACATGTCATGTTTTCAACCTCAAACCTGAAAGTTAATTAACTAGTAGCCATTAACAGTAGACTACATGATCACATCAGCCCTGATAGCTGCTAATCCCAACTCGGGGGTGAAAAAAAAAAATAAAAACTGCAGATTAATTATGTTATTGCCGCCATGAAAACAAATAATGTGGCACCTAGAGCAGAGACGACAGCAGAGGGAAGAGGAGCTGGAGGAGGAGGAGGGGGACGGGCACAAAGTCAACAAATGAGGAGACACATTAAAGTGGGATCACCGTCGACAGACACACTTAGACACACACGCCAAGGAGGATCATACCAGGATATTAAGGCCAGGGGGCTTTTTGGGTCACCCGTTTGTTCATCAGCAGGTCCTGTAGCTGACTGCTTTATTAAAACATACAGTACTCGGCTGGAATTCCATATCGATGTGCTTGTTCATTGTCTTTTAAGGCGGGAGCATTAGGCTGCTATTGTAATAACCAACTGACTAATTAAACCGATTAACTTGACATTCCATTAGTGCCAGTAGTGGAATCTAACTTCATCACTGCGTTTAAGTCGTTTATTTTGTATTTGTACTTTCCACTTTTTTCCATCTTTCTAATTTGCACTGCAACATCCGGGTTCACTGCAACAAATGTGCCCTGGAGGTTCAGAAGTTTTTCATCAGTCCATGTAAAAAGGAGTGAAAACTGTATTTTCTGCTCATATAACGTGATTATTTTTTTGTCCTTCAAAGTAAAAGACACGATTTTTACAACTAAACAGTATAATGTGGATTTAATATTACTGCTTTCTAGTAATAATAATGCATACTTTTACTCATTACATTATTTTAACATCTTTTAATGTTATGAAAAAAATATGATTTAAAAATATATCATGTCTTAAAGGTAAATTAGTAAATAACTTGTCATTCACAGAATATTAGTATGTGTATTGGTTATAATGGCACAGCCCAGAAACCTTTGTACTTTTATACTTTAAAGTAAATTGTAAAGTATTGGTATTTTTATTTAAGTAAGATTCTTGATGCAGTACTTGAGTAAATACTTTTTAGTAAGTACTTTTGCTTAAGTACTAAACTTCAGTACTTCCAGTGTTAATTTTGTCAGAGAATACTAGATGAAATATATTCATCAACAATGTTTTTTGTCCATTTTTTTCATTTTTTTGATAAAAACAAGGCAAAAACTAAATGAAACTAAAACTAGACTAAAATACTTTGGATTTTCTTTGACTGAAACTAGACTAAAATGCAGGACTTTGACTAAAATCTGACTATAATGAACAAAAAAAGACTACAAAGTTGAGTAAATATGACTAAAACTAAATTAAAAATCAACGAGTGTTTCCTCCGGCGCTGGTTAGTTGTTAATGGCAGCACTGAGGTCTGCGGCCTGGCTGACAGCACCATTGTCACATCCTGTTTGCTCTATACGAGGATTTGTTTAGGATGTGCACAAGGCGGCTTTTTACGTTGGAGAATAGATGACAGAAGCTGGCTCCACCTCTTCCCTTCGGAGGAAACGGGGAACCTTCTGAAGAAAAGAAGCCACAAACTCATGAGTCATGAGTGCAAACAGAACTTTGTGTTTGTCGTTGACCGTTTTCCTGCCGCCGTGAAACCACCAGACCTCCATGTCCATGTAGGGAAACAAACAAGGAAAACGCGGTGACCATTACGTCAGTTACAATCCCAAACATGAGTGTTTGTGTGTGTGCGAGGTTTCAGGTCCTGGGAGGTTTTTGAAGCTGTTGTGTGATGTGTTGAGTGAGTCAGTGTGTTATAAAGAGTGAGTAAGAATCCCCAGCAACTCCGGTTCCCCCCCTCGCTCTTCCTCTGAGCCCCCCGATGTTCCGCCACGCTTCCTGTGAAGCGTCCGGCTGGACGCCCATTCCCCACCAATCACCTCCCCCCCTCTATCCCCTCCAACTCATACACATGTGCAGAAACAGATGTACACACACACACTCATAAAATAAACTCCTGCCCCTCACAAACAAACACTTGAATCAGTACTTTAGAGAGAAAAGACTGGATAAACACAGACAGAGCTCAGCGATTCTCAGGGACAAAAGTGATAGATGGGATTTTGAGGACTGAGATTATATCAGCATTGTTTGATTTGAAGCTGTAATGTCTGATGGTTTCTGAGGAATTCATATTATAAGATACATTTAGAGCAAAAGTGAAACTGAATTGTTGTCATTGTTTTAGTGGACAACAATGGACAATAAACCATTAACCATAAAAAAAGAATTTATCAAGCAAAATAGGCCAAACGTGTGTCAGATCTGTTTTCTCAAATTTGATAATCTCTTACTTTTTTCTCATTTATGTCTGTGTAAAATGAATAATATTGGGTTCGTTTAAAGAAATAACTTTAGACTCTGGGAACTCTCTGACATTCTTATTTCAATCTGAAAAGTTTGCAGGGAAAATCCTTGGTGAATAATAGTAGAATCATCAAACTGTGTGATCCTGAAGTCAAATGTGAACAAACACAGCCAGTGTCATTATTCACATTTATTTATCTGTTGAAAGGTTCTTTTAAAACAAGGAGTGAACCTACAACTGGCAGATTTATTGCTGTTCAACTTAGAAGAAAAATGTTTTTTTTTTTTTTTTCCAGAGACAAAGACAAATCGTAAAAATCTAAATCTGCCACTTAATCAAACAAGATAAGTTGTTGCTTGTGCACAACACAATAAGCTCTAATCTGGATCATTACTCAACATTGAGCCAAAGCATTTGCTCTGCTAATCTTAAAAACACAACTTTTTTTCAGATTTTCATTGTTTTTGAGAGTGATTTAAAACTCTTCGCAACTGCAGCTCAGAGCCACCGAAGGTCACCGTGAGATTTGTGGAAAACATAAACCATTAGTGTGCTGCTCGGTTCCTTTGGTGAAAGTGACCGGGAGGTTAATTAACCTAAATCCACGCCTTAAAACAACCCCCCACCACCACCACCCACCATCATCATCAACCTCCACACACTCCCTCATTCACCCAGCCAGCCTTGTCCCTCATCCACCCCCAGTGAGGCCCCTCTTCCCTGGATCCGCTCAACGGGATAATCCCCCAGCTGGTGCTGCGGTCAGGGGGCCACGTAACCCCCAGCTGCCCCCCATCCCTTAACACAACTGCAGACACACACACACACACACACACACACACTGAACACAGAGACAAACTTTGTAAGAAACCACAGGTAGCGGAGCCTCTGGTCACCTTTGACCTAGACAATTGTCAGGTTAAACTGTAATTTACTGCTCTTTACTATGGAAAACTCAGAAAATGGTTTAACACCACTTTCTTTTTTATTCTTCTGATAATCATGAGCCAACCCATTACTCTGTGAGTGCAGGAGATTATGTTGTTTTGTATTTTCTTCTGACGCCGTTTCCAAGAAGAAGGACTCCTATGACTATTATCATTATCAATAGCAATCAATAGGAAGTAGTGCAAAAGTCAGTGTCCTTTAGTACTGGTCAATATCCCTGTGAACGATAGCAGAATGGGGATTTAACAATGTAAGAAACTAAAAATCTAGTATGTGTGTGAGTTATTGTTTCGAAGTGAATGGACACTGCCGTTCAAAAGTTTGGGGTCACCAAGACAATTTATATTTTCCATGAAAAGTCACACTTTTATTTACCACTATGAGTTGTAAAATAATTAGAAAATATAGTCAAGACATTGACAAAGTTAGAAATAATGATTTGTATTTGAAAACTTGATTTTTTTCCCTTCAAACTTTGCTTTCGTCAAAGGAAGGTCAGTTTTCTATCTTCTCTAAGCAGCTAAACTGTTTCCAGCTGTGCTAACATGTTAGCATCAAGGGTTTTCTAATCATCCATTAACCTTCTGATGCAATGAGCAAACACATTGTTCCATTAGAACACTGGACTGATAGTTGCTGGAAATGGGCCTCTATACACCTATGTAGATATTGATGCACCAAAAACCAGACATTTGCAGCTAGAATAGTCATTTACCACATTAGCAATATATAGAGTGGATTTCTGATTAGTTTCATATTATATTCATTAAAAAAAGTGCTTTTCTTTCATAAAATAAGGAAATTTATAAGTTACTCCAACTTTTGAACAGTAGTCTACCTACTCCCTCTCACCAACTGGACTGTACGTCTGCAAGAGTGTGTGTGTGTGTGTGTGTGTGTGTGTGTGTGTGTGTGTGTGTGTGTGTGTGTGTGTGTGTGTGTGTGTGTGTGTGTGTGTGTGTACTCAACTGGTCACAATCTCCACTAATCAGGCCGGGAATGTAAAGGCAGGAAACACAGTCTGAAAATAAGGCAACAGTATGGGATCAGGCTATGCGATGGAAAGTCACAGTGAGAGAGGGAAAGAGCTGGGGGGAGACCAACGGGTTTGTTTTGTCGGGTTTTTTGCTGAGAGCACATGTTCTCTGGCACCGAGTCCCACTGGGCTGCACCAGTGGGAGCCTCCAAGCTCTGCACACACACACACACACACACACACACACAGACGTATGACATGCACACACACATACAACATGGGTTCTGCAACTAGATGTTACATGATGATGTTCTTACATGACAAACACCTCTTTTACATGCATGCACACACCGATATGAAAAACTAAAACAGGTTGTGCAACCAGACATACACACACTGCAAGTAATGATTATTTCATTATTGATTAATATGCACTTCTATGAGACTGATATGTGTGTTGAAGCAGTCACCAATATTTAAGATTAAAATTAATAACTGGATTGAAATAAGTTGACTTCTTTTTGTTTTTTCAGACAAAATCTAAACATACATTTGGGACAATGACGACTTCAGTTTGGTTAAAAAATAGTTCTAACAACAAATAAAGTTGAATATTTTTCATTTGATTTAACGGACTTCTTAAAAAATGTCATTAACAGCATAACCTTCACAAGAAATAAAATAATTGAAGAATATTTAAAACATTTAATTAAAGCATTGTAATAAATTTAGTAAAAATAAAATCCAACAAATATTATTTAAAAAAATGTTAATTACAAATATTTTAAACTTAAAGCAGCCAATGTCAATTTTTCTTTTGTTTTATTAATATTGGGTGAAGTGGAGCTCATTTCTACACAGGCAGCTGATTCCTGCAAACAATGTCTGATAAACTGCTGCAGAGAGAGAAATGAATCCTGATTAATGCTGCTGCTGAATGTTTAAATAGACAAATACTTGATAACAAGTTCACTGTTTTAACTTTAAATATGTTAATATGTCAACAGGGCGTCCACACTTGTTTCTGCTGCCCCCAGGTGGCCAAAAAAAACCCTGTAAAACAGATTTAAAATTCTGGAAAATGACATCCAGCCTCTAAACACTGCATCGCTGCCATTTGTATCGCTGACAGTAATCTGTGAGGAGGTGACACACATCACCAGCCAGCGCTGCCCTAAAGTTAGAGAAGATTTCAGTCAGATTCCCTAGATAACGCTAGAAAATGCAGGTAGAGAAAACAAACTAATAACATTCTCTACTCCTTCTTGCAAGGCTTTAAACTCTCAGCTACAATCTCGTACCGAGAAGCTCCCAGGTGCCAATATGTGGAACTGCATGAACGTCAAGTTTGGGCAGTCAGGAATCTTGATTTTTCGTTATGTAGCGCTGCACAAACCCCACGTCTCCAAAACCCTTATCTAACCACGACCTGAGGAGGACAGAGGGGTCGAGACTTGCCTGGTCACTATCAGATCAGTCCCAGATAATCCCAAACAGAAAGATCCATCAGACTGGCCAGAATCAATGGACAGCACACACACACACACACACACACACACACACACTGTGCTGTGAGCTGTGGGTGCAGAGCGGTGTTGGTAGAAGGGGAGGAGGGGGGCACAAAGTCTTTGTTCTACAAGGCTCATATCTGAGGCATTATTCACTTCTCTCGTGCGAGCGGAGGAGGAATGATCGCTATGTGGGATGAGCACAGCAAAAAAAAAAACCACACACACACACACACACAACTTCTCCACTGTGGAGGACCTGTCTCAGGGCGACTCGACACACACAAAACACACACTCAGACTATCATTGCAAGGTTGAAACGCACACTTTTCCCTTCTTATTTGTTAAACTCAGTCACCCACACACACACACACACACACAAACACACACACATCAACCTCAAGGCCCAGCCACATCCACCCCCCCCCCCCCCACACACACACACACAGATGCACAAAATGCTATTGCAAACAATAGAGTTCATATTACAATATAATTTATTTGCATGATAGTAAACAGTGGAAAAAACCAAACAGCCCTGACCGCCAGGGACTTCAGAGGTGGCCTTGACAGGTGTTTTTTTCTTTTTTACCCCCCCTCCCCTATCACAGTCACCCTGCCCCATTCCACCTGTTGCCAGCTCAGCTGCCCTGCGGGACACCGTAACACACACACACACACACAACCACACATAAACTCTACCACACACGCAGCTCAGAAAGCTCTGTGTTGCTGAAAATATTCAGTGACTAAAGAGAGGAACTACAGCAATTACAGGTTGATTTGGGTGTTTTTGAGGATTGCTTCCACACTAAAAATTAAGATTAACACACAGTGAAATGAGAGAAATGTGACACTTAAGCCTGGATCTGCATCAATATAAGCAGCTTTCTGCAAAAACACCGAACATGCATCTAAAAAAGTGTCTTTGCCATTCAAATAAACCAAACCTATGATCATGTGATCAAACACAGCTGCACAGGTGTTCAGGCCCTTAGCTGGAAACTGACCAATCAGGTGTCTGAAAAAAAGTCTGCAACAGAAAGGGAAGGTGAGAGAGAGAAAGAGGGAGAGGAGGAGTCTGCAGACGAAGATGTAGAGAAAGTAGAAATTTATCAGGCAACATTTGTCGACCATATTGTAAACCAGAGACCAAGACTTGAGCCTGATCTCAGCAGATTTACTGCTGCAGCACTAATTCACACATCTACAGTCAATTTAAAAAAAATGGCAAATGTTTCCCGTTATATGCACTGCATGGGACATTTTTAGTGTCCAGTCGCTGCATTCCCTGTTTAAAACAATGCCCAAATACTCCGTCCTGGGACGTTTCGTGTTGTATCCAGATTTGTCTGGAGAACACGGGGGAGGAAGAGGCCCTCGTATCCTTAGAGGAACGTTGGTTCCTCCACCATTCAGTTCAAAAACATGACGTACACATGAAACTCTAGAGAATGTTCAATGCACACACTAACATCACTAACATGTACACTTATAACAATGGATGATGATGCGATCCCTGCAGAAAAAGATGAAGCCGGGTTTTTAACAAGGTATTTAAAGGATGATCGTCAAAAAGTCTCAACATGGTCACAGCAGGAGACGGAACCGATGCAGCGTCTCAGCGAAGATGGATCCTCTGTTCAAGGAGGTTCCACGTCGCAGTTTCAGGAGAGATTAAAACAGCCTGTGATGTAAAGTGTGAATTCACTTATTGTCACTTTGGACGTCTGGAATATTCTAGTCAGACGGACAAGATTCAGCACGATAAGACTAGAACAGGCCAGAAAACCATTCAACACCAAGGCCAGCAATACAACTAAGAATAATCATGATCAATAATTATCTATTGTCATCATTAAATAATAATATGAGTAACAAACACAATACTGTCCAATAGAGAAACATTATATAGTGAACTCTTTATGACACAGTTGTGAAAAGTCATTTTGAGGTGAATATTGAACAGTTTTTACTCATTTATTCAACCTAATCTAATGATTAACCTACAAAAAAGATGGATTTGATTAAAATATGCAGTTTATATGACTAAGTTTATATGACTCCACCTCAAGCAGCTACAATAAAAGCTGGTTATACCATAATGCTGGAAGACTAGTAATCTAATAACAGCATATATGAAGTATAATAATATCACAACAGGAAGGAACCGTTGGGATTAACTGCTCTGACCTTTTAAACATTAAGTATAAAGTATATTTAGACATGAAACCTATTTACTCTAATAACTGCACATTACTTATTTTTACATCTACATTCAACTTCTCCTCTATTAGATTTCACTGCATCACAGTTGCTGTTTACTTAGTTTTAAAAACACATATGAAGAATATGAAATACTTTTTTTATGAAGTAGTATGAAAAAAACAAGAATAAACTTCAGCTGCAAAATTAAAATGCTGCTAGAATGTTAATTTATTATAATAAGAATTAAATAGTACATTACAAAATGATAAATTTACCCAGGTTCTGTATTTAAATACAATTTTGAGGTACTTTTCTTGCATATTTCTAGCTGATGCTACTTTTCAGATGAAGATTTTAATATTTTACATAATATTAACATACTTTAATATTCTAACACCTATCACAAATGTTCACTCTTCTTCTTTTTTTTAATTTTTATGTGAAAGTTGACAAATATTATGATCCATTATGATCCTTTTTAGTGATTAGTAAGTAATATTTTTACTTTTAGTGCCACTTCTGCACTTTAATTAACTTTTTCATGACAATATTTCTACTTTTACTCAAATCAAAGAGTACTTCATCCTTACTTTTCCTGTAATCAGAGTATTTAGTTGTTCTAGTTCCATCCCTGATGCTATGAAGCAGCTTTAAAACTCCAAACCTTGAATATGAAGCAGCAATAAGAGCAGCGAGTCGCCTCCACTTTACGCACACTCGCAACCTGCGAGTTAACGCACGCACCGTTTGAATTATCGCAGTTTCCCGGTGTTTCCAGCTTCAACCAGACAGACGCCTTAATGTTTCACTACGACCATGACGTTATTCCCTGAAAAAGCAGTAAAAGTTCCGGACTCGACCACAGGAAGTCAAACCGCGCACACACACATGCGCGCACACGCACGCACCACTACAGGAAAAAATGTAGGAATTTGAGCGAAGAAATGCGAGATATTTGAGGAATGTTATATCTCCGACAATGAGTGGGAATGATTCCGGAGAGAAGCCGGTGAAACAGAGACTTCTCCTCCACAATATCCAACAAACGGAAAGTTTAAATCCCGACAGAAGACGCAGTAAAATGAGAGCAAACACTCAGGAATAATCCGGCACTTGTTGCGCTTACCTGAGGACGCACAGCGGTGCGGCGGCCAGCACCAGGTACAGCAGGGCTTCTTTATTTCTCAGGACTCTGGCAGATTTGATGTTTTCTTTCTTTTTTTTGTCTTTGTTTGTTTTCTGCTGCCTCGTCTCCTTCCTGAAGCCGTTTGTTTGAAGCGAGAGGAGGACAGGAATTTCAGGAATTAGCTGTGGTATGACATGAAGCCTGGAAAAAGCCAGAGAAAAAGACCAAGGGAGAGAAGGAGGGGAGGGGAGGGAGAGAGGGAGGGAGGGAGGGAGGGAGGTCTGACCGGTCAACACGTAATGACGGAGGGGTGGAGAGGAGGAGGAGGAGGAGGAGGTGGAGGAGGAGGAGGAGGTGGTGAGGAAAGAAGGGAGGAGGTGTAAGGAGAGACAAACAAATGACAAGATTATAAGAAAGAATGAACTTCTCCAAATGAGGCCTGAGGATGTTGTATTGTTCACTGAGGACAACCAAGAATGTTCAGTCTTTTATTTTGTAGGAATGAAGTGAGGTCAGTCCAGAATTTATATGACAGCTTCAGACTTTTATTTTGTAGAAAAAAGGTTAGGCCAATCCAGTAGGTAAACGACATGTTCAGTCTTTTATTTTGTAGCAATAAAGTGTGGTCAATCCAAAATTTATATAACAACTTCTGTCTTTTATTTTGTAGGAATAAAGTGAGGTCAATCCAGAATGCAAATTAAATTTCCAGTCTTTTATTTTGTTGGAATAAAGTGAAGTGAATCCAGGATTCATGACAGCTTCAGTCTTTTATTTTGTAGCAATAAAGTGAGGTCAATGTTCAATCTTTTCTTTTGTTTGAATCAAGTGAGGTCAACCGAGAATGTAAATAACAGTCTTTTATTTTGTAGGAATAAGTGAGGTCAATCCAGGATTTATATGACAGCTTCAGTCTTTTATTTTGTAGTAATAAAGTGAGGTCAGTCCAGAATGCAAATGACATTTCCAGTCTCTTATTTTGTAGGAATAAAGTGAGGTCATTCCAGGATTTATATGACAGCTTCAGTCTTTGATATCGTAGGAATAATCCCAAATGTATATAACATGTTCAGTCTTTTATTTTGTAGCAATAAAGTGAGGTCAATGTTCAATCTTTTCTTTTGTTTGAATCAAGTGAGGTCAACCGAGAATGTAAATAACAGTCTTTTATTTTGTAGGAATAAAGTGAGGTCAATCCATATTGTAAATTACAGCTTCAGTCTTTTAATTTGTAGGAATAAAGTGAGGTCAATCCAGGATGGAAACTACATTTTCAGTCTTTTATTTTGTAGGAATTTTCAAAGTCAAAAGAGATACCTGACACTGGATTAATGATGAATGAACGTTACATTTACTTACATTTTTCCTGGGTTTTATTTTAATTTAAATGACTTTTTTTATTTTTGTTGGAATAATGTGAGCTCAATACAGAATGTAAATAACATGTCCAGTCTTTTATTTTGTAGGAAAAAATGAAGTCAATCCAGAATTAAATGACATTTAATCATCAGTTATTTATTCTCCCATTAACCTGCGTGTCTTTGAACTGAGGGAGAAAACCCACACAGACACAGGGAGAAAGGCAGAATCTACATAGAAAGAGCTCAAGGACTTGAACCTGTGACCTTCTTGCTGTGAAGCAGCAGTGCTACCCACTGTTCACTGTGCCACTAGATGACTTTTTTTAGTCTTTTATTTTGGAGGAATAAAGTGAGGTTAATCCAGAATGTAAATGACATTTTCAATCTTTTATTTTGGAGGAATCAAGTTAACTTTCAGGTTGACATTGAGAACTTTGGCCCTCGTGAGACGAGAATAAAAACTGTATATTAGACATGATGTTGGAGTAATAAACAATGTATTTCATGGTTTTTCAACATTTATTTAATTATTTATGTTGCTTTACTTCAATGGTTCAATGGTTTGGAGCAGATTTTCTCCCTGTCTTTGTCCATAATGCATTTATTTGAATGTCTTCATACCCCTGATATACCACATGATATTAAATATGTTGGACTGTAAATACTTTGCTTGCTATTTCCATCCTCGTGAAGCTATTTTTGGTCCTCATCAGATCATGAAAACAAGAAAACACACTTTTAAACCCGGAGGCCTCCTCACTGTCTTCAATGCTGTTTCTGCTCTTCTTCCTGCTCACATACCACAATTTATTTAATTATTTATTCATATAAAATCATCATTGACTACATTTGAGGACATTTAAAGTCGTTCCAAGTATTTTTTTTAAAAAGCTAAAGTTGAATACAATAAAAGTATGTGATTTGGGCTGGAATCAAACAAACAGTCTTTCTTCGTGACTTCACATAAGCAGATGAAAGCCATAAATCGTTGGACTTGGGCATGTTGTGCAAGTCATTATAGGCCTGGAGGCCTAATTGTCTGAGATGTGATTCTGAACTTTGGACTCAGCGAGGCGACGTGTGCAGAACAACATGATGAGCTGTGTGACAGCGCCCTCTAGTGGCTGTTATAGGTAATGTATAACCTGGGATTTAACTCTCCTGTTATGTTATGGGTCAAATTGACCCGTTTTAAAGTTTAAAGATAAAGAAAAAAACAATTTTTCAGGATGAAACTTCTTCATCTTGCCTTATTTAGTGTAATCAACATATAAAATGTTTCATCTCACATATCCCTGCATGTTTATATCACTTTATATGACTAATCCTAATTAAACCATTTCCTGTTAAGGTCAGGAACACCATTCTACTAAATACTGATAGAATAGTCAGCAATAAGTTAATAATAATGGAGTTTTGGACGTCTTTTCAATCATTGCTGTTCCTGAGAAATAAACGTAACAGGAGGGTTAAAGGCTCGTTCCACTCAAAAACATCTTCTGCTGATTGTTCCTTCATTTCATTTGAAGCTTCCCTGTGCAGAATGATGGGAAACATACGCACAGTTTGAAGCTAGAAGGCTTTTTTTTTTCAAATTCATCTGTTGAACAGGGAAAGTTTCTCTCTATGAACTTTAAATCTGAGTTCATGACTTGTACATACTGCATGAGCACGATTTGTGACATCACAACTATTTTATCTAGTATGGAACTAAATAAGTATATATGTGTATATTTGTGCATATACATATAAAAAAAGAAATCCTGCAGGCAGAAATCCTTTAAGGACTTGAATTAATAGATGTTTTTTTGGCAATTATGGAATATTATGTGTAATTTATTGTGTTCTGATACTGTGCATTTAAATTGTAGATTATAGATTGTTTTTTTTAATGCTTAGAGACTACAGATGCAAAAGGCTCATCGCTGTTTCATGTGCAATATATGTATTGTACAGTGTCTCTTTCCAAATAAATGAGTAATAATGAAAAAAATATGATGAAACAATTCCACTTCAAAACCTCTTCCTCCCCTTTTTGACACTGATTTTAAACATGCATGTTAATTTATCAGCCACAGAAAGTTCTACACAGCGCTGTATGTTTTCTGTGGCTAGAGTTTTGCTAAATCTGAGAAAGTAAGTGATTTTTAGGCCCTTGAGTTGCTTTTTGAGTTGCATTATGGGAAGTGTAGAAGAGCGTCATCAAGCTGCAGCAGACCAGAACTTCACCACTTAAGAACCACTTGTGTTTCTTTTTGCGGTTTTCTGCACTTTCTAACTTGTCACTCACCAACCTGGAGGTTTAATTCCTGTTTCTATAATCAAAGCCACAAGTAAACACATACAGTACGTTTGCTAAATCCATGTTATACATTCAAAACTATTCATTAAGGCAAAGCTGAGAAAAAAGCACAGGATTATACGATATTTTCTATAAAATGAATAAGACTTTTGTCTAATTCAAATCACTTTATTTATAAAGTTTCATTGCATTCTCAATTGAGTTTAAGGCAAACCTAGTTGCTCTTTAGAAACACATTGATACTGATTGACCTAAGATACACAACATTCTTCCACATTAAATCCATCCGACTCCAATACTGAAACCCAATTGACAAAGATGTATTCACGTTCATTTTCTTCTCATCTTTACATTTTCCTCACCGTCCTCTTTTTGGTGCTCATTCCTATTCCGATAAAAAGTTCATTGACTTTAAACAGTGGTACATACACCCGACAACCCACAGTGGTCTACAAACAGTCTGGACGAGACTCTGTTAAATAAAGACTATTACAAACTACAGGAGATTTTTTTTGCATTCACTTGAAAATTAAAAAAAAAACAGAAAGATTAAGTTTGTCTAAAAAGAATATAAATTAACTTAAAAGCCTCCTGTCGACGAAGAAGTTGTACTATTGCATTTATAAAAGCTTCTATAGAAAATAATTGGAATGTATAGGAAAGTATTGTACAAAACTGAGTCTTCAGTGACGCCCCTCCTACAGGTTTTAAAGGTAAAGTCGAGTGACGGGAAAAAGTGAGAACGCTGTTCCGAGAGGATTTACACTGAGCCGATCGGCTGTAAAACATGGAGACCGTTGGGGGATAGTGAAACCGGACGCCGTCAGACATTATATCACCACGTCGGAGGAGAGTTTAGGTCCGAACTGAGGAAACCAGTCACAACACGAACGATCCCACATGTTCACGAATGTCAGCGAGGATTTGCTTCAAGCGTCTTCGTTCCATACGTCCTCCCTCCATCTGCACCTTCTGGAAACAGTCTGAGACCTCCTCGCGTCCCCAGAGTGCGTCTTCCTCTTCGCTTTCACCGAGCACCTCCTCGTGCGTATCTTTTTTTTCCTTCTTTCGCAGATGACATCCTCATTTCTTGGAAAGGAATTTCATTTTGTTTCCTGAAAGTATAAGCAACAGGGAGAGGAGATGATTTAGCACAAAGAAGAGACAGCTGGCAGTTCAGCGGCTGAATGATTGATTATTTTACAGTAAATCTCACCGAGGCCTTTGAGGAACTTGTTGACTCCTCGTTGTTCACTCCCAGGAAGTGAGTCCAGATATTCTTGTGCTCTCACCTCAAACAGACCTGAAGGCAAAGATATAGATTTAAAGTCAAAAGAGACATCTACTGGATGAAAAAAGGTCAAATTTACCTAAATTTTACACTTTTCCTGGGTTTTATTTTAACTTAAATGACATGTTCACTCTTTTCTTTTTGTCAGAATAAAGTGAGGTCAAATCAGAATGTGAATGACATTTTCAGTCTTTTATTTTGTAGGAATAAAGTGAGGTCAAATCATAATGTAAATGACATTTTCAGTCTTTTATTTTGTAGGACTAAAGTCAGATCAATCCAGAATGTGAATGGCATGTTCACTTTTTTATTTTTGTAGGAATAAAGTGAGGTCAAATCAGAATGTAAATGACATTTTCAGTGTTTTATTTTGTAGGAATAAAGTGATGTCAAATCAGAATTTAAATTACATTTGCAGTCTTTTATTTTGTAGGGATAAAGTGAGGTCAAATTAGAATGTAAATGACATTTTCAGTCTTTTATTTTGTAGGAATAAAGTGAGGTCAAATCAGAATATAAATGACATTTTCAGTGTTTTATTTTATAGGAATAAAGTGATGTAGGAAGTACCAAAAGTACCAAAAATAACAATAAAAAACAAGGGACTAACATTATTATGTTTTTCATTAACAGTAGATAAAGGCTTTTAACTAGAATTTCTACTATAATACGACTATAAACCAGTGGTGTCAAACTCAATTAAGTTTATGGGATATATTCAGTGCAATTAGATCTGGGACAGATTAAAATTAACATAAATAACATTACCTACAAATCTCTCCCCTATTTTTTATGTAAAGAAATAAAGTTTAAATATTTTCACTATTAATTAATAGACATGACATCAGAAAATAAGCAATTTCAACAATATGATGTCTCAGTTATTCCATATTAGTCTACTGTTGCATTGCAGTGTTTTAAGCAGCAGGTGAAGTCATCTCCTGCTTTACAAACCATTTACAATTCAAAACTATAAATAATTTATCTCTTTATCCCTAAAAGATTCTCACTGACTTCACATTTGGATTTGGATTTGACCCTTTAGCGGGCCATTTCTGGCCCCCGGGCCACATGTTTGACACCCCTGTCCTAAAACATGGCTGCTGGTGACCTAGTATCAGTACCTCTGAGGCCCTGTCTGCGCAGCTCCCTCTCCTGGATGAAACCGGTGAACATCTGGGTCTCCATGAACACCTCCAGGAACCTCCTCAGGCTCTTGGAGGTCACGGCCTTACGAAAGGCCTCTCGCTGGAAGGAGGAAGAGGGAGGTCCTGGCAGGGCGGGCGAGGACGTGGACGACTCGTCCTCGCGCTCCGCCCCACCCATGAAAAGCGAGAAGTGACCAACCATCTCGACGAAGAAACGCACGAAGGCCTCTGACACCACGGTGCTGAGGGAGCTGGAGTCTGAGAGGAAGGAACCGGGGAGGGAGGAATGGGAGAGAAATGACTAATGTGTGTTTTTTTTATGTCATACTGTGTTTCACGGAATAACCATGATTTCACAGAGGTAGTTCAAATAAAAGTTACTGTTTCAAATTAAAAAAAACAACTCGCTGAAATTCTGGAAACTCCCAGTCTCATACATCACTAACATTTCTTTTCAGTGTTAAAAAGGCCTTTTATCAATAAAAGCCTGTGGAGCTGTTACAGTAAATGGGACTAGATCTCTTGTGGCTTTAAAGAGGTGTTGTCTGTGTATGGTCTGATGATGAATTATACTGAACGGACACTTTATTTTTTGGTTGCTGACATTTTCAACCACTACATTGGAGAAAAAGCTGAGTCTTTAGAGTAATAGAAAACTTACATGTAGCTATAGTCATATAAAAAAGTGAAACTGAAACCTTCACAAGTAAAATTATCTTCCAATATTGAGTAGAATTATCTCATTGCACTGGTAGATAATTTAGCTTATTTCAGTTTTTCCCCTGATTTAGGTCACTTTAAGAAAACAAGACTAACTAAGACTTTTCTTTAAAAAAACATCATCTTATGCCAGTGGAGTACGATAATTCTACTCAATGTTGGACTAATTGTACCAAAAAACTAAATATTTCACCGTTAGGATTTCATTTTCTGCAGTGTATATATAATATATAGAAACCTGATCATTTGAGACTAAGTTAGTCAATTATTTGTTTGAAATTTTTGTCAATTTAAGCTAAATTATCTGCCAGTGGAATAAGATAATTCTACTTAATTATGGACTAACTGCACCAAAAACAAGATATTTTCACTTATTAAGATTTCAGATTTTTGCAATGGGTTAATGGTGTGTAAAAAAGGTGAAGAATAATATAACTAAATAATCTAAATATTGATATATATATATATTTGACCTAAAATTAGTAACAATAAGGAAAGTATCCTAGAAATGTTTACAGCATTATTTTAGTACATGAAACTATAAAGAGAAAAAATAAAAAAGTTACCATGAGGTAAATCTCCTTTCTCACAGGCCAGCTCCCTCCTCTTATCCAGCACATGTTCCAGAGCTGCCTGCAGCTTGTGGGGAAGAATGGAGTCCTCATCATCCAGCTGTGGAGGGAAAAAGCACAGATGTAAATACCGTCCACAAACTGCAGTGAATTAACATGTTGTACGAGCAAAACATCTGTCCGAGTTACTACGAGCTTAATGGAGTTAGAGGATGAGCTCACTCCTGTTTCTGAGGCTTTTACCTGTCGTAGGAAGCGGCTGTTCCCGAGGTCGACCACCAGGACCTGAGGGAAGACAGCAGGGGGACTGATGTCATTTCCTGGAGCTATTGTTCAACTGAGGAAAAGCCCAGAGTCAAGGGCACTACGGTTCATATGTCACAAACAAAAACAACTAAAAAAAACCCTGTTTTTACCTCTTCTATGGGCAGCTCTTTGAGTCTGGGCAGAGAGCTGGAGAGGAGGCCGACTATAAAGGGAGTCGGGGTGCAGACGATATCCAACATGGAGGGAGGGAGCACAGGAATGTAGGTATGCTGCCATGTGAACGGGTAGAGAAGAGCCACGACTGCATGGCAGCACTGAGACAACGTGCTGGAGAAAAAAACAACAACAAAAAAACAGGTTAAACACTTTAGAGCCACTACTGTTCAAAAGTTTGGGGTCACTTAGAAATTTCCTTATTCTTTAATAAAAAAATGTTTTTTTCAATGAAGGTAACTTTAAACTAATCAGAAATACACTCTATACATTGCTAATGTGGTAAATGACTATTCTATCTGCAAATGTCTGGTTTTAGGTGCATCAATATCTACATAGGTGTAGCTGCAAAAACTGCTGAAAAATCCAAGTTCCACCTGTGCTATGATTTAAAAGTTCTGCAAAAAAGATCAATTAAAATGCATGTCAAGCAAAAAATAGCAATAGTCAAATCCTAACTATATAAAGAAGCCTATTGCTGCTCTTTCTATATATCAAGAGAGATTTATGTGTGCTTATCTTCCTTTAACTTGCCTTTTTTCATGTTCCCAACAGAAATAATTCACTCACATGAATGAGAAGAAACATGAAGTTTATGTTACTAAATATCTTCAACTTTGCTTCCTTTGTTTCATGTTTATTTCTGGTATAATTGCAATAAAACTTCTAAAAAAAACACACTAGTAATTGAAAGTTGCCTAATGTAAAAATACACATCTCGACCACAGGGTGGTACTAAAGAGCTCAAAAACTGACATCCCCATCCAGCCGTTCCTTAATTTGGAACATAATGTGAAAAGTTAATTTTCGTGGCTCCAACAAAACCCGCATTCACTCCGACAGGAATGTTATTAAGCATCTTTGGGGCGAGTGTGATGTCACACTTATAAAAACTACACGGCAGCAGCAGCAGCAGCAAACACACTCACCCCACGCCGCTCACTTAATCTCTCCAGTGTGTGCATCTGGTCGCAGTTAATTCATTAAAACATTTGATTGATGAGGCCAAGTTTCCACTCTACGGCAGGGAATGTGCAACAACTCGTGATCTGCTCATGAGCCCTGGTGTGAAATGCCTTAAACAACAGAACACGAGCAGCAGGATGAATAAAAGACAGATTACAACTCAGAGGAGTCAGCTTCTATTTGTGAAGAAACGGAATAATCATAAAACCCGGAAAAACCACCAGGTGGGTGTTTTTTTGTTGTCTGATTCAGGATGAGCAGTTCAACTTGAACCAAGTGGACCACGACTGTTATATAAAAAAAAAAAACCTTTGACCTTGACCACAAGAGATAATAGCTGAGGACTTTAAGGATTTAGTAAGCTGTGTGGGCGTGGTGACGTCAGGGTGCACACGTGTGAGCTCTGGAGTCATGCTCTAAGGCCTAACTCTTTCTCTCTGGCATCCATGACAGTTTTCCAGAGAAAAAGTGATTGTTCCCCAGGCGACTGTATAACACAACAGCATTCCTTCCTCTCACACTTGGTCGGAGTCTTCTTTTCCTCAGACTGTCGGTCGGCTTGAGGTCTCTCCGTCCTATCATTCAAACTCTCTGCTAACTTTTCTGCATCCTGACGCTGCCTTTGCGGATCGGATTATTTCAGATAATTAAGGGTTGCACATTTTGAGAGTATAGACGGCAAAGCTCGTCCCGTTGAGGCCAACCTGAGTTTGTCGGCGGTGAAGATGACCCTTCGCTCCAAAAGCAGAGAAGCAAAAACTCTGAGCAGGAGACGTAGACTCAAGGAGGAGAAGAGACATTCAAAGTCCACATGTTCCAGACGGGAGTCTGACGGCCGACACAGCTCTATCACCTGTAGGAAAGAATGACAAAAACACAGAAAAGTCAGTATGATGCACATACTGTTGAGGAATACATGGTTATTATCATCTTTTAACCCATATATATATATATATATTTTTCCCCATTTTGTACTCTTTTCTTTGCAGAAAATAGAATTTTATTGGCTATTATAGTTGCTGCTTGCACAAATCTGCCCATAAAACAAACATATTCATCCAATGTATAAAATTCTTTTTGGGGGGATTATTCTAAAGACTTGAATGATTAAACAGATCAATACATGTCAGAGTTGAAAATCATAATAATCTAAATAAAAGACTCTTTCTGGGAGGGGGCAGGAAGTTGATGTCATGTGACAGGAAGCAGTAAGTCTAAGTTCTCTAGTATCATGTTATTTTTGGTACTATTAGTCAAATATTAAGTAGAATTATTTTAATGATGTTATTTCATTGGTAGATAATTTATCTTATTTCCAATTTTTATTTCTTGATTCGCATTAATTTATTCTAACACTGAAGATTGTAATCTTGTTTTCTCAAAACAAGATTAAATTGTCCAAAATCAATTAAACTGATGGGATAAAATTATTCAAGATAATTCTTCTCAGATGCTCAAGCTATTTTCACCTGTTAAGGTATAATTTTTATGCAGGGTGCCCTCTCACCTCCGTCCCAGAGCCAGGTAGAAAGTTTTTGACAGTAATGGTCCTTCCTGGAGCAGGAAACGGAGCCTCCATGATGCCTCTCATGAAGGGCTGCACCAGGGCAGGAGAGATCGCTCTCCTCTTCTCCACTTCATCCAGGATCTGAGAAAACACAAAGGCACTGTAATTTGCATACAGAGGTAGGTATGTATGTAGGTTACCCTAAGAAATAAATCAAGATTCTATTAAAACAAGACCAAATTGATCCAAATCAGGAAAAAAAACTTGAAATACACTAAATTATCTGCGGAATAAGATAATTCTACTCAATATTGGACTAATTGTACCAAAACATAAGACATCTTCACCTGCTAGGTGTTCCTTCAGTTCTTATTATTTTAACCTTTAAATAGGCAGATAATTTAGCTAATTTGAAGTTTTTGCCCTGATTTGGGCAATTTCAAGATTAAATTGACTAAAATCAAGAAAAAAACTTGAAGCTAAATTATCTGCCAGTGGAATAGTGGAGTAAATACTCAATATTAGACTAATTGTACCAAAACCATGATATTTTCACTTAAGATTTCAGTTTTTGCAGTGTAGTAGTTGATGTGACACAGATGCGGCATATTCAGAATATATTTAGCACTGAGTCCTCCTAAAGGAGACACAGCCATCAATCTATTCTCCTTCTTCTTTACGTATTTACTCGTCCCTGCTGATATCTAGGCAGACCCGTCTTAAGCAAAGTCATATGTACACGGCTCAGACTTTTACGTACACAGGTTGACATCCATATAAATCTAAGGCTCATTATAGGGAAGCATTTCCACTGCAGTAACCACATCAGCTGCACTTCACATGTGCCTCTGTGCTGGAGCCAGGACTACGAGCCTCTCTGGGAAAACACCACCAGGCGGATGAAGGGTGGAGTCCTGTGGGCACTGAGGGTGGTAATGCTCCATATGTGTGTGTAAAAGTGTGTGTTTGTGTAACACATGTGATTTAATTTGATGCAAGTAATGCATTTAAGTGTACTTTTGTGGATTTGTGTTTATACTTTGTGCGCGTTTGGGTAACACATGATTTAATTTGATGCAAGTAATGCATTTAAGTGTACTTTGTGCCTTTTGTGCTCATGTTAGATGAGGGTATCTACCTTGGAGAAGAGGTCGAAGCAACCCAAGCGGCTGACTATGCAGTAGACCTCCGGGAGCCTTCGACCTTTACCGCTGGGCTGTGAACAGCCAGCAAAGAAAAAGACAGACAACTTCAAAACACTGGTGTGTCACAAGACTGCTCACTCAGCTACAACCACAGGATTAAAGCAGCCGAGCAAAGAAGAAGGCCTTTGTTTCACGGAGACTTTGAAGAAATATCAGCATTTTATCAACACAACTCAATAAATACTTACAACATGCATGATAAAACTTTAAAGAAAAGGGAACAGAGGAAATTAGATAATTTACAAAGAGGGGATACTATTATTTAAATCAAATTAGAGGAGGCTAATGACCAGAAGCGGAAGCATTTTTACAGAGCATACCAGTAATCGCCGACAGTAGCCGAACCGCCTGCTTCCATCCTCACCAGTCAGGACGAATGAGAACGTCTCACTGGAGAAATGAAAGAAAGAGAGAGAGAGATTTCAGACATACTGGAAGCTGTTCACACAGAAAACACTGTTCCTAAAACAAACAAAAACTCAGTTCCTGATGGAACCATGCCTTCCAACCGTGTATTTGCAAACAAAAAGCCTGACTTTGTACTTCAGAGAAAAAGAGCCTCAAGACACGCTTCCTCCTAAGCTCTACCTGACAGGTGTTCATTGACCAGTGATGACCCTCCTGACCTTCCTGAGGGTGTCAGCCATTTTCAACAGGTGTGTGTCTGGGGGCCCTTCGCTCAGCTAACATTTGCCACCAGGTAATTTATTAGCCGCTGTCATCAGGGCACACATCATCATTTCTGAGAACAATGTGGACGCTGAGAGGCTAAGCTCAGTGCTGTTGGGTAATAGAGACGATTTTAAACAGTGCACAAAGGGAGGGGATTTTGTAATAGCGAAGCATGTGTAAGCAGAGCCGGTGAGGATACAGAGGTTATGACCTCTGCATTTTTTTTTCTTTAGGTTTCGTTTTAATGTTTCCCCTACAGGCTACATTTCAAGTAAAATGTTCACACAAAGCTGATAAACCGAATACATAAAGCCCAGATAATTATCATGGCATCAACACAGTCTCATGTAACAGAGATGCTCATATATTTAACATGTATTTTGACAAATTTAGCATTTCATCCAGAAAAGAAAGGCAGAAGGATGACCAGGCAAAGAGGAGGAAAGGGGAAAAGTGTAATATTCTATGAGAATGAGAAAAATTGAGAAAAAAGTGATAGAAAAAGATAAATTCAACACATTCAACAGGAGATGATAACCTGTAACCTGCTGTAAATGTAGCCTAGGCTAAAATGTGAAAGGATATGCAGTAATAGTTTAAGGTCATGTACAGTCACAGTATGAATTATCCATCAATAATGGGCTAATGGATTTCTGGATGGATATAAATGGTAAATAATGTGACTAAACAGTAAATGGCATTAACATATTAGGACATATATGCCACTAAGGCAATGCAAGGCAAGTTTATGCTTCATATAAAACATTAAAAGCATCAAGATACAATTTTAAAACAGTTGATTAAAAGGGGAAATATCAAAAATTGAAAACCAAAAAAAAATTATTTTGCATTGTTGCCAGTGTCTTTTAATTAGAGATAGAATAGTCGTCTTCACAAGGTCATTTCCCCTCTGGGTTTTCTCAGTTATGGACTAACAAGGATCTATCAGCAAGCTGAGTTATTTCTTCTCTGCTCTGGGAAATTCCTGAGTCCCTGTTTCATTTCACTTTCTGTAGGTTCCAGATTCCTGCGGCAGCATTAGACTGGGACTGACCTGGGGAAGTTGTCGACAGGAGCCCAGTCTTTGGCGTCAGGGAAACAGAACTGAGGGATGACCTTCAGCTGGTCCTCAGCCTCCCGCATGAACTTAAAGCTCCTCTCGAGCTGGATGAAAAATAAGAGAACAAGAAAAGATAACATCTTTTTATGGTTTCAGATTAGCCTGCTATGAAACTCATAAGGGCCTAAGGTGGTCTTGCCAGAACCAATCTCTCATTCAGAGGAATTTCTTACCTACAAAGTTGATGAAATCTAAATCTTTTTTGTCAGAAGTGACGAGGTATCACTGCTCAAATTACCAGGCTGCTCCTTTTTTATTAGAGGAATCCTGCTGTTGCTTTGCTCATAAACGTAAAATGTGCAATTTCCTGTGTTTTTTTTTTTTTTTTTACTAGAAAAGACCTCCCAGGTGCTCATACACTGTTGTATACCTTATATGTACAATCACTAGTGGTGAATATACTTATTTAGGCATAATCCCCACTGACCTTGAGAGGAAACTGCTGTGTGACTTCAGGCAGGTACGGGACTCCGGCCTTGGTCTTGTGGAGCGCCACGACTATAAAATACTCAAAGAGTTTTCTCTCCTGCAACTCCATCAGATCCCTCTCCAGGGTCCGGTACCGCCCCGTCTGCCTCAGCATGGACTGGATGGACACTAGCCGCTGGCTGTGAGCTGAAGGACAGAGAAACACATTTCATCCACGTCCGGCATGAACACATGTATGCAGAGAGGGTTAAAGTGAGGGGAAATCTGCAGTTTCCATCTGTGATCACTCTAACATTATAACACAATAGTGCAATGCCTGTAGGAAGTATGTATTTCTATAGAAAAGTGGAAGGTTAAGTAGATTTTTCATGTTTAAAGGAGGGTGTGTCGACTGTTATATAGTCTTAATAGACAAATTGTACATTGGGTAAAACATGGACATACATTGAGATAAGGAGAGACATACAAATACAGTTATTGGAAGAAAAAGCATACAAGTTATGTTGTTATATGTGTTTCTAAATACAGCTCTGGAAACAAATAAGACACCAATGCATGTTTTTTTTTCCTGAAATCAGTATCTAAACATGTATGTCAGCCATTTCTGTTGAATTCCAGCACATGCACACCTCATTCTGCACCAATAAAGTCACCAAGAACAATAATAAAGACTGTGGAGAACATGACAAGACGCATGAAAACTGTGATTAAAAATAAGGATTATTGGACCAAATATTGATTTATGAGCTCTTCTTAAACATTAGTATTATGTTGTTTTAAAATTAATTTGATCTTGTTTTTTTTGCATTGTTTGAGGTCTGAAAACATTGCATCTTTTTTGTCATTTTCTGCAAATAAATGCTCTAAATGATAATATTTTTAGTTGGAATTTGGGGTAAATTTTGTCAGTAGTTTATAGACTCAAACAATAATATTGGTAAAATCAGAAAAAACTGATAACCACTGCATTGGCAGTGAGTTTAGGCCCAGATTGTGTTCTGTTAGGTGATAGTGCTGGGATTTCCTGAGGGTCTTTGAACATGCTATAGCAGCTAAACTGGCTAAAACTGGCTAATGTCTTAGTGTGTGTTTTTTGAGAGATGTTATAATACTTTTGTTACATCGGCTGCATGATCAGTGCAGGAAGAAATGGGACAATGCAGCTTTGAATTGTAATGAAAAGGCTGGGAAGCAACATGAGTATGAGCAGTGATACAGAGCTTTACACTGTCATATTTTAAATCCACAAAAACAGATATAAACCATTGTGCCATGCACAAGTTATATCTGAAATGCTTTTAGATATAGATGAATAGATCTATTATAAAACTAGCCATTTTTGCTGAGGTTGTGGCTCCTGAATGCGTCCATTCATTTTCTGTTCTCACCTTTTAGTTTCTCCTCGGTGTCACTTTCCGACTCGCTGTTCTCATCCGTCACTGCGCGACAAGAGTAAAACATGAAATCATACTTTGAAGAGACTGAATAACAATCACAGGAAACTCAGAGCTCGTATTATTAGCTTCCGTTGCTTTCATTTCAAATTTTAAGCTCACAGCAGCACCATCCCTCTGAAACACGGGTCAGGCTCAAATAACCCCAAAACATAACCTTACCCATAAAACTAAGTGAATAAATACAATGAGGTATTGTTCCTTTTGTGAAGAGAGACTTGTAAAGCCATTATAGTCAAACTATAGAGTGCTAAGGGAAAGACAAATTGGAAGTATGCAACATCAAACAAATACTGAATTGGTTTCAAAGTGTGAAAACATTTTTTTTTATAAAAAATACAATGAAGAACAGTCTATACATTTAGGTAATCATTTAAAAAATGTAATTCCAGATTTATGAACACAAGTATGAACACATAATTGAGCTTATTTAAAATTTTTATCTTGATTTGGGTCACTTTGGCCTTGGTTAGGAAAACATGACTATCATTTTCTCAAAAAAAATGAAAAAAAAAATTGACTAAAATCAAGAAAGAAACTTGAACGAAGCTAAATTATCTCCCAATAGAATTAGATAATTCTACTCGATATTGGACGAGTTCTACCAAAAACAACAATGATTTCAGTTTCTGCAATGTATAAATAGTATATCTTTTACAATGGCTGCAATATTTCCAATACTAGTATGAATTTGGCATCAGGATGTGAATTTATATGCACAAAGGTTTTGATTTCATTACTTTGGGTCCTGCTTTCACATGTGAACCCTCACCTCTCCCTGAGCTGGACTCTGTAGACTGAGACACCCTCTTCATGCGTTTTTTTCCTCTTCGCGCCTCGAAGATGCCGTTGATTTTCAGCACCATCTGCGGGGGTGGAGGTAAAAGCAGAAAGAGTCCATCTTTAAATCCTAGAACTAATAAACAAAATCCAGCCACAGACTCCGACCAGATCATTTCAATGCAGCTGCCGGGAGGCCTTCCTCTAGGCACGCTTCTCACAGGAAATATCTGTCAGAAAATTTTCCCCTGCCTGCACTCATCCCCAGACGACAGGACTGAGCGGACGAGTTCCGAACCTCCCCGAGCAGTACGCCGGGCCGTAAATCAAGCGGAAAGCAGCGTGAACTCTGCTTGAGGCCTCTCCCAGACTCCCATACCTTGGGGATTTTCCTCCGCCTGCGGTTGTACGGGTCTCCGGAGAGGCAGGGGGTGTCGTCGGGGCTGCTGGGCGTGGACGGGGGGCTGATGCGGGAGGGCGAGGAGATGCCGGTGTCCCGGCTGGTCTTGCGCAGCTCCAGGAGTTTGAAGCTTCGCCGTTCTGAGGTCTGTCTGAAGAAGCTTGGAGGCTTGGAGGAGAGCTGGAGGGAAAACGCAGACAAAATAGAGGGTGATTTTAGTATAAAACGGCTTCTACTCATCTGTTAAAATCCAAAAAACCTTGATACAGAGAGTTTTATTCATATTTTTCATGAGAAAACCTCAGATTATTTAAGTTTCTTTTCCTGATTTTGGTCAGTTTGGTCTTTTAAGTTTTAAGTATTTTCTATTTTTAGTAAAACACCATGTTAGATTTATTTTCTTTTTTTGCAATATTCTAACTATATTTGCTCTGTCACAGCAACATAAATTGATTCTGACTCTTCTGTAGTCACCTCACATGTTGTAAATATCTTTTGATTCCAGATTTTAGTCCATAACTTTACAACCTTATATACTATGATAACCACATTTGTTATCATTTATAGCAGGAAAACTGAAACAGCCTGGAGCTCAGTCCACTTTTTATTTTCAGAGAGAAGTAATCTGGTACCTTAGTTGGAGTGTCGGGGACAGGAGATGAGGACGCAGGTGAAATACATTTGCTTCCCAGGCAACTTTTCTCCAGCTCTATGTCTTCATAAGGGTTCTCCTTCGATGGAGGATCTTAGGAGGGAAAAAACAACAACTTTTTTTCTTTTTTTTCAAAACTGAGAAATCAATGGCACCTGGATTATGAAATAATCTCACACAAGTTCACGAAAAAGAGCGGATAAA
Source organism: Lepturacanthus savala (assembly GCA_030544235.1). Taxonomy (NCBI): domain Eukaryota; kingdom Metazoa; phylum Chordata; class Actinopteri; order Scombriformes; family Trichiuridae; genus Lepturacanthus; species Lepturacanthus savala. Next base: position 33,138,996 of record CM060465.1, read on the forward strand.
GTATTCTTTCCATATCGGTTGTGTTTGTTTTGCCAAACCGTTCCTATTCCAGATGTGCAGAGCTCTACCAGAGGCAGTGGTGCGTCTACCTCGCTCCTATTTCATCATGATAAGACGCACGACTCTGAGAGGGCGAACTCTAAACGTGCCCTAACTTTGGCCACTAGTCCTCCCCTGCAGATAAGGAGTAAGAGGAACACTTTCCAAAACTCGTGCCTCTTTCTCAGCTCTGCCTCTGTCTCTCTGCTCTACCAATCCATCTGCCAGATGTGACCTGTAGGAGTAGGAGGATAAAGAGGGACGTTCAGTTCTCTGCGCCTTCTCCCTTCGAGGAAAAACAAGGGATCAGCTCGCTGTTTTTCACATTGCTGGCTGATGAGAACGGCACATAATCTCCGTGGTGTGTTTGAGCGCGCTGCCAGCTGAGCACATGTGCATCAGTCGGCTAAGAGATGCGTCTAGATTCATGGACTGGTGACAGTTGCTTTCCTCTTGATCCGAAAGGCTGACGTGACATGTGGATTGTGTATTTACGGCGTGTTGATGTGTAGAGGCTTGACGACAACACCAAGAAGACATCATTCGCCTTCATTACTGTCACTGCCTGCCCGGAGCTGCTTTTTGAGTCCAGCATAGTAAACCTGAGTTACTTCACCCACGGGATGCTCAGTGCTTGCTGAACATTGTTTAGGTATTTTAAAGAACACTGTATGGACCTTTGAAACCATAAAGACATCTAAAGTTGGCTGTGGCATCACTTAAATATAATTAAACTTCATTTGATTGTTAAAAGCATGAGGGATTCGTTATAGTTATTCTTCTATGGTGGCCGACGGAAAAAAGGAAAACGCGCCGCAAAACCAAAAACGCACAAACACATGAAACAAATGCAAATGCATCACAGAAAGGAAGCAGAAGCATAGACTTAAAAACCCATAAAATAAATGCAATGCCTCGGTGCAGGCCAGGGAGATGGCAAGGAAAGAGTAGAGGGTGCAAATGTGAAGAAATGCTGCAGGACAAAAATGCTGCAATTACAGAAATGAAGCAGAATCAATGGTTTATAAACCCACAAAAAATGCAAAAGAAAAATCCTGCAAATATAAAAAACACACAAAAAAACACCAGAAATTCAAATTCACTCACTTTTTTCACATTTGCTCCCTTTTGTCTGTCCGTGACATATCCCTCTTGACATCTAAGGGTCCGGTATGAGTGAGAACTATGGTTAAATTAAATTAAAACAGGTCAACAGTAGCTACGTAACTATGCTGCTCTTCTATGATAGTCTAAAAGCAGCCCTGGAGGGCTGCCGTGGGTGCAGGTTTTTGTTCCAACTGAGGAGTAACACACCTGAATCTACTAATCAACAACTAGAGCCCTTGTTAAAGACTTTTATTAGTAGAATCAGGTGTGTAACTGCTTGGTTGGAACACAAACCTGCACCCACAGTGGCCCTCCAGGACCAAGATTGAGAACCCCTGTTGCAAAAGATCACCTTTTCACTTTCCTCTTTGTGTGTGTTTTTTTATATCTGCAGCATTTTTGCATTTATTTTGTGGGTTTGTAACTCTTCTGCTTTTTTTCTGTGATTAAAAGCATTTCTCTCCTGCAGCGTTTCTTTTGTTGCATTTTTATGCATTTTTTAATGTGTTCATGTGGTTTTGGTCTCGCATCATTTCTGTATTTGCAGCATTTTTGTCTTTGCAGCATTTTTGTCTTTTGTGACACATTTGCCCGCTGTCAGCCAACGTTGTCTCCGAGATGAAAACCCAAAGACACACTGAAGCCATTCCCAGTAACGTTCTGCGGCTCTTTAAGCTGTTCACATGCCCCCTGCTGCATGGACAATCGCGGTAGCCAACCTCAGCTACAGCTTCACAACGCCTCTATTATACGTTATGAAATTAAGCAGGCTCTAGGTGGGGTTGTCATAACACTGAAGACAATAAGGTAGGAACGTAGGTTCAGGTTTCTTCGTATAACTTTTAATAAAAGTGGAGCAGTGTGCCCCTAAATTAAAAACTGGAGCAGAAAAAACAGAGGAGAGTAAAGACAGCTTGACCTCCTCATCACCCCTGCTGCTGAACTCTGTGATACACACACACTGATATGAGAAAAAGAACTAAAGGGTCATGTAGTGTATGGAGGGTATAGGATGGAGAACTAGTCTTTGCAAGTATAAATAAGTTTACAACCTGAAATTCTGATAACGCAGCAGCTCCGACTGGTGAAGAAAATAAAGGTATTAAATGCATTGCTTACCTATTATGTCCTCATAGACATTCTCTTCTGATAAAGTGCGTGTAAGGCCCAGTCTGGACTGAGCGTACCAGTCCACCCTGCAGCTCTCTGTAGACGACTGGAGCAGATCCTCAAACTCATAGGATTTCCTGGAGGACAGAGCAAAAAAACAGAGATTTAGGAGCGCGGCACGCTAAACGCAAACGAGGAAGGAACTGATTTCTGTGGGTGAGTGTGTATGTGCATGCTGATGCCTTTTTTTTTAAATGCTCGATATGCCAGAGAGGCGCTGTGATGTTCCTGTTTTGTAAACCACCACATCTGAATGACATCTGTGTTTCATCACTGCCAAAGATTAAAGCTGAGTAGAACATGAGCATGCACAAACGTCCATGCATTCACACACGCATGCACATATTATACTTGTAAATAAACTAAGTTGCCACTTGCTTTATCCCTTCACTGCAACACATTACAATCACCAGTGATACTTTCATGAAAATAACCAGGTTCCAGCGGTGTAGCTGCGTGTTTTCTTCGTGCAATTTGACACCATGTGTCTCAATACAAAACCAACACCGCAAAATACAGCCTTTTTGTTTGTTGTATAATTTTTTTGTTTATTGTTTTCTGCAGCTCGTCTTTTTTTCTCTGAACTCACAACAAGCCGTCCAGGGGACTGCGTGCGAAAACTAACCATTTGTTTAAATCTGACATGTTAACATCATTGTAACTGGAAGCGTATACTTTCCGTCCTGAAAGTCTGACACGCAAATGTGCAGCACAACCAATCGTGCAAATTTTGTAAGTGGAATCCGCCCCGTTAATGTAATGGGTTCGTGTCCTCGGCCAATTCTACATCAATTTCAATGAAAACTGAACTTTTGATGCTTCGCAAAGGTCGGGTTTATTGCTGTTGTGTTTGTGTCTGCTGGATGAAGTGGTGTAGTTAATAAACTGGCTTTATGACTTTGTATTTGTACACACACGCAGGCACAAAAATGCTGCACTGCAGAGACACAGCCTGACCAAACAAAGGGCTTGACACAGCACACTTGAGCTGAGTGAGGCCTCCACATATGGAGTGGAATGTAACACGTCCAAGCCAAGCTTCGAACAAGAATTCAGAGAAAAGCGAACAATAGATGTAATACTGCAGAATCTGCATTTTTTGGTTTCACCCTCGTCAGGACTTCGAGTGCAACTTCAAGAGTCTTTCAGATTCCAAGATGTTCATCAGCAGCTCAAGTGTTTCACACCCAATGCAGACTTTTGCAGATTGCAAACATTTAGAATTCTAGCTAATTCCATCAAAATAAATGCTCAATGACATTTTTGCGATAGCTAACGGTCTCACACAATAATTTTTGCTGTCAGTGACTAAAATTCTTGAAAAAAAAAAGAAACGGGCCTCTGACATGACTCATGTTCTTCCCCCCTTTCCAGCAGGGTTTTTGCAAGGAGGAATGACTTGAGTTGATATGTACATTCCTCACATCCAATGAGCTCATTCTGTGAGATATTTAGTAACAGGATGATGTCACCTGTTTTTTTTCTGATTTACAGCAGATGTGGGAGATGTTGTTCACATGAGTGTTTAGTTAGGATGTGGGGGGAGGGGTGGAGGATCACTTCTTAATTCTGTTCCATGAGAGTGCTTTAAAGTAATTCTAAAAAACAAATTAGTAGAGGAGTTAAGGGACATTTTACTGAAGGTTCTGACACAACTGTTTGTCAGCATTTAAGAGATATACACTTTTTCTTTTTCTTCTTCTCTTATAAATATAATGACAAATGTACATTATGAGGACAAAGAATCCAAATAAACAGGTATTAAGTCTAAAAATCCATAAGATTTTAGAAGTAAATTATGCACTTAAAAAAACATTTTAAAGGTGGATTGAAATAACTTAATGCACAATATGAGAAGTATTTTGGATGCAAAGGGCAGAAAATTCATTCAAATTCATCAAAAGTATCAACAGTATTTTATATGTATGTCTCCACATGAAAAGTTATGGCTTTGGTGTATTTAGTGTATTGTTGGTGGCCATTTTGAAAGGCTGATTGACTCATCTCTTTGGTTAATTTCTTCCCATGGCCTTAAGATATTTTTACACCAAAGCAGACATTTGTGTCCAAACCTGCAGTAAAAACCTCTACTATACATTTTCGTCCTATTCTCTCACCTGTTGCTGCTGTCCCGGCTTCTGTCAGCCCAGGGTCTCCTGCAGACTCCAGGGGGTGGGCACGTGGGCAGAGGTGGAGGAGGAATTGAGGGCAAAGGGGGCAAGTTCCTCTTCCCCTTCCCAGAGCCGGGCCCTGAAACCGGGGTAGGGGGTGGTGTGTGGTGCTGGAAGGTCCTCTGAGGTTTGGGTAAAGGGTTTATAGACGGAGCGCCTGGCTCGCTGTATACGTTCTCCGGATCCCCCTCCCTCCTCCTCCTCTGTGACCCGGCAGGACGAGCCACGTCGAACGTCCCAAAAATGGGCTCGTTGGCCCGCTTTTCTAACTCCTCCTGTTCCTCCTTTGAAGGAGGGCAGAAGTAATTCCCTGGAAAGGCCAGCGAAGGTCTGTCAGGAACTTCCTTTGTTGCCTTCTCCAGTTTCTTAACATGAGTTAAAACGGTTTTCTTGTCTTGCGGCTGTTCCGTTGGCTTAGAAGCCCGGACTCCTCTCTCTAGGATCACTTCTTTGTCTCTGTTCGTCGGACCTTCTGGAGATTTAGGTCGTGAATCCCCAAGCTTTCCAACGTTCTCCTTCCCTGAGTCTTGTCTGTCCCAGCTGACAAACCGTTTGCTGTCTGTCCTTTGGATCTCCGAACCTTTGAATTCCTTTTTCCTCACCGTCTCGACTTCCTTTTGCGTCGTGCTGAGTGGACACGTCCCCGTCGGAGCCGGTTGGGCCGGCTCCTTTTTGCCCTCCCACTGTGAGATTTTATCGCGGATGCTGGCTGTCTTGACGCCCGCTTGGCCCTTGTTGTTGTTCAGCTTGCCACACAGCCCGTTCTCCATGTTGGGGGTCCGCGGGTCGGTTGTGGTGGTGGACCTCTGCTGGGCCAGCATGGCGTCGGGAGGACCCGGGCTGTCGCTCAACCTTAGAAGAGGGGAGAGTGGACGTTTGGTGGGGACGGCGGTGTCCCTCCGGTCTCTGTCCCCTGGTGACCCACACACCTCCTGGCGCTGGGGCACCACAGACGACGGAGCCTCCCCGACCTTCAAGCCACAGCACTGGAGCCTGGAGAAGAGACACAAACATAAATATTAACAAATGCACTTGACTGATTGATTAAAGGGACAATTTTTGCCATTTTCTTAGTTTAATCCTGTAAATTCTCTAGTAACGGCCATGTGATGGCCTCATTTCTCAGTCAGATGAATGCCAGCAACCTTTTGACACTTGATGCTTTACGGTCGTGTTTAGTTTTTTTGTCCTGTCTCCATGTTTGTTTTGTGATTTCCTGTTTTATTTTGGAAATTAACTCTCCTCTCGTTTCAGGTCACTTGCCCTTCCTCATGTTCCCCCATTTCCCTCCATGTGCATTGTCCTGATCACTAGCCCTCTTGTCATGGTCTAGTCTGTCTAATCTCGTAGACTTTCCTGTTTTAAATGTAAATTTAAGAATAATTAATGGTGTAAATATCTATAATGTATTTCTTTACATAAAAATGAGGGAAGACATTTGTAGTTGTTGTTAGTGTGTGTATATGTTTATTTTCACTGGTCTGGCCCACTTGAGGTCAAATTGCGCCGTATGTGGCCCATGAATTGAATTGAGTTTGACATCCCATGTTTAGCTCATTAGAAAGCCACCAGAGCACTAAAATATCAAGCCATGGCAAATCAGTGGTAGGCTAACGTTGTTTACCATGGCAGCTTGTTGTAGAGGCTGAAACTGAACATAACTCTGAAACAGGAGGAGAAAACTGAGGAGGAGGAGGATTAGGCAGAATCGGAGGATTTTTTTTTAAATGATGGTTAAACTTTGGAGCAGTAAGCTGTCTAAACCAGTGTTCTGTATGCATACCATAATATAACTGTACTTTTTCAATAAATGAACATCATATTTTATAGGTTAAAATAGACACAAACTCTAATTTGCCTCTAATTGTGGCCCTGTTCCAATAAAGACCCAGGCCTTTACATGCTTTATGGTCCAAAAGTACCTAGTTAGACCTGTAGCAGCAATACAGTCTGCCTTCTCACACACTCACTGTGAAAAACCCTGTTTTCCCCCTTCTCTCTCTACAAAAACACTTACTCTGTTGTGATTGGCTTAGCATTGCCGGAAAAGTCAAAACCCTCAGAGAGCTGGTGTCAAGCAGCAGAAGTCCAGGACAAGCACATAGAATGATCCAGGGGCGGTTACTATTAACTTCCCTCCTGTTGTGACATCACAACCACAGCAGTGGCTCTGGTTGTAAATGGCTTGTGTTCAACACTACAGAGGAGGCCAAACCACAACTGAATAAGTGGGTGGTCTTATATCACAGTCAGAGTGTTAGCAGGAAAAACATTATGAAACACATAAGCATTTCATAATAGAACCCCTTTAAACTCATTTTAAACCATTATTAAGGATTGATAAAATAAAAGATAAATTAATATCTTACAAATACAAATCAGTCACTGTACCTGTAAAAATCAAATGCAAATTATCTTCGAAAATATAGGCTAGAATTATCCTAAATGGAGATTCTTTCACTTGAATTGCAGTTTTTTTGCAATAAGGGACTTATTTTTTTGTTGGAAAGGAACCTGTCAATCACAAGATGAACTCAGTATGTGGAGACAGTAAAACTCAACCAAAACAAACAAATAAAACATGAAAACACCACACACACTGTTCCCCCTTTTACCAAGAGAGGGACAGAGCTAACCACTGAGCCACTGCTCCAACAGATTTCTACTTAATCCATTCCAGAGGAAAATAACAGAGGTAGAAGGCACATAGCAGTGTTGTCAAATCTAATAATTTAGAGTGCAATTATTTTTGCAGAAATGTCAGTTGCGGCCTTTAGCGTACAAAGCCAGACGTCATGCTCCTCATAGCTCTTAAAGTTGGCCATGCACTCACAATAACGTCCAAATAGATCTTTGTTTTATTGGGTAAACAAGAATTCTTATTAAAATAAAATAAAATTTAAAAAAGCTTGACGTCGCTGTTAGGTGCCTCTGTTTTTAGCTGCAAGTCACGAATGGAAGATTACTGGGTCATGACTGTTTGAACTCTATGTTAGGACACACACACACACACACACACACACACACACACACACACACACACACACACACACACACACACACAGCTATTTCTGGAGAGGAGATGAAAGTATACACAGAAGAAGGGGGAGAGGCTGAAGTGTAGATGTGCATCTTTTCTTTTCTGCTCCCAACCCACAAAACTCTGCTTTGGCCCGGGGCCCATTCATCAAATGAGTGCATTTCTAACAAACAGAGGAAACGTGGCCTCGCTGGGTGACTTCTGATGACATCGCTGGATGTGAAAACCAACACTCATGCAATCTAAAGGAAATCTCTCAGGGAAATTACTGATTTGACTTTCCTTGGAGACCTTAAAAGAAAAGAAAACACAATGTTGTAACTATGAGGAAACGCAACCAAATAATTATCTTCCAAATTGCAGTTGGTTTTAGGAGTTTGGCCCTATCCACTCCTTCTCCCCCCCTCCGCTATGTTCCTCGGTTAAAACAGCAGTTTTTATTAAGCATGAAGCAACACAGGGGGAAACTAGGTCAAATAGAAAAGGCAAGGGAAGGAGAACAGGAGTAGAAAGGGGGATGATGTATAGGGAGTTTATTTAAAACTACAGTCAAAAGACACATATTAATGACTAAACCATTTAAGCCCAGATTTTTTTTAAAAGATTGCATGCATATAATAATGTCAGTTGAGTCACTAACAATCACATTATGAATTTATTTTTCCCTGTTTTGTACGTTTCTTTGCAGAAAACTGCATTTTAATGGCTATTATAGTTGCCGCTTGAACAAATATGCCATATACAAAAACATATTCATCACATGTATAAAATTCTTTTTTGGGGAATTATTCTAGAGACATGTCAGGGTTGAAAATCATAATAATCTAATGTCCTTAGAAAAAAGTCTTTAGTAACATTACACTTTCTTATTTTAACTATAAACGACAGTCATAGACTGAGAGGTAGATGTTAAAAAGATGGTTGCAATGGTAGGTTTGTCTATGTGAGGAGGACAGAGATGAGGGAAGAATTAGGGCACAAAAGCATCTCAGAGCAGCTGAACTAACATGGACTGGTGGCTAGTGGAGTTTCACATGGTTCAGAAGAGAGAACAGAGAGAGAAAACCAACTACTTTTAGTGATATGCTTGCATATTAACCTTTGACAACCCCCCCATGAGAGAAGCTATGCAGCTTTTCAGCAATAGCAACCAACACAGAAAAAAACAACAACAGATATTTAAATCTTCTACTAGACAATCCCAGTTCTCAACCAAAACCCCTGCATTATAATCTAAATAGCACTAATGAATATTGCAAAGATGACAGAAGGGACTGTGGAGAGTGGTCATGGAGGCATTAGACAGTGGCAGCAGGGGGGCAGTAACAGTATCCAGATGCCAGATGGTCAACTCTGCCCTGCTATTGTTCTACAGCTGACCCTAATGGAAAGAGGGTGTAGGGCAGAACTTTTTATGGTTATGGGAAAAGTGCAGAAAACATGTAAGAGAAAATATGTATAATATAGCAGTATTATACTTTATTAATGCATTTAGGCAGTTTTGTTCAAAGTGTGTGCATGTAATTACATCAGTTAAGACACTAGCAATCATATAATGCATATATTTTTTTTCCATTTTGTTCTTTGCTTTGAAGAAAATTGCATTTTAATGACTGGCAACTGGAGTTTCCGCTTGCACAAATCAGATGTGTTTGACATTGCTACTGCTGACATTGACAATTTATGGCTAAAAGACACTGAAACAGAATAAAGAGGATTATTTGCTTGGCTTTTGAGGCACCTACCCGTTGACTGATTGGTAGATACAGTTGTCAGTGTTTGTACAGAGCAGCAGGGCCCTCCCACCTGTCATGGTGCTAGCAGCTGGCATCCTGCAGGTAGACCAAGAGAGAGACAATAATTTAGTAGAACACACTGCATTTGAGGTAAGTGCATCATGCAAATGGTTACAATTTGTTTAAATACATGTTAATGCAAGGGCATAACAAGTCAAACTGTTACAGAGCATATATTATTATATATTTTAGAATAAATATATGAAGATGCTGCATAAAAATAGGCCTGAATACAGACTGACTATGAGAGTTAGGTCAAGAGAAGAGCCGGTTCCCCAAGACTCATGCAGGGAACATTTTCTAACTCTGGTGTGTGAATGTGAACAACCAAATCAGTTAAAATCTTTAATTTAAGAAACTTCCAGTCCCCATTTGATTAGTAATTGGAGGATACAGCTGAAAACAAAGCGTTAACATCCGCTAGCCAACAGACATAAACATACATTAGGCTCCAACACCCATGTGACATTATGGAAAACGTATGGTAAATACTGAAAACTCGACATGTTAATGTAATTAAGGTCCATTAGGAAAACATCAGTGGCAGCTGGAAACCAAAGGGAAAGGCCACTCAGTTCAGCCTCTTCAGGTTATCATCATCTTTTAGCACTTGCCAGCACAGATTTCTGGAACATTTTCAAGACAAATACTGCACACACACATTTTCTTTTTTGCACTACAGATCCACAAAACTTCCTGAATATGTTGTGTGTTTTTCAGCGCTGCAGCTTTTCCTCTGTTCTACACTACGGCCACAGAGTGCCAAGGCGAGTGTGAGGGGACTTGCTTAGCCGGTTTGGAATTATTACTTGGTCCATTTGTCAGGGTGTAATGAAACCAGACCCTCCTGGAGCGTAGTGAGACCAACCATATGTAACATTGAATTAGAGCCTCTGGTGCATAGCTCCACAGTGACTTGGCCTGTAAACGTTGGCATGGAGCAGAAGGGCCTGGCCTCTGTCTGGCACGGCTGTGGTTAACATAGGAAAAGGAGAAAAGGTCAGGGCTAATTCCTGCTGGCAGGTGTCCATGCGTTTATTCTCAAGAAAACTCACAGGGATGCAGTTGCGACCTGGCTGCACGCACATACAAAAACACACATCAACACAGACCTACACATCCTGTCAAACAGTCCAGCATATGGTGCATGTACGAGTGACTCCAACCAGATGTTCTGGGAAACTTTAGGGTATCCGAGGGCCGTTAAACATTTCCTGAGTACTGCATGGCACCAACCCTGCTCCATCTCTCTCTTTCTCACTCCCCATGAACCTGACACTGCCACTTCTCCCACCCCCCTTGACAATGTAGGGAATGTGAACCCAATTCCGCCGAATTCCACAAATTGTTTTCCCAAATGGCAGTGAGGCAAGACAGAAGAAAAGCCACAAATTTGGTAGATTACGTAAAAAAAAAAGCCGAGCCAAATAGCTGAACTCTTCCCCGAGCTAACAACATAATTGGCCCTTTGGGTCGAGTGTTTTGAAATTGATTCTGGGCTTGGGACATTTTTTTTCCCCTTTTTTTCTCCTTCGTAATGAAAGAACAAATGGACGCTACGGAAAAGTTGCGGTCTCATCTGACAAGGAGTGTTCTAACGGTACAATATGTCACCTTTTTCGCTCCCAGATTCACATACAGCTTGCTCCATTGCTTTGTCTTTATTCCCCCCCTGTATCCCCATCAGTCCAAAGCCAAGCCCCCCAGAGAGGAGGAGGAGGAGGAGGGTGTGCGTCAGCCATCCACTGGCCTGTAGGCCCAAATTATTTTCAGCTGTGAGCCGAGCAGAGGTCACATGTTTGAGGGGAAACATCAACCGATTTTTTTTCCCTTCCTCCCCCTCCTGCTTCTTTTCTTCTTACTAAATGAAATGAAGAACAGAAATTCTACATGGAGAGGGGGGTGGGGGGTGGGGAATGTATGGACCCTACTAGTTTTACTTTCCCTGAGTCGTGAAGGGTGTTGCATGTCACAGGGGGAGAGGAAAGATGGGAGATATGAAGAGGAGAGAGGGTGTGGGGGGGAGTTGAGGAGACAGGGGTTGTCAAAACTAAAAAGGAAAGTGGATATTGCAAGTAATAATACAAGTATACTGTTGCACTGTGAAAACACTGTGAGCTTTTAGGCTGTCTTGCCTCATTGTTTTGAGCCCTGAGGCCAAAACAAAAAGCGCTGTTCGGTGGAGATTCTACTGCCTTAAAAGGTTATTAGGGTATTTTTACATAATTCTGACTGAAACGCTATGACATGCATTACAAAACTTGATTTCGCCTCAAACTTTGACTCATGCATGCATGGACGGTGGTTCCCAGCACTCGCCCCGAACCTGGCAAGCGGTGTCCTCAACATCTCGTAAAAGCAGTAAATTTGACAGCGCTGCCAGTTTTACAGCGCTCGGTTACTGGGGAAACTCTTTTGGGGAGCAGCGGAGCCGTTCCTGCAGCTATTGGGCAACTATTGTTAAGCCCTGACCCCCCGTCAGAGCAAGATGGACACCATCACAATGCATGAAGCCATCTGCTGGGGCCGGTGAAACCAGCACTGGAAGACCTCCACCTGCCCCGCCCCCCTTTTAGCCTTTTAGCCCCGCGAGGTGTGACAGGCCGCACACGAGGAAGTGGAAGTGGTATTGTTCACCAGCAGCTGGGTGGAGAGGATGGCAGCAGAGTGGGTTAAAATGGAAGTTATTACTTAAAAGCCTGTCAAAAAGGCACTGGCATTTCTGTAGTCACCACATGTTGTAGTTTTCTTTTGATACCAGGTTTACAGACTAAAAAACAAAAAAAAATGAAAAATGAAAAAATTTTATTTCCCAGCCCTACTTAGAAGATTTCAGATATTTCTGATATTCCTTCGCAACTTTTGTGACATTATATGAAAACACACTCTGGGCTTCAGACTGTTTTCTCCCTGAATCACCTGCTGATAAAACCCATTAAACAGATATCCTGCATTTCATGAATGATAACCTCCAGTCTTGGCCTCAGAACAAACAGCACCGATGCCCAGTGAACAGCACTCAGTCCTAAATGCCTTAAAGCCTTCAGCAGATAGAGATAGCAGCAGCCGGGTCAGCGGCGGGCCATCACAGCCAAGCATCAGTTGCATAATAAACCCTGGAGAAGATTTCTATCAGCGGATGGTCACTGAGTATCTGCCCATGGAGAGAATATTATGGTATATACACACACTCAAATGCTGTAAATGCTGTTGTTGTCCAATGTGGCTTAATGACTGTGTCTGGTGTTTCTGTCAGAAATAGCCTCAGTTATCAGAACTTTGTTCTTGTTTTAATTTTTGATTTTCCCCTTTAAATCATTTTTTTTAATCGTATCTTAATGCTTTTATTTTTTATGTAAAGCACTTTGAATTACTTTGTAGTTGAAATGTTCTATTAGAATAAACCTATCTTGCCTTATAATAAATCAGAGTAACCATGAAGTTATTTTAAACAAAACTACAAGTCTATAGCTACACAAGCAGCTCATTACACACCAGAAAAGTCTTGGTTGGATATCAAAGGGTAAAGACAAAAAGACTTTTCTTAGGATAGAATAGATGATGGAAGAATACAGAATAAAGAACTTGCAAAGGTATTATGAATTGTACATGAACAAAAACACCATTAAAACATACAAGTCTGATACAGCACCAAGAGCTACTCAGATGGGTTATTTCTGTTAGAAATAATGTTCTCATTGACAACAAATCCAATGAAAACACCAAAAACAACAAGTTGTGGAAAGTGGGAACTATAACCTGTTGGGGGCAATAGATCAAATAAAAAAGCACAAATGCTTTCGTTCATTTTTTCTGCACAACTGACGTCTTTTAACACTAAACTTGACAAACCACCTCCATGATTCAAGAAACAAGTGAATATTTTGTATAAAAAGGATTAAATTAGGTCAGCTGTCTCTGGAAAAACATCCACAATGACTGAATCTCCGTCATTAGGAAGAATATTTGTGCCAACTCGACTGTCACTTCACTGTTTTTGTCTTCAATAAATGGACAATGTGCCAAAAACGTTGGGTCAACTGAGTCAGGACAATAGTGATAATACTGCATTGACTTTAAAATATTTGTTTTGTCAGGTCATGTGCGTCAAACTGCACATGTTTGGAACTTTGCGTAGACTGAGACTGAGTACTATTTAATCTTTGTCTGGGCTGAGATTTCTAAATAAATCTCTGATTCACATAGATCTGGCGAGCTTATGTACCATTAGAGTGACTGGAGGGGAACGCATAGTATTTTTATCTTTTGTCTTGCATTTTGATTGTCTCTATGTTCCAAAAGGACACATTTCTTACAGCTGGCTTTTATCCAATAGCCGTGAAGAAAGCGGAGAAGGCTGTCATCACGGAGCTGTTTTTAATGTCAATCAAACTGCACACACGTGGGTGGAGTGAAGGTTAAACTGTCATCGTCTTCGCTTCGCTCAATGCCGGAAAAATCGGGGGTCACCACAAAGTCACAAGCTATATAGATTTAGGTGGAATATGATGGAAACTACCACAAAGGAGAGAAATGCAGCTATGAAAAAGACATGGAAAAGTGATTCTCAGAGAGCATTTTTGTGAAATTTGCATTTGACTTACACTACAGTTCAAAAGTTTGGGGTCACAAATTTCCTTATTTTTGAAAGAAAAGCACTGTATTTTTTCAATGAAGACAACTCTAAACTAATCAGAAATACACTCTATATATTACTAATGTGGTAAATGACTATTCTAGCTGCAAATGTCTGGTTTTTGGTGCATCAATATCTACATAGGTGTATAGAGGCCCATTTTCCAGCAACTATCATTCCAGTGTTCTAATGGTACAATGTGACTTTTCATGGAAAACATTAGATTTTCTGGGTGACCCCAAACTTTTGAATGGTAGTGTATAAAAATAAAATGCAAAGCAACTAAGTACATGTGAGTCTCACAAGAAGCGATGTCTCAGCGATCTATGGATGCATTCCTACAGAAACCAGAAGACGGTTGTCCAACAAATAAGATAACGTGTGTCCCACATTGTCCCACACAGACATATCTTTGTAACACGATTCTGAACTTACACAATGTTGGATTCATTGAGGTAAAAAAAAAAAAAAAAATCAGCCTGGACTCAGCTGCGATGTGATGACACACAGATTTTCCACTACGAGCTTTTTGTTCCTGAGGCTGTGGTTTTGTTCATAACAGCTCTGCCTGCCAATGGTATCAGGACTTGTGTGAATCTTGTGCAACATAATATGAGTGTAGACAATATCAGCTCAGACAGTGGTTTGCTGATTTGGTTTGTCGAGGCCTTTGTGATGGTTTAACTCCGAACAGTGTCTGTAAGGCAGGATAACCACATATTGCTGTTGAAGCTGAATTGGTTTTATCACACAGTGCAGGTGGTGCTGTCAGAGCTTTATCAAGCTTCTGGGTTGTTGTCAGCAGGCTGTTGGCAGGCCGCGGCTATAGTGCTTTGGAAGCCTGCCTGCCTGCCTCTCCCCAACAGCTGCTTCTCATAAAGATTTCATCCTCCCCTCCGTCTTCGCTGTCCCTCCATCCCTCCGTCCAGCCCTGCAGGAACAGCTAACACAATGACATCATCGTCATCCCTTGCTTGTTCTTCTCCAAACTGAACTCTTTTTTTCTCTCTCTGTCATTTCCAGATACCTAAAAAGGACAAAGTCGCTCGCAGCCCACGCTTGCATTTCACAGTTTATCGGGCCACGGAGTTTCGACAAAATCGAAAAAAAAAAGTGGCGGCTTCTTAAACCACTTGTCGTGAGTGAGGCAGAGAACATTAGCTCAACCTGTGAATGACATACTGCAAAGTAAACACTATTATATATTTTCTTTCTGCACCCACGCTGAGTTGAGGACCCAATCCCCTACAAGATGTGGCTCACTTCAGTGTGTGCCAAAGCCGTGTCTGCAATCAATTTAACGCACCGCTGCACATTTAGCCAACTCTTTCTGGAATGGCAAACTTTGCTGCTTTTTTTTTCTACCCCCCCTTCCGTCCTTCATTCTTTCTTTCTTCCCTTTCATTCTCTCACTTTCATTCCCACATAGGCTCGGAGTTGCGGGGAGAGAGGTATGATGGAGGAGGGAGCGAGGGACAGGACGGAAGGAAGGAAGGAGGGGGGGGACTCATTTTTTAATCCTTAACCTCTCGTTCTCTTTCATAATGAACTGTACCATGTCATACGTTCTGAGCGGCTGAAACAAAGATTATTCATGCACAGCCAATCTTTTCCCAGCCCTTTGGGGTTGCCAGATCTGACGTGCAGCGTTTGGTTCAAGCAACAAGAGGGGATTTCACAGTGAGCGCTGCCTTGACCCGGTAGGCTTTTGACAGGGTTTTTTACCCGGTTCCTGAAGAAAAGAGAAAAAAAAAGGAAGGGTTGATGGTAAAGGAAGGGATGTATGGAGAGGAGGAGGGAAGGAGGGGGTCAGGCAAATAAACAATGGAATTTTATCTGGGCTCGGCAGTCTCCCTTCTCTCCTTTTCCCTCTCTGTTTCTGTCTCTGTCCTGTTCAGGGCCCCTGCTGCTTTCCCAAGCTGATTTCATAGCAAGGCCTTGGATATGGGCCAAGCAGGCCAACTCTATGACTGTGTGTGTCTGTATCTGTGTGTGTGTGTGAACTGACAGCCAGAAAGTGTGTGTTACAACCCCGGTAGCTACAGACTAATTTGATTTATCCATGTGATATTTACCTCTCTCTCATCTTCATCTCTTTATCTCACAGTTTTTACTTTCTATCACGCGAATCAGCCATGGTTTTCTTTATCTTTCCATCCTATATCCAGTGTAGACCACAAGGATCTGCATTGTATGATGTGATGTTGTAAAGATCCCTATCAGCTGGCCTAAAGGAAAATCAAACACACACACACACACAGACACACTCAAACACATACACATATACAGTGCATGTAGGAGCCAGGCTGTGCCCCTCGCTCGACCACCACTATTGTTAGAAAAGGATGGATGTGAGACAACAACTAAAACAACTGAAACCGGGTTTCAGCCGCAGAACCAGACAGGAACCGAAGGGAGGATACCGCAAACAATTCATGTCTCCCTGCATGTTTTTCGCTTATCAATCCATCCAAATATAACACAAGTGTCCATTGTTACATCGCCGACGCCTCACACACACATAGCATTTCTTGTTATTGTGGTCCGACACTCTTGACAGCTTGGGTGTCTACGGCTTATCCCGCCGGGAGATGGACTGTAAGAACGGGCCAAAATATTACCTCAGCAAATGTATAAACAGACCTTAAATTATAAATGGGGCCTCAGGGAAAGCCACCGTGGATGTAATTATGGTGCACCGGCACAAGCAAACAAGTGCTTCACCATTTAGGAGGATTCTTATGTTCAAGGCATGAAGTAATTTTGTTGTTTGGGTTTAAAAACAGAACAGGAAGTGTTGTGTGACTGTCAGGAAGCGGAAATAAGATCGACCTCTTGTGTCTTCTGATATGAAGTCATTGGGACAGCAAGTTTTTTTTGCTTACTAATTCACTTGTTACAATAAAAACTTGGAGTCTATAGTTGATAAATGGGACAGCTCTGACTACCACAGGGTCAAAACGGCTGAAAACGGAAGGAAAACTCCAGATAAACTCAGCAAAAATTCGCAGAAAAGTCCTTCTGACTCGCTCCACCTGTCAAGAGTTTACAAATGACCATCCAGTAACAGTTTAACCGCAGGCTTTTAATGGGGAAGGTCTCCCTTCCCTTTGGAGTTTGTGGCTTCCCATTCCACATTCCAGTGATTGCAAATGGCGTAGCCTGCAGGCTAATGATGCACTAAAGACTTTAACCTGATAAGCCCTTCTAGAAATAGATATTATCATTAAAATCCTAATGAAAGTCTATTTATTGACTGAAAAATAATGATTCATGAAGTGGATTAGAGGTTCTGGAATTCCATAGTGGAAAATTGGATAATTAATAAGTCCTCTTTCTTAACTGCAGTTTCTGACCTATTGTCAAAACTACAAAGACATTTTAAGATCTTGTCCTTATCTCCAACAGAGATAAGGACTAGATCATCTGGGTGAGGAGAGAAAAAGAAGTGGAGGAGGATGAATCTATCTTGGAGGCAGAGCAAACAAATCTCTCTCTATCCCCCCATCTGGGAAAGGGTGTCATGTTACGTCTCTTTGCAGAGGTGGAGTATCTGTGCTTCAGCTCCCTCCCACAGACATGTCAGACCCTCCTCCCCATGGTTAGAAAGCTCCCATCAACAGAGCTCCTGACTCATCCTCAGTCTGCTACCAATTACCCTGCTGGCTCCACACACTATAAGGGCCCATGCCAACAAATCCCAGGGCCCTTTCTTACACAGTTCTCACTTTGGCCTACTTAACCCCATCCAACACCGCCTCTGTCAAATCAAAAATAATCCACGTTTAGTAAACTAACCTCGAAGGATTCTGTTTCAGTATGCATAAAACTAAAGTGCTGATTGGATTGTCTAACAGTATCTGGAAACCCATTTCCAACAGAGACAATTTGTATAGCTATCTGTAGACTTTTACATTTCAAACCAGTGGCACACATGAGGCTATTAGGAGCCCATTTGTTGAAAAACATGCAAAAGTGTCATCATGGCAGCCAAAACGTGCGCTAAAGTGCCCTCTTGGGAGCAAAAACGCATGCTAAAATGCCCTCTAGCAGCAAAAATGCATGCTAAAGCACATTCATAGGAGTCAAAACCTATGCTAAAGTGCCCTCTAGAAGTCAAAACATATGCTAAACTGCCCTCTAGGAGCCAAAATGCATTGCTAGAGTGCCCTCTTGGCAGCCAAAATATGTGTTAAAGTGGCCGTGTCAAAGTAGATATTTGTCTATCATGTCTAAAGTGTCCTCTTTAGTGGCAAAAAGTCTGCATGCCACTGCTTTAAATTACCTCAGTTTGTACACTTGTACAATTGGCTGCAACATATTGAATGTGTTTGATAAGAGACAGACAGAAGTTGTGTTGTGTCAGCTTATGTTAATGCACATTTTGATTTATCGCATTAGATACGTTTTTGAAAAATTTTTAAAAACTCCCTCAATTTCACGAAAACGTTTTCGCCTGCTTGATTTTATTTTGGCCTCTTCCAGTTAATGTGCAAAATATAAGATGGAAATAGCTTAGTCCAATAAGTTCTGAAGTTCTGCAAATATCTAAAACTCATGACCAGCTGTTTCCACTGTCGATGGTATTCCCATAATATGAATTGCTTTGGTCTCCAGACCGCAGGAAACATACTTAATACCAGCTGTCATGAAAGAACAATTACAACTTTCTCAATTGAAACAAATTTCCAAAGTTCTCTCAATTTTCAAATGTTTGCCTAAAATTCACTTGACATGTAGATGGAAACAGAACTTGGGACAAACAGTCTTCTTGCTAATTCTCCAGTTTAATTAAAATTTGTGTAGTCTATTTATCAGAATGTGCATGTTTTTAGAGTCCAGAAAGACCTAGTTAGATCTGTAGCAGTAATACATTCTGCATTCTCACACACATACTCTGAAAAACCCTGTTTCCCTTGCTACATAAGCACTCCGGAAGGACATAGCAGCTACATGATTCTAGCTAGTGGTTACTATTAACCGGCAGGGGGTCATTTACAGCAATACTACTTTTCAATTGTTAGTTTCTATGAGCAAATAACACAACAATAATGTTCTCGCAACTGTTTTGCATCAACTGACACTATGCACAAGCCAATCAAAAGATGGGGTCCGGCGATAGCCAGCTTGATAGTAAACAAAAACTGACTTCAAAAGTGTGAGCCAACTTAAATTTCCTATGATGAGACCATCCTGATCTAATAGCCAATAGCTAGCCAATAGCCAATAGCTAAGCCAATAGCTTCCTGACAACATGTGACATGTGGGAACTGTGCTGCTTGCAACTTGGGCATACCATTCTTGCAAATAAGACTGAAAAAGGGGGTGTGTTTTAAGAGGTTAACTTCTACTCCTGTTGTGACATCATAACCAGAGCCATTTCTGAATGGCTTGTGTTCAGCCAGGGTTCAGTAACAGTACAGTAGAGGCTAGACCACAACAGAACAAGTGGGTGGTCTTATTTCATTGTTTGTGTGTTAGCAGGAACACCAGAGACCTCAATATTTTTAGTATTTTTCATTCATTAGTTATTTCCATCTCTTTGTAATGGTAGTAAAGCTTTTCTGAGTCTAAAATGAATACTATCCCTTTAAATTTTTCAGCACTAAGCTCTGTTCTTTCCAAGGACAAATTAGCGTACACCACGGCTTATCCGGCATTAAGAAAGAAGAAGACCTTGGTGTCGATGCACCTGCGGTTGAAGCGCCGTGGTTGCAGCAAGCGTAAATCATCACTGACAGAGTAAGTAAGGCCACTGACAGGAAACCTCGCCAAACAAAAGAGGCCATGGAGCTCTTCCTGGCATTGGGCCTTGCAGTTTGGCAGGCGGTGATACATTTCAATGGGTGAGGTCATTTATGAGCAGCCACAGGTAATATGCCAGGTGATAGACAGATACACACGCCTTCTGTTGTCTGCAACCACAACTGTATTTTGTTTCACCATACCTTTAAACCCAGGAGACAGACGTGGCATGTTTTTACACCACAGAACAAAACCGGTCTGCTGTCGACAACACCCGAAGGGCATTCAATTTACCGACACACGAGGTGTGCCATTGAACAAGCCATCAATCACAGGAAAAAAAAAAGATGTCCTGCAGTGCGCAGTGGTTTCAGCTATCTGATATTACATTGTGCTGACACACAATGTGGGATTTTTGAAGCCTAATTGTAAAACCTTTCCTCTCTAAAACAGGCTCTGCAACAGTGAAAGTGCAGCAGTGAGAGAACTTACAGATTCTTTCAACAATAACCTGGCTTCTACAGCACACTAACATTATTCTCTGGGCCCCAGATCAGATTTCTCCTCTAAGCCACAGTCTCTTAGCTGAGCTGTGATGCCAAAAACCTTCTCCTTCTCCTTCCTGTTTTTCACCACTTCACTTTTTGAGGGTTCCACATGAGAATTCCCACAAGAGCTCCCCCATCCCATCCCTGCTCCCCTGCTGCATGTCCGAGTCACAGAAACAGATTTTTTATAATTCACCCGCCGATCCTGAGGGAGCCGAACGAGGCGAGAGCTTGGGAAAGTGCTCTTCCGGAGTGTAAACTCCAGAGTAAGAGTCAGAACCGACTTTTCTGACCTCCACACACCCCGTGACCGACAAATGTGAGCCTGGGCCAAGACCGCCAGTGAACAGAAAACTAAGTGAAATGGAGAGGGGTGTTTAGCACAGCAGCAGCGAGCCAAACAAAACCGATCTAAAGATGTGCGTTTCCATCACCGTGTCCTCAGGAACGTCAGGACAAATTGTTCTCAACACATGGAAAACTAGTAGTAGAGGGCAGATCTCCACCAGGTGTGTTTCCTTTACAGTCAAGATGGCGGCAAAGATTAAAAAAAGCAAGGGATTTATTCATCTCATCTTGTATCATGCCTAACTTAAGAGGATAATAAATAGAAGAGTTTGGTCCCATCTTGAACCAAAGTATCTGCAGATTACTTCCTTACCCAGTATGGTATGATCTATAAAATACCGGGTATGGAATCAATCTGCAGCTACTCTCGTTCAAGATGTGGGAATGAACTTTTCGATGCATGTCAGTTCTTGAGCTGCAACAAAGGCCAAAATGTGGCCTGCAAGAGATAAAACCTTGTCTTCAGCCTAGCAGATTGTCGGGAATTCAAGATTCCAAACTGAGGCGAGGTGTTGATCATTGGCGGCCCCTACGGGCTGGTTAACAGGGGCGACGATTATAAAATAGGTTTTTCAGAATTCATGAAATACCGCAACCATAAGAGGTTCCAATGGGGTCATAAATGTGCCAAAGACATATTAGGCTCATGGGATGAGTAGTATGTGAGATTCACTCTGGACAGATACATGACCACATGCATTATCTCTTCTAGGCTGGCGGAGATAATAAGGTTTGTCCTTTGCATTTTAAGAAGTTCTTTGGGACAAAATCAAAGAAATAAAATGAGCTTGAAGATCAATGGGTGAGCTGGTTTTCTTTATTTAGAAGCAAAGTGTGGCGTGATGTGGAGTTCTAGGTGTTATATCAAGTACATCTGAACTTGGAATCAAACTGAGTCTATCATCATCCAAAATAGACATTAACCACCAGGGTATTCAAGTGTATCAGCGAATACACCGTGACACTATATTACTGTATGGATGAGATTATTCTAACCATCATCACAATGGAGAAAACTACTACTTTTCTAGCTTTAGAACTCAACAAGACAGTGTTTAGATATGATTAGCTATGATCAAAGCTCATCCGTGTCTGCGCTGCGTCTGCAGTATCTACTCATTAACTCGTTACACTTGGATGAATCTCCAGACATTGTTTTAATTCTCATTATAGAGCAGATTGACAGGTAAACAACATTCTTCTCATTCTTCTCTTCTCATTCTCGGTCTGGTCCGTGAGAGCCTGAGATACTGCAGAGATGGAGGAGAATGGAGGACTGGAACTACTTAAATGATTTGAAGGTCACTCCTCTTACAGTTTTTCCATCTCTGATATTATGCACACGCTGCACATAACCAAACTAACAAAGCATGTGGTAACCTTTTTCCCATTTTGCTTGGAATGCTCTTCAGAACATGGCAACCCGGGCCTAAGTCAACGAGCTGTACAGCCACATTAGAGTCACACTTTGAACCTGGATGGACACATTCCTTTCCAGACGGCAGCTTTCCCCTCATACTAGCTTTGACCGGGCTGGAGATGTTAAACAAAGGGTAAATGCATGTCGATGTGGAAGTCCAGTCTGTCTGTGGATCTTCAAATATGTGTTTGTATTCGTGTGTCTGTGTGTGTTTTTGGTCAATTTTCCTGCAACTGTTTGTGTGTGTTCTGCTGGAGTGTGTGTGTGTATTTTCGCCGCTTCCACAGGCTGCCAGTGGCCACAAGCTGCAAAGCCACACCAAGCTGGCAACACTGGGGCAACATTAAGGTTTTGGATGGTCTTCACTAGCTTTGGTTTTTGCCGTGATGATTCCCCCAGTCTACATCTAACACCCCGCCATCAAGCTGTAGCTGACTTTGCCTTTGCCCCTCAACCCTTCTAGAGATTCACATTCTCTAATGTAGTCTGTGTAAACAACGCAGCAGGGCAGGGTTTCAGCCTGCCATGTGTTGTTGAAGGTCTTCTTTCCAAGCTCTTCTCTTCCTGAACAAATGTTCTTAAAAGCCACAGCTCTTCACCTCCTATAGTGCCTCAGTCTCATGCAGCTATCCAATTCAGACTCCAATGCTCTTTTAATGTATCAAAAGCATGTTTCTTATTCACCTAGATCATAAAAACAATTCTTTTCTTGCAATTTTTAATTTTCAAAATCAAATACATTTAGAACAGTGTCACAAAAAAGCTCCTCATCCACCATGATCCTGAAAATATTAAGACATTTTTGGCTGTGTACACAAACATCCAACCTTGCCTAATCCTGTTCTGTTGAGCCTTATGTCAGCTGGCATCCATAAGTGTTGCATAACCAGCATTTTGAATGTGTAAAACAGGCGCACAACGGATCTTGTTTCTGAATGTAATTGGCATGTGTAAATAGTGAAAATCACTAAAGGTGCCTGAAAGGTTATTGCAATAATTTAGTGGTAACTGTGTGAAAGATGCTTTCAGAACAGATCTTTAACCCTCTATTGCATAGTGTTGCCAATTATTTTATATTCATTTTCTAAAAAGCTATAATATAAAATCTATGTTTTTACAGATAGGCATGCAATAGGGGGATTCATTTTTGGATGGCATGCAATTTATAAGGTTACATGACCAGAATATCTTGTTTTGCAAATATGGAAAACTCCTAGTGTATACCACCTAATAGAGTCCCATTGACTTACATAGCATGAAACTATCCTGAAACTATGTTTACAAGCTTTTCGTATATATATTTTCAATATATCTACTATTTAGGCCAATTTTAATTAAAAAACCATTAAAAACATTTTTTACTAGGTCTAAGTAATATGTCATGCAACAGAGGGTTAATGGATCTCAGACACAGCAGAGTGAAACTGACAGACAGAGCGACAGCTTGCAAGCGCCAGAGTGTGTGTCTTTGCTGGTGTGTGTGGGTGCGTGTGTGTGTGTTGAGGTTAAAGGTGCATTCAATGAAAAAAACATGGCCTGCTGCCAAATGGATAAATACCTCCAGCATCCAGTGTGATGTTATGCATGTGTGTGCTGGTTTCTGACTCTGACGAGGACGGGTGTTATGCATTATTCATGCATGTGTGTGCGTGCGAGTGTTTAGAGGGGGTGTTCGTGGTGGTTTTGATCATCACTGAACCCACGGCCATCTACCAACATCGCCAGACAATACCCCCGCCATATCTTCAAAACAAGAGGAATTCTTTCACCGTCACCACAGGACACATTCCTTCAGAATGTGTCGCCGCGGTAACAGCAGCAGCTTGGGGATGGCAGGAGATTGGCCCGGTGGGGTCTTTAGGTTGCATGCCGCCCTGTTGAGTGCCTGTCAAAAGCCAGTTCCTGTAAGAGGAGGGGTGGATGGGCTTTAACCTCCTAAAGCCCTGCTGCCACTTTTTCTGAGCAGAAAAGAATAGAGGGGACAGATGTCACTGGATTCATCCACCAGTACACACACACACACAAAGACCCACACACACCATGTAAGAATGCACAGATGATTCGTTGCCAGAGGAAAATATAATTAACCAAGTTAAACCATGAAAATCACAAGGCTACCATATTTCCACATGACTAGAGTAATTTGTATGCGTATTACTGTACGCACATACACATCCATGTAAGAATATAAAAGGTTTATGCAAAATGTGTGTGTATGAAACAGGCAGGAAATAGTTAACTTTGTTTTATTGAGTCTCTAGTGACTCATACTAATCATCAAGACCTATTTCTCCACTTCCACATGCTTCCAAGAAGAAAATAACCGATCCAGTTTTGAGAGATGACAGACTTGTCACGATGCTAAACATCTGGTGTTTGAGTTGTCAGGAGTTTGCCTTTTTTTTTCTCCACCCCCCCCCCCCTTTTTTTTTTTTTTTTTTACAAAGCATGCATACTTGATGAAACATTCCCTTAACCTCCACTGAGTAGATTTAAGACCTCGTGTGTTGATATGTCAGGGTGTTTTTATGTCAGTGCGAGAAACCATGAGTCACACAAAAAGGGAAAGAAAAAGATAGATGGGCATTGAGTGAATACAACTCTCCGGTGCCAATATTTCGCTGCGAAGAACAGAGAAGAAAGAGAGAGAATGACTCAGTGAAAGTGAAAGGGAAATAGGCAATTAATGAAGATGCCCTCAGAATGAATGAGTGTGTGTGTGAGTAATATGATTCACTGAGAAAGGAAGGAATATTGTAAGGTCACAGATACCCACTTTTCCACCACAGTGCACGTTGTAATGCAGACAGTTCGCCTCTGCTTGGCTCATAATGTAAACAACTGGCCCAATCTTGCAGACCACTGTGTATGTGATAGTAGGACTAGTAACAGACACTCAATGGCTCCACACCGGAGCCCCTTTTACAAGATTGCAGCCCATTTATTACAATCTCGCTGGCTGGCAGACAGACAGGCCCTGTCTCTTTATCTCCAACTCTATAAACCTCCTCTCTGCAGCGCCGGAACGTCAGACAGACTCAATTTAATAAACTCTCAACCTTACCCAGTTAAGCAAATACAACAACAGGTCAAGGCAGAAACAGGAGACGGGGCCGAGGAATGTTGATTTGTGCTCCGTAAAAACGTCTATAGACATGCTCGGAGCCGTTCATTTACGCTGTCATGAAAATGACGCCGAATTTAAGAGGGAGCGGAGAGGCCGTCTTCCAGAAATGAAAGAGCACCTCGGCTGCTTATATAATCAAGTTTATTAAATCAAATGTTCCAGTGTTGATCTTGTTCTTGGAGTTAACCATTACCCAAAAAAACAGGCTGAACTGAAAAGGCCTGAGGAAAGCACTGAGATGGATTATGTTGAGTAATTGATAGCCATCTCTTAAGGGTCAGCGCTTATAGGAAATAGCGAACATTCCTGATGCTCTTTGGTGTGACATGCAACAGAGCGTCCGTTATCTCTCATGAAAAGATATGGTTGGGTCACAGATGCATGGATATGTATCATAGTCAAACTAATTCAGACCACTAGTGGCGCTGTAGAGCAATTTCCAGAAGCATTCCTGTATTTCCACATATTATAATTCTGTAGGTTTACATCAATAAACAATGTGGCACGTTTCATAAATACACAAATGTTTTATGAGGGTTAAGATTATTATTAATAAGCCTGAAGGGCTGAGAAATGCTAAATATATTCTACAGTAGGATGTTTACAATGAAAACGGTCAGTCTATCACTTTCTGAATGAATGAGTAAAATGCTTTATCCCACTTGTCCAGAATTCCCCATTCAGTTAAATATTAAACTGTAATTGTACTGTAAAATAGGAA
This sequence comes from Lepturacanthus savala, assembly GCA_030544235.1. NCBI lineage: Eukaryota > Metazoa > Chordata > Actinopteri > Scombriformes > Trichiuridae > Lepturacanthus > Lepturacanthus savala. The sequence goes on from CM060465.1 coordinate 33,164,864, forward strand.
TCAAACCAACATTTTATGTTATATTATAGCATATATTGTATTGTATAGTGCTGTTGATTCTGTTGATCACCTATCATATTAACCTATTTGTCTACAAAGTCCAACCAAACAACCAAAAAATGAGAATGCATCACTTTACTGTGCATCAGAGACCTAAATCCTGTAACAACAATCACAAAAGTTGAATTAATCTGTTATATCAATCACCGAAAGACAGTTTTTCACAAAACTATTGAGAATATCTCTATAAATATTCACTTTGTCTGTTCAAAAGCATACATGAGTTACCATATATCCTGTTCAAACACACCTGCCTGATCCATAAGAACTCTTCACAAAATCTTCAGGAAAACTCTTGTTCCTAATCCTATAAGTGTTTGGAGCCACCTGAAGCTAAACTCCTCTGTCCTCCCTTGGGAGTTTTTCCACCCTCGTCTGCCTCCTCACAACAATACTCGGTGGTGGGACTGTGCATGAAGAGGTGCCTTTGTTCACAGCGAAGAATGCTCATCTCACTTATCCTCTCTACTTTTCTCTCCCCGCAAACAAGCCGGTTTTGGAATGTGATGGTTTTAGCGTTCAGCTCTGACTTATCCAAATCATCACTGCATCATTTATCCGCTCTTTGTGTTCATTTGCAATAAAAAAAAAGGCAGAAGCCAGCTAAAAAACCCACTGAGAGCACATATGTGTGCGTGGGTGCTCGCTCACGTGTGCAAAGATACTTCAGTGAGGTATAGCCTCCTGTTGGCAGCAGTAATGGCCTTGGTGCAGACAGTTTGAGATTCACTACTTGAGTAACACTCAGGCGTACTTTAACCAGAGCCAAATTGGCACAGAATGAAATATGGTTCATATAAACACAGAAAAACATTACATCAAAACAGATAACCAAATGCATATCTAATAGTAATAATTCATAGATGCAAATCTATGAATGTGGATCCATTCAGGGGATTAATCGCTATTAATTGACTTTGGTTTTTGGGGTTAAATCCATAAACTATGAGAGAAAACACACTGTCAGACACTGGCCACTGTTTTGAGTGTTCAGCTTACCTTTCTGAGCTGGGTGAGCCCTGATGAAGCGCTCCTGGAGTAGTCTCTCATTTTGCGTAATCTGACCCCGCAGAAGACAGCATCCACTTGCATGGTTCCCTATCCTTCAGAGGAGGTTTTTTTTCTTTCTTTTTTTTTCTCCCCCTCTCTCTTTCCCTTAGTTTGCACACCCCTTACCCCTGCCTCCGACTTCTCTCACTTTGCATAGCCCCTGCCTGTACCTCCCACAAGCTCACGCGGAGAAAGACAGGGACTGCAGATCCAAGCACACGCAAAAAAAAAAAAAAAAAGTTTAAAAAAGTGCACAAAGTCAGGGAAATCCCTCCTCACGTCCAGCCTCCAGGGCTGAAATGTTTACAGCTCCTTCTCCCCTTCAACTCACTCACTCCGACTCCTATCTCTCAATGACGCTGGCTCCTTCTCTCTCTCTCCTTCTCAAACTTTTCCCACCCCTCCTTCCCTCATGCCACCCCCTCCCCTTCTCCCTTGCTACCTCCTTCTCCTTCTCTCTCCTCCCTCTTCATTTTCCATCATCACCCCCCCCCTTCCACCTCCTCATCCCTCCACAACTCCTCCCACCCACCTAAAACCCCCCACTGCTGAACTAATCTGCAGCTGGCCGGGCGATTGGAGCCCTGGTTGCTGTGGTAACCAAAGTGTCCTGTTTAAAAAAAAAAAGGAATGGAGCAGGAAGGGGCAAGCACAACTGAATACATAAATAAAAGCCTCCTCTGGGAGCCAATTAAAGAAGCCCAAGGGCCACTTTTCCTCCTGATAAGGTGATAACATGTTCATCTATTTGTGCCGCTCTACAACAACAACAACAACAACTAAAAGTAGTGAGGAAGCAGCAGTGGTCTGTGCTGAATGTTGTTTATGGTTCAGCAGCATTTGGGTTGATTATAGCTGACTTCTGCTCAGTGAGAGAATCCAAACTGGAGGAATCCACCTCACCATCAGGCACAGAGCTGCATAATAACTCAGTGGTCCGCTGGAAACAGTGGAAAAAAAGAAAGTGAGACCAGAAAACAAGGATGGACATGCATACTGATGACCAGTGTGATTAATAATTACCCAGTTTAAACCTGCAGGCTCTTACTGGAAAGTCCAGTTTGACAAACTTTATGTCTTAAAAGTCTTAGAGATTAGTGTGTTAAACGATGCACAAAACCTTCAGAAATCCCCATTAAACGTAATAGGAGCTTCGGGAAATTTAGGGCAAAGAGAGACAAGACATTCACTGCATTCTGTTAGAAATGAAACAATTAGTAATGGATTAGTTGATCAACAGAAACATAATCAGCAACTTCATTTTTCATAGAAAAATGCCAAACATCCACCAGTTCCAGGTTGTTACTTAGGAGAATATGATTATTTTCGCTGTATTTTGTGTGTGGGCGTTTGGTTTCATTTACTATAGAAAACAAGCAATTTTAAGTGATCACTGATATTGAATAGCCCGGGTGTACCCATCCTTCACTGCACCTGAATTCACTCTATTGTGACATTTAGTCTGGACACCAAGGACCCAATCTTCCCCTCAGCCAATGACAGAATGGGGGAGGGTGAAGAAAGATGATGACGAAACACAGAAGAGACTGTGTTGATAACTGTGGATCCAATGTGGCGACAGATGGTAATTTAGCTTTCGATACCACCTTAGAGTGTTCTTGGTAATTTAGAATGTGTTTACTTAAAAAAAAGAGTAACTTTTAGCGCTAAACTATTTTATTGTCACTGGGTGTTGGGTACATCATTGGGTATGTTTGATACAATTGGCTATAAGCTATGTACAGACACATTTGATAGATTTGTTGTGTCCAATAAACAACTTTAATAAACCACTCCTCCAATATAAACAAATGAACTGATGGTTCCCAGAACAAATATCAATCTACATTGTTATAATGCCTGGTGTTAGCCAGGTTAGATATTAAAGACATCACTGATATTGGACAATGTTGGACTGCAGGACACTAATCAAGATGTCAAGGTGGTCAACTCAAAGCTTTGGAGGCTGGTCAAGTTTTTACAAATGTAATCACTGAATGAGGTGTTAGGGAAAAAAGTGGAGAGGATGTAGAACAGCTGTGATCCCGTCCACGTCGACAGCCAAGAACCATCTCTGCATCCATCTCAGCCTTGAAATAAAGAGTGAACGTGGAGGCCAGAAAGAATATTGGCCGTGGTCTCCTGAGGAACTGTAATTAAAATAAGGTGCCAGGTGCACCGGGCCGACTTTGAGGGACTTGAAAGGAGTTTCCACCCATTGAGATCCAGATGAAGGTTTCTGACCTGCCTCTCCAATCATGCACATACTATTATTGGTAATTGATTATTATTTGTTACCCGTTTGGGTTATTTTTTGCATAAATTATAGGAGTGGACATCTTTGTCAAAAGCATATGTACGGGCCTCGGCTGCATTCCTACAATCATATCGCTGAGCAGCTTCCATAAAGTGTCGAACGGCATCACCTCAGCACACCAACTATTCTGCTGACCTCTGAGCCCAAACCCTGACCTCGCCTTTGAAATGCAAGAGAGATCTGAAAAGCCTGGCTTGTCCATCAATGGCTGTAGGGGGAGAAGCGGGAGGGAGGGGCTAGCAACATCTGTTTGGCGTTTATCCCACCTTATTGTGTTGCGGAGTCCTCTATCAGGCTTACAGCTGGGATCCTGGGAGCGTACAGAGCCCACTGTCCCGGGGACTCAACCCGTGACTGGGAACACGGCCGGGACAAATTCTCAGTCCTTGATTGCGGATAGTAGTTTGTGTGTGTAGTACCTCTGGTCAAAGCAGAGGAAACGGCAATCAAATCAAACCCAGGGTGTGTTTTGTTCCCTGCCTCCTCCTTTCCTTTATGACCCAGACACAAATTTTGCCAGCCAGACCAAAACTGCTAAAGCCATCTCATAGGAACTTTGTTCAGGACATCCTATCCTATCAGGAAGTTCTTTTTAATGCCACTTCCTGGGAAACTACTGCCAAATTACATAACCACCAACAACCAATTCACAGGTAGATAAAAAAGGTTAGTTGTTGCCTAGATTTTCAAAATACATCCAAAAGGTTGGAAAACAAATGGCCTACATCCCCATATGCCAAAGACTGATTTGGATTGCAATGAGGTTTGTGACCAAATACCTTTAAAACTAATGAAATTTCCATCAACCTCAGCTATATACTTTGTGTTTTGTTCTACATATTGGAGCTAGCATTCAAGCATTGTCATTTTACATGGTGATATTAGCATTTAGCTTAAAACACTGCCATGCCTACAGCCTCAAAGAGCTGCTAGCTGCTAAATGTGAAATATTTTGAGAAATATAATGAGCTACAGCTGCCCGATAAATCATCTTTACACACCATTCCCACAGAAGTCCCATTGAAATAGAAGTTAATCTTTCAGGTCTTCAAAACTGACCAAAGATACCATTGCACTGTGAATCTACCAGACGACGCCCATAACAAACCCACTGGTGCATGGATGAGCACAACTACAGTTGCTATTTAAACAATGTGGGCACTAGGTGTGAAATTGAACTGTGCTGGTGCTAACTAGCAGTGCATGATTTTTGGACTAAATGGGACCCGGGATCAGGAGTAGCAATGCAGTATATATAAATGGTGCCTTGATTAAAGATGAAAATGTCAGATTACTGATCAACGCATCAGGCTCTGCTTCAATCTTTCTGTTTGTTAGAACATCTAGATTAGTCTTTGTCATTTAATGAGAAGACTAGTCAGGTGTTTTGATTTAATGAGTGACTGTGTTAACTGGTGATTTTCAGCTGTTAAAAAAGCCATAAATGATTTAAAATTATCTTAAATTGAATGTTCAATACAGAGTATATATATTCATCTGAACTTTCCTGATCACCCCTAGTCAATACGTTCAAAAACCGAAAAACAGATTATCTTCACAGGCAATCGCAACCAACTATCCTGTGATCTGGAGAAAACAAAAGATGTTTTCTTGTGATAAATAAAATCTTGTTATCACAAGACAACAAGCCTTCTACTTGAGATAATAAAATAATCAACTCCTGTTCTCTAGACGGAACGTCTGTTTCTGAACTCTGATCCTTGTTGGTCCAAGTAACTTTTATTTTAACTACAATTTGCAGTATTTGGTAATGGTTTCCATAGGCCTACAGTATAATACAATGGCTCAGCTCTTCAACCATAGTTTAATGACAATAATCTGCTATTTGACATTCATCATTCCACATCAACAATTGCATCCTTTCCTTAAAACACCTCCAATCAAACTCAGAATTTTAAATTACAATTTACTGGTGACTATAATGATGAGATTCCAGACTCAGGTTGTAATAAAATCCCCATAATGTATCTGAACTAATTTGTGAAAATAGTTTTAGTATGATTTTATTTATCATACTAAGTTTAATTACTTTTATATTTCTTGTAGTAGTTTAATTACTTTTCACTGCGAAGCAGCTAGCTGTGTATGTACATTGGTATATTTATATTTATTTTTGCATTTTTAATCTGTATCTTGCTGGTGTGTATGATATGTACTTTAAAGCCATCAAGGACCAGGCATTACAAACTAGCTTAGGCTATAAATGCTTTGCTATCTGGTATAAATTCATGGTTTAAACTTGTCCCTATGTAAAATAAAACTATAAAAACATTATATTTCCATGTTGAAGGGTACGTTAGCCAGTGAATTAGATTATACGTTTAAAGTAGCATACAATTGACACGTAAAAGTAAAATTTGAATGAAATATTCAAGTATAGGAAAGGTATATTTACTCTGTTGTGCACTTGAAAAACGTAGTGAAATGTCTCCATCTGTTGGCTCGTCCACGTGTCTGCAGCGATTTGAAGAAGTTCTGATGAATAAGTTAATTTATATCGTCAGAGTTTCAGCGTTTAACGTTAATTATGAGAAAGAAAGTAAATAATTGGTGTTTGTGTTTTTCACCCCTCCAGTTAGCATGAGAACATACATATATACACGTAGATGCCGCATCCACGTTTGTCAAGGGTTTCAACATGGTCGCCATCTTTTGTCGGGGGTGGCCGCCGCAGTACAACGTCCAACAATAAACTGACAAATTTTGTACCACTTTTTGATGTACCAAGAAGTAAATACTGAAGTTAAGTAACAGTGAATAGCATTTCATATGTTTATTTATAATGTATTTATTTTTAAATAAACTTTATTTTGATATTGTTTACATACAAAATTAAAATAGTAAATAAGTGCGGTTCTACCCGACACAAGATGGCGGCTGCGTTGACGTATGGTTTCAATGGACAGTACAGCAACGTTTACTTATCTATGGAGAAAACCGTTTGGAATTATTTAACTTTTGAACGCATATGCCGTCACAGAACTGAAAAAGAATAAATTCCCACAAACGACCTCAGACATGTTTTAATTAACAACAAACGGTTACAAGTTTCTCGTTTGTTTCGCCTTTAAAAGACGAAACCACGTGATCTTGCCGGAGACGTCATACCCGGAAGTGAAGAAGCTGTCATTGCAATGTTTTCGTGGGCTTTTCAATGAACATTGGCTGCTTTCTACACTGTTTGCTAAAATTTTACGTTTTGCCGAAATGCACGAGAAACTACAGTTCCTGCCTCTGGCCGGAAGTTAAAGCAACGCCAACAATTCGTACTAAAATGGGTAAATATTCTTGTAGTTCAATGTCGCATTAATGCAGATTCGCTCTCGCTTTTAAGGCCGAATCTTGTCGTAAATGAATGGATATTTAACATGAATTCACAGAGCCTGGATTCATATATAATTTTAAAACTTTGGACCAGTTCACCTTCTTGACCTGGACTGAGCTAAAAAGGCTAAAACCACATCTGGCTCGATCACTATGGCGGTGTTTGGAGCGAGACTAGTCCTCCTAAACCTGAGGTCCACTTTCCGTGGAGCAGGTTCCCTCCCCAGAATCAGACTCCTCCGGGACTACAGGACATGTCTAGTCCAGAGGGGTCAGATCTTATCAAAGATCCCCAAGGTGACTCTGCTTTGTTGGGGTGTAATTGGTGCATCCTCCTCTGCAGCTGGATGCCAGGAAGCCACTTTATCATCCAAAGCGGCTCACAGGAAGTCTCTAGCTAAAGTCCAGGTGCACAATCTTCTATTTATCCTCCGCCTCGGATTCCGTGCTGTGGTCCTGCTCCTGAAATTCGCCCCCCTTCTCCTCCTCTACCCCCTGACCGTGGTGTCCTCCCGCTGGGCCTCCCACTGGCTGGACGCTCTGCTCTGGGTGACCGAGTCTGCTGGTCCCACGTTCATCAAACTGGGCCAGTGGGCCAGCACCAGGCGGGACATCTTCCCCCAGGAGTTCTGTGACCGGTTCTCCAGGCTCCACGTCCAGGTGCGCCCTCACCCCTGGGCCCACACCAAGCAGTGTCTGCGCAGGGCCTTCGGCGATGGCTGGAGGAGGGTGTTCGTGTTCCAGAGCAAAGAGCCGGTGGGGTCGGGGTGCGTGGCCCAGGTGTACCGAGCCTGGGCCAAGGCGGACTGGGTGGAGGACCCGGCCTTCCAGTCGCTGGTGGAGGAGATGGACAGGGAAGACCACCTGCTGGAAGCCTGGGAGATACCTGGTCTAGGAGGAGTGGTGCGTTCTCTGAGGCAGATCTGGAGTGGGAGGAGGGAGGAGGACGGGTACGAGGACAGGATCCAGGACCCAGAGGGACTACATGAGGGACACCTGATCCCTGTCGCTATCAAGGTAAGACTGTCAGGATGTTTATGTTGAAGTTAGGGCTGCAACTAACTTATTGATTATTAAAAAACAATAATTGATTAGTTGTTTGGTTCATGAAATGGTGTAAAACGTTCATCAATGTTTCAAAATTCGAAGATCCAAAAATCATCAGTTTACTATTATAGAGACTAAAGAAACCAGAAAATAATCAGAGAAGAGAAGCTGGAACCAGAGAATTTGGACATTTTCTTCTTAAAAGTGACTCTAATTGATTAATGTAATAATTAGCAACTAATTAATTAGTCATTGCAGGTTTAATCAGGAAAAATAATTCAATATTGAACAGAAGTATTTTGAATGATCTTGTTCTGTTGGCAGATAGTTTTGCTTATTTTAAACCTTTTTTATTTAGATTTTTCATGAAAACAAGAATAAATTGACCCAAATCAAGAAAACATTTGCCAATCTAAATAGACACTTTAAGATAATTTTATTTAGTAGATTGTTATTATTATAGAAGACTAAAGAAACCAGAAAATAATCAGATTTGACAAACTGGAACCAGAAAATCGACCATCTAAATGAATTAATTACTGTAATAGTGCATGTTTGATCCCTTCAGCTCCCTGAAGAGATAATACATCACGTCATTAATGAACTGCTTGATAATCAGAGCAAACCATCACAGCAGATGTTTATAACCTGTGTTTGTATTGAAGGTCGTGCATCCAGGCGTCAGGAGGCAGGTGGAGATCGATCTGTTGCTGATGAAAACAGGAAGTTGGCTGCTGCATCAGCTGCCTGGACTCAAGTGGCTCAGTCTGCGTGAAGTAGTAGAGGAGTTTGAGAAGCTCATGACCAAACAGGTACGAATATTATTATATTATTAAAACTAAAGGGGCCTAGACAAAGCATAAAGTTTAACATTCACAGCACTCGTGTTCCAGATTGACCTCCGATTCGAAGCCAAGAACATCGAGCGTTTCCGGGAAAATTTCCGCGACGTGGAATATGTGAAGTTCCCAACTCCGTTACGACCGTTTGTCACCAGCTCTGTATTAGTGGAAACCTTTGAGGTGAGCTCAGAATAACGTAGAAATATGGGAAAACACACACCTCTGTTGTCATGACTACAATACCTGACACATGCACCAGACATTGTAGTTATTTTACACTATATTAATGGATTTCATAATAAATATTAAACTAATGAAAATGGAATTCCTTCTCATTCATTATTAATAATAGCAAAAGGAACTTAAAATTTAGACCAAATGGGAAAAACGCTCATGTAAATAACAATTTCCCTACTTTGACTTTGAAAACACATTGGTTGAATTGAATGAGGCCAACATTCTTTGTTTTTGTTATTCAATTTTCTCTTTTCAGGAGAGTGAACCCATTTCTAACTACCTGAGCTCATCGATTCCTCAGGAGGTGAAGCAGAGAATCGCCCGGATGGGAGTAGACACCATGCTGAAAATGGTGAGGTCCATTTCTGTCTGTTTGACTAAATCAGGGGTTCTCAACCTCAAATTTAACATTCACTGCTGTCAGTGAATGTCCCTTTTAAATACATCTTTTTATTTATAGTAAACTGTGACCAGCTTGTACCTAAAACAACGCCTCAACCCATTAAAGCCTATCAGCTTTTAGGTCTATGACTGTCATTTTATATTTTAAATAAAAAACTGACATAATAGTAGACAGCTTTTTATGTTTTTAAGCAAAATAAATCCTTCAACTTCCCGCTCCTTTCTCCTGAGAACATGGTAAAGATAAAATAAGAGTCGTTTTATTTAGATTATTATGATTTTCAACCCTGATTTTCAACTATAACAGCCATTAAAATGCTATTTTCCACAAACAAATAGTAAAAAACAAATAGATGCATAACATGATTTTTACTGATCTAATTATATGCATGAAATCTTTGAAAACAATCAGGGCTTAAATGTGTTCATTAAAAATCAATAAATCTACTTTTTATCCTTCTGTTTTCTGTAGCTGTAGCTGCATTAAATGGATTTATGCATTTATATTTTTCCAAAAAATGATTTGGTGACCCCCAGAAATCATTTTATGACACTAAATTATAGTTAGCTGGAATTTGTTCACCCAGTGTTTCGATCTCTCTATATTTTTATTTCTGTTTCAGGTTTTTGTGGATAACTTCGTCCATGGGGATCTCCATCCTGGGAACATCTTGGTGCAGGGTCGGGGACCTGCTGCTGGTCCCGGAGACGAGACCCAGGGTAAAACCACCCTCACAGACCTGTGGGACACGGTGGTGGTCAGCGTCAGACCGGATCCGTGTCCCCTCCAGCTGGTGCTGCTGGACGCCGGCATCGTGGCTCAGCTCAGCAAACACGACCTCGTCAACTTCAGGGCTGTTTTTACAGCTGTGGTGCTGCGGCAGGTAATAATGAGAAAATAGTGTGATAGCATTTTATTTTTAAAGTAATTAAATCGTAAGTGAAAATATCCTGTTTTTGGTACAATTAGTTTAATATTGAGTAGAATTATCTTGTAATATCGTAGCATCCATTGACTGATAATTCTGCCTAATTCACGTTTTTTTTTCAAAATAAGATTGTTTGACCTTTTTTATCTTAATGTTTTATTTTTCATCTCATATTTCAGACCTTGTATCTCATAATTTTGACTTTATATCTCATATTTGGGAAAAACCTTAAATAGGAAAATACAAGACAATTCAAGCATTTTGCAGTGCAATGAACAATGTTTGCTGTTGAATATTCCTGGAAATAATCAAATCGAATCGTCATTCTCCAGATCGACAAAGTCAGTGGTAAATATGTGTTGAAACCAAGGACATTTAGAATTTATCAACCTACAGGAGTGTTTGTTTTAAACATTTCTAAATAACCTCCTTTTACAAAGCAGATCTGCAGCAAAACAAGCCGTCTCCTCCTTAAATATGCTTCAGTGACAGTAAACTTTACCAGACCGGAGGGGAGGATTAGCCGTTTCTGTGGTTGTGACTTCCGTTGTGCAGGGTGAGCGGGTAGCAGAGTTGATCCTTCATCATGCTCGGGCCAACGAGTGTCAGGACGTTCCACAGTTCAAGGAGGAGATGTCCCAGCTGGTGGACAACGCCCTCAGTGACACCCTCTCTCTGGGAAAGGTACGAAACTACAATTGAGCTTTTCTGCTTTTTTCCATTGCAAGGCCACGATAATGAAAATCGTCATGATCCTGATGATATAGTAACAACTTTTTAAATCTACACTACTGTTCAAAAATGTAGCGTTACTTAGAATTTTCCTTATTTTTGAAAGAAAAGCACTACTTTTTTCAATGAAGATAACTTTAAATCCACTCTATACATTGCTAATGTGGTAAATGATTATTCTAGCTGCAAATAATATCTACATAGGTGTATAGAAGCCTTTTTCCAGCAACTCACTCTAGTGTTCTAATGGTAAAGGCTAATGGATGATTAGAAAACCCTTGATGCTATCATGTTAGCACAGCTGAAAACAGTTTAGCTGCTTAGAGAAGCTAGAAAACTGACCTTCCATCATTATTTATAACCTTGTCAATGTCTTGACTATATATTTTATTTATTTTACAACTCATGGTGTTAAATAAAAGTGTGACTTTTCATGGAAAAACACTAAATTGTCTGGGTGACCCCAAACTTTTCAATGTAAGTGTAATTTTCAAAATAAAATATCATCTTAAAGTCAGACCAGTACAGTGTTAAGTTAATATTCTTTTAGCTACAGTATATTTGATAATTCATACATAATAATACACTTTTACCTTTAACTTACCTTTTACCTGGTAAATGTGCTTAGAGACTCAAGGAAATATCACTTGCTGATTACTACTATATGTTTTTGTACTGAATCTTTTATTTTTATTCATAGATCCAAGTGGCTGACTTGCTCTCTAAAGTTTTTGGTCTACTCATCAAACACAAGGTAAAATATCAGGAGATGACACAAAACACGAGTCACTGCTGTTTCTACTGATCTCAGCAGCTTTTCTCAAGTAAAGATGCCTGAAAAGTCATTTTTGTGCAGTCATTTACTCAGAGTTTAGTTTGTTACAGTGAGCGGCGGCAAGTTTTCAGCTTGAAGATGAATAAATAAATAAAAGATGAAACCACAGTGTTAAAAACACACAAGAAAACAATGTTCTTTCCATATGAGCTTCCTGAAATGTAAAACTATTCAGAAAAATGTTAAGATTTCCTGTTTTCTTTACATAAAGATTCTGTTTTTTTGACTTAGGTGAAGCTGGAGAGTAATTTTGCGTCCATAGTGTTTGCCATCATGGTGCTGGAAGGTCTGGGCAGGTCCCTGGATCCAAACCTGGACATCCTGGAGTTAGCCAAACCCATGCTACTCAAGAACTGTGCCTCAGTGCTCTGATACACACACCAATGCAAAAAACACACACAGCTGAAGCAAAACCAGGTCAAAAGCCCTGTATATTATGTACTTATACAGCATAAACTGTGTATATTCTAACAGTTTGACTGTATTCCAGCTGTGTGAATTCCATAAATACCTCATTGAGTTTTACACCAGTGGATATTTCCACTTTCATCACCGTTACTGCGTCTAGTCGGAGTATGAACATTTTACCGTTAAATTAAATATTAAAAACACCTGTATCTGATCCTAAAGAACAAAAACAGGTGTATTTTACATGTTTAGTGTGGATGGATGAGTCAGATGGCATCAGACTTTTTATAGTAAGACAAGATTTAAAAGAAAATGCTTCAAACATCCCTGATTGATGTTTAAAAGCATATTTTTTTTACTTTTTAATAGTTAATATTAATCTCAGGATTTCTTTTACTTCATCTTGGGTATTTTTTTTTTTAAATGGGCCATATTTGCATCAGTGTGAATCACAATGTCCTGTAACATTTGTTATAACACACTACATTTACAATGTGAAGCCTTTGACTAATGATCTTTTGACTCTTTAACCTTCTAATAAAATAGTGGGAACACTTGAATAAAATATACATTTTAAAAAAACAAAGCTCATCTTTTTCTTTCTTTACTTGTGAGTTTTTCGACTGTTGCAGCTTCAAAGCAGGAAATGCACTATATCGAGTCCATTAATTTACAATTTTATTAAATCTGTCAATGAAAAACACAGACAAGAGACGCGGTTCTGTCAATGTCATCAGGAAGAACAGTCAGCATGGCTGAAAGAGTGAGATCAGGAGGTTTTGGTGCAAAAAAAACTCATCACATACCCTTTATTGCAAAACTGTTGATTTTTTTTTCTTTTTCATCGCCATCGAGAGCCCAGATAGAGCAGCACTGTTCAAGTAAGGAGGGAGGGGAGAGGTGACAACTGTGTAAAAAAATCTTTCAATAATAATAATAATAATTATAATAATTAATAATAATGACAAAAAGAAATAAAAACATCTCTAATAGACAAACACAATCACCTCAGTATAAGACGAGATTCTGTCACGGTCACGACAACCAGAGAAAAGTTGTTTTCTTTTTTTTCCTATTTTTTTTTTACAGAATTAAATAGTTTTTAAAAATATCTCACCATTTACTTATACTCATCTTTTTTTCATTTATTGCGAAAAAATAGGCAACTGGACTAATTGTGATAATGCAAGGTCGTGTGTGTCTGCCTGTGTCCGTGTGTGTGTGTGTGTGTGTGTGTTTATGTGTGTGTGTGACAGAGAAATAGAGATTAAGTGGAGAGATATAGTGGAACGTCTTGGAGCGTTGGCACTGAGAGCAGCAGCAGTGTGTGGCGATGCAGTGCTCTCGTTCAACCACCAGGTGGCACAGTTCGGTCAGAACATTCCTCCAGGGCCGGAATTCCGGAACTATGACACCACAACCCCACCTCACACACACACACACACACACTCACACACAACTTTACCAGAGGAAGTGTCAAGTTCTGCCAACAACAGCCTCTGTTTTTTTTTGTTTCTTTTTTTTTTGGAATGATGCTTGTTGTGTTGAAACTTTGTCCACGGTCGCTTTTTATCGGCGTTGCCAGATCTCAGTTCTATGTACAAAGGTTTCAAATCCCTGAAGGACATCTACAAAGACAAGTGCAACCTCCATGTGACCATCCCCTTTTCTGGGGGAAGCTCAGGGATCAAAGGTTTCCTCTAGAGGAGAAAAAAAAGGAGGGGGAATAGTACCAATCGGATCTGGTAAACGTGCCACAGCAGGACTCAAGGGAATTGTTCTCGGTTTAGAGAGCGAGGGGCTAAAATCAGGAATGACGGCGGAGGAGGAACACGATTCAGGAATGTGAAAAGCCGAAAGGAGAGAAGGTCGTGGCCTTTCTGAAAAGGGGGCACCAAAAAAATATCCTAACGTAATTCTGTCTAACGGGACGTCCGAGAGGGAAAACTAAACGGGGAAAGCAAAGCGAACAACTAAAATCAACGGAATCCATCGTCCGGTTTGTTATATCCAGTCATGCTGATCCATCAGTCTCTCCATGCATTTTAAAAATAAGTCTTTAAAGACCGAGCAAGTCCTCCTCCATCTAAAATTGATTGTATTTTTGTGTTTTTATTTTTGTGTTTTTTTTTTTTTTGCTCATCCTGCACTTTTTTGTCTGTCTCTGTCAGTGTGGTGCCCCCTGGAGGACTGGCTGCCCTCCAGTTCTTTCTGATGGGGGGAGGGAACCAGACGGGAAAAGAAGGATTCTTGGAAGAAATCGGGGTGTAAACTTTCGTCCGATGTGGGTGCTTCTTCCACACAGCAGGGGAGAAGGGAGGGAAGGTACCGGGGCTGGAAAGGGAGAAGGGTCCATGTAGACAGATCTTGAGTAAATCTCCTCACAGGCACATCCGCTCATTCTCGACGCCTGACGACACACACACTTGTCCGTCTTTGAGGCCCTGGTGAAGGGAAGGTCGTTGGCAGATGGAGCTCCGGGACAGTCAGCTGCAACTTCTCTTCCTTCCATCTTTGAAAAGATCAGCAGCCGTCAGCGGCTCGCGACCGGATCCAAACAAGGTGAAGGAGCCGAGAGGAGGCGGGTGGATCGATGACGGAAGGGGAGGGGGCTGGCTGACATCTTGACGGCAGAAGAAGAGAAGAGAAGCACACCTCTTTTCCAGGCCGGAGACCAGGCTTCTCCCTTTTATGGTGTGAGCAGCCTCCATCCTTGATATTATCGGATTCTTTTTTTTTGGGAGATGTTTTGGAAGACACAGCTACTATGTCATGTTATCTCCATTAGCCTGTCTTTACATTCCTTTTTTTTTCTTTTTGAAAAGATGGATGGGGCTCGTGTGGGAGTTAAAGCCTTACTCGGATTAGCATGTGAAGGTGCATGTGTGAGACAGGGCAGGAAAGAATCGAGTCTTTCTCTTCCACTCCGACTCGGGTTTTTGTCTCCGGCTTCTCTCCACGCTGCAGTTCCACAGGCTGCCACCTGGGGGTGATGTTTTGGGCTAACTGTTGGGGAGGAACAAGGGGAGGAGGGCCGTCTGATCGGAGTTTGCGGCTACGAGTTGAGCCAGGGGTGGTTGAGGCAATCGCCGGCCGAGGCCCTCTTCTCGGGCACCATCTCCAGCATGGGCAGCAGGAAGTGGGTGAAGTGGCCGGCGTCCTCGTGCGCCCAGCCGTACTTCTCCACCAGGACGTCGAACAGGGACCACGGCTTCAGCTTGGTGATGTGCCTCAGCTCACCTGCAGAGAGGGGATGACAATAAGTCGAGTCAAAGCCAGCAGGAGGGATTTAAAGGTACGGTGAACCGTCTAGTAGAGCTGAACCATTTTTAGATGGAAAGCTGCATTTTTTTTCCCCCTATCCCATAGATTTTACAAAGTTAAACAGATGTTCAATATATTGACCATATATTGATTCATCAAAATATGGGTCAGAGACAAAAACATGATGTGGTGTACCAGATAGTTTAACTCTCTTAAAAAGGTTTTAAAAGACAAATGCATTTATCATTCTTTTTCGGTTACACCATTTGACATTTCGGACCGAAAAAAATCACACAAAATCAGGATTTTTGTTAAAACATACAAATGGACAATAAACCCAAAATGTACATTTAGACAGACCTGATGAATGATTCTTAAAACTTTCTTATGTTGCCAAACATTTATTAGTCACTGACCCATACTGATTTCAGCATTTCCAACTCAGTTCTAACTTAGCGTTGGTAATGTGACTAAACTAATTGATAGCATTAAGCTAACGCTAATATCAACACGCCACGCTGCATTTCTTTTTTAGATAAGCTTGTTAAAATATTTCTCTACGAAGAGAAAGACACATGATGAAGATGACGCTAAGAGAGAAGTGATGCAGGAGAGAAGAGGAGACAAATGTAAAGAAACACATATCCAAAAAAAATCCAGAGCGAAATGTTGGAGCCCTAACAAAAACAGAACCTAATACATGTGAGTATTTATTTATTTTTTTAACAGATTTATGTCTCAGGGCTTAGGACCAACATTAAAACCCTGTTTCAGGCAAAAGTTTGGAACCAGAGGAACTAAACCACTAAAGTTGGAACCTAAAGTCCCTGTTTCCTGTTTGTGTTTCCATGCATCTGAGGAAGCAGATACATCATGCAGATCAGACCCATGAGGAATTAAAAATGACGCCAGCGGTGGAGATTTACTATGAACACATGTGGGAACAACACAGAATGGTCCTGTTCTTTGAATTTACTGCTGCATGAGTTGGACGTAATGAATGAATGAAGTGGAAAAAAAGCAGGAAGGAAAATTAAACTGAAAGGAAGAGTTCCTGTTTCTATGGTAAATCATCTGTCCAGTGGGTGATGGTTAGATATTTGTTCTGTATGTGCAGTAAATATAAGATCAGCTCATCGTGTTCCAGTCACAAAAGCTCACAAATCCTGTTCCTGTGTTTAGATATTTCTGTAAATATGGAAGTTCTCTCTCAGCCCTTTTTTAAAACCAGTTGGAAAACCAACAAGGTCTTGCTTTACTTTACTAAAATCTATGTTTTTACAGTTAGGAATGAACAGGGGGCTTTTATTTTGAAGGACATACAATTTATGAGGTCACATGACCAGGATATGGTCATGTGAGCATCAACTGAAGGTTGTCTTTTATTCAGAATTTAAAATATCTTGGGTAAGTGATTATTATTTTTATTATTTTTACGTTTAATTAAATTTGGATGTTATACTTTGTTTTATTCTAATATGCTAAAAAAAGCTGTTGCCATATGGCAACAATATGCAAATATGGTAAATCCCCCATGTATACAACCTAATGGAGTCCCATTGACTTACATAGCATGAAACTATCCTGAGTCTACAACCTTTTATTACATTTTTTTAAATATCTATTATTTAGGCAATTTTAAGTAATATAAACTTATATAAAGTAATATTTCATGCAACAGAGGGTTAAGATAAGTTTTTCCCTCATTGATCCGTAATCTTATTTAGTAGTATAGTATTTCTTTTTCATGTCCCCTCCAGAAATTATTCTCCAAAAAGGCGAATCAATGAAATGTGATTGTAGCCCCTGTTTTCTGTTTTTTGAATTGACTCTATAATCTCCCTCCATGACTCCGGAGGTTCTGTATCACAGCAGCTGATTCCAGTGATTAGTTCATCTCTGTGTAATCGAAGCTGCATTTAATCAATCAGAATGAAAAGCAGCAAGAGTCTCGGCTGAAAACAACGTGAAGACGGGGCTGGAGACAGGAGGGAAGGAGAGGGAATGGAAGTCGACAAGTAGAGGAAGGTGTTCATTATTTAAGAGACAAAGAAAATGATTGGCCGGGGGTAGACCACTGACATGAGAGGAAAAAAAAAGTATAAGGGAATGATTAATGATGGGGGCGATCAGGACTGAAGGTCCAGGAGAAACATGGCTGCCATGGTAACCTCCTCCTTCCTCTGCACTGAATGGAGAGAGCACAAGATGGGGGAAAGGAAACTGACTTCCCTTATACTGTACAAGCAACCGATTTATAACAGCAATAAAAATATTTTATATTATGGCTGGTTTTTCTTTGTTCCATTTTACATTTCAAACATTTTATTGAGAAGGATAAACCCCCTTGAGAGGAATCCTCTTGTTTTAAAGGGGGTGCGAGATGAGCTTAAGTACAAAAATGAGAACATAAGTCTAGCAAAGCTGATGATTAGGATAGTGTCATAAAATGTCATGTGGTGTAATCCTAAAAATTGGTATTAGACAGTTTAACTCTTAAAAATATAGAAACACATGCTATCAACTAGTTTTATATTCGACATGGACTATATATTTAAATTTATCATTCTTTTTCAGTGACACTATTTGACATTTCGTGTCAAAAAGTCGCACATTACGTGTAATTTTTTGTAAAAAATGGTAGAAATGACATGAAACCAACACAAAATGTACATTTAGAGACCTGGTGAATGCTTTTAAACCTATATTTTAAAAAGATTTTGCCAACTGTTATTACAAATTGAGATTATAATGTAGTATTAATCATATTAATAAAACCTAATCAGAAACATGTTCACGTTAACCAAAAATAAAAAGGCAAAGGTCATTTAAACCTATGAAAAGAAGTCAAATGTTTAAATGGAGATTTGAATCTGATAGAGCTTTAATCATCACTGTTCAATTAAAATAACTACGGTTGTGAATAAATGAATGAATAAAGCCCAAATCCTGATGATAATTTTTATTTTGGTGCATTGGGAACAATGCATTTTATATCCTAATCAAATCAAAATCAAAATGTGAAGAGAAATGTGTAAATTTAGTGTTTATTTTACAGAAAATGAAGAAAAATGAATGTTAGGCTGTTCAAAGAAATAACAGTGAACAGCAGCAAACTCAAATATTCACTGTTTAAACTGAGAATCTTTAGTTGGATAACCACAGTTTCTGAGACTTTCTTCACATCTGTGTTGCATGGACCGACTTCTGGCTCCTATGAACGGGTATTTCAGCCTCAAAATTCCTCTGAATTTCTTGATTTTGCCTCAGAAACAGCATTTTTCATTTCTACCCACACGTTTTAATGGGATTAAGCTCCAGAGATTGGGGTGGCCATTCCAAAACTTAAATTTGTTGGTCTGGAACCAAGATGCTGCTGGTTTACTTGTGTATTCGGGGTCGTTGTCTTGTTGAAACTCAGGTTTCAAGGGAATTTCCTCTTCAGCATAAGGCAACATGACCTCTTCAATTATTTAGATATAGGCAAACTGATTTTTTAACAGCCTAATATTCATTTTTCTTCATTTTCTCCTAAAAAAACTCAAAAATGCTGTTTCTGAGGCAAAAATCAAGAAATTCAGAGGAATTTTCATGGGAGCCAGAGGTCGGTCGACTCCATGCAACACAGATGTGAAGCAAGAAACTGTGGATATCCAACTAAATATGACTTTAGTGATTCACAGGAATACTAAATCCTGAGGATTCTCCAGTTTATACAGTTAATATTTGAGTTTTCTGTCAAGTAATTAAAAAATGGACACGTTTTTCTTCACATTCTGTTTTAGGATATATAATTCAGTGTTCCCAATGCATCAGATAAACAAAAATGAGTATTTTGTCTTTAAATACACTGCTAATATTTTTGAACAGTCTTGCATTCTAATATGAGCTATAAATAAAAGTATGTTTCCATGGTTTTGGCTCAAATCGGCGTATTTGCTTTCAATAAAATAAAGTGTAGAAAGACACCAGGTAACAAGAGAACTCGGCTGCATCTCACGGCTGAAATCAGAGCGGCAGACAGACGGAGCCCGGAGAGACAGAACGAGAAAATCAGAGCAGATTAACAGAGCGCCAGCAGATAAAAGACAGAACATTGAGACATCAAGTGCAGGCTCAGACCTCAGATAGAGACACACATCAAAGGCAGAATATTCAAGTTTCACGACACATTATGAGGAATATGTGAGCAGAAAAAGGGAGAGAAAAAAGAGAATAAGTGAGAGAGTGCAGGGGTTATCGGCTGTATCACACACACACACACACACACGCACATCCACACACACACATCCACACACTTACCGGGCTCAGAGAGGAGCAGAATCAGTGAGGTGAGAGACATGTTAAGACCTTAGAAGCAGTGATGAAGACATTCTGACTGTGTTTAGGCTGGAAATGTGACTCTGCTGCCATCGCTGATGTTAAAGCTGCTTTTGTTCCTGCCAGAGTAGATTAGAACTCTAGTAGCTCTAATCAACACTCTGTAGAGATTATTACAGCTCAACTGGTCCTTTTTGATGCCAATTCACTAAATTAAACTGATGAAAAACATATGGTAAAAGCCAGACTACGAGGACCTTCCCTTCTGATTCATTTGGGAATTGCAATCCAGTGGAAATCAATATTAAAATAATATAAATCTTATAATTATAATATAAAATATATGAATTCAACTTACCTGGCAACTACAGCATATGAACAGGCAGCACTACAGCTATTACTACACATCAAATCCTACTTTCTCCAGGTGTTATTACTGCTATGGATTTCCTCCCACACTACACCTGTGTGGATGAGGCCTATCGTCCCTCTCCCAGCCACCAACCACGGCGTCGTTTTACCTTTCTTGGAGAAAAACTCTCGGCTGTACTTCCCGGCAGCGACCACTTTGCGTGGGACCTTCCCAAGGAGCTCCATGATCAGAGCGATGTGGTCTGCCCACCACCACATACATCACAGAGGGAACAGGCATTACGGCATGCACACATATCAACACACACATACACTGGCTGCACGGGACTGACACACACACTGCTGCCGTCGGGAACTGCATGGACACACCCCCAGAAACTAGTAGAAGACCCTGAAGTGTGTCTGTGAGACTGTTTTAAGTCTATTTTCTTATGGTATTTGAATTTAGATTGATATGGCGTCCCTGCTACTCTCTTTTAGTGTCCATTTTCGTCCATTTCAGACACCCGTGTGTCCCAGTCCCACCAGCTCTCTGCCCAGCGCTACCTCTTCTGTTGAAGAACTCCCGGGAATATTTTCCGGAGAGCGCAAAGTGCCTCGGAATACAGCCCAGCAGCTCTATGATGTGGGCTATGTGGTCTAGGGAGGAGAGAGGGAGGTGGGAGGAGGAGAAGAGGAGGGAAAATAAAACAGGAAGAGGATACTCAAAAAGAGGAAGGAGGGGAAGGAGATGCAGACAAAGAGAAAAAAAAAACACGGAAAAGGAAAAGGAGGGGGAGATCCGTTGAGAGGTGGAATCAAAATTTAAGGAAATAGTAAAGCGGGTCAATAGAAATGGGGGAAGGGAAGTGATGGATAGAGAAAAGAGGGGAAAAGGAAGGAGAAAAGAGAAAGTCACAGACAGTAAAGGAGAAAAATCAGTGTTAGTGAGCTGTGCCTCCACAGCGAGACGTGATGAAATGAAATGTTCAGACTTAGAATTAAAAAAAAAAAAAAAGAAGTGACATGCATTCAGATTCAGAATGAGCCGGGGATTCTGTTTCAGTAGTGTGAGATCAGAAGGTTTATCTGTGGAAATCAGGAAAAAATAAAACCGACACTGGCTTTTTGCCTGCGCTAAACGTGCAAAATGAGGTTAACTGTCAACACAAGATCATCAGACATGAGGAGATCAAGCAGTGAGGTGAGGAGGAGGATGCACACTTTAAGAATTTGTTGTATTTTGCAAGATATAGAAGTAGTGAGGAGAATGAGTGGGTTATTGGCTGGAGTTTACATGCAGATGTGGGGATTGGGAGGCCACAAACAGCCACATATGATCATGTTATATAGAGTGGAGATGAGTGGAGGCATAGCAGCAGAATTAAAGGACAGGATTAACAGTTGACAGTGGATAGGGGGATTTGGGGAGAGGGATTCTACTTCAAACTAAGCTCATTCTAGTGCGTTTCTATCCATTTATAATACAGCGTTTCTCCATTGTTCAAACACCTTGATAGAAACAAAAGAATCACTTTTCCCTGCAAAAACTGGTACAATCTTATTCCACAGGCAGATAATTTATCTTATTTCAAGTTTTTTTTTTCCCCTGATTCAATTCATTTTAAGGCAAGGTAAGTTTATTTGTATAGCACATTTCAACAACAAGCAAATTCTGCTTTACATAAAACATTGAAAGCATCAAAATAATTGATTGAAAGGAGGAAAAATCTATAATTTAGACTAAAACAAGAACAAAGTCTTCAGCTCTGACTTAAAACCTGTAGTTCTTTGGAAGTTTGTTCCAGAGAGACTAACATTTTCTTTAAAAAAATGATTAAATTGACTAAAATCAAGAAAAAACAACTTGAAATAAGCTAAATTATCTGCCAGTGGAATAGGATAATTCTACCCAGTGCTGGACTATTTGTAGCCAAAACAAGATATATGTATGTTTATGTCATTGTCTTTTCTCTGTTTCTTGGATAGTATTTAATTTCATTGCAAATTTCAATCAAGTTAATTGAATTGAAGATATTTTATTTATTTTTTGCAAAGTTGACAATAATAAAAAAGGAACTTTGAAAATATCTTTGAAAATATTTGTTTTATTTATCTTATACTGGCTTAAATCAGCCTCAACAGTAGAAAACTAATATAAAATCACAAGAAGCATTATATGCCCCTGTTATTATGTGAATGCATCTGAACAATGGAGAGAAACTGTAGCTAATCAAGGTCAATTAGCTCAGTAACACGTTTTCACACACATAATCTATTCATATTCAACATTCAGGATTTAAGACACTTTGCTTCTTTACTTGAAAAACCTTCTCTCGCACTAAATGATGCAGTCAACATGCAGAATATACATCAAGATGAAATACTAAATTATACATTTCTATGATTGGGAAGTGAGTTTTATGTGTCAATTGCAAAACTCACCCTCATCACGGGAGTAGTCCTCTCCAGAATGGGGCTCGAACAGGTAATCTCCAGTGGCCAGCTCAAACGCCTGCAGGACAAAGAATAGAGCACTTGAGTTAGAGGTAAGTGCGTACTGTATGCATGTATAATTTAAAAGGAAAAGTATATATATCTTTGCAATTTACTATATTTGTTCTCATAGACAGAGATTTCGTGCAAGGGATAAGTCCTCCTTCAAAGTTTATTAGGTGCAGAGGACTTTTACTTTGAAAAAACATAGAAAAATGCGATATAAATGAGAAAGGTTTATCTATAGGAGAATAAACAGGGTCCTATTAACCCCCTGGTTAATATCTTAAATCCATGCGTGTTGTCTTTACCATGCAGGCAGTGCTCCAGATGTCAGCAGGAGTGCTGTATCCTGCTCCTATCAGGACTTCAATGGAACGATACTGTCGCGTCTGGATGTCCTCTGTAAAGTGCTTGTGCTGGAAGGAGAGAAGAGGAGGAAACCTGTTAATATAACCTCAATAATCTACTACATCCACTAGTCACTGTAGTTTTTTTGTTGCTCTACTCCTGTTTTATATTCTTTTTAATTAAACGATACATGAAATCATGATTTAAATTCCATTTAACTCTGGTCTTTAAATCGACCCTTGTGCAGGAAAAAAAATGATCCTGCAGTTGTTGCAGGTTTATAATTTTTAGTAGAAAAGCTCTGCAGCCTCTGACTGAAAGGTACAAATGTATGTATATATATTCAGTGTCTGTGTAAACCTTTGGTTTCTTTAAAGGTTTTATGCATTTCCTGCTGGGAAAAACATATATGAAGGCAACAGGAAACACAGAACTATGTTATTTTATCAAAATAACAGAATTAACTACCAGTGCAATAAGATAATTTTACTCAATATTGCGCTAATTGTACCAATTTTGTACAAATTCCCCTGTTAAGATTTCATTTTTTGCAGTGTAGTGTGTTTTAATCACAGAATAAACAGCAGATACTGTCTCTTACCACCCAGCAGGCATTTCCCAGATCAGCGATTTTGACTCTAATGGACTCAGCATTGCGGGGGTCTAGAGGGTTAATCAGGAGGTCTGCAGCTCTGGCCCGGACTGAGGGGAAAACACAGGGTTAACACACACACACACACACACACACAGTCGAGTTTACACACTAATGTGATAATTGACATTTAAATTAACTCCTCAGCTTCGTCAACCAGGAGACGAGGTCCCATGTCCTACATTTTCCTCGGTTTGATGTGAAGTTTTGATATCCCTTCTTTACAAGATATATTTGCACATTCTTATTAGATCTGTAACTATTAATCTGATGATTATTGAAACGATTAATCGATTAGTCGCTGCTAAAATGTCCAGACCAACAGTCCACAACCCAAAGATCATCAGTTTACTCTTATAGAAGACTAAAGTTTTCAAATTTGAAAAGCTGCAACCAAAGAATTTGGCCATTTTCTTCATAAAATAGTTTCATTGAAGATTAATTGATTAACTGACTTATCGTTGCAGCTCTAAGAGCCTTATTATTGCTAAGAGTTTGAACTATAATTTCTATATGTGTGTCAACTTTATGATATTTTATTCCTTGTTCCGTTTATCAATCAACTAAAATTAGCTGCAACTAATGACTATTCTGATTATTTTATTGATATTTGAAATGATTAATCGATTAGTTGCATCAAGTAAAAGACCATCATTTTACTATTATATAAGACTAAAGAAACCAGAAAATAATCAGATTTGAGGAGCTGAAACTATAGAACTAATTCTCTAACTAACTTAGAACTATTCTCAAAATAGCTGGCGATTAATGTCAAATTTGGCAACTAACGAATAATCGACTAATCGTTGCAGCTCTTTTTATATCAAAAATCAATTAAAATCTACTTTTCTATGATATGGGATCGTTAAATTTTAATAATAAGCTCCAAGATCCAAATGAACCCAAATTGTTATTACTTTATTTCCACTTTTCTTTAGTTATTAAATCATTATTAAAGCATCAAGTCACTGTTTTTTTTTACAGATAAGCGATAGCTGAGTATTTTTCTACCTTTGGGCGTGTCTCCGGTGCTGGAGGACGATACGGTGCGGCTGCGGTCGGCGGCGGGGCTGTTGGGCGACGGCCCGGCCTCGATGTCCGCCGTCCCGACCGCTACGGGGTTTCCCGGCTCGGGGTCCAGGGGCAGGTCTGGGTAGAGCGCCATCTTGGCCCGGTGGCGCTCGCTGTCTCCGTTGGTGAGGCCCGGCTCGTTCAGCTCGCCGTTGTACATCTCGTATCCGGAGCTGAGCGAGTTGTCCCTGTCCGTGTAGCTGAGCTCCGACTCCACCAGGGGGCAGAGGAGCGGCGAGGGCGTGGGCGAAGGGGGCGGGGCCACGCCAAGCCCCGCCTTCAGCCCCTCGGAGCCCGACAGGACGTGGCCGTTGGTTTTGGCCAGGTTGGCCTTGTTGTTGAGAGGTTTTAGAGGCAGAGTGTTGTCTGTGAGGATTTCAGTCGTCGTGTCCTCGTCTTCATCCTCGTCTTCCTCCTCCTCTTCGTCCTCATCCTCCTCTTCTTCCTCCTCATCCTCCTCCTCCTCCTCTTCCTCCTGCTCCTTCGACTCCTCCTCCACCACTGCCGCCTCCTCCTCCTGCTCATCCTCTGTTTTGCTGTCGCTCTTTGGCTCCTCTGCCTCGTTTTCCACCTTTTCAGTCTCTTTCTTCTCCTCCTCCTCCTCCTCCTCATCCTCCTCCTCTAATTTCTCCTCCGCCCCTGCCTCCTCTTCCTCATTCCCATCCTCTGCATCTTTCAATCCCTCCTCCTCCCCCTTCTCCTCCCTCTCCTCCTCTTCTTTTACCACTGCTTGCGTTGGTTCCCTGTCACCTTCCTCAGCGGCGTCTTTTTCAGCCGTGGGCGTGGTCGCCTCGCCTCCTTCCACCTCCTCGTCCTCAGGATCATCATCTCCATGCACCTCCTCATTCTGGCTGTCGGGATGCGCTGCACCTGACGAGGAGAAATCGGAAAAAATCAGGAACAAGACTTAAGAAACAGGAGTGCGTGGGAAGGAAAAACAAATTCATGATCAAAGATGGCGTAGGCCGGGGTGGAAAACCAAAACGGCAAAAGCGAGAATACGAGAATGAAAGAGACCGAAGGAGGAGGCGGGAGACAGAAAGACGGAGAGTGTGTTTTTTCCTCCTTATGAATCAGCCTAACCTCCTTTACACAGTAGGACTAGTGTGGGTGAAGCTGCTGGAGCCGATTCACCTCCTATTCATTCATAAACTGACTGTTCTGCACAAACCTGCATCACAGGCTGCTGAGGATCTGTCAGCACAGATGAAAAAAGTGCTGCACACAGAACTATGTTAAAAATCTGATGAGGTATAAACCTCAAAACTTAGTATATTGTGAAAGACCTGATGGATGCTTTTAAAAGTGTACTTGAAAAAGTTTTTGACTTTCTCATCTTGCCACCTACATACAGAGGCATAAACCAATAGCAAGAAAACAACACAAATCAACAATAAAAACAAGTGAAATACATAAAACTATAAAACAGACTAATGTCTCGTGCTGGGTTTGAAAGCCAGTGAATAAAATACATAAAGCAAATAAAAAACACATCAAAGTCTCAAGCTGGGTTAAAAAAGCCAATGAATAAAATATATAAAGCAAATAAAAGACGTCAAGGTTTCATGCTGGGTAAGAAAAAGCCAGTGAATTAACTATATGAAACAAATAAAACCGACTCTGTAATGTTAAATTAACTCAAAATGACAAACTGGTAAATCATAATCATAATAATTTTTATTTATTTCAAGTATTTTTCTTGGTTTTGGTCAATTTCATCTTGTTTTTAGGAAATGATAATTAAATTGATCAAAATCAGGGAAAATGTAAAATTATCTGCCATTAGAATAAGAATCTAATTTTCCCTTCTTTCCTTATTTTTATTCCTATTTTTCTCCTTTTCTTTATTCTCTCTCCACTAACTACTAATAATATAGCATCTATGGGATCTTTCTACTATTATTAATAGTAATAAAATAAATTAAATATGTTCTAAAAGGAGTAGGAAGAAGTAAAACACTTATTAATTCCTAACCCCTCTCTATTCTATTATAATAATGTATACAATTATCATTTCCTGTGAATATCTGAATGAAACTATAGTCAAACCTATGAATATAAACTGCTAAATTCAAGATAATTCTACTTAATAAGATTTAATTGTTCTATGTTAAAAATTATTTTGCACAAATATGTTCTTTTTGAAGCAAATACCAACAATTCTGGGCTTCAGCTTCCAAAAGGGGGGATATTTTGTAATGTTTAAAGCTTCAGCAGGAGAAGCTGGAAGTCAGACTGAACTGATAATTGGTCTCAACAGTGAATCAAAATGGCAATTCAGCTGTTCTCTGCTGATCTAATTGGAGATGGAGGCAGCGATTCAAAGGCCTGAAACCAGGCTGTTAAGGCAACATAGACTAAAAACAGACCTGACACACAGTTAATTGAAAAGGAGCTAAAAAATACAGAGCTGTGTTTCTGGAGGAACTTTCTGAAGCAGGATTTAGTGCAAAGGACACAGCATGATCTTAATAAAACGTGTACATTGATATCTGTCGGCGAAATGACATTACAATGAAAAAAATCTAATATATCTTTACACTAGTGCTAAATTAAGTCAGAGGTCTGCGAAAGTCATTGTGCTTCATTGTCTGGGAAACTCTGAATGTCATAAATGTGCATATTTCACTGGATAAGAGAAATAAATGGATCAACAAAGACATTAGGAATCATCCACTTGCCACCATGATATATATATATATATAATTTCATGGAAATTAAATAAGATATTTAACTCTGGATCAACCTAATGGATGGAGGAAGGAAGACAACAACTCCCATAATCCCTTCATCACTCCATCTTTTGTTACTGTTTTGATTGAGGCAGAAAATTAAAGTAATGGCCTAAGTCATTTTTTGTGAATCATCTTTTGATGATGCTGCCACGTCTGATAAAATCACCATAATCCTCTTTATGCCCTATAGGACAAGTGCCCTAATGAAGAGGCCATTTTATTTTTTTAGGATAAAATGTCTGACTTGGACAATTTAACAGCTTTCATGATGGCGGCTGCTTCAAGAATCAAGAATCCTGAATCGATTTCTACTGGTGAGTGATAAAGGATTTAGACTATAATATTTAATAGTAATTTAGTAAGTTATACTTTAATAATAATTTAATATAAAGTGCTGTGCATATCAATAAATTCAAATATAAAGAAAGAAAGAAGTTTCCAGGAACTTCGGGTCGTCAAAGTCGTCAAAACTGGACGTTGGAGATGAAAAAACAGACAAAGAAGATCAGGGAAGTGATGAAAAAGGAGCTGACATTAGTTTAATTTAACTCCAGGTTAATGTAAATTTAGAGCTTCACTATGGAATGAAAGGACAGTTTAAACCAGGTTAAAAGTTGCCTAAAGTCAGAAATTGTCACTGTTCAGGCTTTTTAATAAATATAATATTCACTGCATTTAATTAATTGACTTTTCTGTGTGACCTCGGCCATTATTTTAATAGGACGACTATATTGTGCATTTAAAACGATGCTTTAAGTGAATAATAATCTTAGCATTAATGGATAAAACACATATTTAGATAAAGGAATTGTTTTATTTGTGACTCTGACTCACATGTATGATTGGTCAACCTGATGGGCCTCTCCCTCTCTCCTCCCTCCTCCTCTTCATCCTCCCCGTCCTCCTCATCTTCATCATCCTCATCACTCTCTCCTTCAGCCATGCCGGGACCCGGTGGAGGTGGAGGAGGTGCTGGGTTGTGCTCGTTTGCTCCTTTCTCTTCTCCTTCTTTGGCTCTCTCCTCCTTCTTCTCGGCTTCTCTCTCCAGAGCCTCGATCTCCAGCATCCTCCTCTCCAGGAGCTCGGCCTGCCGCTTCTGCTTCTTCTTCATCTTCTTCTTCTTGTTCTTGGAGATCTTTCCCACCTGGGAGCGAGAAAAAAAAAAAAAAGAAAAATGGCAGAGGGAGACTTTACAGGCGGCAGGAACACGAGATATTAAAGGAATAAAACATTCTGATGGGTTTTTGTATTGGTATGTTTATGTCCACCTACACTTCCACTTCATGCTTGTAATAAATATTAGCACATTTCATGAAGTAATATTTTATTTTCATTAAGTCTCTGATAGAGACGTGCAAAGAAACAATATTTCTGCATGTAATATTAAGGAAATATTCTGGAAATTGCTGCAATGAAGATTATTCATTAAACAACCATCCATGCTAATGTGGGAGTGGGAGGAAAACTGACTGAAGCAGTTCATAAAAATGACAATTATACTATTATACTATATTTTGAAATTGAATATAAATAATTTGCTGCATTAGTTACCTTCCTATTTCTCTGACTATTATGATTATTGCACTAAATAGTGTAAAAGTATTTAAAATGAGACACAGCAGGATAAAAGTGTTTTTTCATGCACTGATCAGATTGAAGATTTGGGCTTTTTTTGCATCCATACTAGAGAAAAACACTGCAAAATCCACATTTATGTGTTTATTTTACTTCACTATGTCCATGTTGTGTCTGTAGTTTTATCCTGCAATAAAGATCTTCAAATTATTTTCAGAATCACTTGCAATTACAGAACCTTCCAGTTTTAGTCCCAACTATATTATGTTTTGTGTTTTTAGTTTTTTTACGCAGAATATTGTTCATATATCATTCACAGCCTCATTTCTACAAGCTTTTATTCCTAAAAACATGGTGGAAATTGATTCTGTTGTTACTGTACAGTATTTTAAGAATTTCTGTAGCAAAAAAAATTCATATATTAAATTCTATTAACCTTTAATATATCATCAAAATGAAAAAAAGAATTATGAGTTTTTATTGAATATTTGGATTCCTGTTCTGGAAATGTATGTGCATATTTACTATGATGCTACATTTGCATATTTAAACGTAATATTTCTGTAAACTTGTAATATAAAAAACAATTGTCTTCAAAAGGAAATCAATCATCAGGGAATCTATTCGTTAAAAAATATATGTGTATGTGATGTGTGTGTGTGCATGCAGTGTGTGTGTGTGTGTGTGTGTGCACTCCTCTCATTTCATACTCACATCAGTTGTACTCACCGGTTTGAGCTGGGGGGCTGTGCTAACTGACAGACAGAAAGGAAAACAACAATCAGACGTTTTAAACTTCAGAATTTAAACACGTCACCGAGTTCTCGCTGAGATCCGAGTCCCTTCTCGCCTGGAAAAAAAGATGATTAGATTATATCTGTACCGTTTAAGATCCTGAAAGACATTATAGAAACTATAGGTGAAATGGGAAAACTGCAAACAAATGAAGGAAAAGATGTTTAACACCCCCACAGCTGTACTTTCTTGTCCTACATCCATAAATATAATAGTAATGATTTATTCTTCTCATGCCTCAGCCTGTAAATTCAATATACAACAGAACACGCACAATAACATAAATTTACTGCTTTGGGTAAGTAGATATGGAAAAAATATATTATGTTAAGATTGTTTCCCATTTACTGCAAAAGAATTCTGCTCCTTCTTATTTTCCCTGTGTAGTTGAGCTCAATAGAAAATATTAATTTCAAGAAATGACTGTTTTTTCAGTTGTGCGGTTCAATAAGTACAATGTTCAGAAATAAACTCATTAAAACATCCAATGTATAACAAGTAAGTAGTGGTTTATAAGCTCCATGTCTTCAGGCCTTTCTGAAATACAAATGTGTGATATTATCTTCTCAAACAGCAAAAGCAGAAGGAAAACGCTGTGAACCACATTTCTGCATCGTTTTAATGACAGTAAGACGTTTTATTTCATCATTACAATTACAGACGCTCTCTGTCACCACCACAGTCGTGGCTTTTGACAGCTGATGGTTTGGTGCCGTGAATAATCGTGTAGAAATGTAAGCAGTGTAATTGGTTACCCCACGGCTCAAAGAGACTCCATTGGCTGATGCAAGCAATCGACAGCTCGGGGGGGAGGGGGTTCAACCAGAGGACGGACAGGGTTCATGGCGAGTTCACCGAGTCTGATCTTTAAACAACTTGATTTTTTTTTTTGTTCGAATGGAAGAACTT
Organism: Lepturacanthus savala; assembly: GCA_030544235.1. Taxonomy (NCBI): domain Eukaryota; kingdom Metazoa; phylum Chordata; class Actinopteri; order Scombriformes; family Trichiuridae; genus Lepturacanthus; species Lepturacanthus savala. The sequence continues at coordinate 33,195,587 of CM060465.1, forward strand.
GGCAGCAGAAGATGAAAAAGCAAGAAAATACGAAATTATCCAAAAGCCGTTTCTCTTTAATAAAAAATGACTCTTTGAGAAACTTCTGGACAGAAAAAAAGATGATTTATTGAGCTGTTGTTAATTAATTTATTGTATTTGCATGCATCGTCATTGCATTTATTAGAAATATCACCTACTACATAGATCAGAAATGTCTCCTTTCACCTATATATGTGTATATACTGCTGTTTGTATACTGTTATTTTACTCTATTATTATTATATTATTACCATTTGTATTACTACCATCATCTTGCCACTATCTTGTGTTATTTTATTATTCCTATTCTTTCTATTCAAGTTTTTTCTACCTTAATTTTGCATGCAGTTGTGTTTTATTCTAAATGTACGGATCTATCTATCTATCTATCTATCTATCTATCTTGTGTGGAGCTACTACACATGGCTGCAAAAGTTAGATCACTACAAAAAAATTAACATTTCCTTGTTTGTTTTCTCACTTTTCAGGCAAATCCTCTGTAAATAAAATGCAACTTAGAGAAAGCAGCAAACAGCTGCTCATGCACATGGATCTGAAACGTCTATTGAAAGCAGTGTAGTATGTTAACCAGGCCACTGACACCATGCAGGCAGACTAGCATGACACCTGGTAGCAGCAGCAGTGTTTTTAAGTAGTGTTACTATTCTGAGTCATTACCAACTACAAAACAAAAGAACACCTACAAAGGAAACTCAAAATATTCATCAGTCATCATCATTTTCGCAAGAACTGCATCGTACCAGTTCACAGGGCGACAGAAAGGGTTCTGAAGATTTCACTGTGCAGCCTGGTATCTAGAGGTTGTTTCTTCAGGATTCCGCAACAAAAGTGACTCCTGGAATCATTTCCATAAAACCACTTAAGCCCCAGGCCTACTTTTCAGTTTTCCTGCTCTAATTGATAATAAATGTGGAATATCTCTACAACCACACTCAAAACTCAATGCTGTATCAGGGAGTTTGGGATTTTAAACAAAACCTTATACGTCTCTCATCAGACCGTAGCGTCCATCTTTTCATAAACTGTTGTAATAACCCTTTAAAAGCTACAACTTGTGAGTGTATGTGTCTGTACCTGCTGATCCAGACGGTGGAGGAGCTCCTGCTTTCTGCCATTCAGTCGCCTCCATGGCCATACGCCTCACAAACGCATCATCCACACACATCAGGATGTTCTCCGGCTTGATGTCCGTGTGGATGATTTTACATTTGGTGTGGAGGTAGTCCAGACCCTGCAGGACCTGCAGACACGTGAACAGACATGGGTTTTATTGCAGAAAACATGCTCACGCTTCCACTCCAGTCGTATAGATACACACTGAGAAACAGACACAGCCTCTTTTGTTCGCTTCTTCCTGACACTCGTCATTCTCCGAGGGCAGAGAGGAGAGGCTGTTGATGTTTTTGTGTTCAGTGTTTGTCTCGTTTTGTTTCTGTCCAGAGGCGGAGAACAGTCTCATTTAATTTCTACTCATCTTCAGCCCCGGCTTTTCAAGGCGAAGGGGAGGCTGGCAGCGGCTGAAACGGCTCAGCAACTTCACATGCACGTCAGGTGGCTGAGGGGGAAATGCCTGAGTCCCAGTCAGAAAGTCTGATGTGAAGTGTAAGAAATTCACTTTATTATTTCAGCTACACTGCAAAAACTGCAATGTGAAATTGTAGTTCACTGTATGATAAGAAACAATTAGTAGTTAAATACTACTGTATTTTGGTAATTAACCTATAAACCTTCTTCTTGCAATAGTAGAATCCATTTCCAAATAGACATAATATTCACAATATATTAAATTAAGTCCAGTTTTCTAGAGTGTGAATATAAAATGTTATCATTTTTTAAATGGAAATCTGAAAAAAGCCCATATTACTGTGTATGTAAAGATATACACTGCAAACACTGAAATATTAAGAAATGAAAATATCTTGGTTTTGGCATTTATTCACAATTTGTCATATACATCTGAAAATCTTGTTTTTTTTTCTTTTCAGGACAAATATGTATTAAACATGTCACCTTGTTCGACCTGGTCATGCTCCATCTCTTTTCTACCTTTCTGTGTTTGCTGGATTGCAGCGGTCAGATGCATAATTTATCAACATCTCCAGAAAATATAGTCAGCGGAGAGATGTCATGACTATAAATACATTCAGTGTGTGTGTGTGTGTGTGTGTGTGTGTGTGTCCTTACCTGTTTTATAATGCTCTTGACACAGGGCAGCGGCAGACCTTGGTAGTTGGATTTAATAATCCACTTCAGCAGGTGGTGACCCAGCACCTCAAACACCATACACACATCTGGGAGGAAGAGTCAAGGATTCACTTCACCGTGGCTCTGTCACTCAAACACACACACACACGCATGCGCACACACACACACACATACACAGCTCTGGGAAAAAATAGACCACTGCAAAATGATCATTTTTTTCTGATTTTACTACTTATAGGTATGCATTTGGGCAAAAGGAACATATTTGTTTAAGTCTATAAACATTTCCCCCAAAATCCAAATAAAAATATTGTTTAGTGCTTTAGTCACTTTATGCATGACACATACTGTGTATACTTGTACTGGTACTTTTGTAGTCTCTCTCTATAATGTGTACTTATTTTTTTTGTCCCTAGGTATTTTTATATTAAAAAAAATAGACCTAGACCAGGGGTGGGCAATCCTGGTCCTGGAGGGCCGGTGTGGGTGCAGGATTTTGTTCCAACCAAGAAGTAACACACCTGATTCTACTAATCAACCTCTAGAACCATTTCCAAGGCCTTCATTAGTAGAATCAGGTGTGTAACTTCTTGGTTGGAACAAAATCCTGCACCCACACCGGCCCTCCAGGACCAGGATTGCCCACCCCTGACCTAGAGTAACATGCAAATTTCCCTGATGTGGGATCAATAAAGTTTCTAATCTAAATTAATCTAATGTATGTGCAGAAGATGAAAAATGGTCAAAATTACAAAAAAAGCTTCAATATATATATATATATATATATATATATATATATATATATATATATATATATATATATATATATATATATATATATATATATATATATATATATATATATTTAAAAAATTAAGAAACCACATGTACATAACAAAATGTGGAAATACTTTCCAGATGCACTGTATATAAAAATGTCAAATATTTTTAAACTTGATTATATGATTTTAGAGATCGTTTGACACGCAAAGTGTAATCACAATTAAAATTTAACTAATTGCACAACAGCCTTAGGTGGGTTCTTAACGTGTTAATTGCCAGTCCCACTGGGATTTCAGTTTTTTATTTTTGATTTTGTGATTTTTACAATCTCCACCGTCTTTACCACTGTTCTTGGGTGAGTTTATTCCACTCCTGGTTCCTCTTTAAGCACAATGACGTGTTCATGTGTTAGAATTCAACAGAAATGGCTGGAATACATGTAGAGGTCTCTTATTTTTTTCCAGAGCTGTATACACACCCACACACCCCCACACACCCACACACACACTTCTGATAAGGATACGTATGCCGTTGACTCCAGAGATCTTGAAGTCGTCTATCAGCTGCACCACCATGTCCTTGTTGGGGTCGATGGGGTCGCTCTCCCTCACCTGGAGGACGAGGATTCAAGGATTCTTTATCGTCATTCAGCACATGTACATACATGTAATTTGATTTCCTGGTCCTGGGGAAGCCCAATGTTCAGTTATGAAAAAAAAAATAGGTAATAGATAAAAAATAAACACTAGTATGTATGATCCAGTGTGCAAAACAGCTGCATTCTGTGCAAAGAAGACACAGGAGACCATGGAGTAAAAAGAAAGCAGGAAAAAAGAAAGAAGAGAAGAAGTGAGGTGAATGTGAGGAGATAAAGATGCTGAAAAATTGATTCTAAGATGACTGTCCTCTGAACCCACCATGCAACATGAATGACTGGAGTATATTTAGTGGGTTTAGAAGGAAAGGATGGAAAGAGGTAGGAGAAAATAAAAGAACTAATTAAAAGTGGATTCTCACACATCGCAGCAGCTTGATCTCGTCCAGAGCCGTCTCGGTGTAATGCTGCGCGCTCTTCACCACCTTCATCGCCACGAAGTTCTTCACCCTGTAATGACACACGAGCGCCTCATGTAATGAATCACGCAGCAGTAGGACGCTGTTATTAATATATCCATGTCGGGAATAAGCAGGAATTATTACATGAGCCAATATTATAATTATTATATTACCAGGCTGTCGTTCACGCTGCCCACACTCCCTCTGGGGAGGAAAATACACAGGCTACGTGGATTTTTATCTCCAGAATAAATGTTAACACTAATGATTCAGTTTAAAAACATTTTCGCTCTTTTAATGGTCCACATTTACAATTCCTCTGTGCAATCAGAAATCTATATAAAAGATAAAATAGAGAGAGATAGAGATAATTGGACAATTAACTGATTGGCCAATCAAAAGGAAATTAGCAGAGGACAGTTTTCATTATTGTACCAAGCAAAAAATGCCAGAATTTTACACTTACACTTACACTTTGGACATTTTTCTGTCAAAATACACCAAAATAAGACATATCTATAAATTTGGGGAGATGTAGTTTCACAATATTTGGACAATTAGTACACTAATAATAATAATAAAGAGATTGCAACAACAAATACATATACATCAACATGAGAATATAGCAATAGAAAAAGAAAAAAAAAGTTTTTTTATAAAAGGCCTGAAATAAAAAATAGAGGTTGAATATGTTTATAATAGGTATAATTGGACAATTAACTGATTGGTCAATCAACAGGAAATTAGTAGAGTTGACAATTGTATCAATAAAAAATGGTTTCAGCTTCTAAAAAGCTAGAATTTCACACTTTTGCTTATTTTAGAGAACTGGTTCATTAAATATCTGAGGTTTTGGAAATTTTTCTGTCAAAATACACAAAAATTAGACATATCTATAAATTTGGGGAGATGTAGTTTCACCATTTTTGGACAATTAGTACACTAATAATAATAATAATAAAGAAATTATGAAATAATTACAATATGGCTGCAGAATTTAAGCTGTTTTAGATGTTTTCTTTATCATCAAAACCATAAAAAAATATGAGAAAAACGACACGGATTCATCATAACATTTTTTTTTTATAAAAGGTCTAAAGTAAAATAAGGAAAATAGATGAAAATATAATAATAGTGATTACATTCTAATTGTTGCACTGATATTAATTCATAGGTTATGTAGTAGAGAGATATAGCATAAGTCTTTATAGTGACTATAACTAATGTATTGAGGATTATGATACTCTACAGTAACCTTCATCTATAACTCACTCGTTCATCACCACCATTAGTGTAATTAACACCAGTGACATGAGTGTGTGTGTGTGTGTGTGTGTCAGTGAAAGGTGACACTGGCCTGATGACACCATCATCCATCCATCCTGGTTTCCACATGAACACACAAACAACATTACAGTGCAGAATGGAGTCGTCGTCCTTTTTTTTTTTTTTTGCCAGCTGCAGGCTGATGTTGGTTGCAACTGTTGCCGTGGCAACGTGTGGGATCCTGTCAACAGGTGCACGTGTGGTTTACGTGACGTGTGTGTGTGTGTGTGTGTGCATACGAGAGCAAGGTGAAGTGAAGGACTGCAAGATGAGCCGTGTGTGGAGTGTTTTTTTCTGGGTCATGACGTTAACACAGTGTGTGCGTGTGTGTATCTTTAAAAGCTAATACTGTACTCTGTGTGTGTGTGTGTGTGTGTGTGTGTGTGTGTGTGTGTGTGTGTGTGAGACTCACTGTATGTCCCAGCACAGCCATACGGTGGAGAAGTGGCCCCACCCCAGTTTCCTGATCACATGGTACCTCCCGTTGAACAGATCCCCGATCTTCACCGGATGGTACCCTCCTGAGAGGGATAAAGACAGAGATGAAGGTTACAGGCGACTGGAAGTGATAACCAGCCAGTGACACCAAATCCACTAATGAGTTAGTGTAAGAAAACAAGACAGAAACGAGACGGCACAGAAGGGTTGCAGATTAAATAAACAATAAATAAATAAGAGGACATTTACAAGCACATATGAAACAATATGGCATGATACGAAAAGTTCTAAATGTTCCATTTTACACAGTTTAAACAGTTACTAATATAAAAAAAGCAAAAAAATCACTTTATTGAAGCTGAACAGGAAAAAGAGCGTCATGTCAAGCCAGAAAAGGAATGTTTAACTAAAATATGTGAAACCGTTGCAGATATCAGCTTTATTTGACTAATTTAGACTGTTGAAGACTCATATTATCTTCTAATAAGCTTAAATACATATATTTTTTCCAGATATAAGACTGTGGATTTAGTCTCACACACACACACGGCATGTAAATATGTTGATATGGGACATTAAATCTATAGTTTTAAGACAGAATAAAAAGATTGTGAACTTTAAATCATTTTAAAATAAAAGGCAGAAGATACAGGATATTTAAATCACACACAAATAGACTCAAAAATAGCTTCTACCCAAGAGCAATAACCTCCTTCAATGCAATGCTATGAGAAATATGAATGCATTATATTCATATGGCCATATGAATATAGTGTATATAGTATATATGTATATGTATAGGTATGAGTTGGGGAATGACTGCGGCTTAATTTTATTTTATTTGTATTTAATTAATTTATTATTAGAGGTTTTTAACTTGCATTCATTAATGTCACCTCTTTTAATTTTGTTGTATATGTTATGTTCAATGACAATAAAGGACAATTTTATTCTATAATTAAAATGATAATAATAGTTGTTCTTTTTTAAAGACCAACAACGTAATTGTATTGTTCTTTGTTATTACTATTATAGTTGTTTTCTTGAATATTCAGTAACGATTTCTCATCCTGTTTATTGACATGTTTATCTGAAATAAAAGAAAACAACTAGAGGACATGATGAATTTAATTGGATTTAATTTATTTTCTCTCCAGCCTCAATTTAGTAGAAGTGAGAGCTGCACTACTACTAATAAAATAACTAATAAATAAAAATGTCCATGTAAAACACTGATTCTCCATAAAGTTTTATATTACAAACACCAGGATTCATTGTAGAGTGAGTAATATAATATGTCCATATTGCCAAAATAAGTTATTTTTTACAGATCTGGAAAAATATACTTCTTCTAATATATCAGGAAGAGGATCATAGAAAATTACCCTGTAAAATACACTAGGACTGCAAAAAACTGAAATCGTAACAGGTGAAAATATCTTGTTTTTAGTACAATTAGTCCAAAATTTAGCAGAATTATCTTATTCTATTCTCTTTGGATCAATTAGCCAATATCAAGTAGATTTATCTTAGTCCACTAGCAGATCATTTAGCTTTATTCAAGATTATTTTCTTGATTTTAGGTATAATTAGTCCAATCTTATCTTATTCCACTGGCAGATAGTTTATTTATAACTCATTAGCTTATAACACACTTATAAAACAGGATATAACTTCACTTTTTGCAATCTTTGCAGCTTCTTCTTGCAGATATTGAACAATATGTAAGAAAACGTTGAAACCACATGGACCCAGATCACAAATGTTAGCAGCGTGGAGCTGTGCATGGCGGCTGCAGTGGAGTACAGCTTTGAGACACACTGTCTTTTGAGTCCTTGTCCCTCTGACCTTTGCAGTAGTCTGCCGGGTCCTCCTGCTCCTCATCGTCGGAGCCCAGGATCTCCTCCTCCGGCTCTGGGGGCCCTGCCGGCTCAGGAGGAGGCGGAGGGGGCGGCGGGGGAGGGGGGGCGCTCACCGGGGCTTTCTGCTGGGTCTCAGGCCTGCGAACAACAGTGGGATGAGAGTTAAGTCACCTTTCTGCTGCCTTTTTTAATGGAAATCCACCTCCCAGCCAGTCACAACACTTCCTTTCACATTTTTTGATATTTCTAGAAGTGACTCACAGGGAGTTCAACGGTAGAGCGAGCTGTAAATATAGATGAGTCATATCAAAATAATAGCTTGTGACATTTCCATGTATTTATATATATATAAATGTAAGTTCTTAAAGTCTGTGTCAATGACTGGCATCGTTCAGCAGTGATTCATCCGGTGCTTTTTATGAAAGTTTTTAAACACACACTGTGTCAGACAGGTCTTTCCTGCCAAAAAAAAAAGAAAAGAAAAGCTCAGGAAGTGACGCCTGCATTTGGAATAAATGGAATAAAAGAAGAACGTCAATTGGCATGAGCATCAAAAGAAAGTGTTGCTACAGAGATTTGTATTTTATCAACGGAATGTCAAACACTTCATGACATCAGACATGTTGTATATTACAATACAAGGAAGTCAGCACAAGAAAATCATGTTTATTTAACTATTTAAGCCTGTTTTTCAGGTTTCCTGCTGTAAATGATAATAAAGCTGTAATATCTCTACAATCACAAAGGTTATTGTACTTAAACCTGGAATCAAAATAAATCTACATGTGAGGTGACTACAATCAATTTATGTTGCTGTTACAGAGCAAATATAGTTAGAATATTGCAAAAAATAGTTTATGTACTGCAAAAACAAGAGTATGAGGAAGCTCAATGTTAAAAACTTAAGCCTCAGGCCTATTTTTTAGTTTTCCTGCTATAAATGATAATATAGCATGGACTTAAACCTGGAATCAAAAGAAATCTACAAGTGAGGCGACTACAGAAGAGTCAGAATCTATTTATGTTGCTGTTACAGAGTAAATATAGTTAGAATATTGCAAGAATGAATCTAAATGTGTGTTTTACTGACCCAACTGACCCAAATCAGGAAAAAAAAAACTTGAAATATGATAAATCATCTGCAATGTTCAATCAAATTATTAAGATATGAGTTCAAAGGTCAATTATTTGTCCATAAAATGATATAAATCCCACTGAGGATCATTCCAGAACATGAAGAATATATTCTGTAAGATGTTTATTATAAAGGAGACAATTAAATAATCACACAAACAGATTAAATCTAAATTAAATATCTAAATAGTGATTAGTTGCAGCCCTATTTTCTTATAGTATTGATGATGTGGATATTGATGATATATATTGATGCATTGTGTTTTATTACAGATAAAATTATTTAGTGTTGGAGCTGAGGTTTTCTCATGGAATACGACTCAAAGCTGCTGCTGCATGATGAGGATCAGGATTTTAACAGGTTAAACGTTTCCTAGTGTAGCTGCAGTATCTTTATCTCACTGGATGTTTGACTTTTACTGTGCAGATTTATGAAGGGTGTGTGCAGAAGGAAGTTTCTACAAGTTCAAATCTGTGTGATATTATTACTCATAAAACTATTGAGGCTACAGTCAGCATTTTTCCTGCTTGACGTCTGAGACATGAATCAGCAGAACAGCTACAACCCAGAATCACGTGCTGTGTTCATGTCTGAGATGTTCAAAGAAAGAAAGAACTAAACCCGTGATGGATGGACTGTCCACAATGACACAGATGGACGTTTCTCAGGCTCCGTGTCCCTGGTCAGTCGCTCCAGTCGCCGGCCTCGTTCCACTTCCTTTCACTTGTCTAAAATGGAGCTGAGCCCCTGAGAGGGGAAACACTAAATAGGTTGCGGAGTACCGGCCTGCCTCTTTTCTCCATGAGTGAGCGGCTACTTTCTGGCACCTTTATCCAGGGCAATTTGTGATGATTGATCAGGCGGGGGGGGGCTGGGTTGCTGCTGCAGGACGCTGCCCCGCCACACACGGCTATTTGTGGAGGGTTTTTTCTTTTTTTTTTTTGGGAACATGCCTGTAACGTTTCTGTTTTGGACCGATAACGCTGAATCGCCGCCAACCTGCCGCTGAGCTGCGTGTTTTCAACTCACTGCAGACGTATTTGTGGCACTTTTCTGACTTATGATCATAATCGCTGATGCTCTGACCACATGTCGTCTGGTTTTGGTGCAACCAGAGTGTGAGGAGTGTGACCCTGCACGAGGTCATGACATCAATGTGAGGAGTTATTCAACAGTCAGGAAGCAAATCCAGACAATTCCTCAAAGAATTTCATGTTTTTTGATGGATCTTACTGCAACTATCAACTATTTTGATCATCAATTAGTGTAAAACGCAAAGATCAACCCAATGATCATCAGTTTACTATTATAGAAGACTAAAGAAACCAGGAAATAAGTATCTGCATAAACTGAAATATATCTATATTTTGACCCACACCCATTATATTGCATATCCTCCTCTGTTCTTCCTGAGCTTTCTTCCCTTTTCCACCATTAATCATCTTTATTAAGAGACGAGGACATATTAATGTATGTTTGGGCCATACAAATAAAATGGATTTGACTATTCATAAGAACAACAAATAATTTAAAACTGCAATCATTTAGAAAGGTTTAGAACGACAAATATACAGCAGACAATGAAACGGAATAGCATAAATCACACGGAGCAAAAAGAAGCAGTAAAACATCGATGCAACAATACGACAACAACATCCACTATTCTAATTAACGGGATGTGTTTAGAGGTGAAGTTATGGACCTGACTTTCATCAGCACCTGGGAAAAGACATTTAGAATCAATCAAACATTCTCTAATTGAATCTCCGCCTTAACAGGAATGTCTGTTCTCAAAGATGTTTCTGTACGACTGAATTCAAACGACTCACCACAAAAACAAGAGCACAATGTTAACCGTTTAAGCTCCAGGCCTATTTGTCAGTTTTCCTGCTATAAATGATAATAAATCTGTAATATCTCTACAACCACAAAGGTTATTGTACTTAAACCTGGAATCAAAATAAATCTACAACATATGAGGTGACTACAGAAGAGTCAGAATCTATTTTTGTGAGCAAATGGAATTAGAATATTGCAAAAAAAATCTTAAAAACAAGACCAAACTGACCCAAATCAGGAAAAAATATGAAATAAGGTAAATTATCTGCAATGCAAAGTTCAATGATTAATAAAATATGGGTTCAAAGATCAATTATTTGTCCATAAAATCATTCCAGAGCATGAAGAATATATTCTGTAAGATGTTTAAAAAGGAGATTATAAAGGAGACAATTAAATAATCACACAAACAGCTCAAATCTAAATTAAATATCTAAATAGTCTCTACTACTGATATTATATTAAACTATTTTCTTATTGTATTTATATATATGATATATATTGATGCTGTAACAGTAACATTGATGTTTTACTGCAGATAAAATACTTTATTTAGTGTTGGATTTTAAACAAAGCCTTATACATCTCTCATCATATTTTCATAAACTGTTGTAATAACCCTTTAAAAGCTATAAATTGTGATTGTATGTGTCTGTACCTGCTGATCCAGACGGTGGAGGAGCTCCATATATGATATATATTGATGCTGTAACAGTAACATTGTGTTTCACTACAGATAGAAATACTTTAAGTGTTGGAGCTGAGGTTTTCTCACGTAATATATGAATAAAACTCCTGTATCAGTTTTTTTTTGCATTTTAACGGGTTAAAGTTCAACCAGCGACATGATCAAATGCTAAATTAAGACAGAAAAAAAAACAACACACATAAAAACACACAAAGCCAGCGCTTGTGAGCCGTTATAAATTGCGGTCACAGGCGCAGACACATGATAGAGCCTCTTGGTGCGTCGCCATGGCAACTGCAGCACAAGAAGGGAGGGGGGAAAAGGCGGAGGGGGGGGGGGGGGGTATCCAGGACACAAAGAGTTAACATGGTGGCATCGCCAACACACACACACACACATAATGGAAGTGGTTCTTCCAATGCTGCAGCGAAGGACAGAAGATAGCTTGGCATTGAGATTTCATTGCTGTTTCACAACTGACTCACACACACACACACACTCACACACACACACACACACACACACACACAGTAGATGGCGGTGTCCTTGCAGCAGGATGCTGCTTCTTTACCAAAGCAGTCACGTACGGTGTCATACATCACGTCTATAAGCTCACTGCTTTTATACGGCTCATCTCGCCATTGGCTGCACCAACACTTAACCCCACATAACTTTTTCTCTTTTCTTTTTTTTATTCTTCTTAATTTTGGACCCGAGCCAAGCAGCGAAAAACATTAAGGAGGCAAAGACGCCAGCGCCTGAAAGACGGACAGAGGAGAGAATGGAGGAGGAGAGGGAGACAAAGAGGGAAATAAATAAATAAGAAGTCGGAATCAGAGCAGAAAGCAAAAGCCAAAAAAGACACGCATGGATAGAAAGAGGCAGACAGGCAAACAGAGAGAGGGAGGCTTATATATATAGAGAGAGAGACATGTAGGAAAAAGAGAAAAAGACAGAAAAAACACAAGCAGAGACGGAGAAAAACAGAGGCGGGAAGGCAGAGAGAGAGTAGTCGGCTGACAGGAGGAGAGACCAGTCACAGCAAAACAGACGCGAGAAAAGAAAAAACAGAGGCGGCAGACAGGAAAAAAAAAACAGAAGAAAAGAGGAGGAAGAAGGAAAGAAAGAGGAAAACGGACAGAGGAGAACTCATGCAACATTCAGTTCACTGTGAAGCCGTGGTTGTACAGTACAGCTGTGTGTGTGTGTGTGTGTGTGTGTGTGTGTGTGGGTGTGTGTGTGTGTGTGTGGGGGTGAATGGTTTTACCATTAACTCTGGATTCAGCTCATTCTACCTTAACACATGCTGAGAAACATGCGGAGGAGCAAAAAACAGCAAAAACAACAGAGTTTAGATCATTATCTTCACTGTAAATCCAGTAACACCCTCAAATTTACAGCATTTATACAGAAAGTTACTGTAGTTTTATTTTTTTTACAGCAGAAATGAACTTATGTTGAAAAAAAGCTGAAAAAAAGAATTCAGTATTTACAGTATTAGATGATAAACTGTACAATAAAATCAATTAAATACTGTGATTTCAATAGTATTTACAGTATTAGGTGATTAATTGTACAATAAAATCAATTAAATACTATGATTTCAGCTGTATTTACAGTATTAGATGATAAACTGTACAATAAAATCAATTAAATACTGTGATTTCAGCTGTATTTACAGTATTAGCTGATTAATTGCACAATAAAATCAATTAAATATTGTGATTTCAGCTGTATTTACAGTATTAGCTGATTAATTGTACAATAAAACAATTAAATATTGTGATTTCAGTAGTATTTACAGTATTAGGTGATTAATTGTACAATAAAATCAATTAAATACTGTGATTTCAGCTGTATTTACAGTATTAGGTGATTAATTGTACAATAAAATCAATTAAATACTGTGATTTCAGTAGTATTTACAGTATTAGATGATAAACTGTACAATAAAATCAATTAAATACTATGATTTCAGCTGTATTTACAGTATTAGGTGATTAATTGTACAATAAAACAATTAAATACTGTGATTTCAGCTGTATTTACAGTATTAGATGATAAACTGTATAATAAAATCAATTAAATACTGTGATTTCAACTGTATTTACAGTATTAGATGGTAAATTGTACAATAAAATCAATTAAATACTGTGATTTCAATAGTATTTACAGTATTAGGTGATTAATTGTACAATAAAATCAATTAAATACTGTGATTTCAGCTGTATTTACAGTATTAGCTGATTAATTGCACAATAAAATCAATTAAATATTGTGATTTCAGCTGTATTTACAGTATTAGGTGATTAATTGTACAATAAAACAATTAAATACTGTGATTTCAGTAGTATTTACAGTATTAGGTGATTAATTGTACAATAAAATCAATTAAATGCTGTGATTTCAGCTGGATTTACAGTATTAGATGATAAACTGTACAATAAAATCAATTAAATACTGTGATTTCAGCTGTATTTACAGTATTAGCTGATTAATTGCACAATAAAATCAATTAAATACTGTGATTTCAGCTGGATTTACAGTATTAGATGATAAACTGCACAATAAAATCAATTAAATACTTGATTTCAGTTGTATTTACAGTATTAGGTGATTAATTGTACAATAAAATCAATTAAATACTATGATTTTAGCTGTATTTACAGTATTAGGTGATTAATTGTACAATAAATAATCAATTAAATACTGTGATTTCAGTAGTATTTAGTAGTATTTATTCCATTTTTTTCCAATAACTATAACTTTATGGAGCCATGGTAACAAGTTAATTAACTCGTGGGAACAAGATAATTAAGATGTGAGAGGATGAGATACATAATCCGTTGTTGAGCTTCATAAGAAACAGTAAATCTCCTTTAAATTATGTTGCAAATAAAAAAAAAAGCAATTAAAAGTGAATGAAAATAAATAAATAAAAGTAAAATAAGTAAATATCCACCTCTGAAACAAAGAGATCTTTAGCAGAATTCTTTTTTTTCCCTCCATCAAAATTAACTTGTTAATTCGAGGGTAAAAAAAAAAGAGAGAAATTCCTTTTTTTCTCGAGTGAATAGAAAACAGCACATGGACAGAGAATATATAACTCAATAATCACAGACGACGCCAACCTGCTGCCAAGAGGCCGGTATCTGCTGCCAAAAATCAGAATCCAACCTGCTGAACAAGTGCTGAACCGAGTTTTACAACCGCTTCATAACCGTTTTATTGTCTTTACGTTTGTTTTAAGCCGCTAAAAACCCGCAGAACTACTGTAAACCGTTCCGGGAAGCGATTCCCCACCTGTAAGCAGGCTATCATGCAAACCAATCAGCTGTGATTAGTTCCCCCCTCAGGTTGAAGGTGTACTAATCAATTCCCTCCACTAATTGGTACTAATTTCCACACTAGGAGCACCAATTAGCGCCTCCTCATGAGGAAGGTGTGTTCTTTGCAGTTTCAGCGCCGATTATAGATTATTTAAGCTTCATTCAAGCGAAGCCTGACAGGAAATTCAGGAGAAACTGTGTTCATCTTGAAATAATAGTAATAATAATAATAATCACTTTTCTGTTGTGCCCTTTAATTTCTGTGCTTTGCAGGTTGCATAATAAAGGTTTACAGCCATGACTCTAGCAGCGTTCACTGTCATTTTCGTCATTTCAGACATGTACCTGCTACTTGTTTGGTCAATGAGACACACAGCAATGCTACAGCAGCACTAATTAAATAGATGAGCCGTGCTGATAAGGTTCCATGAACACTTTCATGCCTTCAGCTCGTTTGCGTGTTCGCTGCCTCGGGGGCAGCAGCAAATATGAAGCCTGTGGAATGTCCTGTTTACTGTGTGGAGTATTTTTAACCCTCTCTGTTGCATAGCGTTCGCCATCTATAAAAGCTGTGAAAAGGGGGCTTTTATTTTGGAAGGACATGCAGTTTGTGATGTCACATGACCAGGATATCCGGAAAATTCTCACCAAATAAAAAATTGAACTCAGGAACTACATTAAATTTTTGATGTTTTAAGTTATTTTTCTAATATGCTAAAAAAGATGTGTTGCCATATGGCACCAATATGCAAATAATCGAAAATTCTAGTGTATACAACCTATTTTAAGTCCCATTGACTTCAATTATGGTTCAAAAGTTTGGGGACACTTAGAAATGTCCTTATATTTGAAAGAAAATCTTGTTTTTAATGAGGATAACTTTAAACTAATCATAAATACACTATATCCATTGCAAATGTCTGGGGTTTGGTGCAGTATCTGCATATATCAATATGTAATATATAATCCAGTGTTCTATTTATTTGCTCATTGCATCAGAAGCTAATGGATGATTAGAAAACCCTTAATGCTAACATGTTAGCACAGCTGAGAACAGTTTAGCTGCTTAGAGAAGCTAGAAAGGAAGGAAGGAAAATCATTATTTCTAGCCTTGTCAATGTTTTGACTATATTTTCTATTTATTTTACAACTCATGGTGGTAAATAAAAGTGTGACTTTTCATGGAAATCACTAAATTGTCTGGGTGACCCCAAACTTTTAAACAGCATGAAACTATCCCAAGTCTATGTTTACAACTTTTTCTTACATATTTTTTAATATATCTATAATTGAGGCCATTTTTTTTACCATGTCTAAGTAATATTTCATGCAATAGAGGGTTAAAGGTGCTGTGTGTGTGTTATAAAGCTTATAAAAGGCATTATCTTCTCCTGCAGGAGTGTGTGATTTGAATGGATATTTAGTTTTACCATGCAAAAAAAAAATCAATAAGTTATTTGTGACTGTGGTGCAAGTCGAGACATGAGTCTTTGGGTTTCTCACAGCGGAGGTAAATGATGGCAGAACATGCCTTCCATCCTTCAACATCTTATTATAAGTGTGGACATGCCCTGAACTGCTTCTTACACCTTTACGCAAGAGTGCGTGTGCACACATCTGAACACACCAACACAAACAAGCCGCCGCGTTTACAGCCTCAGCGTTTTCCATTCTAACGCCCCGCCACGGCATCTGCAGCCTCCCTGTTACATTTTCAACAGATCAGCACCCGGCTCCAGCAAGATTTATGTGAAAATTAGCATATTAGCATACAAAACAACTCCTTCAGCAGAGATTTCTTTCCATGCATGCAACTGATGTACAATATGATTATCAGAGGTGAATCAGTTGTACTTCCTGCTCCGCTACGTTTATCTGACAGTTTTAGTTGCTGTCCACATTCATATTTTGCATAAAATTACATGAGTTTATAAAATATATGCTCAAAATTAAACCAGTATTTCCCCAACATTCTGGCTTGTAACTGTACGTATACTGAGGCTCCTTGGCGTGCAACTATTAGACAGAAAAGTCTGAAATATTAAGCAAAAGTTGTGCATTACTTGGAAAATTTATCAAAGTTTTCTGCAAAACAAGTACTTTTACTTTTAATTCATTGAGCAAATTCAGATAATACTTTTAGATTGTGTTATTTCTACTTTTATTTAACCTGTTAAAATCGAATAATTAAAAGAAAACCTCAGCTCCAACACTAAATAAAGTATTTTATCTGTAGAAAACACAATGTTACTGTTATAGCATCAATATATATCATCAATATCCACATCATCAATACAATAAGACAATAGTTTGAACACTTTACAGAATATATTCTTCATGTTCTGGAATGGTCCTCAGTGGGATTTCCAGGATTTTATGGACATATAATTGACCTTTGAACTCTTATTATTGCAGATCATTTAGGTTATTTATAGTTTCTTTTTCCTGATTTGGGTCAATTTGGTCTTGTTTTTTTGTTTTAGATGAAGTATTTTTGTCTGTAGAGACTTTTTTGCTCTGCTGTCACCTCAGATGTTATAGATTTCTTTTGATACCAGTACATGTACATAACCCTAGAAATATTCCATATTTATGGCCATTTCTAGCAGGAAAAGTGAAAAATAAGCCTGAGGTTGCAGTGATTATAAGTTAAACGTTACCTTCAACTAAACTTGAACATTTTGTCTTGTTGCTAATCAGCGGTGAGCAAATTCCAAGCTCCATGATTCATGCCTGAAAACTACTTTCCTGCAATCTGCACTGGCTCATCATGACAAGTCGCGTTGAAGGATGTGGAGAATATTGAACAAGAAAGCGGACATATAAAATTACTTTATGTCCTCAGGGACAAAAACAGAAAAAAAAGCCCGCAGGGAGGAGACGCCACTGAAGATAGGATTCTCAACCTTGCCGTGAAGCAATTTTCCCTCCCAGTACATTCCTCGTCATGCTGCGCTGTGTAATCGTCTGAACACTCGTGTCGCTGTAAAGTGCTGAGTCGACAGGGCAGCACTGAAAATGTCAACAGTGTAGAGATAAAACGGCTGCGAGATTTACCCCCAAAACAAGCAGGAGTTCCATATAAATACAGCTCCGTGTGCTCGATTACACAGGAACCCACCGCCGTCCTGGCAATTCATCAAATCTTCATTAATATCTTGGATTATTTTGAAGACTTCAATCTGCTTCCAGGTTTTAGACTGCACCGCCATGTCAAACCACTTCTGCAGCCATTATGAGTTCTACACAACTGGCCAAGCTGATGCAATACAAAAACAAATAAATTACTTTGCAGGAATCTGCAGATACGAAGTTGTTTTGAAGTTATTGAAGTTAGAGCAACAGTTTCTATTTCGAAATGTCTCACAAGATACGAATCGTTAGGAAATATGACGACAGGATGTGATCACTTCTTTTCTATCTACGAGTTTGTGTCTTCAAAGCTCAATTCAGTTGAGATCTTTTTTGCAGCGAGGCAGAAAACACATTAAGATAATTGGATTCATTAAAGTGCTGGTGCAGGATTCAGGATAGATGTGTGTTAAAAGCAAAGAAAACAGTGCTGAGGTGTGCACTGAATCACTTTCAAAGGTCTGAATGTCGTATTTTAGTTTGGATTCACTCGTTGCACAATGACTTCTGTGTTTCTGAATTCTTCTGCCAAGTCTTAGACATGCAAATTTGTTTCCTGTTTTCACAGACTCTGAATATTTTTAAGTGTTTTTAATTATATATTTTGTTTTACAATTTGTGCAGCAACTCTTCCATCCAGCTCGAACCAGAAACTGAACCAGTTAAAGGGTAAAATTCCACAATCGCTTCGTTATTCCCGTTCACTTGTGAGGAATCTGGATCTCGCTGTGTTTGCCCCATTTAATGACACATATCTACTGAGCTTGAGCCAAAAATGAAAAGGGAACTTTGAAAGTGTTTTTTTTTTCTTGGAAGCAACATCAGAAAAGACATGAAATTAGCAATTAGCAATGCAAACATCTTTAAAAAGGTAGTTTACATAATTTTGCGTGAAAAAACATATAGGAGCTCATCACTTTCATGATTGTTGAGAGATGCTTGTATTTTCTACTTTGTGCATTATTTTGTGTGTGTGTGTGTGCGTGTGTGTGTATCCCATAATTTCCTCTAGTATCATATTATAATATCCTAGACTGCGAAGACTGAAATCGTAACAGGTGAATATATCTTGTTGGTATAATTAGTCCAATATTGAATAGAATTATCTTATTCTCCTGGCAGATTTAATTTGTTTTAATTTATCTTATTTCAAGTTGTATTTTTTCCTGATTTGGGTTGATTTGCTCTTATTTTAAGAAATCCGACTAACTTTTTCTTAAAAAATATATATTAAATTGACCAAATGACCAAATTAGCTGCCAGTGGAATAAGATACACTAAAAAGTTTGGGGTCACTCAGGTAATTTAATGTTTTCCATGAAAAGTCACACTTTTATTTACCACCGTGAGTTGTAAAATGAATAGAAAATTTGATTCCATTAACCTTCTGATGCAATGATCAAACATTGTACCATTAGAAAACTGGAGTGATAGTTGCTGGAAATGGGCCTCTATACACCTATGTAGATATTGATGCACCAAAAACCAGACATTTGCAGCTAGAATAGTCATTTACCACATTAGCAATGTATAGAGTGTATTTCTGATTAGTTTAAAGTTATCTTCATTGAAAATGAAGCCTAATATTGGACTAATCATATGAAAACCAAGTTATTTTGACCTAACAAGATATCAGTTTGCATTGTATTATATAGAATAGAAGAGCTGCAACAGAAACAGAAACAGCACCTTCCTGCACCTTTGTGAGGAGTTGATGTGTGGGCGTGTTGTTATTTGTGCTTCAGAACATGAAACCGCTGTGATGGAATTTTAAAAAAAAACAAGTTTCACTTTCACTCTCGTGTTACAGTCAACACAGAAACACAACACAATGCAAAATTACTAAAAAAACTAGTTTCATCTGGAAAGTCTTTAAATGCACTGCAAGTCTTTTCAATGAATATGTTCTCCTCCCTGAGTCCCTACACTAGAGACAGGAAAATGATCAGCTGCAGTTTTCTACATCCCTCCCCGGCGTTTGATTAATTACGGGTCTGATATTTCATCTGCGATTCTGCACAGACTCGACATCAGTGACCTGTGCTGCTGTGAATGAATGACAGAGAAAATCACAGAGCCTCGCTAACACGCCGCCGCCCGCCGAGGAGCCGCCACGGACCGGCCGACCACGCTCGAGTTCGAACCTGATGACTCATCTTTATGTCTCGCTGTCACCAAGGTAACAGGTATTCCTTAGCAACAGGAGCATCCACGCTCCGTGTTAAGGCGTGGGCCTCCAGACGCGGGTGGCCTTCAGCCATCCCGCGGTAAGCCGTCTCCGCCTCTGATTGATTCGTCAGTCTCCGGTTCTCGCCGTCTCTCCGTCTTGGCCTGTGTCTGCAGGACAGCTGACTCACTCCCTCCTCTCCTCCAGAGTGTGTGTGTGTGTGTGTGTGTGTGGACAGCTGAGATCTCACCACTATTTTCAGGATGCGGCCTGACGTCACTGGCTGAGCTGCCCCCATAGAACTTCTAGCTTCCTTCATGGCGTTGCAGGATTCCGTTTTACAGTAAACCGTCACTTCAATACATAATGTGCAAAGTTTCAAAACACTATGAATACTAGGGCTGCAACAACTGATCAATTAAATCATTTATCATACATGTAAGTGCAGTTGCTGGAGACAAATCTGCCAGAAATTGTAGATATATTTGACGATAATTAGCTAAAATTAAATCAGAGGGACAAAGGTGGATGACAAGACTTTGTGAAGTTTTTGGATTATTTTATGAAATTATTCAGATTTAATGCAAATCCTTTATTTCTTTATAACAGAAACTTGAGCAATATCTAGTCAAATATATATTATTTGACTTTTACCCAATGTGCATTTATTTATCTGATAATCAATTAATCCAAACAGATTCCATACTAGCGTTATTATAGCTGCTGAAAGATGCACATGATATGATTTTTGGTTCAATTAGTCCAATATTGAGTAGAAGGAAAAAAAATCTTAAAAATAGAAATAAGCTGAATAATCTGCCAGTAGAAGAAGATACTTCTACTCAATGTTGCACTAATTGAACAAAAGACAAGATATTTTCACCTGTTAATGCAATGATATTATAATATGATGCACTATTAGAGGAAATGATCCTGATTCTCATTAACATATTAACATGACGCCAGGATCTGCACCAAACAAAGATGTTTTCTTGTGATGTGCAGGCCCAGCAATGATATAAATCATTTAAGGTGGTATTTTCTCACACATTTCACATTCCTTAACAAGTATTGCACCTCCTGCAAGCTTGAAAATCGCAGTAGGCCATAATGTGAATATAATAGTTCAGCCCTAATACACAGGGACGATAAGGGACTTTGAATCTTATGCATTAACTTCAATTTCTTACAATTTGCATATTACAGCTTTAAATCCTGTGATCGTAACTTAGCAGGAACGTTTTCACATTCTCACACTTTCAGTCAGGACTGGGCGATATAGTAAAAATAATTGGATTCCTCTGAATTCTCATTTCTGCTTGTAAAATGTCGACGTGATAATGAAGTAAAGGTCAAGTTCACCAATGTAATATAACCTGTTTTATTCTCTTTCCCAACTCTTTACCAGATGTAGGTTTTTTTGTGTTAAATTAATGTGTAGTGTGTGTTTGGATCCGTCTCTACGGTGGAACCGTCCTGCCACCACCGGCTGTCCTTTAATAACTTCTCTGACAGACGCATCAATAAGAACAAAGCTACAGACTAATAAGATTCACTCGCAACTCGAGAACGACGGAGGAGCTTGAAGTCGATTCCATTAATAAGGAGGGAGAGACACGGTGGAATCTCACAGGTTCCTGAGAGCACAAATCAATAGAAAAGTCTTATCATTATTAGATTAGCTGAATTACACATTATTTATGAATGCTGTAGCTTTTCTGAGGACCTGAAATTTGACTTATTTAACCTATTTTCATGCGTGTTTCTTTAAATCTAGTTCTTCTTCCTGTTTATTTGTATTTCCTGCATCCACCTCTCGTTTGCTCCCTGAGCTGCTGTGACAAATGAATTCTCCTCACAATAAAGTGGCATCAACACATAACACAGTTAGCTCTGATGCTAAATGTGCTCAATGCAACTTAATGAATCCAAGGATTTTATAGCAATAAATACGATGAGACTCAGGTAACGAATGTGTAAAATGTTAACTATCGTTTGCTCGAAACAATTAGGATGGGGTTGCAGGGTTTTGTGCAGCTCTCATCAATATTTAAGCCACACAGCTTCCTATAAATAACCACAGAGAACCTATATACTGAGAATACTGTGCTGCAGGGTTCAGGCCACATGTTCTACAGAGGCTGAACTGACTGTTGCTGAAATTCCCCAAAGGCGTCATGCCTGCATCGACTGGACTCTACAGAGGATGTATATGATGCATGAATACACACACACACACACACACACACACACACACACAAGGCAGCAAAATCTAATTAGCAAGAGCTACACGTTTGTGCATATACAGTAATCTATTAATGCAAAACCTGTATGATACAGCTGTCATTTGATTTTGATGAAATTATCACAAAATTAACCCTAAACAAGTGAAAATATCTTGTTTTTGGTGCAGCTAGTCCACAACTGAGTAGAATTATTTTACTGCACTGGCAGATAACTTAGTTATTTTCAAGTTTTTTCTTGATTTTATTCAGTGTAATTATTTCTTTAAGAAAATATTAGTCTCATTTTCATAAGTAAAACCAAATTAACCTAAAAAAAAAAAACTTAATATAAGCTAAATTATCTGCCAGTGAAATACAAATAATATTTATATATTTTTTTTTATTTATATTTCAGTTTTTTCTTAATTTTATTCAATACAAGAAAAACATATATATTTTTTAAGAAAATGTTAGTCTCATTTTCCTCAAATAACAAAAAATTAACCCAAAATCTTAAAAAAACAAAACAAAAACATGCTCTGGTATTATCTGCCAGTGCAATAAGATAATTCTACTCTATATTGGATTAATTGTACCAAAAACAAGACTTTGTTTTAAAACAAAAAGACTAAAATGGGACTTTAAATATAAGGGATAATGTCAAACATGTTATGTGGTGTAACACTTTCTCATCTTGCCTAAATCTCTAAAAATCTCTAAAAATAAAACTGAATGAATGCTTTTATTATATTTATATTTTAAACTTTCTCATCTCCTCAAACATTATTTGCCACTGACACTTTTCATGTAAGCAACTAAAAATAAATAATAAAAAAAATCCTTGTGAAATTTAACACCGGATAGAGGCAGTTGTCTTTCCTCTGAGATTTGCATTGGAAAACAGGAAGTGTTCTCCATAGCTGGCAGGGAGACATATGTGTGCATGTGTACACACACACACACACACACACACACACACACATATATATATATATATACACACACACACATATATATACAGTGCCTTGAGGCAGTGGAGGCCAAGTGACATAACCCTGCATAACAACAAGCTCAATGAATCTACAGATCCTGTAAACACGATGTGCAGATCTCCAAACACAAAAACATGCAGTAAATGTGTGTTTTTCTGTTCCTACATGTGTGTGTTTGTGTCATTGATGGTGTACAGAAGCCCATTAGTCAGGGGTTCATGATTTACTTCAGTATCTCAGCATTCAAACACACATCTCTGTCATGGAGCCGCTGGCTAAGGTCATCCTCTGCCTCCCATTGTGTCCTGCACTTTTACTCTCTCCTATAGTGCCCTCATTCACCGCATTCCGCGTTTATACATTCCGATGACGTCGGCCCGGGCCACAAAGCCCGGCATTGTGGCGGTTCCATACGCCCACGCTCAATTACAGCGTCACAAGAAGCCATGTGCATTCAGGCAGGAACACGAACACAAACAGAGACGCACATAAACACACGCTGGAGCTGGGGGGAAACACGCTGTGCTGCTTATTAAAAGGACGGCGATACAAGCGTGTTTATCACCTGTGGCGACACGGACCGGATCAGGGGTTAGTCTGCAGGAAGCCTGAAATAACAACTACCTGGAAAAACTGTCCAATTAAACTGAGCTGCAACGACTAGCTGAGCCTTAATTCAAGCCACCAATCAGCCCTCGTTACAGCCCAGAGGAGTTTTTTTACTAATTTAATTAGGAGAAAACAAATCAGCAAACCAGAAATGAGAAGAAAGTATCACATCTGCTAAAAACATTTGATTAACTCAATCACTAAATCAGTAAAAGTGGCTTCACTGCACAGACGTCCTTTCTATTTCTGCTCCGGTTTTACAGCTCTTAATTACTGTCAGGAAGGTGAAATGAAATGGAAATTTCTCCATTTATATTCCCTTATATTTTGGTCGATAAGACTCTAATAGAATCTGAGAGATATGAAATAAATGAGACAAATGTCAAGAAAATACTGAGACTTTTACTTTTTTGTTCAAAGCAGACAATTAAAGTCACTGCCGGAAAAAACAGGGGTTTAATTATTGATTATTAATGAGGTGTCAATGCTATTAATTACTATCTACAGTCAATGTGAGCAATATACTAGTTTGTTCTGTCCAAATCTATGCCCTGTTTAAAAAAGAGACTTTATTTAAGGCTGAAGATCAGTGGTGTCAAACTCAATTTAGTTATTCAATACTAAAATGAATTAAATCTTGTGGAAATATCTTGTTTTTGGAGTAGAATTATCTACAAAGCACATATTCTATTGGGATTTTTTTTTCTTGAATTTGGTCAATTTTGTCTTGTTTTCTTAAAATAAGATTAAATTCTTTGACTTTTTTTATCTTAAATTGTTTTATCTATTATTTTGGACTTTTTAGCTCATGTGTATATGCATTAAATATGATATTTTCCCTAACATTTAATTCATTTTGGCAGTGCAATGAAAGATATTTAGTTTTTTAAGCAGCAGGTGCAAGTTTTCTCCTGCCTTATGATACATTTACAAATCAAACCTGTAAATATTTTATCCTTTGAGTCCTAAAAGATTCTGACTTACTTCTAATTTCTGTGAAGAAACAGGAAGTGGTGCATTTTTTATTTCACGGTATAAAATCGTCATCCTTTAGCGGCTGGTTCTGGCCCCTGGGCTGCATGTTTACCCTGAAGATTCAACATGAATTAACATTGCTACTGGAGAAAATGCCAAACGACATATGTAAAGTTGTATGCCGCGTGTCCATGTTGCACCAAATCGGACACGGCACGTCCTCGTGTCCCCGGAAATACACACGAGTGTGAAATAGATCGGACGGACGGTCATTGAGATATGCTTCACATATGCAGAATGATTCCTTGCGTTATAGACTTTAACCTGTATGAAGCAACAGCAAGAGCAAAGCCTTTAAAAAGCCATTAAAATGTTCAATGTGGACTCATGAAATCATTCTCTGACATTAAAAGACCAGGCTCTTTGTTAAAAATAGTGTAGAAACGCCATAGAAACATGAACTTGCATTATAGCAAAAAAAAAAAACCTACACTTAACAATCAAACACTTTATATTAACCACATTCCACTAATTGGCTCCAGCAAATAAAACCATGCAAAGAACTTGGGGAAGTGGTTGTTTTCTACCAGATATACCTATATACGTTTCTTAGAAATACATTTTAATCTGCCTGCAGCTTAAGTCCATTATTACAAGAGTGAGAAATCATGTAACTGTTGGTGTGAGACAGCTAATTATTAGCTGCTGCTGCTGCTCTCAGCTCCCATGGGTCTTCATTGATAGCAAACGTCTCTTCTCCAGCCTCAGAAACAATAATCCTGCTGAAAAGTAACATCACGTTATGAGTTTTCAGACGGAGGCTCGAAATCATTTCTATTAATCACTGCCAATCAACGCCAACCATTAATGAGAGGTCTCTCTTCTGTATATATGAGCACAAATACATCATTTTGTCATATTTTACTTTATGTGGACAGATATTTATCAGTCCAAAATCGACCGAGATTTAGGTGTTTGTGAGATCACTGAGATCCACATCGCTGCATCTTCACTACTATGGCTCTGAAATAGCAGCAATATCACACATATCAGGTGTGACCGATCGTCTCCAGCCCATAACATCAAAGCTGCAGGAATGCAAATGAAAAAGAATGATTTGACTGGATTGAAACCACAGTCCTGAACTCCTAATATGAATAATAATGATTTCATGAAGCGGTCTTAGTCACACGTGTCAACGCTGATGCGAAAGCAACACAAGAAGAGGTATTTTAAGAGTGGAAAAAACACATTTCTAACCAAGCTGGACACGTCTGGAGCCAAACTATGTAATATGTTCCACATTTTAGACGGAAAGTGATTTTCGTTTGGAACAAACAAGACAAATACCAACTTACGAGAAAACATTTAGCAAAAAATCAAAAGAGAAATCTGTATTTTCTTTCCAGTTGATGCTTCTTAAGCAGATTAAAACAAAAGCTATTAGTACTATTAGTCTTACTATAGACTATATTAATGCATAAATACACATGAAGGAGCAAATATCAACACACTGTCACTCATCTTTTCCTTTGCAGCTTTGAGTTTTCATATATTACATGATAAAACCTCAGCTCCAACACTAAATAAAGTGTTTTTATCTGTAGTAAAACACAATGTTACTGTTACAGCATCAATATATATCATCAATTTTTATCATCAATATTTAGGTATTTAATTTAGATTTGAGCTGATTATTTAATTGTCTCCTTTATAATCTCCTTTTTAAACATCTTACAGAATATATTCTTCATGTTCTGGAATGATCCTCAGTGGGATTTCTATGATTTTATGGACAAATAATTGACCTTTGAACTCGTATTAATTAATTGCAAATAATTTAGCTTATTTTAAGTTGTTTTATTTTCCTGATTTGGCTCAGTTTGGTCTTGTTTTAGGTTTTAAATAAAGTAGTTATGATTTTTTGCAATATTCTAACTATATTTGCTCTGTATTAGTGACATAAATAGATTCTGACTCTTCTGTAGTCACCTCAATGTTGTAGATTTCTTTTGATTCCAGGTTTAAGTCCAATAACCTTTGTGTTTGTAGAGATATTACAGATTTATTATCATTTATAGCAGGAAAACTGAACAATAGACCAGGGATTTAAATGGTTAAAAGGAGGAGACATGTAATTTGTATTCACCTCACATGTTGTAGACTTCTGATGATACCAGTGCATAAGAGATATTCCAAATTTATAGTCATTTCGAGCAGGTAGACTGAAAAATAGGCCCGGGGTTTAAGTGGTTAAACATTTAGGACTTCTCTGACTGCCTGGTAAAAGAAACAACCCTGATTCCAGCTGGAAAATGATTATTTATCCCATTAGTCTTGTCAATCCAGTCCTTCTCTTCCACCTTCACACCCTCATCGTCTTCCTCTCTGCGCGATTTTTGACAAACAAGTATTGAACTCAGCAAGGATTCCTCGTTAAACAGACAAAAACAGAAGCAAAGGAGACGCACCGGTGTCTTCTAATCCAGCTGAAAAATTAAAACTCTGCCCCTCTCTTGTCAATCTGACACTGTACCTGTTTCTCAGGGCTCGGTGGCGAAGGCGGAGAGCACACAGAGCCAGACCCCATCGCTTCTTAGTGGCCAAACACGAGCTATACTCCATAGGGCAGGACAGGGGGATCCACCAGAGAATACAGGAGCTCCCGCTCTCCGCTGGATGCTCATGGATACGAGCCGTGTTGGGACAACACCAACCCAGCCTTGAATTCCAGCAGCAGTCACATGGGGCTGTGACACCCACCTGCTAAAGATCCTTCTCAATGCACATTGGAGTTTCATGTGTGGAGTAAGGTTAATGAAAACTAAGTAAACGACGACAACTAGAGTTGGAAAAATGTTTTTGTTACCCGAAATAAAAGAATAAAACCTAGACTTTACCAAAGAAATTCTAACTTATAGAATTGTTTTGGTATTGTGTGTTTCTAGAGGAAAATGTCCTTGGTTTTTTGTCTTTTTCAACTGATTTTATACATAAGCCTAAAGTTTTGGAAGGAAAGGAAATCTATCTTCCTTTTATTCATCCTCTGCTCTACTTTTACTGTTTTCCCACCACAGAAAAATGCCTCATAAAAATAAAAAAACGACCATATTCTTGCTTAAAAAATGGTGTAAAATGTTGATCATTGTTTCCCAAAGCTAACAATTCAATCTAAAATGTCTTTTTTTTGTCCAGATCAATCATCATCATCAGTTTATTCTTATAAAAGACTAAAGAAACCAGAAAATAATCAGAGAAGAGAAGCTGGAACCAGAGAATTTGGACATTTTCTTCTTAAAAATGACTCAAATCGATTAATCAAAATGGTTGTTGATTAACGTAATAGATAGCAACTTATCAATGAATCTACTAATCGTTAGTAGCAGCTCTAATCAGTACTATACTTTTACTCTAATCATTAATCAGTAATATTGATTTATTGCTTAATCCTTAAATTACATCAGCGATTTTCAGAATTGTTGGTGATTAATGTAATAGTTTGTAAATAATCAATTAATCAACTAATCAATGCCTTAATTCAATTATCAGAAAAGTAGCCGGTAATTGTTGATCAACTAATTGGCTGCTTGTTTCTATTCTATTAGAGACTATTCTTTTTTTTTTTTTACATTCTCACTGTTTGTCCCAATTGAAATGTGTCTATCACTCTGTCTGTCGTTAAAAATGACTCAAATCCATTAATTGATTACCAATATAGTTGGCGTTTAATGCAATATTAAATCTTTGCAGCTCTTGCAAACCCAGTTTAATTAAACTGAATTTAAATTCTAAACTAAATAAATAAAAAGACTATTAAAAAATCTATTCTAAACTTGCTGTGAAAGCATATAAGCACTAATTCCCACACACATGTAGTATAATATTAAAACAGATGTGTCTATTTATATGCAAAAGCACCAACACACACATCTCACACACAGCTCACAAATGCAACACTCAACAGCCCAGCACCTTTCCATCCATCTGACCATAAACCATAAACCTGTTACCTAAAATACGCTCTGAATGCTCCATAAAGACATTCAGAGTCAGCGTTAAGCTTCCAGACATCACTGTTCCCAAAAAGCAGCCGCATAATATAATCTGAATATGGGACCATTAGCATACCAGTGTGTCTGGATATCCAGAGCTTTGCATATTGCTCCTGGGAGTAAACCTGGAGTTTCCTGCTGGTGCGTATGGCCAGTATGGGGGCAGCTGGCAGAAACATCAGCCTGGTTAAGTGCAACGCCAGTGGAAAAAGCTCCCGCCACCCGCCATTACAGCTGCAGATATCCTGTTACTGGACCGCAAGAGAGTTTAACGGAATTAAAGGTGCAGTGTGTCGTTTGTGGCGGCATCTAGTGGTGATGCTGCAGATTCCAGCCAAGTGAGTAGCTGGAATTAGCTGGCATTAAATGTCATCCTGGAGCAATTGTTTGAAAATAATCTGTCTGATACTTAAAGGTACAGCATGTATCACCTAGCAGAACAGATTTAGAAATGAAATATGGTACACGTTTGTTGAAAAACATGTGCTAACGTGCCCTCTTGAAAACCAAAACGTGTGCTAAAGTCCCATCGAGGAGCCAAAAATGTCAGCTGAAGTGCCCTCTAGGGGCTAAAATGCGTGCTAAAGCGCCCTAGAGAAGTCAAAACACATACTATAGTGCCGCTAAAGTGACCTCCAAGAGCAAAAACATGTGCTAAAGTGTCCTTTAAGAGCAAAAAGTGGCATCTAAGAACCAATACATGTACTAGAGTGCCCTCTAGGAGCTAAAACAAGTGTTAAAGTGCCCTCTAGGTGTCAAAACATGCGCTAAAGTGCCCACTTCATTGGCAAATACACACTATGTGCCCTTTTTTTGTCCTTTTCATCCTTGCCCTTCAAATAGTCTGTGAGCACCACTGTAAATAAGTATGTTTTAATCAGTATATAATTCAATCAAAATAAGAATCTTGAGCTGTTTTTATCCACATGGGGATAAATTACATATATATTGCATACATGAATAAAATACATTTTCACACAATTAACAATTCTTTTCAACTGGCCTGTTTTTATTAGAACTATTCAGCCAAAAAGTGATTTTCTGCCAGAAAGTGCATTATTTGAGTTATTTTCCCTGTTAAAATACCTTTAAAAGGACATTACAATGCATTAAATGCATGTTTTTCTCTTGCCAAAAAGTGATGACAGCTCATATATATTGAGAGTTAAAGGTTGTTTTTGCCTTGTTCTCATTCTTATGTGTTATATTACATCAATAAATTTTATTTCACTTACTTATTATTACCTGTTCAAATACTTTTGAAAGGGATATTTCATAGAGAAGAAGACTTGAAGACTTTTTTACAGTGTTGGCCATTGGAATATATTATTGTGCTGACTGTTTCTATGCGTCCTATCCAGATGCTCTACAGATAATTCGGGACAATATCCATAAAACATTTGCATTTCAGGAACAGGCCACACCCGACACGGAGCGAGTGCCAACGCCGACGGGAAAACACCACGAGTGGCGTAATCGGCGACTCTTTCTGCCAGTTCTCTGCAGTTAAACTAGAGGCCTGGGAGTGAAGCTGAGGACGCCAGTTGGACGCTGGAAGTCATTTTGGAATTCTTACACTGGTCCAGAGCCCAATAAAGCGCCGCAGATTCATAGCCGACACCCATGACCGTGTTGCGTGAAGAGACAACAGTTGAATATTGTTCTCAGCAGACAACAACAGATGAATGCTGCTCTCAGTGCTGCAGCAGACGGCTGACTCAGTCCTACAGGGCATACGAAAGGAGACGAAAAGAGGAGCCTTCAAACATGTTATCCTTCCATATGCAGAAGCTGCAGAAACAAACAGGCTTCTCCCATCTATACACACACACACACACAAACAGGTCATTATCATTCCACTGCTTCAATGCTGCAGCATCAGTAGAGATTAGTCCCCCGGTGACCTAACGTTACCCAACACACTGCGCAAGTCTGCAGAGAGAGATCTATCTTCTCCCTCCATCTTCCCTCACTTTCCCTCCTCCCTCCTTCTGCTTTTTTTTTTTTATCACTGTCTATTCGAGGCTCCCCGGCCGTCTCCATCTGCCGTCTCCCGAGGTTTCTGCTGTCCTTTCCTGTTCTTTGCTCCCTGCTACGTCTCTATCTCGGCCTTTCTCTTTTTTCCAGCGTTCCTCCTTCGGCGTTATCGCCTCTCTTTCAGTTCCTCCGTGGGAATTCGTCTCTCTCTCTGCTACTCTCCACCTAAAAATCTTTGATTTTTTGCTCCCTATCTCTCTCTCTTTCTCTCCCTGTTTCTGCTGAGTGTATCTTACACAGTAAATTCGACTCCAGAAAGACTAATAGCTGTAAAATAATGAGAGCGAGGCCATGCTAACTATCCAAACTGTAGCTAAAGGCGCTGCTTCTGTAAGACACACACCGCTTTTAGGAGAATCTTTTCCCCAAAATGGGTTCTTCAATAAGCTCCTGTTGCATAATGGTAAAACAGTTCCCTTGTTGGTATTGATAGAATTGCTTATTAAAACTAATGAGCACCCCTGGGTGCACAGCTGGTGGCTAACCATACTAACAATGTTGTTTTACGGACCTGAGGAAGGCCAGGGCAAAACTTTTTTCTTCCAAAATTCAAGAAAATTGCACGAGCACAGCCAAGAAAAGCTGTTTAGAAATTTTAGCTGGATTCAAATAAACTGCTGCATCCCTTGGTTTTTAAGTTTCCTTGTCTGTGTTGCACAAATAAACTATCAAGTTATTTTTTTTTTACATCTCTTGTGCAATGACTCCATAGGAATGGGACAACAAATGTTGCTACTGGGGCAGACAAGGGCAGCAAGAGGCGATATTAAAGCGATAATGAGACCTGAGTGATTTGACAGCAGAGCAGCACAGGAAAAGCTGGAATTCTCTCCACATAAACATACTGATCAGGGACAAGGAGCAGTGGACACAAACGCTGTTTACACGTTGCAACGATAAGCATTCCTGCCGCTTGTCATGTGGCTCTAATCGCAAAAAATCCCATCTTTTTTGTGGTAGTTTGCTCAAAGCTTTGGCCAAAACTAATTGAACAGTTTGAGAGTGGAATGCAGCGGAGCTGAGAACGGGAGAAACGTGCTGTTATAGGACAAATGTGAAATGGTTTGTGCTCTAGGAGCCAAAGCATGTGCTAAAGTACCCTCTAGGAGCCACAACATGTGCTAAAGTACCCTCTAGGAGCCAAAGCATGTGCTAAAGGTCCCTCTAGGAGCCAAAACATGTGCTACTGTGCCCTCTAGGAGCCAGAACATGTGCTGAAGTGCCCTCTAGGAGCTGAAAAAATTATCCTAAAGTGGCCTATAGGAGCCAAAACGCATCCTAAAGTGCACTCTAGGAGGCAAACAAGAAGCTAAAGTGCCCTATAGGACCAAAATGTGCGCTAAAGTGCCTTCTAGGAGCCAAAACATGTGCTACTGTGCCCTCTACAAGCCAAAAAAGTGCTAAAGTTTCTTCTAGGAGACAAAACCTGTGCTAAAGTGCCAAACTGTGGCTATAGGATAAACAGTTAGAAACAGTTAGAAATATTCTCCCTGTTTTTTGAGCCTTTGTCTAAAACAGGCTGTTTTAGCTCCCGTCTCCTTAAGGCATTTTTTTTTTCCTGACTGGCCCAGAAAAACTTCTGGAAACTTCTCAAATACTTCCAAAGGGCCTAAATGTTTAACCCCAAATCCAATCAGAAATAGGAGTGTACAACAGGAAGAGTCCATCATTACAACAATCTGAAGTCATCACAGGGAGGAAACGTTCACAACAGGCTGCAGCTGAGCATTTGTGACCAGCCAGAAACATGCAATGTTTTTCCATCAGGTTTGGTTCCCAGAACGTTCCGGTTTAACATCCTCCAAAAACATTCTCTAAATACTTGGCGTGAACCTTCTTAAAATGTTTTAGCTGCAAGTTTTTTTTTTCTAATGTTCCCAGAATGTCGTTAGGAAAACACTTATTAACCCTCTATTGGATGAAATATTACATAGACATGGTAAAAAAAAATGATTTGAAGGTTTTTATTACTTAAAATGGCCCAAATAATAAATATATTATAGTCAATAGTCCATATTTGCATATTGTTGCCATATGGTAGCAAATCTATTATAGTGTATTAGAAAGAAAAAAGCTATAATGTAAAAAATGAATTAAATTTAAAATAAATTGTATAAACAAAATGTACAATGATGCTCACATGTCAAATGTCCATGAGCAAACAGGATACCCTGGTCATGTAACGTCATAAATTATATGTCCTTCCAAAATAAAAGCATTCTTTTTATACCTAAATAAACTGTAAAAACAGATTTCATTGGACGTTTGAGAAAAATGAAGCTAAAATAATTGGCATATGGCAACACTGCAATGGAGGGTTAAAAACATGAAAATGCCTTGTGGTGACATTTCATTTGCATATTTTAAGATCATGAAACAACATTCTTGTAACTCAAGGTGAAATCTTCCACCTTTGTTAACATATCTCATTACAGGAATGTTCTATCCTTGTTATCACTCAGCATGTTTAGAATATTTGAGAATGTTATCCCAGAACGTTCATGGAAATTAATCGAATCTCTGTATCAGCATCATTCTGCATTTTATAGATTCTTCATCCATCTACGTCTACATTCCCAATACCGCAGCGTGAACTTTGACCCTTTATATTAGACCTGGTGATACCTAAGGACCTCCCTGCAGCTCAGGTGCCTAGGTCTGGGTCACATGACCACTCCTTGGGGGTAATCGCCATGGCGATCGCCTTCAACAGGCTATGCCTGAGGTGTCTAGTTCCTGGCGGCTGGATGCTTGACTCAGTGATTCCTACGACTGATTAACCACACAGGATTTCGTGGAGCGGGGGTGGAAACTCCCCCCCGTCCTTTTCTGTGGTGACACCGCTAATAAAAACTATGCAGTCAAACCTGTTTGCGAGAAAGTTTCGAGTCAGTTTCGACTACACAAACACACGTGCACACACGCTTTTTTTTTTTATTTACCATTGCTACATAAGGGAAAGACCTTGGAGGGATAAGAGTGATGGCATGTGTTCCTTCTCTTCCAATAATGGAGATTGGAGACAAATAAGAGCAGGAAAAAAAAGATGGCAGGAAAGAACTTGGAGGCAATCATCTGTTTTGTTTTTTTCTTTCCAGACATTAGCTGGGGGCTGGTGGGGCGGTGGGCTCTAATGGAGGAGAGAAAGCCAGACAGGCCAGGCAGGACGGGTAGCTGGCTAGCTAGCTCCCTGCCACGCTTCATTAGCTACTGTCATGTCGTGGCATGGCTGTGTGTGTGTGTGTGTGTGTCCCTGTTGAGATGTGGGTCAGACCAGAGAAGATGGTGGAGGCCATATAGGCCAGTCGAAGCTGTATCCTATAGAACTGGACATGAGGTCGCATGTCAGGCCGTCTGGACGCGTTCCAACACTTCACACACACCATCCTCTGGTTTTCTCTATGCTCTGTTCTTCTCTCCTGGAGTTTCCTTTCATTTACCAATTTTCCGCTTTGTTGGGGCTTTTTTTTTCTAGCTAGGTTCACACTGCAGGGCTTAACGTCTTTCACATTTCCAATTAATGTGATCTCGAGTGTGAGCTATAACAGCCTCAAAAAAGGTTTCCTGATTCAATTCAATTGCAATTATTGACGTCCCAAACTGATCACTTACCGATTTTCGACTATTGATAATTCTCGATTCTTGATCACCAATTATTGATTTTCCATTTGACAAAATGGCTTCATATCGTTGGCAATAATATAAGATGTGGCCATGCGGGGCTTCTGCAAAAAAATTGTTTCGGGGGGTGAGACAAGGTTAAAGTTCAATATTTTATTTCTGTGCAAATTAACAACAAGAACACTGTTCATAAAATAGTTTAGGCCCAGATTGATAGTGCTAGGATTTCCTGAGGGTCAGTGAATGCATCTTGGAGTAAAACCCTGCCTCCTCTGAAAGTAGAAAAAGAGGGCAGTACTCCCGAACTTTTCTTAAAAAGTTTTTGGGGGGGTTGACTACAGCCACGGTAGCCTATGTTAGCATGAGGAATAAGCATGCTAACATCTTAGCGTGTGCTTTTGGAGAGACATTACACTACTATGCATGCAGAGATGCAGATTTTCTTTAACATAACAGATTTATTTATAATTAATTAATGGTGTTTAATTAATTAATTAATAATAGATTTTTTTCACCACACCTAATTAGCATGCTCAGTGTTTATGGAAGTAAACATGGACGCTAGCGGTGAGCATCTGCTGAATTTATAGCTTCTGTCATACTGGAGCCAGCACATGTGCAACATATTTGTTTTAGGGAAGATATTAAGGAAGAAAAGACCAAGGTGTTTTAGTCATGGTTGTTGCTTTCTTCCCACATTTATCACTTGTAGATGACGTGTAGATCGGATGAATGCTATCTGGTGTTGAAGGATCTGATATTTATGGGTTTTAGGACATATCCAAGTGGTCTGGGTTCCATTTCAGACTGTTGTTAGCAGATCAGATAGAGCATAAGGGCAAAAAAATCTTACTTGGATCACTTTAAGCAGCAGTCTGAACATAGTCTAAGTCTTTAATCCTTGATTGACATAAAATTAATCCTCAACAATTTTGATAATCGATTTATTGCAGCTCCTCCAATGTGAGGATATCCTGTATTTCTTGCAGATTTTTGTTCCACTACTTTTTTTTGTTGTTTTTATCTTCTCTAAAATCTAAGACAAACACACATGATGGATTCTGCTTCCCCGCTGCACAACAACACACATTCCAAGCTGCAATGATTAGTCGATTAATTATTCGTTTCCAACGAGGTCAGACTTCAAGAAAAAAATGAATTATCACCACTTTCCAACATCTCATATTCACAACAATCGAGAAGGGTCAGCAGACCAACGGAGAGTGAAAAAAAATCATCAGTTTTACTACTTTTTGACATTTCATGAACCAAACTTGATTAATTAATCACTTAATCAAGACAATAATCTTCAGATTAGAAAATGATTGATAGTTAAAGCTCCACTTTTATCTAATAAATCATCCAGTAGATGAGGAGAGGAGGCGTGAGGCAGCATCCTGTAACCTGTGTTTCAACCGGTGTCAAGTAGATGGAAGAGGAGATGAGATGGAAACTTTGAAGGTGATGTTGGAAAGTGCTGCAGCGATGATACATGGAGCCCATAATTTAAGTCTGGCTCATGATGCCGCCTTTAATATTTATCTTGTTCTCCGTCTCTCCCCTTTTATAATCTTCTCTTTCACTTTGTCCCGTTTTCATTTTCTTTTTCTCCAGTTCAGTTTTATCATGAAATCAATAGATCTCAATTGTGATGTGCACAAAAACTCATAGAGGTGCAAAAACTGCTCAAACACATTCAAATATAGATTTCATAGGATTTTTAAGACCTAAAATATTACATTTACTGTACAGTTTTCATGTTACATATACTTCCAGTCATTTTAGAGGAAAATATGTACTTTCTAGTCCACTAGTTACCTTTTGACATGAAATAATATATTTTAAGATTCTTATGTTAAAGCTGCTATATAGAGTATATTAAACACACATAATATGATGCATTTATCTGGTTTGTGTGATTATTTAATTGTCTCCTTTATAATCTCCTTTTTAAACATCTTACAGAATATATTCGTCATGTTCTGGAATGATCCTCAGTGGGATTTATAGGATTTTATGGACAAATTATTGATTTTTGAACTCTCATCTTATTGATCATTGAACTGTGCATTGCAGATAATTTAGCTTATTTCAAGTTTTAGCTGTGGTAAACTGTGTTACTGTGTTAGATTTCTTTGCAACTGAAACTTTTATAGTCACCTCACATGTAGATTTCTTTTAATACCAGGTTTAGAGGTGATCAGGTTGTAGAGATATTCCATATTTATTATTATTTATAGCAGAAAAACTTAGAAATAGGCCTGAGGCTTAACTGGTTAATACATACAATATTGATACAGTATTTTCTACTTCAGGATCCAATTGCTTCTTTCATTATTGAACTTTAGTCATATTGTGCTTAAGATAAACACTTGTCTTTATCTACTACACACACACATATTGAGACACTGCTGTCATTTAAACAGACAGAACACACAGCGACTGAAGGTGGGACCATCAGCATCAAAGATGATGAGGTTTACCCACTTCCTCTATAGAGCTATGCGACGCCTTCGTGACAAAGCCGGTAAACTCACTCACGTGTTCATCCATTCAAATGTCATTTAATCATTAAAGAAGTCCAAGCACATAAGCCCTGAGCCGAGCGGCGTCAGTTGGAACCGCAAAACGACGTGCTGTCAGTCCGCAGAAAGAAGCTTTGAGCGGCTAGGACGTCAGAACACTCACATATCCTAAAACACACACACACACACTTAGCCTCCATCCATCTCCATCTACGTCACGCCTCAAGTACCGAGTTACACAACGGGGATCGTCTTTCTAATGAAATGCTCAGAGAGAAGTGTCCCCTCTTTTTTTTGCTCTTTTCAGGCCCAACCATCCATTCGGTTTAACAATCCACTCTGCCTTATTGTTGACAAACATTCAAAATGACGCACTCGAGAGCTGTGTGTGTGTGTGTGTGTGTGTGTGTATGTGTGTGTGTGTGCATGGCGCCTGGGAGCCAGATAATGTTGTAGACAGGAAAAAAATGTGCAGATATGACTCAAAGCAGAGATGCAATATAGCCTATAGCCAAATATAAACCCAGAATAAAGCTATATAAAAGGATATGTGCAACTGCAAAACTAGGCTGATATACAGCTCTAGAAAATAAGAGACCACTGCATTTTTTTCTGAAAACAACATCTCTACACGTATTCCAGCCATTTCTGTTGAATTCTAACACTTCCACACCTCATTCTGCTTAAAGAGGAACCAGAATGGAATAAAGTCACCAAGAACAATGGTAAAGACTGAAGAGAGCATGGAGACACATGGAAGATGGGATTAAAAATAAGGGTTATTGCACCAAATATTGATTTATGAACTCTTCTTACGTGTAAACATCAGTATTATGTTGTTTTATATGAATCTGATCTTGTTTCAGGTCTGAAAACCTTGTATTTTTTCTGTTATTTTGACCGTTTGTTGCTCTAAATGATAATATTTTTATTTGGAATTTGGGGGAAATATTGTCAGTAGTTTATAGACTCAAACAAAAATGTCCCTTTTGCCCAAACACATACCTATAAAGTGTAAAATCACAAAAATTGATCATTTTGCATTGGTCTCCTAATGTAGTGGCCCAATGTTAATATATAGATTCATTCAATTGTTGATTTAGTTAAATCAACAATTAATCTATGTTTTTTTCAATGAATCTCAAAATGGTTGAAAAATGCCAATCACAAGAACATTCTAATGTCTTGTTCAGTCTAATCAATTAAAACTATTCGATTACAATGATACAAAACTAAGAAAAGCAGCAGAATTGTCAAAGACGTTTGATACTTTTTACTTGGTAATTGATGTCATGGATAGGAAAATAGTACAAATTGATGAATTTGAATAAATCCAGCTCTATGCTGCACGCTGCCATCTTTACACTATCATCATCTGGCGGTGGCATGAAACGCTGAACTCGTATCTGAAGCAAGTCTGATCTTTCTAACGCGTTCCTCCCCATGTCGATCCCTTTCTACGGCTGCCAACTTATGCAGATGGGCCGCTTAATCACGCACTTCTCTTCTTTTTATGAAAGCGGGCCTGCTGTGTTTGGTGTGTGTGCGTACAGTAGATCCAGTCAGAAAAGAAACGCAGCTGCCCGTGCATCACTCACAAAGCTGCAGATCCTCCTCTGATCCTTGGTGCCCGTTCAGCTGTGGCATTCAAACGCGGCTCTAAACACCGGAAACACCAACAGCCAGAGAATATCTCAGCTTCCTAACCGATGACGTGATTAGCTATTAATATTTATATTACCAGACTTTAAATTTGAGGTATTTGTAGAACACTAACGTATTTATATGTGATGCTGCTTTGACTGTTTTTCCGTATATTTGACAAATTTCGCCATTTTCTTTTTAAAATTTGCAATGCTATTAGTGTAAAAGGCGCTAAATGTTACAACACAGTACTATTACTGTTAATCCACCCAAAATATCTAAAATTGGCTCCAAATTGAGAAATCAAATCATTAAAATGCTTTAACATGTACACATTTTAGAGGATTTGGCAGCTTTTCCTGACAAATAATGTAAAGACTTTTACTATTATTCACATTGGCCATATGTCTTATGAATATGTATGTGGTATGTATGTTATATTTACTTGTTATGTCTAGTATTTGGAGGTTTATTTATTATTCATTTTTTGTTCTTTCTTGTTTTTGTTACTTTTTTATTGCATGGTCCTGTTACAGTGATAAAAAAACGCTCTCACATGTATTAAAATACACTACTCACAATAAGTGACTGACTGTGGATTCATACATATTTTGAAAATAGTGTTTCTTCTCATTCATTATTAGTAATATCAACGGGAACTTTTACTTTTTTTATTAAATGTCAGTCCAAATAGGAAAAGCACTCATTAAAATAACAATATTCCATACTATATATTGCTAGTAGTGTAATTATATGCTTATATGCAGTTTCAATTCAGGACTTGAGTATATTGAGTATGTTGAGTATGTTGAGTATATTTTAGACAACAGCATTTCTACTTTTACCCCCAGTACTGATATACCCCCGTGACTGGTTATGATAACTAATCTGTTAGAGTGGTGAACCTGAGACAGGACAACAGACGGTTTGCACGCGCCGCTATTGTCATATGAGAAGCTGCAGCCTGTAAAATCACCTGCAGCGTGTGTGTATGAGTGTTACATGTCATGCAACAATGGGACTGCAGCGTTATTCTTAATTACAGCCAGACCACTGAGACCCAAACAAAAAAGGAGGACAGGGAATGTAACCGAGTGCTGAAATCCACAAAACTCAACCACACCAGGCTGTGAGATGAGATTCTATAGTTATACAAGTTTGGGGTCACTTTTATTTACCAGTTGTAAAAGTGTTGTAAAATGAATTGAAAATATAGTCAAGACATTGACAACAAACTGTGCTGACTGTGCTGTGCTAACATGTTAGCATCAAGGGTTTTCTAATCATCCATTAACCTTCTGATGCAATGAGCAAACACATTGTTCCATTAGAACACTGGAGTGATAGTTGCTGGAAATGGGCCTCTATACACCTATGTAGATATTGATGCACCAAAAACCAGACATTTACCACATTAGCAATGTATAGAGTGGATTTCTGATTAGTTTAAAGTTATCTTCATTGAAAAAAACATATGAATGGTAGTGTGACCATTTCTGTATCCACTCCCTGTTTCTCCAAAATTAAACTTCACCTCAACTCCATCCAAAAATGGCCAACGTGACGCCGCTCTCCTCTGTGCCCAACTGCCCGTGTAATAATGCCGGATATTGTTAGCGCCCGTTTACTTCGGCCCATGCGTTCGCCTGCTGCGCTGCAGCCTGTGCCAGTCTGGTACCTGGCTCCAGGTTTTTTTTTGTTGTTGTTTTTTTTTTCAGGGATCAGGATGGCCTGAAGCCGAGGTGACGGCCATGACGCCCGACTGACCGGACTTGGCGCGGCCGTCAGCGGCTACCTGAGTCATCCTGAACCATCCAGCCTGCTCCTCAGCCTCCAGCAGCCGTCACATCCAGGAATGTAGGCCTGGTCCGATCAGACGTGAACGGATACGGGTCCTCGTGTGTTTGGACACAGGCTTTGACCGATTCGCTGCTACAAAACGGAGATGGAGGACCAGCCAACAACAGAAGCTTTGTGCTCGTTTTTTTCTTCTTTTTTTTTCTCTCTCAACCGCTTCAATTGACTGAGTTACGAGTGTAGAACTCTCAAAACAACAACAGATTCACCAAAACAGCTTGATCTGCAAAAATCTGCATTGGAGGGGACGGATAAGTAGAAATTAATAACAAGAGCGTTAATATTCATACAATAAGTGTGAGATGAGTCTAAACCATGTCTAGCCTGAATACACGTGCATGTATTAGAACACGACACGCACGTCTTTGTCTGATATGTGTCATGTGACCGACAATGTGACTTTACTGTTCATGCTTGATGCTGTTATTTAACACATTTCGCAAAATGCGAAGTGTCTGTGCTCTGTATATATACAGCTCTGGGAAAAAAATAGGAGACAACTGCATTGTTTTTTTTTCTGAAATCAGCATCTCTACATGTATTCCAGCCATTTCTGTTGAATTCCAAACACATGAACACCTCATTCTGCTTAAAGAGGAACAAGGAGTGGAATAAAGTCACAAAAGAACAATGGTAAAGACTGTGGAGAGCATGACAAGATGCATGAAAGCTGGGTTTGAAATAAGGGTTATTGCACCAAATATTGATTTATGAACTCTTCTTAAGTGTAAATGTTAGTATTATATTGTTGACCAGAGGTGTCAAACATGTGGTCTGGGGGCCAGAACCGGCCCACTAAAGGTTCCAATCCGGCCAACTGGATGACTGGACACTAAAATGAACCGGTTCCTGTTTCTTCACAGAAATGTGAAGTCAGTGAAAATCTTTCATTTGAAAGGCAGGAGATCTGCTTCACCTGCTGCTGAAAATATTGTTTAAATGCATGCAACTGGATATTTGCCAACTATTACATTAATTGCCAACTAGAAAATGTCCAAATTCTCTGCCTCCAGCTTCACAAATCTGATTATTTCTTTATTTCTTTGGTCTTCTATAATAGTAAACTGATGATC
The DNA here is from genome assembly GCA_030544235.1 of Lepturacanthus savala. Lineage (NCBI taxonomy): Eukaryota > Metazoa > Chordata > Actinopteri > Scombriformes > Trichiuridae > Lepturacanthus > Lepturacanthus savala. Next base: position 33,237,199 of record CM060465.1, read on the forward strand.
AGAATAGTTGTTAGTTGCAGCCCATGCAACAATAGACTTATCGAATATGGAATAATTAAGAAAATATTGTTGAAATAGCACTGTTATTTCTTATATCTTATTTCCCGTTTTGTAAATTAATGGTGTAAATATCTATGATGTATTTCTTTACATAAAAAGGAGGAAGAAACCATATGTGGCCCATGAACCTGTTATACACTGTTCTTTCTGCCCTAACACATGCCTGTAAGTAGTAAAATGCTGATTATTTTGCAGTGGTCTCTTATTTTTTTTTTCCCAGAGCTGCAGAAGTTGTGCGGTGGCGTCCATTGTGCACCGATGTGCGTCATGTGTCTGTAGCTGTTGTCTCACATCGAGATGCTGCTGCTGCTGCTGCTGCTGCTGCTGCTAATGTTGACGTGTGTTGACACTCTTGCTGTGTAAGCTCTGTGCTCCAGCGCCATAAAGAGACAGTAGGTGTGTATGTGTGTGTGTGTGTGTGTATGTTCTTATTAGTGTTGTCATAAGAGATGTTGCCTCAAAAGGCACCAGCCAGCAGCTGGAGTGTGTGTCCATGTGTCTGTATGTGAGGATGTTCTGTCTGAAACATTACAGCACCACGCAACAATGAAACATTTTCTCTTCTCGGCTACATTTCAGATTCCTGTGACCCAACAATAGACGAAACGAGCTCAGGATGCACAGACAGAAAAAGGACATAAAACATGGAGGTGCAGAGGGGGGGCTGGTGGCGGCGAGGGGATGGAGGGGGGAGACGAAATATCAGACAGACAGAAAGAGAGGACATGCACACAGACATATGGGGGATGAAACAACAGATGAGGAGGAGAAGGAGGAGGAGGAGGTGGTGGTGTTACCTTTCGGGGGACGAGGATTTCTCCGAGTTCACGGACATGAGCGGTGCCTGTTAGCCGCTCGCTGGCCGAGGGACCACGGGAGACGGCGAAATAGAACAGAAAGCTGCTTTCTCTTGTTTTTTTTTACTCTTCTCTCCCTATCTCTCTGCTGTGTGTCTGAGTAAAGGAGAGGAGAGGGTTACTGCCTCCCCTCCTCCTCCTCCACCTCCTCCTCTGTCTCTCCTGTCCTCTCCCTCAGAGGAGAAGAAAGGATGGAGGACACAGCTCCGCAAAAAAGGATAAAAAAGAGCAGTGCACAAGCTGGCTGAATGTGTGTGTGTCTATGTGTGTGTGTGTGTGTGTGAGCTGATAGCAAGAGCAGCAATGTCAGTCAGGCGCCCCTCCTCATGCCCCAGCCTCCTTCCTCCCTTCTCCTTCCCTTCCTTCCTTCTCCTCCTTCACCTTGCCTCTTTCTTTTCTCTTTCACTTCCCCTGCTTTCTCTGAAGCTTCCTCCTTTTTTTCCCTCCCTGGTGTCGAAGATGAACACACGGGCTCTCGATCCGGTGTGTGTGTGTGTACGTCGGTGTGTGTGTGTTGGAGTGTGTGTGTGTGTGTGTCTCTCCCTCTTCCTCCTCTCTCCGTCTAGCTGGCTCTATCAGGCCTTCTGCAGCTCTGCACAACAACAGAGCCCAGAGCGAGGCGGAATGTTCCATTCTGCTCGCGGGAGGGGGGTGTCGGCCTGTCACAGCAGCAGCAAAAACCACTCGTTTACCCTCTCCTCCTCCACTTTCCCCCCTATGATTTAGTCCATCCCTCCCTCTCTCTCTCACTTTCTCTCTCTCTTTCTCTCTCTCTCTCCCCCAATTGCCTTATTACGACATCCTGTATCTCAGGGCAACGCCGCACAGATCTCACCCCCCTCTCCTCTATCTGGCATCCTCCCTCCTTTTCTCCAAACCCCATTTCCACCTCTGTCTTTTTTGGATGCTCGTATGTGTGTGTGTGTGTGTGTGTGTGTGTGTGTGTGTGTGTGTGTGTGTGTGTGTGTGTGTGTGTGTGTGTGTGTGTGTGTTAAGGCTGTGCAATAACCCTAACCCTATCAAAATAGTGGTTAGTTGCAGCCCTACTACTGATATTATATTAAACTATTTTCTTACTGTATTGATGACGTGGATATCATCATCAATACAATAAAACACATTGTGTTTTACTACAGATAAATATACTTTATTTAGTGTTGGAGCCTATACTGTATCAGGGTTAAAAAGACCGTTTAAATTATACTTATAGTTTATTATATGATTTGTTTTATTTACTAGTAGTTGTTCATCAATATGGAAGCAATTTGAGATACTTTGGGTGGATGAATGCATCATATTATGTATTTAATACACTTTATATAGCAGCTTTATAGACTATATAAACAGTAAGAATCTCCAAATATATTATTTCATGTCGAATCTTCATCTGAAAAGTAATTAGTAGAGTAGAAAGTACAATATTTTCCTTTGAAATGAGTGTAAGTATATGTAACATCACATTAAAATATTAACTATTTTTCTTATTGTATTGATGATGTGGATATTGATGATATATGTAACAGTAACATTGTGTTTTACTACAGATAAAAATACTTTATTTAGTGTTGGAGCTGAGGTTTTATCATGTAATATATGAATAAAACTCAATGCTGCAGGTTAAAGCAGATGAACAATCACTGACTTATGTATTTTAGAACCATTAAAAAAAATAAGAGACCACTGCAAAATGATCAGTTTTTCTGATTTTACTATTTATAGGTATGCGTTTGGGCAAAAGGAACATTTTTGTTTGAGTCTATAAACTACTGACAACATTTCCCCTAAATTCCAAATAAAACTATTACCATTTAGAGCATTTATTTGGAGAAAATGAGAAAAAAACAACGTTTTCAGACCTTGAACAAGATTAAATTAATTTTAAAACACATGATACTAGTGTTTACACTTTAGATGAGTTCAGAAATCAATATTTGGTGCAATAATCCTTATTTTTAATCCCAGTTTTCATGCTCTCCGCAGTCTTTGGTGTTCTTGGTGACTTTATTCCATCCTGGTTCCTCTTTAAGCACAATGAGGTGTGCGTGTGTTGGAATTCAACAGAAATTGGTGGAATACATGTAGAGATGCTGATTTCAGAATTCAAAATTCAGACTTTTTTCCTGTATTCATCCATGTCAGTGAAAAACAATGTTTGGCAAGATAAGAAAGTCAACAACTTTTTAAGAAGCATTCATCAGGTCTCTCTAAATGTATTGCATTTTGTGCTTATGTTGGTTTCTTGTTGTTTAAAAGTCCATTTGAATGGTATACCTGAAAAAGAATGATAAATTCTAAATATATAATCCACATAGAATATAAACTTGTTGATAGCATGTGTTTGTAACTTTTTTTACGTGCAAAATTGCATTGTGTAACTAAAAAAGAATCGTTTGAATAATCGTGATTTCAATATTGACCAAAATAATCGTGATAATGATTTTTTTTTCCATAATTGAGCAGCCCTAATCTGTGTGTGTGTGTGTGTGTGTGTGTGTGTCTGACAGTCTCTTATTTCCTCGCCATCCAGGCAGATGGGTCTGCTTCTACATGAGTGAGCAGCTCATGGTGGAGGTAGCCAGAGGGAAAGCCATGATGGGGGGTCTGTCTCTGTCTCTGTCTCTATCTGACCTCGATATTGTGGCGCGTGGACGTGCGGATGTAGTGTATCCGCACTGTGTGAAAAATTCACAGCAGGGGTCCTGAAAAGGGCGTCCTGAGGTTAATGGTACTGACTCGTCATAAAAGGAGAGGACAGGAACACATCTGCAGCACTGGAAGTACTGGTTCTACCTCTGAAATACTTCAGTCAGTGATTGGTGAACCTGTTAAACCTGAAGCATGGAGTTTTATTCATAAATCACAGTATAAAACATCAGCTCCAACAATAAATAAAGTATTTTATCTGTAGTAAAACACATTGTTACAGCATCAATATCAATATCCACATCATTAATACAATAAGGAAATAGTTTAATATAATATCAGTAGTAGAGACTATTTAGATATTTAATTTATATTTGAGCTGTTTGTGTGATTATTTAATTGTCGCCTTTATAATCTCCTTTTTAAACATCTTACAGAATATATTCTTCATGTTCTGGAATGATCCTCAGTGGGATTTATAGGATTTTATGGACAAATATTTAAGTTTTGAAATTTGCCTTGAAGGTAATTTACATTATTTCAAGTGTTTTTTTCCTGATTTGGGTCAGTTTTGACCCAATATTTGTTCTGTAACAGCAGCATAACCTCACATGTTGTAGATTTCTTTTGATTCCAGGTTTAAGTACAATAACCTTTGTGGTTGTAGAGATATTTTATATTTATTATCATCTAGCAGGAAAACTGAACTCTTGGGTTTAAATGGTTAATAGAAGGAGGTAAGATCAGGTGAGATTTATTGTTAAAAGGATGGAGATTTGTTTTCCAGTAGATATTTTTCTCTACGGTTTATTCCATGGTAGTAATTCCTTTAATATATTAATTAATATAAAAATAAGCAGGTCTGTTTTATGGCAATATTGGTTTTGATAGATTTTACATCAGTGTGATTAATAACCTTGATTTTTCAAGTAGAGCTGCAACTAACGACTATTTTGATAGTTGATTAATCTATTGATCGCTGAAATGATTAATGAATAAGTTGTTTGGTTCATAAAATGATGCAAAATGTTGATCAAACCTGAAGATTCAACCTAAAATGTCTTTTTTTGTCCAGACCAACAGTCCACAACCCAAAGATCATCAGTTGATTATTATAGAGACTAAAGAAACCAGAAAATAATCAGAGAAGAGAAGCTGGAACCAGAGAATTTGGACATTTTTCCTTTTACAAAATACTCAAATTAATTGATTGATTATCAAAATAGTTGTTGATTTATGTAATAGTTGAAAACTAATCAAATAATCCACTAATCATTACAATTCTACATGAAACAAACTCTATTTACTTCTGGCCAGTTTGGTATTAAATCATTATTATGATATTTGATTATTAACTGCAACTAAAAAATGTTAATATTTAATTATTGGTAATATTTCTAATATGCAGATTATCATTTACTTTGCAATTTAAAACTGCATACACCAAAACAAATTGATTTGTCTATTATCACAACGGTTGGCGATTAACGTAATAGTTGACAACTAATCAATTAATCCATTAATCGTTGCAGCTCCAATCAGTACTATACTTTTACCCTGAGAGTCAATATACAATAATATTGATTCATCTCTTAAAAAGGGGTAAAAGCACCTGATTTAACAGCAGCCGCTGCAGCTCCTGTCTTAACAATATCAAAACGATCAATAGATTTTCATGGAAAGAGAACAAACAGTGCAGAGCTATCAGACACACGGACGTGCCTGAGAGAAAGAGAGCAAAAGAAAACAGGAACACAACGATCCCTTTTCTCTGCTACAGTACCTCCATAGTTCCACTTCCCCACATAAAAGGACTACATTAGGCACACATGTCTCTGAGCCAAAGCATTGTCCTCATTCTCTGTGGATGTGGGCCAACGGGGAGTAAAGAACACACTGGATCTCAGCGGCAGACGGGAATATTGAGCCGATATGAGAGGGCGCACTTCTATTCTTTCATTTTCCATTCTCGCCTTTTTTTGGGGTCACAGGGGATGGGGGAGGGGACTGAAACCTGCTGTAGCATAGACTGGAGCCAATGTAATAGAAAAAAAAAAGCTGGCGAATCACCAGCTCATCAGTAACACATTTATACACAGGTTTTATTAATTTACCCAACCTGCATGTCACTGGAAACACAGCAAACATAAGGGGCAAGATTAAAGTCAGTTAATCTGTTACCTGATTGAAAAAAGATGTTATATTATATAAAGATATACTTACTAATCAATCTTTTAATGATATCTTTCATAAAACTATTAATATATTCAAAAGGACAAAATACAATTAGTCTCTTAGATGTTAGAGGCATGCGTCTAAAGATATTAAAATTACCGTAAATGACCAAATAACAGCACAAGCAATTATTTGTTCACTTTGAACCAGCATGACTACTGTATAATTTACATTTTTCAGTAGTTAAACGTCTTCCTCTGCATATTTTACCAGTGAAAGTTTGAATTTCATGTCATATTTTTCGGTTGTTTTTTTTGCAACCATGGCAATCAGCAATTAATAATTCTTTTTAATATAAATTAGACTCAGAGTTTGTTTGGAACCAGTCATAATCTATTAAAATATACACCTGTGACTGGTGTTTAAAGGGGACCCTGCAGCAGTTGAAACTCGGCTATTATTTGGTAATTTACGGTAGTTAAACGCACAATATGTAATTTTCTGCCTCTCTCATTGATCAATAACACATAACGAGTTGATGATGCCATGATGCAGCATGGAATCATGGGAAATTCTACTATCATTAGCTTTAATAACTCAGCCTTTTGAAGCAAAAGTGCCAAATATGTTTGGGATTTTTATGCTCAGACAAAACAATTTAACTTTAAATTTAATCGTCTCAGGTTTTGTGAAGGTTTGAGAGCAATCAACAATGAAATTAATTATAAATTTCAACTGTTTCATAGCTTACATAATTCATAGATTCACCTAATGAATACTAGGCCATAGGTAATTTGATAAAAATACAAATATTACAACAAGAATTAATGAGTTAATCACCTCGAGGCATAAAATGCTGCTGACCATTGAGTTTCTATGCTGCTCATGATGTGTCATTTTTTTTTCCTTGCTTGACCTTTCAGAGAAATTGTATGTAAGCATTTCTAGAGTGAGGTGAAACCATAAATGACAGAGGTGGTGAATGAACCCCCCCCTATTTTTCATGGGTGTAGTGGTACGATCCTGATGTCAAGAAGCAGGACTTAAGACCCCCCCTACCCACCAAAAATAAAAGAAAATGGAACAGCTCATATGAAGGAAACATGCACACATGCTTCCAAACGTGCACACACACACAGATTTTCACCCCCGCTATCAATTTGCCAATTTGAAGAGCTGATTCTTGCTCCATTTTTAAGACGAGAAGGAGCAAAAGAAGAATAAGAAAGATGGGGGGAGGGCGAGGGATGATGACTCTCATGAGCAGATATATTTTGGGAGCCGGTATTGAGGCTGCCGGGAGCTATCTTTAAGCGGCCTACTTCTCCATAGTGCCTGGTGGATGCTGGGGAGAGAAGAGACGGGGGTTTATGCATGCAAACACACACACACACACACACACACACACAGACAGAGACAGAGGTCTCATTTCAAATTGATCTTGAATATATAGTACAGTCAAACACACAGATGAAGCAGGAAGAAGAGTCACGGTGAAGCAGCATCACACAGACATGCAGAGAAATGCATACATAATGCATTATGAGGCAGTCGAGTAAGGTGTTGCTACGGTGACTGTGCTCTTTGTGTCAGCAGCTTTGTTGTCACTGTCTGAAAAACACTGCCCCCGTGTGGAAACACACACACACACACACACACTTACACACACACACAGACACTTCAGTCTTATTGAAATGAAGTGAGCTGGTATGTGTCTGATCTCCAGATTGACTGACATACTGAGAACCTGAGGTCTGCCTCAGAGCAGTTTCTCCGCTACAGACTCAGATATGGAGCATTCCAGCCTATAGGGACTCGACGATTCAAACTGCATGACATAGCCTGCGGACACTGTATGTATCTGCAAAGACACACACACACACTCCACAGAGCCGAGCACATTTAAATCTTCTTTGCATCTTTGCATACACTGCTAAGCATAAGATTTGTCCCCGACTCAAGTAATAGTCACTCGACTTAACTATTCGACTCATCAATAAGTCGATTTCATCAACAAATCTTCCACATGAAAGGCCTCTATACACCTATGTAGATATTGATGCACCGAAAACCAGACATTTGCACATTTGTCATTTACCACATTAGCAATGTATAGAGTGTATTTCTGATTAGTTTAAAGTTATATTCACTGAAATAAGGACATTTCTAAGTGACCCCAAACTTTTAAACAGCAGTGTATCTAGTTTATTATTATGCATTTTTCCAGGTTGACTTAACCAACTAACAAATACTTAGTCAGATGAAGCCAAATCAACCAATAAATCATCTAATCGACTATAGGAGTCAGCCTTAAACTAGTCCAAGCATTTCTATAAAATGACTTCTGTGGCTCAGGAGGAGTTTTGTCAAATCTGAGAATTATTTAAGTGTTTTAGCTTATTCCACTTTCATGTTGAACTTAATCAAAAACGTAAAGAACAAGTAAAATATTGAAAAATTGACAATTAACTCTATTTACCTGTGAAACTGCATTATAGGAAGTGTAGGAGTGTTTGAACCACATGTCAGGATACCTCAGCCTCTGCTGCTTTGACTATTTAATTAAAACACTACAGTGCCCTCTAACAGTCCACATTAGTTTTCTTGGTGAAAATAATTAGTTTTTGTAAAGACTTGAAGTTTCAGGTCGTTTGATTTTGTGGAAACTGTCTCTCACAGCTGAGATGTTCCATGTTTACACAAAACAGAACATCGTGACCTTGTCATTTGACTCAGGTTCGATTCCTGCCCATCTTTGGCTAATTATTTTCAAGGGGAATTACTTTGATATAATGTCAAATATATTACTGATCAAAATAAATATCTCAGCCTCTGGTGTTCCAGAAGACTACGCTCGATTTACCCAGAGACAGTAAAGGGTTTTGGATTTTATTTCCTTCATAGTGAAACATTCTACTACACCCCCTCTAGTTCTCTGTGGATTAGAGAAGTGATGTGCTTTTAATTATATAAATAGACTGTGAAAAATAATGTATTAAACTAGGAAAATGGCAAAATAGGGGCTGGTTAAAGCAATTATTTTTAAAAATGCTTTAAGTTTAGTTTTAAAATCGCATTAGTTTGTTTTGTATATACAGTAGTATATAATATTATATGTTATATTATTATAGTATATAATTATACTACACCTTTTTCCTAAATAAACTTAAATAAATGTGAATAAATCAGCTTCACAGTTTTTGTTTTTTTGTGTTTTTTGTCTTTTTATTTGCATTTCCTCAACATATATCACAGTTATAACTACTGGTTAGGATTAAATTAATTCAAAACTAAGTGAATCAGCTAAATTACTTGAGAAGCTCATTAGTATTTTTCTTATTGTGACATATGGCACATGTGGTTTTCCAAGATTATTTTAAGGTTAAAAAGCCTGATGTGACACTTGTTTTATACCAAGAATTGTGGTCAGAACAGGTTAAATGTAATATAGGCATGCTATTAAAACCATTACAATAGTTAAATGGGTAGAAATTTACCTTAAGTAACAAAAATCAAGCTGTTTTAAACAAGTCAGGCCTTTTACACCTGTCACACACTGTCACATGACTGTCACATGACCACAACAGGTGGTTTGATATATGTCATTTAGGCTTTCATCAGTTTAAGCTGAGGATAAAGCTGGAAATGAAGAATTATTCAGAACATTTAAAGAGGCGGTGACACCAGAGTCACAGTGGGTTCTTATGGGTTAAACAGAAAAAGGCACAATGCTTCCCACCACACACACACACACACACACACACACACACACACAGTTACTAGTCAATGTTGAGTGCTCGTAATTCTTCCAGACATACACAGGTAAGCAGCTTGCACTTTCTGTGCCTCATTACCCCAGGGAATGCTCTCTGCAGCAATATGTTTGAATGTGTGCACTTTGCAAGTTAAAGTAGGTGTGTGTGTGTTCGTGTGTGTGTGTGTGTGTGCAGTAAGTGGGTGATGAGAGCGAGCTGAGAGAGGGAGGGGGGGTGATAGACGGTTTTTACCTAAAGCTCATTGTGGGAGGCTGATCTGAGGTGGTTAGGGATCGGCTGCTGGAGAAGTTTAAATGTGTCTGAACAGAATAAAACCCACACATCTGGTACTGATACAAAAAACACAGATGTGTATTTTTACCAGAAAGTGAACAAAAATGTAAACAAATTAATGACTCAGTTCATAAATGAATGCATATATTTATTAAAATTTACATTTAATTTATTTTATTTTTTGAGTATATTTTCCTTTCGCACATAAATGCCATATTTATTTGATTTTCCATTTTATTACATTTTAAATGTGTATCCTCCCCATTTATTTCCCTCTGCATTTCCACCTCAGTGTATAAAAAAGAAAATAAAATTTGAAATTAAATGAATTCATGTGCAAAGAAGAAACATTACAAACTAATAGGAAAATATGTTAATCGGAATTTATTTATTTGGGTTATTTTTAAATAAATTGGGGGCGTCCACTGGTGTAGGTGAATCTGGTGAATCAAAGAATGTAACTTGACAAATGTTGAGTTTCTAGTTTTAAGTCCTGGTTCAATCTGATGCATCTAGATAGGAAATCATCAAATGCATCATTAAATTCATTTATTTATGTACTTAGATATAGAAGAAGATAAAATTTGAAAATAAATTCATTTACAAAGTGACGATAATACACATATAATAGGAAATAAATGTTTGTTTTTTAATATGACGGTCCTTACATTCTGTCATTGTTTTACTTATGGATGGAATTATAGTAAAAATGAATCTTTTCTAGATCAGCAACACCTGAGGCAGATTTTCAGGAGCCTGATCCAAGGTGTTTTGGGTTTAAATGTAGACCAGAACCCACACGAAACCATAAACCAGTTGAGATTATGACCCAGTGATAGCTCCACCTGATCCTGAAGTGTGAGTAAGTGTGTGTGAGTGTGTGTGTGTAAAAATGGCTGAGAGCTCATTAACTAAGTGGTGTGTGTTTAATTGATGAATGAGTCACCTCTGACCTCTCCTCCCGCGCTCTGACCCGGCGAGACGCCGCCTCTCTGCCGGGTCTGACATGGTGAAATGGATTCTATCACACACGGGGTCAGACGACATTTATCAGCCACAGAACGTCCGGCTCCATGTTGGTTAAAGCTCTTTCACTTGACTAATGGGGGACAGGACAGGTTCATTCACCAAACACTTAACGGAGACGTGTGTGTGTGTGTGTGTGTGTGTGTGTGTGTGTGTGTGTGTGTGTGTGTGTGTGTGTGTGTGTGTGTGTGTGTGTGTGTGTGTGTGTGTGTGTGTGTGTGTGTGTGTGTGTGTGATCAATGTACCAGATCAGTAAAACAAAAAAATAACACATCACAACAAATTCTATCATAATTAAATATATTCACAGCTCATAACATTCCACAGAACTCTAATCTAACAAGTATCTATTAATAAAATTGTCTTTTTCACGAAGAAACTGAGATATCATACTTGTGAATACTGAGGTTATGTTAGTCAAAGTGCATATTAGGCTGCATACAAGTAATATTCCTGCATTTAAAATCCCATTTAAGTAAAAATACATGGTATTAGCAGCAAAATTTACTCAAATTAAGGTACTTTATTTGCAGAAAACTGAGATATATAAAATCAGGTAAATGTAAAAGAAACAAGAAGGTTTGATTCATTTTTCAGACTTTTCTCTCTCTCTATATATATATGTTTTAATGCTCTTAGGGCCTCAATTTACACTTAACAATCAATGATTGAACCATTATTTCTGTGTATCTGCAAACAATATAAACACCTGTAACGTGAAAAGAAGCCATGAGATAAAACTATTGGGAGGTACAAGTTTTAATATTTGACATTTATTTGTATTTTCTAAGCTTAATATATATTATTTAATGTAGAAATAGTGACATGTATTGGAGTGGAAGTATATGTGAATACTCAGGTAAAGTAGTTTAAAATTGTACTTGAATACAACAATTAGTTTCTTTCTATCACCGTTTATTTCAATTTATAAACATAAAGTGAGATAATGCACTACTCACAATGAGTTAGGGATATTGTAATATCAAGTTCCCTTTGATATTACTAATAATGAATGAGAAGAATCACCGGTGCATATCGTCATTTCACGATAAAAGGAGGAGAGAACTACAAAGAATTCTCTCACCTCTGGACTATTAACTAAGATATTGGCTCCCTCTGTTGGACACAATGAGAATTACATGAGACTCAAGGCTCTTTCCTCTAAACACAAGGCATCTAGTGAGGTGAAAACGAGGATAAACAACTAAATAATAAGGTGTTTTATTCCGTCACAGAGCATGAGGAGGCAGAGAATAGCCTTGGCCGTGAGCTGGGTGTTTATGCAACAATAAGCGTCCTGTTTCCAGCTCCTCAGAGCCGTGATCACGGCCCTGCAGCACGGCAGCGAGGAGGCAGGCCTGCGGTCATCAGCGAGCGTCATGTCAACACAATGAATGCGATAATTCACTCAGCAGGACCCACTGCTGTAATGTGACTGAAAATAGCCCGAGAACGGTTGTTAAAGCCTTCGAGTCGGAGCTGAACAGGGTTTAACAGGAGTCACAGCAGCAGAGCAGCAAACTACTAATGCAGACTGGAAATATAGGCCTCAGACCTGGGAAAACATAAACGATGCGAATATATTAGAATTACAGAAGGGAACTGAACTTAGTTGAACTGATGTGATATAAAAGTAGAATAATGCTGGTTCAGAAAGGTCAGTGGATGTCAAACCTTTTCAAGTTAAGGACCCTAAAACCCACAAAAACTAGACCACAGACCCCATCTGATGAGATTATTACCAGAAAATGTAAGAAACACAGGAATAAATCTGCCTGAAGAAAAATATAAAAGAATGAATGACTCAGTTCATAATACGAGTGGTTAATCTGTCCATTTCATGATTCTATTATGATTATTGAGGTTCCAATTCAATTACTAATCGATTTTCGATCATTAACGATTCTCAATTATTGATTTTCCAGTTGACATATCCTCATATCTCATGTCTATATATAAGCTATGTGCAAATTAACAACAAGAACACTACTTATAAAATGAATGAGTTTTGACAGAGATTGAAAATGCTAGGATTTCCTGAGTGTTTGTGAACGCATCATGGAAGCTGCAGCTCCAGTAGTTTAATTCAGTTTATATACAGTATATATATATATATATATATATATATATATATATATATATATATATATATATAGTTTTTATATATACTACTTCAGAAATGCATCTTAGACATGCAGCACATGCTAAGTTTCTAGTTTTAGGGCTAGTTTGATTTATTCTAATGCATCTAAATAAAAATGAACCAGGACAGAAATTAGAATTCATCATTCACATACAGGACACACTGCAAAAACTGAACTTATCTTGTTTTTTGGTATATTTAGTCCAATATTGAGTATCCAACTTACCAATTTATATTATTTCAAGTTATTTTTTCCTTTATTTTAGTCAATATAATCTTTTTTAAAGAAGAATTGCTGTCTTCTTTTCTGAAAACAAGACTGCCAGTGGAATTCTACTCAACATTGGACTAATTGCACCAAAAACAAGATATTTTCACCTGTTAATTTTTGCAGTGCAGTACATGTTGGGTTTCTAGTTTGTGTCCTGGTTCATTCTGATGCATCTAGATCAGCAACGTATATGATAACAGCAACACCTGAGGCAGGTTTTTGGAGCTAAATGAGAGCAGCCGACTGCTCAGCGGAGCCAATTACTCAGTGTTTACAATAGCAGCAGCAGGAGCTGATGCACGGGGCTGTGAAGGACACACATTTAAACACAGATCGCACACACACTCTCAGGAGATCTGGGTTAGTGAGCTGCAGAGATAGCGAGACAAACAAATACCTCCGGGCCAGATTGCAAACACGAGGAGCGATAATTACAGCCGACACAGGCGAGTCAGCACGATAGGAATAAGGATTGATTCTGGCCCGTTGTACCTGGAACTGTTATAGCAGCTGTGATTATTGGTGAGTGAACGGGGGAAATGTTTAAATATATCACACGATGATCCATTAAAACACATGACGACACCAGCAGCGTCTTCAGATCTCATCGTCATGGACTTCATGAGGTTTATCTGCATTTTCAAAGGGTTATTTTAATATTCTAAAGGGGGTCGTGTTGTGTCATAGCTTTAATTAAACAGTTTAACCTTCTTGTAGGACATCATGAAAGGAGCTGGATGATTGTTTTAAAGGCCTCGTTTATTACACATTTCTGGGTTTTATTTGAAGCTGTGATATCCCTAACAAGGTTAAATTATTTGTGGTAAAAAAAAAGGATCCTCCCACAGTCCAAAAACATGCTGAGGTTAATTGGAGACTCTAAATTGCCCGTAGGTGTGAGTGTGTGAGTGAATGGTGTGTGTGCCCCACGATTGGCTGGCGACCATCTGGGGTGTATCCCTGCCTCTCGCCGTAATGCGCTGGGATAGGCTCCAGCAGACCATGTGACCCTAATGAGGAATAAGCAGGTATAGAAAATGACTGACTGACTGACTGACTAAAAAAAAGGATATTATCATGTTATTCACATGAGTGCTTTTTCCTTTTTGGTCTGATTTTTAATTAAATAAGTCAAAGTTCCCTTTGATATTACTAATAATGAATGAGAAGAAATACTATTTTCATTAGTTTAATACAATAATATAATATACAATACAACAATATCCCCAACTTAGTCAAAAACGGTTTTAAGAAGCATTCATCAGGTCTCTGAAAATGTACATTTTGTGTTTTATTCTTTTTTTTTTACAAAAATCACAGGAAATGTGTAATTTTTGACATAAAATGTCAAATGATATAACCAAAAAGGAATGATTTAAGGGAAAAGTATCTGGGACCAAGATTTTAGACAAATAAAAGCATCAAATTCTCACAACTAAGAGGCTGAAGCAAGAAAACCTTAGTTCAAATTAGCTTCAATATCAAAGTAGTTCACAAATCAACCGATAAAATAACAGAATCGTCTACATCAGAGTTAAAACATCACTTTCTAGTGGAGCACAGCACAAGATTAGAGCTGCAATTTAGAGATTATTTTCATGATTAAATTAATCTGTTGACTTGATTTATCATTGATTCCCTAAAAAAACAAGTTGACGTCCTCTAAGTGTCCCCTAACCGTCCACAACTACAGAAAGAAAGAAGGAAATATTCATGTTTGAGAAGTTGGAATTAGATAATCCCTTAAAAACAGCAATGGAATCTATTAAAGCAGAACCAGATCATGAGCTGTTGTGTTTTTGAGCAACATGTTTGTTAAAATCATCCACATTTATAATTGTATTTTTTTAAAAAAAGTACACTGAACTGTTGATACAGAGCTCAAAGACACAGAACAGTGCTTTGGGAAGTACAACAGTAACTATACTGGCTTTGTGTTTTAAATAAAACACTTTTGAAGAGGAAACACCCAAACAGAAATGCTTTATATATAAAAAAGGAAGGAACGCCAGCAGCAACACCTCCTTATTCACAGTGTGAAGAGTTCAGATGAAGCCGTGAAGCCTCTGTTCACACTGGCTGTGCAGTTATAATAAAAGATTTAGTGCCATTTTAAAACTTGATGCTCTGTGTCTTTTATTGCTGATAAAAGAACGTATCAAATAAAATCAGCTTTAAGAAGTGAGGAAACAAGCAGCTTCAGGCCTATTTTTCAGGTTTCCTGCTATAAATGATAAATCTGGAAGGTTATTGTACTTTGTTTTAATTTAAATTAGGGGTTTTTCCTCTTTTAATCAACTGTTTTTTAATTATATCTTGCTTGTTTTTTTTTTTATTTAATTTTTTTGATTTTTTTAACCTTTAAATTTTAATTACGCTTTAATTTTTGATTGTGAACTTATTAGTTGCTATAAAAATAAACTTGTCTTGCTTTATTTGAACCTGGTATCAAAATAAATCTACAACATGTGAGGTGACTACAGAAGAGTCAGAATCAATTTATGTTGCTGTTAAAGAGCAAATATAGTGAGAATATTGAAAAAATATATATATTTATTTAACATTGTGTCTTACTACAGATAAAAATACTTCAAATAGGAGTGACCCAAATCAGGAAAACATCAAATAAGCTAAATTATAATGAAAATGATGAGTAGTTGATAATGATAATAGTTCAAAGATCAATTTTTGTCCCTAAAATCCTAGAAATCACACTGATGATCATTCCAGAACATGAAGAATATATTCTGTAAGATGTTTAAAAAGGAGACAATTAAATAATCACACAAACAGCTCAAATCCAAATTAAATATCTTAATAGTGGTTATTGCAGCCCTACTACTGATATTATACTAAACTATTGTCTTATTGTATTGATGATGTGGATATTGATGATATATATTGATGCTGTAACAGTAACATTGTGTTTTACTACAGATAAAATACTTTATTTAATGTTGGAGCTGAGGTTTTCTACTGTAAAATATGAATAAAACTCAATGCTGCCAGCGTATCAGGGTTTTTTGGGAGTTTTTTTGCGTTTTACCAGGTTAAAGGCAGAAAATGCAGAAACATTTTAATAACATTTCCTCCTCCCTGTGTGTCCAGGAGGTGGCAGCGGAGGTCGACTGTGGCGGTTTAAACCTCCCAGACTGTGATAAGCTCCTGCCCTGACAGAATTACATGCCCTAATAATGTCATCCCTCCCTCCCGCCACGATGACCCACTGGCTTGCAACTGTACCACCGGACCACACTTCAGCAGCGTTTGCAGGAGAGGAAGAAAAAAAAAAATCCTTGTTTCTTGTCCCTCACTGAGCAAATCCTATTTGGACCACACACACACGCGCTCACACTCTTTAAGAATCCCTCTTTGTAATTCACTCTTGCTCTGTCTCATTCAGTGTGTTGGACATGGTAGATTTGCCGGGATCTTGTGCACTCCTGGCACGTGTTACAGGGGGAAAGCAGAAGGAAAATCCCTAACGAGCTAAAACCTCCACCAGCCAGACGAACTTAGAAATTATATAAAAAAAAAAAATCAGACGGAAAAATCCACCAACGTGCGCCCTGTAATAAACCACTACACAAGTAGATTTAAGCAGCAGTTTAGTGCTGGCAGGCTTCAGAAGTGGTGCCCGGCTGACAGAGCTGAAACGGAACAACCATTAAATTTTACCCTTATTAAGTGCCTGTGAAACCAGAGGCAACCAAAGCAGCACCTGCTGGTAATGATGCCGGAAAGGTGAGCACGAATTGGGGGCAACGAGGGTCCCTACTAACACCTACTGAAGAGTCCTAATCATACTGAATATTCAGTTATTCATCAGCCAGATAAGCAGCAGCAATAATACCGGCCCTGTGGCCACCAGGGAGGGAATCATTCCCACTCAGACACCACAGAGGAAGCAGCTAATATCATGTTACAATTCATTTCAGAGCAATGAAATATCTGAGGATACGGGACACAGTCCATCCTGCTGACAGCCTCCATGAATATCTATTCTATTACCATTTATAACAGACTATTGATAAAAGTGACAAAACTTTTGAAGTAGTGTGGAAAATAGTGAATTTCCTACACCCTAAAACATAAAAAGGTTTTAAATCTAACTATTTTGATAATCGATTAATTGATACAAGTTATTTTTTGAGAAGAAAATGGCCAAATTCTCTGGTTCCAGCTTATCATATCTGATTATTTTCTGGTTTCTTTAGTCTCTATAATAGTAAACTGGTGATATTTGGGTTGTGGACTGTTGGTCTGGACAAAAAACAGTGGACAGTGATCAACATTTTATATCAATTCATGAATCAAACTAATCAAATAATCATTTCAATAGTAGAGAGATTTATCATCTATCAAAATAGTCATTAGTTGCAGCCCTGCATATATATACATACATACATATCATCATACAACGATAATACTGTTTGATAGTTTATTAATATATTGATCATTGAAATTGATTATCGATTAGTTGCTTGGTTTTTAAAGTAGTGTTAAATGTCAATCATTGTTTCAACCTAAAATGTCTCACTCTAATTAGTACAATACTTTTACCCTAAACGTCAATACCCAATAATATTGATTTATCACCTAATCCTTAAAGGTAAAAGCAACTGATTTAACAACAGTCGCTTCAAAATTATCAAAACAGTAGCTGGTTATTTTTTGTTGATCAACTAATAACAGAACAATACATTTTGTACATATTTGCTGTTTGGCCCTATAAGAATGTGCCTGTGACTCTATAGGAGTCTGTGTATATTACAGAAATACATAAATGTGAAAACTTGTGGAATCAACCCTGTGATTTGAACAGTTTTGGTAAAGTATAACAGATGATACAGTAGCTGTAAAATCTGCATAAACTAGTTTTAAATTCAGAATTGGACGTCTTCTCCTCGGCCTCAAAAACACAGAGACGTGACTGTTTCTCAGGTCAAGCTGCTTAGAGGAAACTCTGATGTTTGAACAGCTCTGGCTCTATAACTGTGGTTGATAACTAGGTTTGTACAGGGAAGGAAAATGTCTGGTTAATTTCCTGTAAATTTCCAGAAACTTGCCATGGGAAGTTAAGGGGGAAATATTCCAAATTGGAAACTCTTGTGGAACAGCTGAATGTTTTCAGCCTTGAGGAAATTTTTAGCACTTTTCAATATGCTGCTGCATTTTTGTAGCATTCTTCACGTACGTCTTTCCACAATATTCACACATATATGAAGATTTTTCCTTCTAACACTTCCAAGCATCAGATGGTGAACATGGCATTTTTCTGTAGAATAACGGTCGTCAAAATACTTGACAATTGATGTATAAATGTATAAATTTGCAGAAGAAAAGGTCAATAAATCAAACTAAATTTAACACTTAGCAGCTAGCTACTCTATGAAGTACTTGCTTTAAATCTGGTTCTTTTAACTAAGATTAGGGTTGCAAAGAGGCGGAAAACTTCCAGTAATTACCAGAATGTTTCAATGGGAAGTTAAGCCAGGGAAATATTCAATTAATAGTCTTGTGCTTTTGGTTCATAAACAGGTTGTCATGGGAGTCATGACGATGGGCAAATTGCCTAAAATGTAGAACTATCCCTTTAAATCTGTAGTCATGATTATACTACAATATATTTTCCCAAACAAAATTTTTGTTTCCTAAAATAATTTTCCTAATTTTCCTTTTGTAAATTTTGGATTTATTCCTGTTTATTCCCATATATTGTACTGGAATTCCAATTCCAATGGAACTTTGAAAATTCCAAGAATTTTGCAACCTTAGCCAAGAATATGCTACAATATATTTTCCCTAACTATATTTAAGTTCCCTGTTAACTCTCTATTGCATAAAAATATTAGTAATAGTATATAATAGTAATAGTAAAACATGTTTTGAATGTTTTTATTACTTAAAATGGCCTAAATAATAGATATAGTTAAAGAATTGTAAGAAAATAGTCTCAGCATAGTTTCATGCTATGTAAGTCATGGGACTCCATCAGGTTGTATACATTATGAATTTTCCATATTTGCATATTGTTGCTATAGAGCATCAAATCCATTTTAGCACGTTACAAAAAAAATGTGCAACGTCAAAATTGAATGAAATTCAAGTTAAATTTTTCATTTGGTGCAAATTCTCCAAAATCCTGAATAAAAGACAAACTTTGCTTGTTAGACAATGGTGACCTCATAAATGGCACATCCTTCAAAATAAAAGCCCCATTTTTACACCTAAGTGTAAAAGCATAGATTTTATATCCCAGTTTTTTTGAAAAATGAAGATAAAATAAGGTTTTAAATTTATTAATGTTAAAGTTTCCCATGGAAAGCTTCCAACTTGGAGAAATCCTGGAATTTTTCAACCCCAGTGATAACACCCACAACCCGAGCAGGCTTTTCAGGAGTCTGTACATGTACATGTTGAGCAACCTATGCTCTCTCTTTCCCCTCCATGTGTCCAACGCAGCAGTTTTCCCTAACCCTCATTTCCTGCCTCCAGCCGCCGTGTGGCATCCTCTAATTCCCTCTCTCTCCGCTCTCCTTACTCACTCTCTCCATCGCTGGCTTTTCCTGTTCCAGACACACGTTCGCACATATGCAAACGCTCCTTTCCAGACTCTCTCCTCCTCCTCCTCCTCCTCCTCCTCCTCCCTTGTTATCTTTCCTCTCCTCCTCTGATTCTCTCTACATGCAGCTCACATGCTCGGCTCTCATCGCCTCCATCCAGCCGAGCTGCAGTATTGATGATGGAGGCATTTATTGGCCGAGCCGTACAAATCTGTTCGCCAAAGACTGCAATCGCCGAGCTGCTCCTCAGGTCTATACAATAGATTTGATATTAGTCACACTAACTAGGGCTGAAACAATATCTAATTGCAAATATTTTGACTGGTTTTACAATTGCAATGATTTGTGGTGTTAAAAATGGACGACTGAGAAATATTACAATGATTATAGTGTGATTTTTGCAGGGGTTCTCTGCAAAATGACATGATATTTAATTATAAATGGTATTTAACACACAATAGAGCTTCCTGTGATTTGATAATTGTGGTAGGACATGGTGTGATTTTGATCAAATTTTGAGTAATTACGAATAATTTTAGATTTATTAACTAACAATGAGTTTAGAGCTGCAGTGACTAATCAATTAGTTGCCAATTATTACATTAATCACCAACTATTTTGACAATCGATTAATTCAGTTTCTTAAATCTGATTATTTTCTGCTTTCTTTAGTCC
Source organism: Lepturacanthus savala (assembly GCA_030544235.1). Classification (NCBI taxonomy): domain Eukaryota; kingdom Metazoa; phylum Chordata; class Actinopteri; order Scombriformes; family Trichiuridae; genus Lepturacanthus; species Lepturacanthus savala. The sequence continues at coordinate 33,257,664 of CM060465.1, forward strand.
TGTATAATAGTAAACTATTGTCTCTAATAGAACAGAAGCAATCAGTCGATTAGTTGATCGACATAAAATAACCAGCTACTATTTTAATAAGTGAATTGTCATGAAAGTCAACACAACCATTAATCATTTAATCGATTAGTTGAAGAACTATTACATTAATCACCATCATTTTTAGTAATTACTAATTAATTTAGATTTATTAACTAACAATGGCTTTAGAGCTGCAATGGATAATCGATTAATTGCCAACAATTAGATGAAACGCCAACTATTTTGATGATTGATTAACTATTTTGATTTGAGTGATTTTTAATAAGAAAATGTCATAATTTTATGTTTCTGGTTCCTCAAATCTGATTATTTTCTGGTTTCTTTAGTCCTCTATAATAATAAACTATTGTGTCTAATAGAACCGAAGCAATCAGTCGAATAATCAATTAGTTGCTATTACATTAATTTCCAACTATTTCGATAATTGATTTGAGCCACTCAGTTCAAATTCAGTTGCTTTTACCTCTTTTAGGGATTAGACGATAAATCAATAATATTGTATATTGATAAAAGTATTGTACTGATTAGAGCCGGAAACATTTTGATAATCGATTTGAGTCATATTGAGAGAGAAAATGCCCAAATTCTCTGATTATTTCCTGGTTTCTTTATTCTTCTATAATAGTAAACTGATCTTTGACTTGTGGACTGTTGGTCTGAACAAAAAAAAGACATTTTAGGTTGAATCTTCAATTTTTGGGAAACATTGATCAACATTTACACCATTTTAAGAACCAAACATGTTATCGATTAATCATTTTAATAATCGATAGATTAATCGACTATCAGAATAGTCCTGCGTGGTTTACGCCATTAACTAGTACATCCGTCCAACAGAAGACACAAGGCTGCTGCTGGTCTCCTATAGTTCCCCTGGGGATCAATTCAATTCATTAGGAGCAGGTCTAGACCTTTTGCTTACCTCTCGCTAATCAATAAAGCTTCTTTTATTACAACAGCAGACTGATCTTACACATTACCAAAAACATATAATTGAGTACATTTTTAAAAATGTGGCTACCAGGCTCACACACAAGCAAATATGTCTTTATATATGTGTGAAACAATAATTAACTACACTCAATGTATAAAAATATGGAGTTATATTTTAATATTACAGCAGCTGGTGTCAATAAAAAACTGAAAAAAACAGAAAATGAACATGTCATTTAGTAATTTTCTGTAGCTAAAATATAGTTTATAGCCTTGTTGTATGTAAAATCTTCTATATTAATCTATAACATCTTCATCACTGATAAAGACTTTATGTAATTTACACTAGACATATAACTGTACATTTTCATTGACGCAATTTTAATTATTTGTATAATTCATTTATCAGTGTTCTTATCATTTTATTATTATAATACATTGCTGCTGTTCCTACAGCTCTATTAAAACTCTGGTTCTCAACTTTTTTGGCTTGTGATCCCTCAATAATCAAAAATCAAGCCTGGAAACATTAAATGAAGCGATTCTTGAATTTAAGATCTCAATCTCATTTTTAAGCTTTAAACGTTATGATAATAATAATAATTCACTGCTGTTGGTGTTCGAACACTGTTGTATGTCGACAAACCACATACATTTATCCATTTTACAAGTGTATAAAACCTCAACAAGCTATTTGAGTGCTGCCAGACTCCAGTTCCACTTGCTGCAGGTATCGGTGAATAAAACCTGGCTCGACTCGCCCGGCGCTGCCTCCTCTCATCTTTAGTCAAAGACTACGGTCTGAGCAGGACCCCTGACAAAAATCAATGCAGTTTACAGAGCAGCGTGTGGGAACATTAGGTTAGAGTCAGCTCATTTCATGCAGAAGGGTGTAAAGTAAGAGGAAAAGCACTGCAAGCCGGCAGATAAGGGAGAATATTAGCATTTAGACTCGCAGCTCTGCTCAATTCTCCTGCCCGGAGAAGTTATGATTAATGAAAGTTATACACTGGTGTCACTTCATATCCTTCTGAACACACACAACCTGTGTTTGTATGCTGATCGCCATCCGATTCATCGCCACCAGGCAGATCAATCAACATTTGATGTTTAATTAGGGTTGCACCACGGGGTCAACTTTACCCCATAAGGCCCATTTGCACTAATGGGTAACATACAACAGGTCAAAGGTCATCAGATGGGGAGTCTCATCGCTCTTCTTTCCTATTGGCTTCTGTAGCAGCATTTAACCTGATTAATTCAGTTCAACTTTAAAAAACATTGCAGTAATCGATCACAATATCTGATGTTGACTCGATGTTAATAATTTATATTTATTTGTTATATTTTTTTTAGCTCCATGCAAATTATATTCCAAAGGTGGAGCAAATCAATTATTTGCAGCTGTTGTAAATTAAAATAGATAAGTTGTCTTTATTGACTTAATGTAAATAATCCATTCACTTTAACCTGAAATATTTAACTCAATGCAAAACACTTTTTGAAGTTGTGTCAAATAAAGAAATATAAAACAGTTGTCATTATAGGAATTGTATATTCAATAATGGACAAAAATTCTAATCGCATGATGAGAAAATAAAAAGCTAAAGGAACCTGAGGATTAACACTAAGAATCTCTGAATACAGGACTCTTATGTGTGCAGTTTCCTTTATTAAAGGCTTTATTCACACTTTTCACTTCCCTTATTATGCCTGTTGAGGCGTTTTTGTCTTGTACAAACTGTGATTGTTAGTTTTGTTGCATCAAAGACCTTTAGACATTTTGGTTAAATAAATGTGTTCTTTCTTGTTTCCTCGCTACGGGTTAAGGTGAGAAGATCGATACCTCTGACTCATGGCCACTGAAGGAAAACATCTGGAGAGCTGAGTTTAGCATAAAGACGGGAAACGGAGGGAAACTGATAGTCTGGGTCCGTCCAAAGGTAACAAACGGTAATCACAACGTCTACAGTTCACATCTGAGGACTTTTGTTGCATCTCATTCCCTTTGTCATTTCCTCATATGTCTCTGCTATTGATGCTGATGAAGAAAATACAAAACAGCCTCAAATTCTAACCCTGAGGAGGAGCTTTATTGGTGAGAATAACTGGAAAAACCTACATTACCAGTCAAAAGTTAGGACACACCCTCCCATTCGCTTGAAAGAGAAACATCACACACACACACACACCTAATAAAGTCATCAGCAACCTACCATGATCTGTTCTTCTGGTCATTATAAATTCCAAAATTCCAGGATTTTCCAGGCTCAAATTTCATGAATTTTACCGTACTGAACACAAATAACCACTTTTTTCTCACCATACCTAATAAATACAATTATACTATTGTTTCATTAATATTTTTCTTCTTTTATAAGTAGGAGTCATAAATAATTTGGGAAATAGGTAAATAATTAAGCGTAAATTCACTGTATCCATGGAAACAAGGATGAAGGTTTTCTTACTTTACTGATATCGCCATCAATGCTGATAAATGTTCAGGTAAGTGTAATAATTGGTTATTTTAGAAGGTTTGATATTAGAGGTGCATCTCACATTATTAGAATAACGTGAAAAAGTTCAATATTTTTTGGTTTTCATTTCAGAAAGTGAAACTCGTATAGATTCATCATACATAGACTGAAATATATTCAGCCTTCATTTCTAGTCATTTTGAGGATTTTATATCTTATGAATGATGGGAACCCAAACTTTTCACAATATTCAAAATATTTTAATGCACCTAAATGTGGAATTTAAAGACACTGATGCATTTTCTTTGAAATAATTTAGTTGTGAAGTTCAGAAATCAGGCAAAAATCTGGAAACAGCTTATTTTTCCACTCTCTTTTCTTTTTTTTAAACTTAATCAAACCTGAAAATGACTTCAGTTAAATTCCATACTTTTTCCACATACAGAAACCCTGTTCTAAGAGCACATTCAGTTAAATCTCTGCTTCCATCATGTTTGTTTTGGTGTGTGTTAGTCAGACTGGTCGAAGTTAGGCCAGGTGTTACTCCTGAGTGTATGCGTTCGTGTGTGTGTGTGTGTGTGTGTGTGTGTGTTTCTGAATGAATGAGTTCAAACGTGGGAATTTTTGTATCTGTTTTGGATCAGTAAAGATCAAAGTCACGAGGCGACACACTGACTGAACCTGAGTGCAAACTAAACACTAGTATTCACCTGAGTACACATCGCTCTTAATATGAAGGGCTTGTGTGTGTGTGTGTGTGTGTGTGTGCGTGTGTGTGTGTGTGTGTGTGTGTGTGTGTGTGTGTGTGTGTGTGTGTGTGTGTGTTTGTTGTGGTTTCTCAGCTGCGTGTAGTCAGGCGTGACTCTGGATCAAAGCAGATTAAAACCCTCAAGACTCCACTCTCTCTTTGAAAGTGAGTGTGTGTCTGTAAAAACATCAGACACTGTGTGTTAAACGATTTCGGAACAAAAAGATGTATGCGATATAATTTTACAGGAAATTATCATTTTTATATCATCATTATTGTCATTTTCATTGGGATAGGGGTGATTTTTGTAGTTATCTGACCTAAATATGATGTAAGACTAAACTAAATATAAATGGTATTTTTTACAAATATTTCACTTTCACAAATCATCTTATCTCATATTTTTGACCTTTTATCTAATATTGTTCATTTGCCGCTGCCCTGGATAAGTAAATAAGAAGTAATAGTGGATGAATAAATGGATATTTTGGTTGATTAAATGAATGAGCAATGGCAGCTCTTTGGTCTTTTCACTGTTTCCCTTGTGTTAAACACTGACTTTAATAATCATTTTTCTGTATGTTTGTGATTAGATGTCTATCTTCAAAGGGTTTATCCTTCTAATAAATTCTAATTTAAATATAAATCATCAGATTAATTGATAATAAACATATAACATAAACATATTCCAGAATAATCTTGAATTGAGAGACATTTTCTCTGCTTTTCAGCCTCATCCTTTTTAGGTCTTATCTTTATATATCCTGAAAATGCAAGAACACATGCATGACAGATTCTTTTTTTTTGATTTACAACATATCTGCCATAAATACATCAGGAAATGAGTAGAAATAAAACAAATCCTCTCACCGCTGATGTTTTTTTAATGATACGAGGCATAATACTACGCTCACTGACTGGAAGGCCATTTCTGCTTCACATCTGTCTGTTATGGTTTCACCGTGCAGATGTTTTTTTGGGAATTCCAGCACATTCCGGCACCTATCCACACACACACACACACACACACACAGAGCAGCCCCCCTAGGGTTGGTATCACCTCACCGATGCCTCCTTCTCCTCCTGCCGCTGACGTCGCTCCAATAGCATCATGCCATGAAGGAAGCCCCCCGCGCTCTCCCCTCCAATTCGCATGCACTTTACAGAGCCACTGCGCTGCTCCTCACACGCCAGCATCCCCCTACCACCACCACCACCACCACCTTCAACCCCTCACACACACACACACACTCCTGCACAAGGAAACACCAAACACAAACCAGGGAATCTGACAAATGCAAGAAAAGTTACATAATCAAACAGCAAGTGTGAAATTCTAAGAATAAACCATTAAAAGGGAAGGTGTTGCCATCATTTTCTGTCACATCTGTCAAAAACCTCCCAATCAAGCAGGAGGAATGAATGAGCTGGAGAGATGTAGAGGTGATATAGAAGGGGGACCTGTGGGGACCTGATCCACAAGAGTCCACTACACACACACACACACACACTCCCGTACTCGCTGCATAGTAGGCTGCATGTGTGATGGAAACACACGCCTTTTTTTGCCATATGTGCGCACAGTCTCTGCCGCCGCCGACGCACCGGCGTCACACCGGGAGGGGGAGCGGAGAGCCCCGGAGAGGGACCGCTGTCAACAAACACAAACAACCCGGGCAAACAAACACTCTCCGCGGCCACGGCCGCCGCCGCCGCCCCGCTTACCTCCGGTGCTGGCCGGTTTTGTCTTTCTTCCCCTTCGGCCTCCTCTTTCTGGCCTGGATGGCCATCACTGCCGCCGGGGCGAGGTGGCGTTTATCCACGGGCATGACCGGAGACCGGAGACACCCCCCCGGAACCGGGAGAAAAAGGGTGGACGGAGAGAGAGAGAGAGAGAGAGAGAGAGAGAGAGAGAGAGGAACACACATCATAATCTGGAGCTGGTTGGCACCGCGGGTCATTTTAGCGTCATTTTAAGCCCCCGTTGGCGCAACTTCCGCTGCCTTTTTTCGCGTTAAAACACGGAGCAGGAGTGAAGTTGCAGGCTGCGGGATACGCACCTTTCCTGGAGCTCATGTTTCCTCCTCTTCCCCTCAGCAGGAGCAGGAGAAGCGGCTCGGCGGCAGCAGCCGGATTCTCTCTCTCTCTCTCTCTCTCTCTCTCTCTCTCTCTCTCTCTCTCTCTCTATCACACACACGTTCACACTATCCTCCACCTTTGGATGGCACGCACTCCCTCTGTCGTTTGAAGCAGAATACACACACACACGCAAGCAATCTGATTCAGAATTTTTCCTCTGGAAGCATTTAAATAGAAAATATACAAACAATATTCCAAACAGGGCCGTTTATAGCTTTTTTGGGGCCCTATGCAAATTACTCATGTGCCCCCCCCTCCCCATTTCAATCATTAATAAATACAAGAAATCTGACTTTATATAGTCAGTGGTAAATCTATTATTTTTATTTAGTATTTAATATTATAATCTTTTGAGCATATGCTACTTTTGACAGATTTATTTGTCCAATCAAACGTTTATTAGAAATATAAAAAATGTCACATGCAAGTAATCTGATTCTGTATTTTTTCCTCTTGAAAGCATTTAAATAGAAAATATACAAAACATTATTCCATTATTCCTTGTGTAAATACAAGAAATCTGAATAAAATTGTATTTGTATAGTCAATGGCAAATCTGTATTTTTTATTTTGTATTTAATACTATAATCTTTCAAGTATAGGCGTTTATCAGAAAGAAAACTATAAATACACATGTAACTTATCTGATTCTGTAATTTTTCCCCTTGAAGCATTTAAATAGAAAATATACAAACAATACTCCAAACAGGGCCATTTATAGCTATATAATGTATAGTAATATACCCCTTAAATAGGGATTAATTAGCATTTTGAGCATATTGAAAAAGGATATTTAGCTATAGCATAAAATGACTGAAATGAGAATTATTTTCCACCTGTGGGAATCAATATGTGGATGCAGGAGGGAGCAACAGTATGTCTGCAAATGTTAAAGCCACGCCCACTGCAATGTTTAAGACACGCCCACTTTTAAAGGCACACCCACTTCTAAAGACACTCCCACAAGACAATGACACTAGCCTACCAGTCATGCTACCAGAGATGCCAACCCAGACATTATATTTTGAGGGTAGACCTTAATATTACCAGTTAACATAATAAGAACATAATAATTATTTATTTAATACTTATTTTTTTCCATTTCTGAAGTTACGTCTACTTTCACAGCGTCGTCACAGTCGTACACGGAAAAGTCTGGGAGAATTATTATTCTGTCAAAGACTAAATGTGCAATTTGCTGTGTCAAATGTTGCTGACTGACCCAAAATATGCCACATCACCATTTCCTGTCTCTCTGCTTAGATGAAGTCACAGGATGGACACTTGTTTGCTATATGACTCATCAACTTTTGCTCAAATTCAAGACACTATCATCATGGTGAGAAGAATCATTTAGTTCAATCTGTATAATGCACAGAACACAACATATATACTGAGACAGTTTAACAACAAACTATATTGATAAAGCCTGTACGCACTATTTCAGTATGAGGCAACAGGTTTAAGGCAATAAAGAACAAATATTGATTGTTGTTTTTGCTGTGAATGTTATATCCTCCTCCTCAGATATGTTACACTTCACAGTTTGAGTTTTACAAAAAAGAAGAAGAAGGTTGGTTTCAAGCCCAGGATGCTGTGTCTAGACTATTTATAGATTTAGCTGTGTTTTTTCTATTGCTGTCTACATTGCACTTGCTGCATTTTCATATTCCAACCAGATTTGTTGTTGACATGATATTCTGATACTGAATTGCAGCTATTTTATTATTACATCATTACAGTTTTCCTATCTCATCTTTTATCTTCCATGGAGTAAAACAGCCCTGTTATTATTGGTTATAATTAGATTATATTTGATTAGATTTGCTTTATTGTCCTAGTGGAAATTTGGCTTTGGTTTTGGCTTGATACTAAACATAATGCAGCAAAGCAGCACACAACAACATACACAACATATAATTATGCAAATGAGCAGATAATTGCAGATGAGCAATTCCAACAAAATGAGTGTGTCTGTCAATTTTGGAGAGCGTTATAATGAGAAATTACTACTCCATACATTATAATATTCTATTATAATTGGATTTACTTGAAAAATGTTTGTATTTAGTTAAAATTCTATCTGTTAAGACCATAAACAGCTCCTTCAAAGCATTTTTTGCCTATTGTTCTCAGTGAAACATGCATATTTTTCCATAAAGTTCAAGTACGAACAGTATCCTCACAGTAAATATTGAATTACATATAACTGCCATTTTAATTATTCTAACTCTGCATTTATCTATTAAATTGGATTGAATGGGAACTATAAGTGGGACTATTCAGATTGGTAAAATAGGGTATCTGCTGAATGCATAGAAAGAGAAAAACATCAAATGCAAAATCTTTTTTTGATAGTAACACTCGGCTTTAAAGGATTGCACTTTGATATTAATAGATATCATTGTATTTGATTGTTTGCATGGTGTTTGAATTATTATATGCTTCTATTCTGCATGTGTATATTGTGTTTGTCTCAGAGGTGAAAATCCCATTTCATTGATGGGGGGAACAATAAACAGTAATTTTGCAGAGAATAATTACGTTGAAAGAAAAATACTATACTACCATATTAGCATAATTATAATAAACAATATTATTAAAAGTAATAATAGTAGTTTTAACAAGGTTCCTTATTTATTTACTATGAAAATCCCCCTCTCTCTACTTTTCTTCCCTCCTTTAAGTTGCTGTTTACGCTGCTTATGATAACTTATGTCGTTTAATCTCATTAACGATCATTAAGTCTGATTTTAACCATCCTTCTGTGCAAAAAATAGGCTGATTTAGGATAAATTTTGAAGAAGTCGTGTGATAAATAACTTACTGGCTTCTATTTGATTGTTTTCTTCCAAGTAGCTACTAGCTGTCAAAATTTGCCGTTAGTCGTTGGCCCCGCCCACTGGAAAGCAGACCAAACCACTTTGAGGAGGGGGGGGGGGGGGGGGGTCATAATTTTTCTGCAATTAAAAACGCATTGTTTTACATTTTATTTAACATTTCTATATGATATGATAGATTATTTACTTGTGTTTTCAACGATTTTTGGGGGGCAAAACTTTATCGAATGGTGGGGGAGGGGATCACGTGACACACACCCCCCCGGGATTTCCGCCTATGGTTTGTCTCTCTTCATTTTCCAGCTGGTTTTGATGGCTTATCCATTTTCCCTGTATACACGTATTTATTCTGTTACTCTTCCAAACGAAAAAAGCTCCTAAAACTACCAAAGAGCAGCAGGAGAGACATATAACAACAAATTAGTTGGTTCACACACCGTCTAATGGAATTTTATGGAAGAAAATAGCTTTTTCAGTGTAAATTTGCGTCATTTTCTTATGTTTACCACAGTAATTACTCAGCTTTAACTACAACCTGTGTTTAAGTTCCTCTCAATGAAAAGGCACCGCTGGGATTCGAACCCAGGATCTCCTGTTTACTAGACAGGCGCTTTAACCATCTAAGCCACGGCGCCGCTGGTGGCACTTAACTTTATTACTGGTCTGTATGAGAGTACAGTATGACCTGTGGTCTGTGTATGACCACGTGTCTGGATCAGTCGTGTTATAATTACATAAATGTGCTTAATTAACCGATAATTCTGGAAAATATGTTAGGATTGATTGTTACGAGTGAGAAGAGTTCATCAGACTAATAGGGTGAGTGCTGGAAAGTACATCACTAATTAATTTATTCAAGTAAAATGAAGTACAATTTTGAGGTACTTGACAATTTCCACGTGATGCTGCTTTATATTTCTACTCCACTGCATATCAAATGGAAATATTTGACTTTCCACTCCGCTTTATTTATACAGCTTTGTTTACTTTTCAGATGCAGATTTTGCATATTCAAAGTTAATATACTTTTATTTAATTATAACTCCTGTCTTAAAACATGCTCTATAGCTCATGTGGAAGGTGCCAAATAGTGGGGTGTACTACTGTTACCATTAATCTAAAACAGGCTTCACATTTATGAATTAAAACAACAAAATACTCTCATATATTTTTAGCTCCACAAAAATACAAGTACTTTAATAATGTGGCTAGTGGTAGTGGGAAGTTTAAATTGTCGTGGACCAGAGGTGTCCACGTGATTTTTCCCATTTGGAAGCTCTTTTTTCCGATAATATCGACACCACTTGAATGCAGCATTATATAGCCCTAAAGTTGCTATGGTAACACTGGAATGATAAAAGATCCAGAAGATTAACGGTGCTATTTACATACGTTTGAGAGTTTTTAGCTGCTGAAATTGCTCGTGTTTTTTATATATATATTTTTCATAATATAATGAAATTAAAATGTAATAACGTATACCTCCATGAATGACACAAACCGTTTTTAGTGGGCGGGCTTTAGTTCGGGGAAGGATCTGTTTCCGGTTTGGAACCAACCAACACACGCGCACACACGCACGTGTGAGGGGAAAACAAATGCGGTTCAATGTTGTCCGCACATTTCTGAATCTCTCCGGACGTAGGTAACAGATTAAAACAGCCTGACAATGCCTCATCATGTGTAAATAACGTTACAGTGAGTTTTTTAGTTTAGCTTCCCTGTTAGCCACCTCAACCTTTAGCTGATGTAAGCTAATTGATGACTCTGCGGATCTGCTAACGCTAGCGGCTTTGCTAACTTTTGCTGATGTTATTTCTCTCTCTCTCCAGTATCTGCGTTAAGCTCAGGTCCCTGAAGAAGTGTCTGCAAGTGTCTGGCACCCGGGAAACAATAAAAGTTTCCTAAACATACACAGGTCTGTTGCTACCTCAGCTCCTCAAGTGGTAAGTCAGTAGCATCGTTTTATAGGCCATAAATGTTAGATTAGTCCAGTTTCGGTTCTGCTGTCATCATTACTCTCAGCGTTCTGAATCCACTGTAGTGCAGTAACTTTTATTAGTTACCATAATGTAGCCTCCTGCTGCATAAACCTCCAAGTACAGCAGCAGAATGTGTGTGGTGATGGATTGTGGAACAATATTTAAATTCACTTGTGCATTTTTCCAAAACGTAATTTTATTAACTTAACAAAGTCCACTGGTGTCTTCCCCAATAAAATTATGGAAGAAGCAGAAGGATTTTATTTTGAAAAAAAAGGCTAAAATAATGTCTGAGTGTAAACTTGGCAAGGATACCATTAAATTGGAATACATTATATGCAGAAGAATAATTATTTAAAATTAATGCAAGCTGTCTGGGAGCTTTACCACATTCTATTACATCATATAAATTGTCACCTAGTTCTTGAATTATGTGTTTTTACTTGCATGAACACAGGAATTTCCATTAATTGATGCTGTAAAGCAACAAATCAGTGCAGAAAAATGCACCTTATGTTTCTGATGCTAAACATTTCAGGGCTAAAGACCCCAGACCCCTCACTAAATGTGTACCTTTCCAATGCTCAAACAAAACCCACAACTTTGACAAAGACTCTTAATGAGACCTAGACCATTGTGAGTGAGCAATTCGCTTCTGCACATACAAAATTATTGCAAAAGGTCAGAATTGACACAGCCAAAGACAAGGTAATCTCATTAATCTCTCATTTATTCACGCTAGCATATTTTACATTATGTGAATTAGGACTTTAAATGATAAGCATGTCATGTAAAATGATGAATTTTGTCTCCAAGCTCATTTCCATATGTATAATGTATAACGTGATGTATAAATATCAAAAATGCAGTAGTCTAGGTGCAGAATCCACACCATAAAGAGATCCAAGAGTTTTATTGTCACATACACAGCAGATAGCAACATTGAAGGCAGTTAAAGCTCTAGTTCCAATAAGAGTATATAATATATATCTTAAAAACGCTATAAATAAAATACTAACAAGGCAACATCTATACCATCTTTAATGAAATCACCCCAGGCCAAAACATTACACAAGCGTAGGAACTTTGATGAAAAATGTACTTTTTCAAGTTTCCCATAAGGTGATTTATTAACATTTACTGCATCTCATACCTAAATCAAAATAACTGCTTCCTTTTTAGCCACAGAAGACACATACATACAATTTTCTTCACCCTAGGAGTGAAGATGAAACTTGAAATAGTGTCCATTAAGTGTTTTCCTGTCTCTCAGCTTATTTGCGATGGCCGAAGCGGAGCCCAAGCCGTTGCCTGTCCAGATTGGAGAGAAGAGAGGTTGTCCAGAGGATGAGGAGGAAGACTCTCTGTCAAAGAGACCCAGAGTGGAGAGCGATCAGGGGAATGGGAGTGTTCCCCACAGAGGTGACAAGGAAGATCCAGAGGGTGAAGGGAGCAATGGGGAGGAGGAGGAGGATGAAGAGGAGGGGGAGACTTTTGCTGAAATGATGAAGCACGGCCTCACCGAGCTGGATGTGGGCATCCTTAAATATGTCAGTGAGCACAAAGGCTTCTCAGGAATCCTGAAGGAAAGGTTTGTTCTTCACAGTCACTTTATGTATTTAGTGTTGAATTTGGTCGATTCTGTATTGTTTAATGGATCGTTTTGTTGCGTTTTGTGCTAAAAAAATTTTTGCAGGTATTCAGATTTCGTGGTGAATGAAATCAACAAACAAGGCAAGATAGTACATTTAGATGACCTCTCTATTCCTGTAGAAGAGCAGGTGAGATAATGGGTTAAATTTAATTTATTCATTCCTCTAAATTACCAAATAGTAGCTGGGCTGTTGTCCATTAAACCAGTATAACTACAGTATAACTTAGATTTTTGAAAAGTTAGATAAAAATAGTGTTGTTAAACATCTCGCGGCTGCTTCCCCAGAGTTTTTCTCTTCATATTTTACCGCAGAAAGTTTGTATTTCATGTCGTAATTGACTTGTTAGTATGTTTGTTCTGTGTTAGGAAGTTCCAGAAGCTGTGGAGCAGCCACAGGAATCTGAGGTGCTGACTGAAGAGCAGAAAAAGCAACTCGAGGAGCTGCAGCTCTTCAAGAATAAAGAGCGAAACGTCACCATTGAGGTGGGTGTACTGGATATTTCCGTTAATTAAAACTATCTGAGAGTTACAGCTACTGTCCTCTCTTGATGTTGAAGGTGGTGGACGACACAAAAGAGAAGCGGACCCTGGTCCACAAAGCCATCAAAACCCAGTTTCCTGGTCTGGAGACAAAGACCGAGGAGAAGGAAGGTCGCAAGTTCATAGTGGCCTATCACGCTGCCGGGAAGAAAGCTCTAGCAGGTATTTGGAGAAGAGACCGAGCCACAGGCTAACCTTAAACTGTCTGGAGAGAATTCTGGACCGGTAAATGCTGAATTATTGATCATCATTATTCAATGATCAGTGAAAGTATTTACTGCATGTATTTTTTTGTGGTCACAGTTGGACTCCAAAGGAATATAATAGGATGCATGCACTTGTGCATGTGCATGACTAACACCTGCATGATTCTGCTTAGACCTTTACTCTTAATAACATTTAAACAAGCATTCATTGGATTATGGACTATTCAGTGGAATGCTTGGATCTTGAATACAACTTAATGTGTTCATTTAACAGTTTAAAACAACAGCAGCAAAGCAGGAAACCCTTGGTGCCTTGAAAATATCCTTCACCCGTGTTGCATAAACCATTTAAATACCACACTGCCCTCTCCTCCGGCCCATGCATGCAGATCTCACCCCTGGCAACTTGTCCCACAGTCTTTAAGCATCTCTTTCTTAGTAACACTATTCTATCCCCCTTTTTGCTCTTCTCTTGTGGATAGAGGTCAGAACAACTGCAGGTAAGAACCTGTTCTCCACACAAGCACAGAGGCAGTAATAAAGATGAATGTGGTAATAAAAGTGTGAATTTATTTCCATTTTGTGAATAAGAGACTGAACAAAATTGAAGTTTCTGGCTTAAAGTTGGGTTCTTGCTGAGGAATGTGTGGAAATAAAAAATCTTGGGAGGCCACTGAAGTGATATGTGTATCAATGATCATTACATCATATTTCCTCACTCCTGTATTTCAGAGCATCTTATTTTTTCTGTCTCCACAAAAGCTCCAAGGAAACACTTTTGGCCCAAAAACCGCGGCAGCTTCTGCCACTTTGTCCTGTACAAGGAGAACAAGGACACCATGGACGCCATCAATGTGCTTTCAAAGTTCCTCAGGTCTGAATTAAGTATTTTTCATTTGCTTTGTAAAACCTAGATATGGAGATCCCAGTGGAATTTGAAAGCCATAACTTACAATGCAGCTCATCTTTCTAGGCTCAGACCCAACGTGTTTTCCTACATGGGAACCAAGGACAAGCGAGCCATCACTGTGCAGGAGATCGCTGTGCTCAAGTGAGTGTGATGCTGTAACTAATCCCTTTTGCTATGAAAGAAACTTCATTAACTTGTCTGTCCACTCAGGATCACAGCGGAGAGGTTGGCCCACCTCAACAAGTGCCTCATGAACCTCAAGGTTGGCAACTTCTGCTACAAAAAACACCCGTTAAAGCTGGGGGAGCTGCAGGGAAACCACTTCACTGTGGTCATCAGGTCAGCCACATCTTATCACTGTTTTTATCATGCATTTCATTCTATTAATGTGTTCAGTTGTGGGTGCTGGGAGCAGTAACCAAGCAGTGACTGTGTCTGACAAGTTTTAACGCAGCTGAAATATTCATAAGACGAACAACACAAGTTTGGCTATGATAGATGATTTATTTTCTAATAATTCCAATAATTCGCACGACTTCACCGATTCTAAATCAATTCTTAACTTCCAAAAAAGGACAAGTTACAAGTACATTTCCTGGAAATCCTGTAAAATGATTGACCAATTTTCCAGTCATGGGGAAAAAATGAGGAAAAAAAGATCAAATGTCCTGGAAATTAAGTTTTCCTGGCAAATTATGGCAGTGAAATCTAGTTAATATGATCACTGACGTTTATTAATTAAAGCTATCAATCAGTTGATTTGACTTTATAATAAAATTGAATAAAAAATAGAATAGAGGTGTATGCTAATAAATAAATATTTCATTTTAAGGCACACATTAAAGGGGAATGTATTAGTGTGTGACATGATAATTTGTCTCTGTAGCAGCGGATCCCTGACAAGTTATACTCTAAATGGTCTGCTTACAAAAATGTGTACAAAGACATTAAATAATGGAGCTTCACAATACCTTATTATTACCTTCATATCTTAATTTATGAACAGCTAGCTTCACCTCCCCCTTAAATGATCCCATGGATTCTGTAAAGACTTGTAAATGCCACTTTTTCGGGTTATATTGGAAAAATACACTATCTCCTCTCTACAAATTGTACCGTAAACCTTGTTGTTCCGTGACCATATGCCACATTAATTATATTTGATGTTTGTTTATATGTCAGAAACATCTCTGGAACAGACGACCAGGTCCATCAGGCCCTGACGTCCCTCAAACAGACGGGGTTCATCAACTACTACGGCATGCAGCGCTTCGGCACCACAGCTGTTCCTACGCAACATGTCGGCAGGTAAACGAATTAAAGATTCTGGAATAAATCACTACTACTACACAACAATGGTAACTTTATGGTAACTTAAAATATGGCGAGTGTTGTTTCATGTTTTTTGTTTGTTTTTTTCCTTTGACAGAGCCATTTTGAAAAATGACTGGACAGAAGTGGTGGATTTAATACTGAAACCTCGTCCTGGAGGTAATAAACTTCTTTTTCTCGTTTCCTTCCTTCTGTCAGTGAAGTGTGTCTGTAGCAGGTCTAATGTGTGTGTCTGTGTTTGTGGGTTTCTGCAGCTGAGAAAGAATTCTTGGTCCGCTGCAGGGAGGAATGGGCAAAGACTCAGGACCCAGAGGCCGCCCTGAAAAAGCTTCCCAACAAGCGCTGTGTGGAGGGACAGCTGCTGCGAGGCCTGTCCCAGTACGGCATGAAGAATATCGTTACTGCTTTTGGACTGGTTGGTTTTTTCTATTAATAATGCTGCTGGGTTAAAATGGCGGACGGGAAAACGACTTTCAGAAGAAGTAGACCTGCAGCGATTAGTTGATGAATCGTTTTACAAGGAGCTCGTTCTCATGGCAGGTTGTTCTTCTTCCAGATCCCCCGCAACAACCGCCTCATGTACATCCACAGCTACCAGAGTGTGGTGTGGAACACCATGGTGAGCCGCAGGATCGAGGCCTTCGGGCTGAAGGCTGTGGAGGGAGACCTGGTGCTCAAAGGAAGTCAGTACTTCACTAACCGATCATTTAAACAATTCATTGATTAGTTGTTTGGTTGATAAAATCATGTAAAATGTCGATCACTGTTTCCCAAAGCTGACGTTCAGTCTACAAGCCTAAATAACCAGATCAAAGAAACCAGAAAATTATCTGATTTGAGAAGCTAGAACCAGAGAATTTGGACATTTTCTTCTTAAAAAATTACTCAAATCGATTATTGGTCATTAATGTAATTATTATTGTCATATAGATCGTTTAAACTGGTGAAATAAGAAAATGTTGTGTGGATTTGTGGAATAACTTTGCAGAATTTCTTTAGTCTGTTGGGAAACTTTAGAAAGAAAATGAATTAATAAAAGAGTGATGAAGGGGTTTCCTGTTACATTTTAAATATTAGGAAGACAATGTTTTCCCAAACGATATAAATCATTTTGCCATTTTTTTATCTATATTAATAGAAGAAAAGCCGAAACTATCCAAATAAAATCTGTATATGTATATTAAAGGTTTCCAATCAATTTGTCTCATTTAATCAGACAAATAATGGATCCTGATGTTTCAACCCTGAACATGGTTGGTCAAACTGTGGTTCTGATCAGAAACGCTAGTCTCGTTTCCATCCACCTTTTCATATTCATATTTTTAAAGAATGCGAATAAATACTTGGATGAAAACACCAGGAATTCCCTAAACCAAATAATCACAAAACAAATGGAAACGGGCACCAATTCTCATTTTCTTTTTTGCAAATTTCACAAAATCTGCTTGAAAATTTCAACACATCTGCACAGAAACCCGGTCATCGTTAGCTGACGTGTTGTCTGTTCTGTTCATGAAGCGACAGCCACCGTCCTGACGGCTGCGGAGGCTGAGAACTGCTCCATCCACGACATCGTGATGCCACTTCCAGGCTTCGACGTCATCTACCCCACTCACCATGGTAAGAAGTGGGTCTGTGTGACTTTTACTGAACAGGAAGGCTGTGAACAGTAACGTAAGGTAATAATAGGGAAATCTTGTTCTTGGCATTTAATAATGTGTCCCTGTTTGTGTGTGTCAGTGGGTGAAGGTTACAGAGAGATGCTGTCTGCAGACGGACTGGACATCGACAACATGAGGCACAAAGTGAAGGACTATTCTCTGGCTGGAGCGTACCGACGTATCATCATCAGACCCAGTGACGTCAGCTGGTTCGTCTTCATTAGTCAGCTCTTTCTGTTGAGACAGCAAATTAAACGCTAGTGTACTATTTCTTATTATAGGGATATACCAAGGCTTTAATTTTGTATTAAAGCCAGTTAAATACATTGATTTTAATAGGGAGTCTATGTGTTATTTGTGTGTTTTTTACGTAGGGAGGTGATTCAGTATGACGACCCCAGGATTTCCCTGGTGCACACAGATTTTGAGAAACTGGAGAACAAACCTCCCCCCGTCTTCAACAAAGGTGAGTTAGGACAAAGTGGAGTTGGAACATAATCCTGATTTATTCCTGTGAACTTCAAATTACTTTCAGTGTATTCAGTGTTGGTAGAGATTTTTTTCCCCCAGTGGCAGCAAAAGGGAGGAAAATTATTCTCTACATTTTTTTTCTGCCCATCCAGTGGAATAATCTCAGTGAATTCAAGTACAATACAGATTTTATCATCCCATTCAAAGGCGCTACATGAAATTCAGATGTATGGGTGGATTTCTAAATCACATATTAGAGCATTTAAAGGAGATTTTACTGCAAATCCAGACACAAATCTCTGCTTTGGATGAATTTATTCCTATGGGTCTTGGCTACATTCATACCAGAGACACAAATCATATCCCCCTTTATTTCAGAGATCTGCACATTTTTTGTTCCAAATATAAGACTGTACATTGTACACTGTACATTAAGGTCAAAGAATCCAATTAAACAGGTATGAAATCTAAAAATCCAATTGCTTTATTCATAACTTAATTTTAGCCGCAAATTATCCACATTTTTATTTAAAAAAAAACATTTTAAAGGCTGATTGAAATAACTGAATGTGCAACATTGGAATCATTTTAAGATATAAAATTCTTGAGTGATGAGACAGAAAATTCACAACTTTATTTACAGCTGTATTGGGACAAATGTTTTCAACAATATTTCATATGTATATTTATCTACACATGAAAAGTTATGGACTTTAGTGTATTGTTGGTGGCCATTTTGAAAAAAATATATATATTTCTCTGCAACAAAAGCTGATCTGATGAATTTTCCTATGGCCTTAAGTTACTTTTACTCCAAAGCAGATTTTATTGTCTCTTACCTCCTCCGGGGATTATACTAGTCACTTGCAAAAAGTGCCATAACACAGTATTTCTCTTTTTTTCCCTGACAGAGGGGAAGTATCGGGCTCTGAGGATGGAGTTCTCGTTGCCTCCTGCTACCTACGCTACGATGGCGATCAGAGAAGTCCTCAAACTGGACACGAGCATCAAGAAACAGACGCAGCTCAACACCAAATGGTACAACTGAGACCAAAAAAAATCATGTTCTGACTGGAGATGAACTGCTGCAGGCTGCGAAGCACCTGTCTACTGTCGCTACTTACTGCTGTGAGTGTCTTAAATGTGTGTGTGAATGTGTGGGAGAGAGAAAGCAGCTCTGTATGACTTCTGTATGAGCCTGCAGGCAGTTTCTTTCAAGTGCAAAGAGCAACAATTTATCATTATTTAGCTTATTTTTTTAAATAATGATTTTACTTTGTCTGGAACGTTTCCGTGCTGCACAGAGGAAGCTGATTCAGGCTGATTGAAGTAAATCTACCACAGTTCCTGCTGCACATCATGATCGGCACGTGCTGTTTGTGTATATAAATAGGACTTTTTGTTTTTTAACTTTCAAGCGAATGCGTGAATTGAAAACACTCTTGAAGAGAGAAATTAAAAAAAGCTGCGAGTACAATCTGCAGTCTCTTTATTGCTGTATTGCTGAGTTCTTTAATATATTGTTATAGCAGAAATGAAGCTACTATCTGTATGTTTCCAGTCACCTTCTGTAGGAAGGTGTCTGGGTTGATTCCAGACCTGGAATTTTATAATTTCAGGGGCTTTTATTTTGTAATTCCTTTGTAAGTCCTTTCTTGATTACAAACGCTATTACACCAGTGTTTCCCACAAAATGTTAAGATACTATGGTTGGACCAGTGACCCTCTAGTCTCTGATGATGCATTTTTAAGTCAAATACATTATCCTGGTTTCACAAGCAAAATTAAGATGTTATACAGCTCTGGAAAAAATAGACCACTACGTGCATCTCTGCATGTATTCCAGCCATTCCATCCATGCACATCTCATTCTGCTTAAAGAGCTGGAATAAAATCACCTAAACGCATAAAAGCTGGGATTAAAAATTAGTTATTCACTAAATATTGATTCCTGAACTCTTTCAGTATAAACATTAGTATTATATTGTTTTAAAATGAATTTGATCTCATTTCTTTGCATTGTTTAAGGTCTGAAAACCTATTTTGACCATTTGGCATTTTCTAGTAAAATCAGAAAAGCTGACAATTTTGCAGTGGTCTCTTATTTTTTTTTTCCAGAGCTGCATCTCTGGCTGCAGGATATGGACAAATTATGATGTTTGCATATGATTTCTCATTATAGCTTTTCATTAAGTCTCCTGGTTGGGTGGTGATAGAACAGAGTAGTTCATATAGACTCGTTCCAAATCCACTGACGGACATTTTTCTACAAAACCACAAAATTAACTGAGGCATCAAGGCCACTATGGTCTTCTGGCCGAATTATTTTTTTTTTTCAAGGGCACAAGGCCGAATTGAGAATTCCTCCCCTCATATACAGTTAGATGAACGCTGTCGCCCTCTTCTGGTTCCTTGAGGAAATCCCTCCGTCCGGCGGAGGATCAAAAATGTATTTTCGACTCTAATCAGTCTGCTGCTGGTCAAAAACAGGCGCTGACCATCTGGCACCGTGGCATATGCCAGTTGGCCGGATACAGCTGCCCTTCTCAGACTAAATGCGGTTTACTAATCATATAATTCACCCCGAGGCTGCATCTGCCCTTCTAGCTGTGGAACATTTCTCTTTTTTTATGTTTTAATGCAGTTTGGATCATCTAGGACCTGTTACACCAGTGTTTATACACACAACCACAACACAAAAGTCACAAAAAAGAGGTAATAGGAAGAAGGTTTTTATTTTTTTCCCTCATTTTCAACTTAATTCATGATCTTCACATTCAAGGGCAAAGTTTATCCAAATGTAAACTAAAGGGTGTGTGCCACAAGAGCTGAGAACCAGGTTGTTACTCTACTGCCCTCTAGTGTGGAAGAAGTCCACCTGTTCAGTTGTATATTATAATACTCTTGTAATTTATAGGCTCAAAAAACTCCTAAATTAAAGATATGAATGCGGGTGTCGACCCAGTTTGATTCGAATTTGTTGTCTGGGTTTTATTAAGGGAGGAACATCGTGGTGCTACAGTTTTAGAGGCTGCGGAGCAGAATGTAAAACAGTCAGTTTTATCTATCTGTGCTGAACAAAAGGGCCACAGAGGCTGGTGTAATTGTCATTGAGCCAAACTGGATAAGCTCTTCACTGACGATAAAGTGAAACTGAATGAAGGGAACAACTATGGAGACTTCACAGACAGCCAAGATCATTTAAATAAGGAATATGTTATGTTAGAATATACTATTCGGTAAAAGGAATTAGGCCTTTTAAACTGTTGGTTACAAAAAAAATCCGTTTTTAACATTTAGGATCAACAAGTGTAGCAGATTAATTGATTTTAATAAAAGAATCAACCAGTCATTAGGGTTCAGATAAGGTAGAAAGTGTCACGATAAGGGTTTTAAATAGCATGACACCAATATCCTTTTGTAATAAAAGTCAAATCAAGATAATTGTGATCACCAATAATTCAAATTTTCTTAAATGTGAATGTTTTAAATAGCAGTCGAACTGCTGCAGATACAGTTCTGGGGAAAATCAATTGGAGTACAGGCTTTTTTAATAAGGTAACCTATATAATTAAGAAAAGGTTGGATTCAATTATTAATTCCTGCTTCCATTGATTAATCAGGTTTCAGGCTACTGCTGGGCTAGTTCAGTCTTCTGTGTTACATAGATTTTTGACAATAAATTACACTTTGACTTTGAAAGCTTAAAATAAAACCCAGGAAAAAGCACAAATTGGGACCTTTAACTTATATAATTGTATAACTGGCAATAAAAAATCAAATCAAGATAATTGTGATGACCATTAACTGAACATGAATGTTTTAAACACTTTTATGTAAAAGTAAATTGGAGTACAAGTTGTTTTAATAAGTTAACCTATATACACTACCATTCAAAAGTTTGGGGTCTTTTTTCAGTGAAGTAATCAGAAATACCTCTATACATTGCTAATGTGTGTGTCAGAGGGTTAATGGATGAGATGAAATCATTATAATCATTATAATTATAATGGTAGTGATAATTCAAATTTTCATAAATGAGAATATCTTAAATAGCAGTCAAGCTGCTGCTGATACAGTTTTATGGAAAAATAAATGGGAGTACACTTTTATTTTTACCAATATAATTAAGAAAATATATTAATTATAAGCATTGGATTTAATTATTAATTCCAGCTGCTGTAAATTTCAGCTTTCAGGCTACTGCTTGGCATGATCGCTGTCACTAAGGGACATGCAGTTGTCGTAGAAGATCTGGAAAGTGCTGTCCACGTAGGTTCCTCTCTTCAGGAAGTCCTGCAGCTGCTGGACCGACATCTCCTGGACTTTATTATTCTCCCTGTCGTTGAGGCCGTTGGAGGCGAACGCCGGGAACTTGGACCGCTCCGAGTAGGGGGCGTTGTGGTCGAAGTCCACGCAGCAGTAGGCCGACCACAGGTAGGTGGGGATGCCCAGGCGGTCCGCGTTGTGGCGGCGGATCCTCTGCCCCGAGGTCGTGACCCCGGTGACCACGAAGGCCGTGCCTCGGCAGTAGTTGTTGAGCCGCCGGCGGACGGTGAACTCGTGCTTCTTCCAGGTGCCCACTTTGAACTCCCGGACCTGCGGGACCACGTTGGTCAGGGTGTAGGTGGCGGCCTTGTCGTCGGGGTCGGCCTGGTGCTCGTCCGGGTTCAGCTGGCCTCGCTCGAACAACACGCTGTCGGAGTAGTCGTCCAGCACCGCCTGGGTGTCCGAGAAAGACTCGTGGACATTCTCCGAGGGGAAAGGCTGCATCTCTCTGGACTGCGATAATGTGGCGAGCTGCGGGAAATTGAAGAAAATAGGAGAAAAACACATTTTTAACAACACGGTACACTACCGTTTGAAAGTTTGGGACCAGATATTTTAGTGTTTTCCATAAAAATACACTTTTATTTACCACCATGAGTTGAATAGAACATTTTATTAGGTTAACCTTCTGATGCAATGAGCAAACACATTGTACCGTTGCTGGAAATGGGCCTCTATACACCGATGTAGATATTGATGCAAAAAGTTATCTTCATTGAAAGAAAATGACCCCAAACTTTTGAATGGTACTATAATTCTAAGTGCTTTACATAAAACATTAAAAGCGTGAAGATACGACTTAAAACGGTTGATTAAAAGTGGAATTTAAAATAAACAAATATAAGAATAATCAGAAATTAAAATTAAAATGTAGATGTAACAGTTGATTGAAAGGAGAAAAACCCACAAATTTAACATTAGAACTAGAAAAGCGCTCTGAGAGTGGCGGCTGTTTTAAGGTCCATTTACCACAATGTTACCAAACAGCAAAAAATTCAAAGCAATCCAGAAACCAGGATTTTTTCCGGATTATTACCAAAATTGAGTCATTTGTTCATGGTACCATTCTTAACTTTTGCTGAAAGTTTGATGAAAATCTGACTAGAACTGTTAGAGTTATCTTGATAAAAGACAGACAAATGCCGGCTTAAAATGGCGGCGGAGAAAATAAGAACAATCACAAATTAAAACTCAAAATTAAATTAGATTAAAAATCCCAAATTTAAAATTTTTAAAATTTAAAAAAATCTAAAATTTTAAATAAAAAAATATGAACAATCAGAAATTAAAATTTAATATGAATAAATATAAATAAAAATATGAATAAAAAAAATTAAATTTAAACACAAAAACAAGCAAGATATACAGTTAATTAAAAGAGAAAAATCTAAAATTTAAATAAAAACAAATGAAAAATTAAGAAATTAAGAAATAACAGCAGCCATATGGAAAAAAAAATGTTCAAGAATTCCATTGTTCCATTGTTTTTTTTTCATTTTTAAAACCTTTTTAAGTTAAACTATCTGGTACCAAGTTTTTAGGGGTTACACCACATGACATTTTGACATAATCCTTCCCATAAGCACTAGAATTCCTGCTTCTGTTCTTAATGAAACTCTAATCTAGAATCAGTCCTACCTGTGGTTCATACATCCAAGGCACGTCGGCCTTCTTGGTTCCATCGGAGCGTTTGAAGGTGTAGGCAGAGTAAACGGGGATGTGGTTCACGCTGTCGTACAAGGTGACGAACCGGGGTTTTCCTGCGTAGAACTGGCAGATCTTCTTAAACGGCTGGTCCTCGAGGCCCCGGGGCACCGTGCCCAGGTACAGGAACTGTTTGCACTCGGGTGAGAAGGTTTCCTGCACCTCAGCTCCCGTCATTACGATGACGAGCAGAGAGACCAGAGCTTCGCCTATTCTGTTGAGGATCATGGTGAAATGTGCGGCGTGTCTCGGCACGGTGAGCGATCCCTTCTGAAACTCCTGTGGACTTTGCCTCCTTTGTGCCTCACACTCCAGCATAATATGCAAATTCTTATCTTTTAATTTCGTCTCTTTACGAGTACGGTAACCAAAACCATCGCCATTAACAGAGAGGCCACAGAAAAGTCATCACAGGCCAGAAAAGTTCTCAGTGTTTTGAGTTTCTCATAAAGGTGTTGAGGTTATTTAATGTTTAATATTCACAACATGCTCTTTATACCAGAATCTGAGAAACCACAGGGGTCCTTGACAGGGTCCCAGAGGATCCCCAGAATAAAGGGGAATTATTCATTTTCACTGTAATTCCTCCCATAACTGGGTCAGTGACAAATAAAAATAAAAAATCAAGCTGAGAAAATCAAAAACTTTTAAAATAGAGTTTTAAGAAGTATTCATCAAGTCTCTCAAAATGTATATTTTGTGTTCATGTTATTTAAAAATCCATTTGTATCAGCATTTTTTGCAAAAATCATGATTTTGTTTGATATTTTTGACAAGAAATGAGAAGAATAATGAATTTCAAATATATTTAATCCACCTAGAATGTAAAACTTGTTGATAGCATGTGTTAATTTTTTTAAAACATTAAATTATCTGGTACCAAGGTTTTAGGATTAAAAAACACAATGAAATTGTGTTGAAATTGTTGAAACTGACAGAATTAATTTCACCGTTAACATATTAATTTAATATTATTTTCTCTTTGCACATGAATTTATTTACTTTAAAATTGTAGGAATTGCAGAGATAAAATAAATGGGGGGTAATTACATTTAAAAATTAATGTATTAATAAATAAAAAAGGAAAATCAAGTTAATTGGGCATTTACGTGCAAAGGGAAAGTTTAAGTGATTCATTTTTGATCATTGCAGCTTCAGTTCTCCACATTTGTGGCATCTTTCTGTTATAAATAAAACTTTTAAAAGCAAAACTCTTACCAGATCAGGTCCCTGGTCCAGTTTTTGTGTTTTTTTAAGGGTCATTGACATGAAAACATTTGAAAACCTCAGTGCAGCCAAAGTTTATTACATATATTTTTAGTTTAAATTCTTGACAGGATGTGAAAGTTCCCAAAGGTCATGGGACATATACAAATGATTCACAATATGTCGAGAATAAAGTTCATTTTCTATGGGTAAACATAAGGATCAAATAAAAATCCATTTGATGAAATAGTCTAGACATATAAAATATGGAGCTTTGAATATTTCATTCATAATATAACACTTTACCCTGGGTTCCCCTGTTTAGTATAAATTACAGTAAATAACTAGAACACTAGAATGTAGTTGTAAGCAGATTTAGATTTATTACTATACAATTATAACTGTGGGAACCAAGAAGTAGAGGCTGGTGTATTCAAAGGAATTTATTCACAATATAAAACATTAATATTTCATATACAATATTTCAGGATAAGTTATGATTATTAACAAATACTGCACATTAATAACCCCTTAAAATCCCTACATCCGCTTCTAACTACATTAAAGTGTGTTATAAACCATTTATTACATGTTTAGTACATATACTGCTGCTTATTAATGCTAAATAGTTAAAGTAAGGTGTTCCTGAACCATCATACACCTGTGACACAAATAAATAGTGTGTGGGAAAATGTCATTTTATCAACTCTATTCATTTCTACAGGGGAAAACCCCACAAAGGTTAAACTATTTTAACAGGAAGTTTACTCATATATATCAAAAGAGAGACTATTTTCTGGCATATGTGACTCACTGAAACTATGTCATTCCCTATTAAATTAAGCAACGTTCTCTCGGATGTTGACGTCTTATACATATTTATTTAGTAAATGTGTGAAAGCCCCTTTTTAAACTCATGTCTGCCTCTGTTTTCTCCTGCTGTGATGCTCAGCCCTCAGTTTACTTCACAATGAAACAGTTGTATTTACTCTGCTTTTCTTTCCTTCTCAGTGTGTGTGTGTGTGTGTGTGTGTGTGTGTGTGTGAGGGAAAATAGAAAGACTGTGGAATGTTTTTTGAAAACATCTGTTCCCATAACAACAGGTTGATGGCAACATGACCTCTGACCCTGTGGAAACAAACACTTCCTGTTTACTATTGGACCATCTTCACTGTAACCTCAGGCTGACCTACAGTATCTCTCCATTTATATCTTATACCTAGCATTCTGGTTGAGAAACAATACTGAAAAGCCCAAAATGTCTCTTAAACAAGGTGATAAGTTGGGGATTTTTTGTTTAGACTTTATTTTTATCAATTTCAGTTTGGTGTAATCCGTTTTTAAAGTGGGTTGACTTGTTTTAGTCAGTTTTTATTGTCTGAAAATGCTTAGTTTTTGTGTAATATTGGGATTTTTGTCAGGGCCAAGATACCTTACATAATGAAATACTACTGCACCTCATTCATTTTTAAAGGGATGAAATCATAGAAATGTTATATCACACAGGTGGGAGACTATCTAAAAAACAACATTAACCAGATCAGCTCCAGGCCTCGTTTTCAGGTTTTCTGCTCAAAATGACATACCCGCCATAAATATGGAAAATATCCACAAACACATGGGGCTTGTACATCAAAAGAAAGCTACAACATCTGAGGTGACTACAGAAGAGTCAGAATCCATTTATATGTTACTGTGACAGAGCAAATATAGTTAGAACCTGCAAAAAAAAATCTAAAATTCAATCTCTGGCTAAGAAAAATCCTGTTTTTCAGTAAATATCATCTTGGAAAAATGAGTTATTAGCCCAAATAATCCAGGAATTACTAGTCCAATGTATGATTAGTATTTATGGTAAGATAGATGCATGTAACCTAAACCAGTTCAGTTTTAGAGGGTTTTTAGAACTGTTGTAACCAGGCGGACCCCTATTTTGTGCCATTTGGACATCTAGTGTGACCTTTGACCTTTCTCATGTACCAGATTGTGCTTGTTTTTGTTGTAACTGGGGCTTTTCTCATGCATTTTATGTATTGGATGTAATGATTTGATACCTTCAGCTGAACACTGTGATTCCAAAAGTGTCGACCAACAGTTTCCCTGTAAATGTTCAGCTGAGGTGTAAACTGTTCCTGGTGTTTGTGGATCCTGCTGTTTCCTGGTTTATTGCCTCAGAAACAGGTTCCTGCACAGCAGCAGTGTTTTTACAGTCTCATGTACCTCTGCTTTAAAAATTCTTGTAGCTCAGAGGTCTTGCAGTGATTCTGTTACTGCCAAATGTAAATTCCACCATCGTGGGATTTAGCTGAGTAATTCAATACACATTATTCAATTAAACTTCAATGCAAATATTCAGATTTTACAGCGTTTAATGAAATATATTCTCTTTCATAAAGGGATCGACTTTGGAGAGATCATCTCCTACTTCACCTGCTTAAAGTTTCTTGATTTTGAAAAAACTTTTCATTTTTTCATTAAAAAAACATACTTTTATCTCAAAACTGTCATCACTTTACTAGTTTATACTAGTAAAAAAATCCTTTTTAATGTAAAAAACTGTTAATAAATAATAGTAATATACTTAGTTGAGTATTTCCATGTGATTCTACTGTATATTCCAGGAGTTTAATGTTTTACATCAAATTAATATACTTTAATATTCTATTTAAACTGTCATTTTTCTTTTTTAAATATGCACTTTATGTGAAAGGTATTAAATATTATAATGCAGCACTTTTACTATTAATCTACCCAAATTATTTAAATTGGCTCCACATTGATAAACTAAAACATTAAAATGCTTTCACATGCATTTAGTGATTAACCACTTAAGCTCCAGGCCGATTGTTTCAGTTTTTCTGCTATAAATGATAATAAATACGGAATAATTTTACAACCACGAAGGTTATTGTACTTAAACCTGGAATCTAAATAAATCTACATGTGAGTTGACTACAGAAGAGTCAGAATCTATTTATGCTGCTGTTTATTTATTATATAAAACTACACCAGGAAAAAGCTAAATATCTGCATTTCAAAGGTCAATAATTAATGAGATAAGAGCTCAAATATCAATTATTTGCCTATAAAATCATATAAATGTCACTGAGGATCATTCCAGAACATGAAGAATATATTCTGTAAGATGTTTAAATGGAGCCAATTAAATAATCACACAAATTAAATATCTAAATAGTCTCTACTACTGATATTATATTAAACTATTTTCTTATTGTATTGATGATGTAGATATTTATGATATATATTGTAACAGTAACATTGTGTTTTATTACAGATATAATACTTAATTTAATGATGTAGCTGAGGTTTTATCATGCAATATATGAATAAAAGTTAATGGATCAAGAGATTTAGGATTTTAACAGGTTAAAACAAACAAGTAGTATAATATACTATAATATTATGACATAACAAGCACTTTTACTGTTGATAATACTGTTGATAATACTTTTGTACTATAACTAATATGTGTTATATATATATATATATATATATATATATATATATATATATATATATATATATATATATATATATATATATAAATATATATAAATATATCTTCTTTTTCTCCAGTAAATGATCTGAGTATTTTCTACATGATACATTCACTCTTCTATTCTAATATTGCATCTGACTCTGAATGTGAGGGCTGTTCACTGTTATTTGTCCTCTTTGTGTGTGTGTGGGTCGTTACATTTGACCACTGTATACACTGTGTGTGTGTGTGTGTGTGTGTGTTTGAGCATGTGAGACGCATAAAACAAAGAGTGTGATTGTCTGTTCACACTCGTGTCTGTGCACGAGAGAATATGAGCAGCCTAAAGGAATCGGGGGCTTCTTTTTGTGTGTGTTTGTTTGTGTGTGTGTGCGGGGGAGGAGGGACGGGGGGGTTATTGTGTCCCTTGGGAGGTGGAGTGTGTGTGTTAGTGTGTGTGTGTGTGTGTTGGGGGGGGTGTTTGCAGGTCTCGTAACTCTCTGCTGGGGTGGTCCGGTTTAAGAACAAGAGAAAGGAGTGTGTGTGATTGTATAAATGCACGTGTGTGTGTGTGTGTGTGTGTGTGTGTGTGTGTGTGTGTGTGTGTGTGTGTGTGTGTGTGTGTGTGTGTGTGTGTCAGGAAGAAGACACACCTCCCCTCAGCCGACAAATTACTGTACAGATGCATTGAGCTGAGAGACTAAGTCAGAGAAAGTGAGATGTGAGATGGAAGCAGACGTATAAAAGGACAAAGATTCACTTTTGAGCCACGATGATTTCCTGGGAAGGATTTTGTTCAATTTGATGGATTTAAATCAAGGTAAGTGTCTGTTGTGCTAAATAATTATTATTCTGAGGACTAGAGGCCTCATTTATTATAGCCAGGACGTAGATGTTCAAATGATGAGCAAATTAAAAGTTTCATTTCAGCACCAGAAACAAGCAAGATCTCATATTTAATTCACTACTAATAAATATAATGTGATCAAAAACCTAGAATACAGTTTTAAAATCAGTCAAATGATCAAAAATCACACAAAATGTAAGATTTCAAATGGTGTAACAAGTTGGTAGCATGTGTTTTTATTTGTTTTAAACTATTAAACTGTCTGGAACCAAGTTTATAGAGTTCTATTTTGCATTCATTTGTTATTTCAACTAAAATAATGTTTCCTCAGAGAGTATAAAAAGAGAATTATTAGTCCATATTTTGGGGGACATGAAATTTAAAGTGTTCTTTTTCATTTTAATAATAAATGGGAACTAGCCTATATTAAGCATAAGCTAAATTAAATAAGTTTACAAGTATATAAGAGTTCAAAGGTCAATTATTTGTCCATAAAATCCTAGAAATCCCACTGAGGATCATTCCAGAACATGAAGAATATATTCTGTAAGGACATTATAAAGGAGCCAATTAAATAATCACACAAACAGCTCAAATCTAAATGTAAAACTCTTTTAAAATGAAGATTGGTTCTTAAAACCACAAATATATCTTGTTAGGAATATCACAATTTCAAATAAACCCCAGGAAAATGTACAATATGGAACCTTTAAGTGTAAAAATCTGCTTTTTTGTAAGATAAGTGGAACCAACCTTTCACAATATGTTTTGCATGAAATAAAATAGATTTAATTTAGCTTTTATTTAACTATTTCCCCCATGTCAGGTTTCACATCTTAACAGGATAAAAGTATTTGTTCTCGTTGCAAAAGTTAAATATTAACTCAGGATTTTACTGTTTTTCTAGATCATCACCAGACAGAAAGGTGGATACACACAATCCATAATCACTTCCTCAGGTTCACATTGAGAAATTACTGAATCATCTGCTGATTTTAATGGAAAATCCCTGCGTGTAGAATCCATGGAGATGGACGCGGACCTCCTCACCTCCCCCTCCCCCACCCCCGACTCCCCCTGCGACTACAGCGACTGGACTCCCTCCTTCACCATCATCCCCTCCATCTACCTGATGGCCTTCCTGGTCGGTTGCCTCGGCAACGGCCTGGTCCTCTGGGCCTACCTGGACCGAGCCGAGGGCAGGAAGTGGAAACGGGGATTTTCATCGGAGCAGCGCAGATCCTCCACCTCCGCCTCCTCCTCCGCCTCCTCCTCCTACCCTCCCTCCGCCCCGCGACCCTCCCGCTCCCTCACGGACTCCCTCATCGCCAGCCTGGCCCTGGCCGACCTCTGCTTCCTGGTGACCCTGCCGCTGTGGGCCGTCTACACGGCGATGGGCTACCACTGGCCGTTCGGCACGCCGCTCTGCCAGCTCAGCAGCTTCCTCACGGCGCTCAACATGTACGCCAGCGTGTTCAGCCTGAGCGTTCTCAGCGTGGAGCGATACTGGGTCCTGACCGGCCGCCGCCACTCCACCCACCACCGCAACAGGCCTCGGAGATGCCCCGGCAGGGCCTTGTGGGTCCTCGGAGGGATGTGGGCTCTCGCCGGGTTCCTGGCGCTCCCTGGTCTGCTGCTGCGCTCCGTCCAGGAGGTGGAGACGGACGACGGGTCCGTGTTCCTCTCCTGCCAGATGGATTACTCCATGCTGGTCGGGGAGGAGCTGGAGGAGCAGGAGCTGGAGATGCGATGGGCGGCCGCCTTGAGCTTGAAGTCCACCTTAATCGGGTTCCTGCTCCCCCTGGTGGTCCTGCTGGTCTGCTACTGCTCCCTGGCCCGGCTCCTCAGCAGGCATTTCGGAAGAGGTCCGCGTCCGGACCGGGGTCGCCAGCGCAGGCTCCTCAGGGTCATCGTGACTCTGGTGATGGCGTTCTTCCTGTGCTGGCTGCCCCTGCACGTTAATAAGACCCTGTCCCTGCTGCTGGAGTTCGGAATCCTCCCGTATTCCTGCTCCTTGGACCGGATCTCCCTCGCCGCCCAGCCCTACGTCACCTGCCTGGCGTACCTCAACTCCTGCCTCAACCCGCTCCTCTACGCCGCCTGCGACCCGGCGTTCAGGAAGAGATGCAGAGGAGCTTTTCTGCTCCTGCTGCGAAAGGCAAGAGGAGCGAGGAAGGAGGTGGAGAAGGGTGGAGGAGAGGAGGAGAAGGAGGAGAGGACAAGAACGCAGGAGGAGACAGGCAGGACTGAGGAGGAGGTGGTGGGAGGAGCAGGTCTCTAGAACGATGGTTCTCAAACCTTTTTCACATCAAGGACTCTTAAAATCATAAATACCTGGACCAGGGACCCCGTCTGATAAGATTTTGGCTTTTTAGATGTTTTATTTATGGGTCAGTGACAAATAATGTTTGGCAAGATGAGAAAGTCCAAAAACCTTTTTAAAATGTACATATTATGTGTTTATGTTGGTTTCATGTTATTTGAAAGTCCATTTGTACTGTTTTTTACAAAAAAAAACACAGAATGTGCAATTTTTGACCCAAAATTTCAAATGCTGTGACTGAAAAATGAGAAAGTTTACATATTTGATCCACTTAGAATATACAACTAGTTGGTAGCATGTGTTTTAATTGTTTTTAAACATTTTTAAGAGAATTAAAGTATCTGGTACGAAGTTTTTAGGGATTTTTTTACATTATTCCATATTTTATTCATTTTGTATTATTTTTCCTTTGCACATAAATGGTCAATTTATTTTATTTTCCTTTTTATTTATTAATTTAAAAATACATTAATTTCAAATGTAATATTTCCCCAAATATACCTCAATATATAAAATGGAAAATAAAATTAATTTGAAATTAAATAAATTCATGTGCAAAGGGAAAATAATAGTAAATTAATATGTTAATGGTAAATTAAATAAGGTAATTTATTTACTTTTAATTCTGGCAGTTTCAGTACATATAAATGACCCTATATTCTGTCATTGTGTATTTATAGTAGGAATTACAGTGAATAAAATTTTATTCTGGGGACCCCCTGGCACCCCATCAAGGACCCCTGCGGGTCCCGGGACCCCACTTTGAGAACCACTGCTTCTAAAGGACTGCCAAGATATGAACTGTCAATATTTTCAAAATAAACATCTTGATCCAAATGAACAGACTTGAATTCCGAGATGTTTATTTTCCTGGTTCAAATCCAAACGAATCCCACGGAAAAGATGCCACCACATCGTCAGAAATTCAGTCTTCTGGCCTCTGGCAGACGGAATGTTCTCATCACATGATCTGATGTGTTATATCATTAATAGATCTGGGCTGTTGACTTGTGTTTTTATTGCTGTTTTATTTTTTAATTTAAAAAAAGAATCCTGTGAAATCACAC
Organism: Lepturacanthus savala; assembly: GCA_030544235.1. NCBI lineage: Eukaryota > Metazoa > Chordata > Actinopteri > Scombriformes > Trichiuridae > Lepturacanthus > Lepturacanthus savala. The sequence goes on from CM060465.1 coordinate 33,290,583, forward strand.
TTGTTTGTTTAGTTTTAATAAATTGAATCAAGATAAATAAAATCCAATTACCCTTAATTACATTCAGCAAACCCAATTTTTACATTTATTTGTTATTTCAACTGTAAAAGTACAGTTAAATAATAATAATTATTATTATTTTAATAATGAATGGGACATAGTCTAATTCTAACATGAATGCTTTTTTTCTTATCAACCCTCAACCTGATGAATTTATAAAAATAGATTAAGTAGTTCAGATCACAATCAAATATCAATATTTTTATCAAATACCTTAAATATCAAAATTGATGGTTTCACAAAATATTTACACAATGTGGTTATTAAATAATATTAATCAGTAATGGCAATTACAGCTTATAACAATAAGAATTGGAAACTAAAAACATACAATTTATAAAAATAAACCAAAATAAAAACCGAAAACAAAGTACAGAAAAATAGAAAGACAATATAAGAAAATATATACGTTTACAGCATTAAGTAATGATTTATTTTTAGGATATACAGCATAAATTATAGATTAAAATTTCAATCATAATCATTTTAGAATGTTCACATTTAGGGCTGATTTCAGTGAATATATAGTAGATAAAATAATTATAGAATAGTAAAATAATATACATTCATTCATACATTTATGTTTCTGGCTATTGTTTCATGACAGACTTGGAAACAGTGAAATAATGAATTTAAGCTCCTCCAGCAGATGTTTTGCAGCTGGATTTCCTGACCAGCAGGAGGCGCTGCAGCTGCGGCTCCGCACCGGGAGCTGCTCCCGCGGACTTCAGTCAAAGTTTGCGTGAAAGCTGCGGGATTTTCAGCCTCCGTTCACCACCGCAGCATCGGTGTCTGGCAGCTGTTTTCACCGCTCGGTGAAATATAACGTTAATAGCGTTAAATAACGTCAGTGGAGATGGCGACAGCGTTGATTTACGATGAGGAGATGACCAAGTACAAACTGCTCTGGGTTGAGTGAGTAACGCCACTTTAATTAACTTATACGAAGGCTGCAGCTAATTAATCTGAATATAACGCTGCGCATATAACTGCTAACATTAATTAAGCTAATTAATGCTCCACGTGAAGTTTGATTTCTGCGTAAATGACCTCATTTAGTTCCGTGGACACAGCAGCTGTAGTTGTTGTAACGGTAGGAACGTTAGATTCAAGATATTTGTTGCTAGTCGGGTCAGTTAGGGAGGAGCACCCGCTGTGTTTCTGTTTATAAGCAGGAGTCAGATTCGTTACTATAGTTAATATAGAAATACTGTCGTAAAAAAACAATGAATACAAATACTAAATTAAAAATATTATTTAAATAACGCCCCCACACCTATATTGCACATCTTTAAAAATATATGTTATTTTGTAAGTCGTTATTTTATCTCTCCCTGTGTGTATATATACATATATATATTTACATTATTTTTTATTTTTTCATATTATTGTTTGTCAAACATCAACGACACCAAAGCAGATTCCTTATAAGTGAAAATTAACTTGGCAATAAATGTGCTTCTGATTCTATAAATCGTAAAGTATTGTATTATACATCCTATATCATATTATACTACATGTGAGCACATTTTAATGTTTTATTCATCAATTATAGAGCCAAGTTTAATTTGTGTAGTATAATAATAATACAATGGAGCCTCAAAAAATAATCATATAAGTTAAAACTACAGCTCCTGTCCTCTGTTTTAAATGTTGTTAAAACCTCCAAAGTAAAATACTAAAAGTACCTCATTGCAAAAACTAAGATCTTAACAGGTGTAAAGACCTCTTTTTTGGTACTATTAGTCCAATATTGAGTAGAATTATCTTATTCCACTGGCAAATAAGTTTTATTTTTTTTGCTGATTTGGGTCAATTTGGTCTTGTTAAAGAAATCAAGACTAACATTTTCTTAAAAGATTAAAGTGACTAAAATAAAGAAAAAAAAACTTGAAATAAGATAAATTATCTGCCAGTGGAACAAGATAATTCAACTCACTTTTGGGCTAATTATACCAAAAAAAGATATTTTCACCTTCAGTTTTTGCAGCGTCTTTACTGAATGTAACACAAACTCAACTCAAACCAATCAAGTGTTTTTCCTCCTCCAGTCCAGCCTGTAAGATCGAGGTTCCCGAACGTCTCACGGTGAGTTATGACGCTCTGGTCAGCAGCGGCCTGGCTGATCGCTGCGTGTCCGTCCCCGTCCGAGAGGCCACGGACGCAGAAATCCTGCTGGTTCACAGGTCAGTCCTGACTATGAGGGTGAAATAAATATCTAAATATAATTATAACGTATAACACATGTACTTTGCTGCTTCCTGACAGTGAGGAGTACCTGGAGGAAGTGAAGAAGACTCCTTACATGACTCTGGAGGACCTGCAGGAATTCACCCAGCAGTACGGGGACGTCTACTTCCACCCAGTCAGTCACCTCATATTCTCTCTGCTTCATCTAAGCCAGTGGTTCTAACACTTTTCACATCAAGGACCCTTAAACTCATGAAAACTAGACCATGGACCACATCTCATAAGATTTGTCAAGAATAAATCAAATTATAGTAACTATTAATCAATTAATCAAGAATAAATAAATAAATAATGACTCAGTACATAATTAAATATACTAGTAAATGTCCATATCTACACTACTTACAATAAGTTATTAGGGATATTGTTTTTTACATTAGTGCTTTTCCCATTTGGTCTTTAATCAAATAAGTAAAAGTTCCCTTATTGTGAGTAGTGTAATTTTCTATTTAATTATTAATTATTTTCACATTTATTTAATTTCCCATTTGATTTATTCATTTTTATTTTTTCATCTCAATATATAAAATGAAAAATAACTAAATAATATAAATTAAATGAAATTAATTAAATCAATTGATGTGCAAAGGGAATTTAATACACAAATAATGTGAAATAAATACTATTAAATTGAATAAATGTATTTATTTATTTTACATTATGACAGTCCTTTATTTTAAATGGTCCTACATTCTGTCTGGGGGTCCCTGGACCTTTAAGAAGCACCGATTTAAGCACCTTGCATGTTCATCTGGCTCATCACCTCCTTATTTTCCGTCCTAGAACATCTACCACTGTGCTAAACTGGCTGCAGGTGCAGCTCTGCAGCTGGTGGACGGTGTGATGACGGGACAGGTGAGGAACGGCTTGGCTCTGGTCAGGTGAGGCTGGAAAACACTAATTCAGAGGCTACATGTGTAATTTGAATTGTGTTTCTCTGCTTTGGTGCTGAATTAGTCTGTTTAAATGTATAAAGTAGACATGCAGTTGGTTTAGTGGAAGTTATAATTATAATAATAGCAATACATTTTATGCATGAAGCACTTTTTAATTATTGTTATTGGCATTAATATTATTAAAAATCATGAGAGTTATGAATTAAAATGACTTTTTTTAATTTGCATATTGATATGAGTGATAGAGGGGTTGGATTAAATAATACTCCTTTTTGAATATGTAAATTGATGATAAATAAATCTTTGTTGTGTTTTATTTTGGTTTTACATGTTCAAAAAATAGACCGAACTAAAAAAAACACTAAAAAATACTCAGATACTTTATAAAAAATGCAATACAACATTAGGAGCTATTATAAAACGTGGATTTTGTTAAGACTTTAGAACTGGGACAGAGAATTCCATTGTTAAGAAACATAATATTAGTATTTTAAATAAGGGGGACGGTTATTTATGACATTCATTTCATCATAATCATCATAAATCAGGAGTCTTTAATGGTTTTTGATATATCTAATGTCTCTTATCCACCAGGGACTTCTAGTATTGTATAAAACTGTGTTGGATCTACAGTAATGTGTAGTCAGGCCTATAGTCATCAAGTATAAAGACCCTTCAGACCCTGTTGAAGACCACTAGAATAAAGCAGACTACACTAAATTAAATGAAACCAATACAACAAGTCATGTTCTCAGTTCTCTTTCCTGAATGTTATATTCTAATAAATCAAAAACTTAGTTTGTTGTGTTGCTCTTCAGACTAATTAACAACTTCTAAGAGACTTTTTCTCTGCACTGTTTAGACTAAATGTTTTATAACCTGCTGTAAAAACGATAATTCTGACTTATAAGCCACCTGTTTTGTTGTTAACAGGCCTCCAGGACATCACAGCATGCGTAGTGCTGCCAGTGGATTCTGTGTGTTCAACAATGTGGCCATAGCAGCTAAATACGCCCAACAGAAATATGGACTTCAGAGGTGACAACACTGTTAAAATGTCATTTCATTCTTTAAGAGAAATCATTAAACTGTATATTTGCATCCTCAGGGTGTTGATAGTTGACTGGGACGTTCATCATGGTCAAGGAGTGCAGTTCACCTTCGAAGAAGATCCAAGGTGAGTTTTTGTCAGTAGGATCGCTCTGAAATGGTTTAATTTGTTAAATTCTGCGCCTACATTTCCCAGCGTGCTCTACTTCTCCTGGCATCGTTACGAGCATCAGAAATTCTGGCCTCAACTTAGAGAATCAGACTATGACTGTGTCGGCAAAGAAAAAGGAGCTGGATTCAATATAAATGTACCATGGAACAAGGTCAGTAAAATAAAAAAGACACTTGAAGTTTTATAAATGTCTGCATTTATTGGTTTATACTGTTATTTTTTTGTTGGGTCTTTTTTATAGAATATATATATTAGATTTATAGTTTATACTCTTAATACTACACTTTCATTGTGTATCCTTTGAAATTATGATGAAGGATTTACAAATGTGCAGTTTCTCCTTTTTAAAAATAATAATTATCACAATTATCAAGATAGTTTTTGATCAATTATAATTTAAGAAAGGCAAGTTTATTTTATAGCACATTTCAACAACAAGGTCATTCCGGGTGCTTTACATAAAACATTAAAAGCATTAAGACACGAGTTGACTGAAAGGAAATTTTAAATAAATAAAACAAGAAAAAAAAATATAATTAAGACCAAATTTATACAATTTAAAAACAGTTAATTAAAAATGAATATTAAAACAAGAACAAAGTTACAGTGCAGTGAAAAATAATAAAAGAAATTAAATAAAATTAAAATAAAATTTTTATTTTTAATTAAAATAAAAAAAATTAAGAAAAAAATCTTCAAATAAAAAAAAAAAAATAAGAAAAAAATCTTCAAATAAAAATATTAAGATAAAATCTTCAGCCCTGACTTAAAAACAGTGAGAACTGAATTAAGGCTAAGTATTTACATGAAGCATTAACCTTTGTTGATTAATCAATAAATCGTTTAATTTACAAACTCATCAAACAATGATAAATGATAAATGATAAGTTATCAGAGCCTTTGTGTGGTCACCAGCTCAAATATACAACTGATATGAAATGAAGCTGAACATCACCTTGTATATTCTTGTGTTTTCAAAAATGTATTGTTAATTATATCCCTGTTACTATAGCAACGACCTCAAATGAGCTTTGATGTTTTTGTGTAGTATTGTCTTGATTAATTAGGTGTAATTCTGTTCAGGTGGGGATGCAGAACAGTGACTATGTGTCAGTCTTCTGTCACCTCCTGCTGCCGGTCGCATATGAGGTGAGACTGAACATTTATATTAACAGTGATATGAAGGATTATTGACCTGAACATTTATATTAACAGTGATATGAAGGATTATTGACCTGAACATTTATATTAACAGTGACATGAAGGATTATTGACCTGAACATTTATAAACAGTGACATGAAGGATTATTGACCTGAACATTTCTATTAACAGTGATATGAAGGATTATTGACCTGAACATTCATATTAACAGTGATATGAAGGATTATTGACCTGAACATTTCTATTAACAGTGATATGAAGGATTATTGACCTGAACATTCATATTAACAGTGATATGAAGGATTATTGACCTGAACATTTCTATTAACAGTGATATGAAGGATTATTGACCTGAACATTTCTATTAACAGTGATATGAAGGATTATTGACCTGAACATTTCTATTAACAGTGATATGAAGGATTATTGACCTGAACATTTATATTAACAGTGATATGAAGGATTATTGACCTGAACATTTAATTCTGGTTGTTACAGTTTTGTCCAGACCTGGTGTTGGTGTGTGCAGGGTTCGACTCGGCCATCGGTGACCCAGAGGTACAGAAAATAAACCGTTACCATAATAAAACTTCAATTTCCTCTATAAGCAGTTTGTATTATTTGCATACCTGCAAACGTGTCACCTTTTGGCTACAGTCACTTTTTGTGTAGTTGAAGGGAATCAGGTTTTGTGGGTTGTCACCTTTTTCACTATTCCAGAGTTTGCAGGTTTATTATTTATTTATCTCATTGTCTCATTGTGTGATTTTCTGTATTTTCAGGGTGAGATGTGTGCGACTCCAGATGTTTTTGCTCACCTCACTCACCTCCTGATGAACCTCGCTGGAGGAAAACTGTGTGCTGTGCTGGAGGTCAGTTTGTTGCATCCCTATAGATTAGATTAGATAGGACTTTATTGATCCCTTTGGAAGGTTCCCTTCAGGGAAATGGAAGTTCCAACACTGTTATAAAACTATAGACACACAAACAGAAGAGAAATATGTAAATACCCTAAATAAATAGATAAAAATAAAAGTAAATACCTATACACACCTTGTTGTTGCTACATGGTTATTGTAAAGGTCACATGAGGAAGCTGAGTAGATAATTGCGCATGGGATTATTGGAAAAATAGAAATAATCATTCTATACGTTATGAATTTTTATAAATATCTAAACATAAATACATAAAGATTATAGTACAAGTACAATAGATATAAGGTGCAATTCAAGATATTAAATAGAAAGGCTATAATATATAATATATATAGAAAAGCTATATATAGTAGGAATATTTACATACATACATGCATATATCCTTGTGCATATGTGACATATACTATTGTAGATTGTTGTAGTTGTATGATTATTTAGTAGTTCACAGGTTTTATGTTAATTGTATTGTAATTTGGTTGAGATATTCAAAACATCATTATTAATATTAAATGTTAAACTCTAAGAAGCTGCAGCGTTTTACTCCAAGACGCGTTCACAGACCCTCAGGAAATCCCAGCACTATCACCTAACAGAATGGAATCTGGGCCTAGAAACACATGTTTTTATATAAGAATCGTACCTGGATTATATTTCTGATATTTTTGGGGATGACCAGAATCCCTGAAACTGATCTATCAATACCTACATTACATATATTTAATAGTCTCAGCAGTATTTAGAGTCCTGCTGGAGTTAATACCGTGTGAATGTGTTTTCCAGGGCGGCTACAACCTGACCTGCCTGGGTCAGTCCGTGTGTCAAACAGTTCACACTTTGCTCGGAGATCCTGCACCTCGGCCTGAAAACATCGGTGGACCCTGTAAGAGGTTTGTCTAAATCTGAATCCAAATGTTTGTGAGCTTAAAGCGTGTTTTATTTTTTAACTGTAATGATTTTTTCCTCCGTCAGTGCACTCGAGTCTCTTCACTGTGTGCGATCAGCTCATAAGAAATACTGGTCCTGCCTTAAATCTGCAGGTGCGTCATCAGTTAGAGAAGTGGAGCGATACTCTACGATTATTTTTATTGTTTTATCATCCTGCCATTGGCTCATAAACGGTTTTATTTCTCCTTTCTCTAGCTGATCTACCAGACTTTGATCTCAGCACGAAACGCATGAAGCTGGCAGAAGAAGAGGAAAACCCAGAGAAGGGAGAAGAGGCGACGGCCGCGAAGGACGAGACGTGGCCGGAGCCTCGGAAACGCGTCGCTGCTCCTGTTCGAGCCGCCGTGGTCGTCCCTGACGACGTGGCGTTCCCCGAAGGATGTGAACGCTTCAGCTCATCAGAGAATCTCAGCAAACTCAGGTGTGGAGCTGTTGGTGGTGAGATTAGATTAGATTAGGTATAAATTTTATTGATCCTTTGGGAGGTCACGTACAGAACTGTTATAAAACTATAGACACACAAACAAAGAACAATATATAAAAAAACAGCCTGAATTCTAACACCAACATAGAGGAAATAAAGTAAATAATACAAAAAAAATTAAAATAAATGCTTGTACACCTTATTGCTACATGGTATGAGTAGGTGAGTAGATTAATGCACATGAAATCATTGGAAAAATCTAAATAAATAAATTAAACACCTATTATATATACTTTATTATGAATTATATACATAGATATATTGAGAGTTTAATAAGAGTATAATAAATATAAGTTATAAGTATAATATTAAATATATATATGTATTAAATATGCAAAGATATATAGATATAAAGATATACATACACACACGTTCATACTCATACACATACAATACAATAATATAATAATATTGAAAATATGCAATATTCTATATCACGATAATTATTTATAGTATTAGAAAGTATGATATAGTATTAGAAAAAAATACTATATCATATATATATATATTTATTATGTAAATATATATATTTATATAATAAAAAAATATATATTTTTTTCTAATATATATATTTAGAAATATATATATATTTCTAATACTATATCATAGAGAAAATAAAGTAAATAATACAAAAAATAAAAATAAATGCTTGTACACCTTATTGCTACATAAAAAAATCTAAATCAATAAAATAAACACCTATTATATATACTTTATTATGAATTATATACATAGATATATTGAGAGTTTAATAAGAGTATAATAAATATAAGTTATAAGTATAATATTAAATATATATGTATAAAATATGCAAAGATATACATACACACATGTTCATACTCATACACGTACAATACAATAATATAATAATAATATTGAAAATATGCAATATTCTATATCACGATAATTATTTATAGTATTAGAAAAAATATATATATATTTCTAATACTATATCATACTCTCTTATTATATTATATTATATCTTATTATACTCTTATTATATGTTTATCTACTATTTAGTAGTTTCATGTTTCCTGTTCATCATGTTAACATCACTGTGACGGTTTATTACCATTAACATCCATTCATTTAATGCAATAAACTTCACTGAATCCAAAAGAACCAAACTACATGAACACATCTTTTATTTTCCTCCCATGAAGGGAGGAATTCCCCAAAGCTGCAGGAGACGGCGACGCTCTCTCAGCTCTGTCCAGCGTCATCGGGCTTGTGGAGAAAATGGAGAAGAACGAGGTGCAGTCAGAGTTCTTTGAGTTTTTGTTTCATCGCTGTGATGTGACCTCAGTTTTCTTCGCTCCGCTGCCTGTGAGCTTCCTGCTGATATATCATTACGTTTAATTACGGCCTCTCAGATCTGCAGCGGCTTGGCGCTGGTCGGTGACGTCTCCATGGCGACGGCGTGTGTTGTCCAGCATGCTGTGTCCGCTCTCAACAACCGGTATAACATTTTGTAGATCTAATCTTAATTTACAAGTTACTAGAATATAAAGGGATGATTTTATAAGCGGGTTGTTGTGCAGAAATGTCTTTTTACGTGTTTCTGGGGCCAAATTGTTATTTAGCGGCTTGTTTTTTCTATTTTAAAAAGAACAAACGACAAAAAGCAATGTTTCCAAACAATGACTAAATATGATTATGGATTTATAAGATACTATAAATTAAAACTAGCCAGGACCAGAGTGCAGCAAATAGGACAACATTAAACAATAAAAACAGAAAAGTAAAAGTTAAAGGAACATAAATAAGCATCTGGCTCCAAAAAATCCTATTTAAAGAATCTGTCTCGGCTTCTTTTCCGAGCTTTTTGAAATAAAATCATCAGACTAAACACATCAGAATTAAACAGCACTTCCACTTTTTCCTCCTCCAGAGTATTTCAGGGTTCTGTCAAGCTCTTAAATCATTATAAATTGTACAGTGTAAAATAAAACACCCAGATCACTCTCTGTTTTCCTCCAGAATATTTTGGAATCAACCAACCTGGGAGAAAAATACCAGCTGTGAGCAAGAGATTTGGCCTCTAGATGAATGAAATTGGGGCCAAAATGCTGTTCTTTCTGCGTATATGTCCTTAATTCCGGCATTTTTTCTTCATATTTCAGTAAAGGCTTATTTTGAGTATTATTTTGAGTATTTATTTGAGTATTTGATTTCTTTTCCTGCAGTGTTTTGGTGGTGTGTGTTGGAGAAGGGTCGGCCTGGAGTCAGCTGACAGACGACGGGTGATTATGATCATTTGTGTTCGCCATTAAATTAAGAATAAAACACGTCACTCTCCTCCGCAGCACAAATAAACACTCAACACTCACTTTTCAGGAAAACACTGGTGGTGCAGATCAGCAGGAAGGAGCAGGAGGAACAGAAAAGCAAATATTACATTCCTGTGTGTCTGAGGAAGGTGATTTTACTACATTATTATCTGTCGACAATTCATTCAATATTGTATTTTAGCTCTAGATCTGTTATGTCATGCTAGTCACATTGTATTTCTACCATATTTTGCCTCATTATGTGTTGATATACTTATATCACATTCTATCATTCTATGCTATATTTTATATTAGGTTATACAGTGTTTCATGATGTTTTATTATGTTCTATTACATCAAGCTCATAATTCATTACATATAGGATTTGATGGTATCAATATTTATATTAACTTGCATTATGCAATACCAGGTTTTATTACACTATACTATATTATTTTATATCAATGTATTACATGATTGTTTGGGTATGCATGTATATTTTATATATATGTATGTATCTTTTTATTAATAATATTATTTATTTTATTTTTTTTACTTTAGCTACTTCCTAAAATATAGACAAATCTCTGTATTTACTATGTTATATAATTGGATAGATCAATAATCCTCTTATAGTATTATACAACTTTATTATGCATATACACTTTTCATCTTATTTCTATACCATTCCATTGATAATACGTTAATGTGCATAGTATTTAAATGTATTTATCAGGAATTTGAGTTTTTACTATGTGAATTATTTGAGGTATTTTAGTATTTTTTTAACTATATGATCATGTCTTTATGTTTTCTTCTCTCAGGGCTGCAGTGAGGTATCAGGGTTCATTCAGACCACGTTGAGCCTCCTCCTGCCTCTGGGGTATGAGTACGACCCCGGTCTGGTTCTGCTGGTCCGGACCCCTGACAGTGGGATTTGTGAGGGTTTGTGGCAGCAACTAACAGCTCTGCTGCAGGGGTTGGCACAAGGACACACACTGGTCCTCATCCAGGTAGGACGACTGGGACAAGAGCTTTGGTTTCATTAGGTTTTAGTGGCATGCTGATCGACTTTAACGGTTAAAATGTACAAGACACAGTCATTCGACTTGGATAAGTGCAACTTAAAAGCAGTCTTAAAAGTATTGATTTAATGAATTTGCAACTAATACCTTTAAAATCCTTGAATTTTGATATCTGAGTCTTAAAGTATTTCCAGTATCTTTATCGCTCTCTGCACAAAACTTTGATTTTAATTTGTCAACCGCTATTATTTTGATTAAATAACACAGAAAGCAAGCAACATGGAAACCTGAAAAATCCCAAACCCAAGAAAATCTAAGCAGAACAGAAGGATTTTATCTTGGGATCGTAATTTTATTTATTATTGTTTATTTACTTTGTTTTATTAATTGTTCTTTAATGCTCAGGATTTAAATGAAGGTCTGTGAAATAGGCATTATTTTATATAAATATGGTTAGGACAGTATTAATACTCCTGTCATATATACAGTACAATATATATACGGCTCTAATTAATCTACAAGGGATTAAATTTCAATAAAAATGTGTGTATATTTTAATTTTCCTATTTTTTTTCAGGAAAGTGAGACGGCTTGTGTGGAACCGACAGCTTCCTCACTTCTGGGGAAGGCCGCCCCGTCTCTGGGTCTGATTCCTGCTCCTCCACCAGAAGACGTCGAATCTCTGGACAGAATCAGAACCAGGCTGCAGAGTCACTGGAAACTGCTGCAGACCACAGGTACAGAAACAACCACGAGTCATCAAACATCTGCAGAGCTTGAAAACCGACGAGAAAACTATGTTTTTAAATGAAGTTTGTCTTTTGAAAACAGCGCAAGAAAGTGCAGAAGGTGACGACCAGTGAAGCTGCTGACGAAGATCATCAATCAAATGCTTTGATACCATTTTTGTTAGTTTTTTATATCCTGTCATAAAATAAAAATCATGATCAGATTACATTACTATGCAAAGTGTGATGAGAAATGATTAACTGTGATTTTAATTAATAGACTTTAAACGTCTGAGGGTTAGAATAACATGATCTGACCTTTAAAGTGTGTATAAACAGTGTTTTCTCAGCTTTCCTCTGTGAGTGGTGCGGTCCTACATGAACAGATTTTCTGCCAGAGTTAAAATAGTTTTGGTTGATCACATGACGGATTTCAGGACTTGTATATTTCTCTGAGTTCTCGCTGGTTTGAAGTGGGCGAGACTCGGTTGGAAAAAGCTGACGTAATGTACGTCTAAGCATCAATCAGGGGTTTTATATTAAAATCAAAGCTTGTTCCTTCATAAGTGAACTTTGACTTTTGATTTTTGAATATTTAATTGTTGCTGGGAAATATTTAAGAATGTGTCTTGGTTCTTCTTTGAATTTTACTGCAAAATTTGGCACTTAAAGGCTTTTTTTAATTTTAACTTAGGAAAAGTGTGATGTGGAAACTTTACTCAAATCCTTTACTTGAGTACTGGAAAATATTATCAGCAAAATGTACTTAAAGTTTTAAAGGTACTCATTATGCAGACTGTTCTATTCATATAGTGTATTATTCTATTTGTGTTTAATCATTAAATAAGCGTGAGTACAGATTTTATGTTTTAGTTTATCAATTTTGGGCCTATTTGAGCTATCTTTTAATATATTTATAGTAATAATACTGCATCATAATCTGTCTTTCACACAAATGCATAGAACAACATAAAGTTGAATATTAATTTAATATATATATTAAAGTTCTTCATGTAAAATGGTAAAATTTGTGTCTGTAAAGTAATAAAATTTATCAGATAAATGTAGAATAGTGGAATGTTGCATCAGATGGAAACATTCATAAGTACAAGTATCTCAAAATTGGAAATAACTGGTCCATTTTTACGTGTCCACTTTTTTCATTGGGCCAAATTGGACCCTTTAGCGGCCCAGTTCTGACCCTGGGCCACATATTTGGCACCCCTGAGCTGTATAAATATTATTTATATTATGATATAAACATGAGTTTGAGTTTAAGTTTTTTTTTTATTTTAAACAGGGACAATGCATATTAATAAACATGTATTTGTGAATATGCAAGATTAATTTCCATCCACTGGCAGGTAGATCATGAGAATCAGAAAAATAAAAGAAAATAATTAAAAAAAAAAAGATTACTGTAAAAACGTAGTTCCAGATAGTTTAACTTCCTTTAAAAATGATTTAAAAATAATCATGTCATCAACTAGTTTTATATCTAAATGAACTATCAAATGATATAAAAAACAACATGAACACTAAATGTGCATTTAGAGACCTGGTGAATACATTTAAAACTGTATTTTAAAAGGATTTTGACTTTCTCCTCCTATGAACCATTATTTATCACCATGTACCAGCAGCTATGACTGTGGTGTACTCCCTCGTGCTGCCGGTAGGCGGCGCTGTGGCGCGTGCAGCCGGCGGGCGGTGACGCAGACGCAGCTTCACGTGTGAGTCAGTCATTCCTGTGAATTGATGCCCGACCATCGTCCTTCCTCCTGCCTCCAGTCTCTGTGTTTTCTGTGTTTTCAGGTCGGACACTGGTTCCTGAACGCATCACAGGGAGGGAGCTTATTAACAGGAGAGAGAGAGAGAGCACGCGCACACACATAGACAGAGCCACGCGCACAGACTCACACACGCGCTGGAGAGATGTCTGGGACCTCGACCACATCTGCGACCCTGTCCACAAAGATGAAAAAGGACGAGTCTTTTCTGGGGAAATTAGGCGGAACCCTGGCGAGGAAGAAGAAATTTAAAGAAGGTAAAAAAAGAAAAAGACGCTTTTTGATCTTCGTGTTTCACATTAATGAAAATACCACAATTAGTTCTCCTTGTTGTGCGTTTCTGTCCATGGTGCTGCTGCAATCACATGATAAAACATATCCTCCCCTGGGCTACAGCTTAATAATAGACTGCACACATCACATTATGTCTCTTTTTTGTGTAATAAACCAATTTGAGTCCATTTTTAATTCATAAGGGCTTCAATAATCAACAGATTTGTTTCCCATGTGTTTTTATACATGTAAGAAACAGTTGTGAGTAAATATAGGGCGAGACAAAGCCTCACAGGCTCCACAGGCATTTAACATGAGGTAATAAACATAAATAGATCAGTCAGCCAGTGACCGGTGGCAGGAATGCAAGGTTATAAAGATAAAAGTGTTAAGAGGATTATACTGTGATTCATTTCCTAATGGAAATATATATTTATATATATATAAAACAATGTTCATCTTTAACTTGCTGCAGTTTTACAATTGTTTAGCAAAGTATTTCCTGGCCTCCCACAGGCCAGTGACTGCTGAAGGGGACAGCTGCAAGCATTAACACCAGTGTGTGTGTGTGTATATGTGTGTGTGTGTCTGTTTATATGTGTGTGTGTGTGTGTGGCCTCTCTCTCAGCCATTTGTTTGGAATCCCTATTATCCGACCACAGCAACACAGACATATTAATTGTTTAGGATTCTCGTTAATTTCCATGCGTCATCTCTAAAAGTCTATGGTTTTCACACATTTTCAGACATTTTTGTCAACTTTTAGCCTGTTATATCACATTGAAATCCCAAATATGTCAAATTTCGTGGACGATTGTATAGAAATATGCAAAAAACACATAGAGAATATCACAAAGGAAAGGTGCATCCATGTATCATATCATCATATCATATTATCAGAGTGAAATAAAGTGATTTTTTTCAACATTAAAGCCAATTTAAGGGTTAAAACTGTCGGTGGTGGAAGTGATTCTGCACGTGATGTAGAATCCGTAGGCGACGGTTAACTATTTTGTGATCGGAAACAGTTCCGGAGATGAATCTGGCTGTGGTTGCTATGGTAACACGCAGGGGACGAGTCCATGTGGAGAGCTGCACAGAGGTGGATCTCGGTTTCAGTTTGATTAGCCTTTACCTTTGGAATCATGGGAGATTATCTTTGGATTTATGGGAGTTTTTTTTTTTAATTCAAACTGTGAACAATGGCCGACGGATGGAAGCGGAAGTCTTGGACCGGATTTCTGCTGCAGCCGTGGAGTAGTGGACCCCCCTAGAGGCTGATCCCTAATAATAATAATAGCTGATGGGATCTGAGATTGTGGTGACGTGTTTAAAAATAACAATAATCTGCTCCAGTGAGCTACCGTTGTTAAATATAACAGTAACAGAAATAACCTGGTCCAGTATTTCTTTAATAATTTTATGCCTATAATCCTGTTTTAGGTCCTAAAAGTGTCAGTGACCACAGATTTAAAGGGGAAGACCACTTAAATTTGATTATTTAGACACTCTGATGCACTGGTTCACACACATTTCCTGATTAAATCAGCTCTTTTATTTAATCAACATAGTGCCAATGTTGTTTTTTATTAGGAAATGATTAATTATTTACTATAAAATAAATGCAAAGTCGATTCTTTTTGATGTATTTTTAGTTTTTGTGTATATACTTGGATCCCTAAGGACATTATCATAGTTGTATACTTTCCTAAGACTGCTATGAAATATAATATAGTAATATTATATTTATTTTATTCAATCCTTAGCTAACAAATCAGCAGAGCAATCAATAATGAAAGTAATAATTCAGCATTAATTTAGTGTAAGTGATAGATTCTGATGAGGTGAAACTTTCTAAAAATAAACTTTTAATGGTGAAAAAATGGAAGAATCCTGAGGAATTGAATCAGCGGAGGGATCCGCGTGATGTTAGTCTTCATGGTCTGATGCGGGTCTCCATGGTCTGATGTGGGTGCGTCCTCCCGCCAGGTCGCCATGGCGATTGAGGTCACGTGACCCAGGTCCTGTTCTGTCCCGGTGGCACCTGGAAGCTGTAAACAGTCATTTCTGTCTGGTTTCTTCCACTTTTTCCCTGCATAAAAGTTTATTTTAAGGTAATTTCCCTTATTCAAGTCAACAAAGGATTTTGTGTGACTGTAAAGATGATATGTGATAATAAATATACAAATAAAATGGATCTTTGTCTTGGAAATTCTACAGTACCACAATAAATTATCCTCTATGGAATTTAAACGAATGGTTATGAACCACAGAAACCGCCAATACATGGCAAAATAATAATATAATGATAATAAACGTTTAGCGTATGACATATTTAATTACATATTGCCTGTTTAAACATAATATTTGACAAATCTTGTAATACAAAAACTATTTGTCTAGCTATTAATTTAAATTTATTCACCTGTAGCGTCTCATATCTGTGCTTCCTGCTCATAGACGCCATCTTGAAAATGACCCCTTCCTAGTGGCCAAACATTGGTAAACTTTCAGTATTTATCATACAAACAGCTGAGAAACCTTTTGTTAGAATTGTATACATGCACCTGCCTAAAAGTACTTTAACACAGGCTTTATTTCTCTCACATATCTGTCTATTCTGGAAGATTGTTCAAAAGTTTGGGGTCACCCAGATAATTTACACACAGCATTTAAGGTTTGGATGCTTTTATCCTGACTTTAGGAGGCAAAATACTGTAATTTTCACTCTTTAAATAAGTAATAACATCAAGAAATATCCTGTATCTGTTCTAGAGCCCCAGTTAAAGCTCTATTTCTGAGAGGGGTTAATGTTTGAATGCAGGCCAGTTGTTTATCTGGGGAAAATCCAGACCTGTAACATTACAGGGAATTACCACATCACTGTCTCTGGATTCCCTTTGACTACGAATCACTGCTGTTTCTGTTGATGATAAACTAATACCAGCATCGCTGTGTCATGTGTGCACAGGCACAAGAAGACAGGAATGCTCCTGGAGTTGTTATTTCCTGGGAAAAGAAGCTTATTTGTCAGCTTGGACCCTAGTGGTCTGCAGATCCTTCTATGACTAACATGTCAGAATCCAGCTCTGCAGACTTAGTGAATCCCTGAATGAGGCCACAGTGCCCCTGTGTGGTCAGAGTGGATCAGAGCTCAGACGTTGCATGGAACACTTCAAACAGCAGGAGATCTTAGGAGAGAATTAGAATTAATCCTCACGGAGGAAGAAAGGTACGAGGGGTTTAGTTCTGCTTGCAGAGCTCAGCTTGGGGCCTCACATGGTGCCGTTTGGGTGTGGTAAACCACAGCGTATCCTCTGAAGAAGGGAAACACCCAAGAGAGGAGAGTCACCACCGCTGGAAAAGTTGATTCACTCTTGCTGAATAATCACTATAAGACTAAAATGGACTGTTCCTTTAAGAAAGGAATTCTTTTTCTTAGCAACCGTGCATATGTTTTACTACTTAAAACATCTTTTTCCTCTTCTTGTATTAGAAATGGATTGAAAATCGCGATTCTACAAGACAAGGAACTTTTTGTTCACACTGTCCAGATGCCTGCGTTTGTAGATACCAGCTTTTTTTTTTTGTACGTCCTGATAAAGTAAAAGGAAGTCTGCATTTCTCCGACAAGACACAAGTCTCACGGTCAGAAACAGGCAGTGCTGTTATAATAATAGTTAAGTGAACTTGTTCTTTCTTTATAAGGACTGAAAGGATGAGTGTGATGTCACATCCTGGACATTTTATCATTTTATCGTAGTATTTACACTGAAAACACACTCAAAACGCTTAAATTCAGTTGCTCTAGGATGGAGGCTGATAATAGTAAGTTGTGTTTATTGTTAATTTCTCACTTTTTTCATAAAAAATGTTGCTGCTTTCATTTAACTATGAAAGAGAGATGAAGATGATCCTATATAAGTTCAAGGAACAACGAGCGTCTGTGAAGCTAAATCCTGATAAATTTGTGACAAACTGTTCCTTCAAAAACTATTAAAACACATAAATGCGTCACTCGCTGCTTCATATGATGAACATAGACACTGTTGTTTGTTGTGAGTGACTAAACATGTGTCATCATGTTGTCACAGACGTTGGAGATGAGTTACGTTCAATAAAAAGAAGTCAAGTTTAAGTTTAAGTCTGGTTTAAAGTTGCCTAAAGTCACACTAGAATGTTCAAAAATTGGCCTCAACAGAACATGGGCTGTGGTCTAATTTGTATTTGTTCAGGGTCCTTGACCTGAAAAAGTTTGAGAACCTCTAGTGGTGTCCAGTTTTTGAAGATCAGGGGGGACAAGTTAAAACAAGGCACATATAGCATGTCTTCACCACTGAAGAGAGCATACATTTTGACTGCCAAGAGGGCACTTAGCTCCTAGAGGGCACTTTAACACATTTTGGCTTCCATGAGGGCACTTTAGCACACTTTTTTAGCTCCTAGAGGGCACTTTAACATGCTTTCTAGCTCCTAGAGGTCACTTTTGCACATATTTTAGCTCTAGCACATGTTTTGGCTTCCATGAGGACACTTTAGTATGTGCTTTGGCTCCTAGAGGGCACTTTCCCATGCTTTCTACCTCCTAGATTGCAATTCAGCATGTATTTTGGCTCCTAGAGGGCACTTTAGCATGCTTTTTAGCTACTAGAGAGCACTATAGCACATATTTTGGCTCCTAGAGGGCACTTTATCACATGTTCTGGCTTCCACAAGGACACTTCAGCATGCATTTTTGCTCCTAGAGGGCAATTTAACATGCTTTTTGATCCTTGAGGGCACTTTAGCATGTGTTTTGGCTTCCATGAGGGCACTGTAGTATTGCTTTGGCTCCTAGAGAGCACTTTATCACACATTTTGGCATCCACAAGGACACTTCAGCATGCATTTTTGAGCCTAGAGGGCACTTTATCATGCTTTTTAGTTCCTAGAGAGCACTTTAGCACATATTTTAACTCTTAAAGGCCACTTTAACACATGTTTTGGCTCCTAGAGGGCACTTTACCATGCATTTTAGTTCCTAGAGGGCACTTTACTGTGCTTTCTAGCTCCTAGAGGGCACTTTATCATGCTTTTTAGTTCCTAGAGGGCACTTTACCATGCATTTTGGCTCCTAGAGGGCACTTTACTGTGCTTTCTAGCTCCTAGAGGGCACTTTAGCATGCATTTTGGCACCCTAGAGAGCACTTTAACATGCTTTTTAGCTACTAGAATACACTTTAGCACATATTTTGGCTTAGAGAGTACACATTTTTGCTTCCACAAGGACAGTTCAGCATGCATTTTTGCTCCTAGAGGGCACTTTAATATGCTTTTTAACTCCTAGAGAGCATATTAGCACATGTTTCAGCTCCTAAACGGCACTTTAACACATGTTTTGGCTTCCAACAGGGCACTTTACCATGCATTTTGTCTCCTAGGGGTACTTTATCGATGTCCATGTGTAAAATACTTGGTGAATATCCTGATGGTGAATGTGTGGTGACTGGCTCCTGTGGAACTCAGGCTGCTGTTACTCACCGCTGCCTGTGTGGGTGTAAATAACCAGCGCTATATTTAAGGACCGGTCTGCCTTCCCCATACTGCCGCATTATTTATATCTTTCCCCCCGTGTCACAGTAAACAACCTCCCCCCCCTCAGGAGCAGCGGAACTGCCTGACAGGAGGCTGATTTCAATCGGCTTTATGCTGCTGTTTATGTTCTACTCTGATTACTCTTCTAGACCTAAAGCAGCAGAAATCCCATTCACCGCTGCTCTGTTTTTTTTTTGGTGCCACAGAGGAGCTTTTCACATGAATTTAGCTGCTGTAATAAGATAAATGTTCTTGACTTGCAGGGCTTTGGTTGGTATTGAATTAGGATAATTCTGTTAACAGGAATACAGTCGCTGGCTGATTGATTATCCGCTGCAGCAAAACATATTAAAGGCTCCGCCGAGAGGGTCGACTTATTCCCTGAAAACCAGTCTGTTCTCTGTGGATTACTGTGAAATTACTCTGCTGCGGCTAATTTAAACAGACAATAATGATTTGGAGGACAGTTTAACCATGAAAAGGTTATTGTTTTGTGTGTGGAGATACTTTTTTTTTATTTTTTGAGAGCTGATAACATGCGATTTTAGATGATACTTTACCTGTTTTAGATCAGTTTCTGCTGTTTATTGGCTTAGAGGTTACCGGTCGCTTTGGTGCTTTTACGTCCAGTTTGGTGTCTCCTTCCTGTCCCACACACACACACACACACACACACACACACACACACACACACACACACACACACACACACCAATCTGGCTTCTCCGGTAACTGGACCGCAGAGGTGGGGTAGGAGGGTTGTGACAGAAATAAACACGTGATGACGCCCCTGCCACTGCTCAGTCCCACCGACTACAACTCACACACACACACACACACACATGCACACACACCCACTGCACACACACTCCTACATTTTCTACCTTCGCTTGCTTCCATCTGAGGGAGAATCCAGAGTTTTATAGCGGGGACATGGCAGGGCTGCTGTGTGGGACAAAGAGGAAGAAACAAGGTAATTGGTGTTTTTTAAATGTTGAGTTTTAAGGAACTTGGAAGTAGAAATGGGGAAGAAGGACCTGTTACCTTTAGTGAACTGTAGGTTAATATTCAGAAATGTGTTATGGTGAGACATTAACCTATTTAAGCACAGAGATCAAAGACTTCATATATATAATTATATCAATATAGTCACTAACAGGTATGTCCTGTATCTGTTTTCCATTTTATACTCTTTTCTTTGCAGAAAATAGCATGTTAATGGCTGTTATAGTTGCTGCTTGCTCAAATGTACTCATAAACCTATTTATCCCATATACCAAATTATTTTTGGGGGATTATTCTAGAGACTTGAATGATTAAATAGATATATACATATAAAAATCTAAATAAAATGACCTCTTTCTGGAATGGTTTGTTTCTGCCATATTCTCAGGAGAAAGGAGCAGGAAGTTAATGGCATATATGGAGTAAGCATTTGGAAACTTAATTATTTTTTGCTTAATTACTATCATGTCAGGATAAAATGATAAAATGATAGTCATAGACTTAAAGGCTCATTGGCTTCAATGGGTTAAACAAGATGTCAAACATGTTCTGGACATTTATAGAACTGACTGTGTGTCTGAGTTATATTTTCTGGACTGTGTTGTAGTGATTTTAGTGTGTTTTTACCTTTTTACACAGACTTTTTTACTTTTTTACTTAGATTCAGCTGTGGTCAAACGTACAGGAGAGAGGAAGCAGAGCAATTATTATAAAAATGCAGCAAAGCTGCTCTGTAATTCCAAAGCAAACTGCTGATCAGTAATGAGACTCAGGCCACAGTAACTCGCCGCCTTCAGCCGACAATCTGAATCAGATATGAAATCTGCAGGGACTTCTCCTCCCTCCATCAAAATGTCCCTTTTTTTTGCAAATCCTTTGAAGTTGTGGCTTCTTTTAAACCGAGCGATAAACATCCATTTTCCCTCTTATTTCCAGTTAGAAAAATCTATTTCAGATGCTTTTAATGTAGAGCTTTTTCTTTTGGTTTGTTTTATAAATAGTAAAGTCGATGAGGTGATTGTGGTCCAGCCTGTTGCAGGTCCTACACTTATCATATAAAAGGATGGAAGCATCTCAGCAGAAATTGATTTTATTTCCCACCTCTGACTCAAACTGTGCATTAGTGCGGATTCTTGCCAACTTTAATCAGCTTTAATGTCCCTGTTTGGGTGAAATTCTGCCACGATGCTCTTCAATAATGAAATGCGGTTAAATCTGTGGTGGAAACAGAGCCTCACATGACTGGAGAGAAAGTGAGGAAGTGACAGACGTGTGACGGCTCTGGCAACCGTTCAAAATCCCTGAGAAAACATCTCCAATTAGCTGTTGAAGCAGTTTCTCTTTGTAAATCAGTGAGATGACGACATTGCACACGCTGCAGAAGACTGAGGAGATGGAACTGGGACTCATTATTCTGGCTGTTAAGTTTTCATAGGTTATTATCTGAATTATTCAATAACAATCTGCCAATGAAGCATTTGAGCCGTTCTGCATGAAACATAAAGGTTGAAAGTCGACTTTTTTATGTCTTTAAATGCAATTTATCATCCTCCTATTCATTCTATGACTGCTTTACAAAGATAAGATAAGAAAGCATAATTCATGCATCAAATCAATCAAATATGATGCATTTACATTAAAATGAAGGCCAAATAAAATAAGAAGTTCATAATAAATAGGACATTTAATAAGATATCTAAAGATTTAAACTCATGGAAAACTTTTTACTGACAATAATCCAACATACTTGTGGTGATTGTTCACTGTTCCATCCACCAATATAAAAAACACACCCACTAAAGTAATAAACCACAAATCTGTAGCTTTTAATCTAATAACCTCCACACAAATACAAACACAGTTGCCTCCCACCAATGTAATACAGCATTTCCTGCAAAAATATGAATTATAACATCATTAATTGGGGATTTAATTGGAAAATCATAACATTTGTGATAAATTATCTGAAGATTTTCTGTTTCCTGCAAACATAACAACATACAGACCCGTTCCAAAAAATCAGAATATCATGGAAAAGCTTATTCATTTCCATAATTCCATTAAAAAAAGTTCCCCTTTCATAGTTTATAGATTCAATGCTCACAATTTAAAGGATTCCAAGTACTTATTTGTTTATTTTGTACTTATTTCCAGCTCAAAAAGTAGAATGCTGTAAAGAAATCACCATTTACTTCTTATGTTTTGCAGGAAAAAAAAGAAAGAAAGTCAAAATATGATGTTTTATAAATGTGCAGATGAAGAATAAAACACAGTTGCAGGAAATTCCCTGTTAGGTTTGTGGGAAAGTTCTAACGTTAGTGGGATTATTCCATTAAAAGCTGCAGATTTGTGGTTTATTGGGTTTGTGGGATGTTAATTCTGTTACTACAGACTTCTCTTTCTTACTTCTGTCTTTCTGGGTGCTTATTTCATTCTGTGTGTCTATACACTCTCAGTAGTTAAGGAGCAGGACTTTTAATCATGTGCTGTTGCTGTTTTATATCAAATTGAATGTTTAATGTGTTTTTTTCACGTTGTTCTTTGTGTCTGTAGTGAGTGATCTCCATGAGGAGGGGAAGAATGCCATCAACGCTCCGATGCTTCCTGCTGGGACTGAAATCCACCCAGAGGACACTCTGATGGGTACACACACACACACACACACACACACACACACACACACACACACACACACACACGTTTATAAAGAATATTTTACTTTGATTTGAATATTCTTTTATATTTAGCAAAGTTACTTTATGACTGGAGGTTGCAGAGGTTTAACCTGCAGCAGCATTGAGTTTTCTTCATAAATCACAGTATTAAACCTCAGCTCCACTAAATAAAGTATTTTATCTGTAGTAAAACACAGTGTTACTGTTACAGCATCAATATATATCATCAATATCCACATCATCAATACAATAAGACAATAGTTTAATATAATATCAGTAGTAGGGCTGCAACTAACCACTATTTAGATATGAACTGTTTGTGTGTTTATTTAATTGTTAAACATCTTACAGAATGTATTCTTCATGTTCTTATTTAATTAATATTTGTCTTATTAATTATTGAACTTTGCATTGCAGATAGCTTAATTTATTTTAAGTATTTTTATCTTTAGTAATATATTTGCTCTGTAACAGCAACATAAATTGATTCTGACACTTCACTGATAGATTGAGGATTGTTTGATACCAGGTTTAAGTACAATAACCCTTGTGTTTGTAGAGATATTCCATATTTATTATCATTTATAGCAGTAGACGACACTTTGCATATGTTTTGGCTCCCAAGAGGGCACTGGAACATGCTTTTTAGCTCCTAGAGGGCACTTTAGCACATGCTTTGGCTTCCACAAGGACACTTCTCCATGCATTTTTGCTCCTAGAGAACACTTTAGCATGTATTTTAACACCCAGAGAGCACTTTAGCACGTTTTTGCTCCTAATTGGCAGGTTTTTGATAGATTGAGGGTTGTTTGATACCAGGTTTAAGTCCAATAACCTTTGTGTTTGTAGAGATATTCCATATTTCTTATCATTTATAGCAGTAAAAGGGTTAGCTGATTTCAAGTATTTTTCCTGATATGGTTCAGTTGTAAGTTGTTGTAAGTTTTGAATAAACTTTATTTGTATCTGTAGTAAAACACAATTTTAGATTTTTTCCAATAATTTACCCATATTTGCTCTGTAACAGCAACATGTGGTTGTAGAGATATTCCATTTTTATTATCATTTAGAGCAGGAAAACTGACAAATAGACCTTTATCGTTTAGGAAAACTAAAAAAACAAATAGACCTGGGGTTTAAATGGTTAAAGCTGACTGAAGCTGCTTTTTCAGAATTCTCAACTTCTCAAAACTGAATTTTTTGCAATCAGGTGTCACTGAGGTCACGGAGGGCAGCACGTGTTGACTCATAGGAACATTGGTGTGAGTGTGAAAGCGCAGGAAATGAAAGTGGGTGGGGATGTCTTTATCGCTCTATGCCATGTATGAATTTCTGTCGCCACGAGGTTGAAAGAGTTTGTGACTGTTGATTTGTGTTTATGTGAGGCAGGAACATCTGCATTCAAAGGTGTCACTTTAAACATCTGCTCACTGTTATCTCCATCAGAGGAAAACGCAGAGAGGTTCATGATCAATCCAACGTCACGGGAGAATCCGAAATTCAAAGATCTACAGAAGGTATTCATGGATCTTCCATCAGATATGATGTGATGTTGCTTTAGCATGATTAAAAATTATTCCGATGGTTTTCCAGGTCCTGATCGACTGGATCAACAGTGAGTTGGAAGAAGACCGGATCATCGTCAAAGACCTGGAGGAGGATTGTTACGATGGACAAGTGCTTCAGAAGTTATTTGGTGAGACACTTAGTGCAGTCAGTTACTTTACACCTTCACCTACTCATATGCTAACATTAAATATTACCAGTATTAGTAGTAAATAGCTTCCAGCAGTATAAAGCTGTAGTGTGGAGCCCCCTGGTGGCTGACAGGGCGATGTGCAGGTCATGAAGTTCTACCTCAAATAAAGACATGAAAACACATATTTAATAAATAAATCAGCTGTTCATACCATCACTTAAACATCAAAAATGGCTTCCATGCTTTATCAAACTATTTTCCATTGCTAGATATATTCCAATCCTCCTCAAACATAACTTTACAGATGGCAATTGTCCAATATAACACTTGATTTGAAATATTAATAGTAGTAAATGATAAGTAGTAATGCAGTTTTATCATGAATTACTGCTTAAACATACATAGTGTTGGACTATTGAAGTATTCAGATCCTTTACTTAAGTAAAACAATAAATACTGTTGTCAAAAACTAGTGGATGACAAATAAAAGTGTGGAATTTGAAATATTACTTAAGTAAATATCTAAAGATTGTACTTCAGTAAATGTCGTGAATATAAATCTCATTTTATTTCATTTCTAAAATACATATTAGTCATATTTATTCAGTTTTTTCAGTAAAGCTCCAGTGTCTTTGTCCTGTTCATGGTTTCCCTCTTGTGTTTGTTCTCGAAACTACAGACTAAATATTTGAATATCATGGAAAAGTTTATTCATTTCCATAATTCCATTAAAATAATACATAGATTATAGATTCAGGGACGACAGTTTAAACGATTCCAAGTATTTATTTGTTTATTTTTACATAATTCTTGCTTCTAGCTCATAAAACACACAAAAACAGGAATTTAAAGAAAAATAATCTATAAACTGTGAGGCCAAAATAAATAAAAATAACATTTAAAAATAAATAATAAATTAATTAAAATAAATCTATAGATATTTAACTTTTTTATGAATATGGAATATATTTTTCCATGATATTCAAATTTATTGGAAAGGGTCAAACAACTATAGCTATAAAAATAAATATATAAAATAAATTTAAAAAATGTGAATATCATCATATTTACTTTGTGTGAAGTTTTACTTTTTCAAAGGATTTATGAAGAAAAACCTTTCCATTTCTGCTTTAATGCACTTATGTGACTTTTGCAAACTTAATTAAGCTGTTTTTAACATTATAAATATTGAAAAATACAGTATTTATTATTATTATCTCCACATGTACAGCATCTGTTTCTGCAGAACTCAGTGTTTGTTTGTCCTGCTCCTTCATCACTGAGTTTCTTACTGTATAAATAGCAGACTTTTTTAATTATGCAGATTCTCCATTTCTCCTTCCTGCCTGAGTCACTGGCCGTGTGTGTTTCTGCCGTCTGAGAACAAAGAAACGCTTCCTCTCTATTGTTTCCCCTGTGAAACTCCAGCTAATTATTGCAGCATGAGGAAATATGTCATCGTCTGTCAAATCTGAGGAAGAAGGAACATTAAGAACTTCAATTGCACAAAAGCCAACGGATGTGAAATAAGTTTTAACATTTGGTCACGAACAACAATTAAAGCACAGCGGGAAACATTTTCTAAAGTGGAATGTGATTTCTTGCTCTCTGCTAGAGTCTATTTTAGTCTTAGCACTTCTGCTGCTATTTAATCTCTGGCTTTTATTTCATCAGCACTTGAATTTCCTCTTTTTTTTAATCAGTTTTGCTGGCTTCTTTTTTTTTTGTAATATTTCAACCCACACACACCCATGAGATAAGCCTCTCAAATCCCTTTTCCTTACTTTTTTCTTCTTTTGCAAGTCATGTCCTTATTCTCCACAGAGCAGAACTCACAATGATGCAGGTGCTAAAAAACATGTTTTTGTTGTGCACTTTTTGGTTTCAAAGATTGTTATTGTAAATATAAATGAAGGTTGTTGTTTATTCTTTCATCAGTTCTTCATCATTCATGTTTTTCATTCTTTTAAACCTGTCAGCTCCTTCACAGAACCAATGCATGATGCAATTTCTCCTAATCGTACGTGTCTTAGCTGACATTCTGTGATCGTAGCTCCTCTTCCTCCCTGTGTTTCCAACAGAAAAGCTGTCGGGGAGGAAGCTGAACGTGGCTGAAGTCACCCAGTCGGAGATCGGCCAGAAGCAGAAGCTGCAGACGGTTCTGGAGGCCGTGAACGAGCTGCTGCGTCCTCACGGCTGGTCCATCGAGTGGAGCGTGGACTGTGAGTTTCACATCATGAAATCACTTCATTTGCTTCACAAATAGGGATTTTATTTAACTTGCTGCAAACTCCCACTGGACGCGCATGGTTCAAGGGCTCATTTGCAGCTTTTTCAATTTTCCTTTTATCTGTAAAACACTGTTTATCATACCATCAGTTTGCTTTGTGGAGTAGCTTTAAATTCCTCTTTATGATGGACTGTTGCAGATATCCATTCAAAGAACCTGGTGTCTATAGTGTATCTGCTGGTGGCTCTAGCCATGCACTACCAGGCCCCCATCAGGCTGCCGGAGCACGTCTCTGTACAGCTGGTGGTGATCAAGGTAAATTTCCCCTCAAGATAAAAAAAAATGGTTCAATTTATCATCAAATACAAGTTCAAGTTGACTTTATTAGTACATTTCACAAGCAAATAACAATGATAAGAACACGGTACATACTTTAATGTAAGACCACCTTAGAGGTCTAGGGTTAAAGGACTCACCTTCTCATTCAATGTGTTTTCTTTATTTTCATGATTATTTATATTGTAGATTCTCACTGAAGGCATCAAAACTATGAATGAACACGTGAAACATGTTTTTTATTCTAGTTTCTTCTAAATAGACACCCTGTTTCAGTTATTTCAGCGTTTTTTGTTAAGTACATAACACCATAAACATGTGTTCATTCATAGTTTTGATGCCTTCAGTGAGAATCTACAATGGAAATAGTCATGAACATAAAGAAAACACATTGAATGTCCAAACTTTTGGCCTGTACTCTATATGAAAGAGACAAAAACACATTATGATGAGTATTCATGTAGAGACACAGTGGAAATACATTTACTAAAGTACTGCACTGTTTGAGGTGCTTGTAATTTAGATTTAATATAATATCCTCTATATATAGAGGAGATAAGAGACAAAAAATGGGTTTTAACTGCAAGTTCTAACACAAATGTCTGCTATGGTGTAAAAGTAGCTTAGTACCATAGAAATAAATTTATCCAAAGAGACAAATCAGATCAGTTTTTGTTTTTAGAGACATATACTTCTTTTTTGCAAAATGGCCGCCAAATACACTAAAACTCAGAACTTTTCATGTAAATATAGTTATGAATTGTCTATCTCATTACGCTCCCTTTGCATTGAATATATATATATATATATATATATATATATATATATATATATATATATATATATACTATAATAAGTACTATAATAAGTAGTTGTTTTTTTCATTGTACTACTTGCAGTACTTATACTACTAATCTACACAAAGTTTCTCAAATTGGCTCCATATTGATAAACTAAGATATTAAAATGCTCTCACACATATATTATAATATATTATAATAATATAATGACACAGTCTGATACTTTAAACACATTTCACTGATAATCCTTCAGTACTTTTACATAAGTAACAGTTTTAATTCAGGACATTTCCTTGTCATATTTAATTTTTTATCATCTTTGTCTTGTCTTGTACGTGTCGTTACCATAATGTTCAATAAAGTTAAAGCATTTTCATTTTGTTTGGGCAGAAACGAGAAGGAATCCTGCAGACGTCTGTAGTGACCAAGGAGCTGACCAGCACCACAGAGTAAGAGCTGACCACCTTTATAAAACATTTTAACCTGGAAATCAGCTTTTTCTGCATAAATAATGTTTAGCACAGGTTTAAGAGGTTAAAAATCTAAAGAAATAGAAACTAAATCTGTCATTTTTGTTGTTTTTCAGAATGATGATGGGAAGATTTGGTGAGTTCCTGTCACATGTCTCTTTTAAGTTACAGCAGCAAGCTTTATTGCTTTCTTGTCAAGAAATAGATGAAAATATTTATGCAACTCTCAAGTTTCTACATGAAATAAGATACACAAATGTTAAACTATTCCTTTAAATATTCATAACCTTTGCATTTGCATTATTTCTTCTTTATTATCACAGAGAGGGATGCGTTTGACACTTTACTGGATCACGCACCGGACAAGCTCAATGTGGTGAAAACGGTAAAAGATGCTTCTTCTTTGATTGACTGTGGAAAGTTTAATCACTGGAAATCTGATCTTTTCAAAAACTATAAAACAATTTATCCTGTTTGTAGTCGCTCATCACCTTTGTGAACAAACACCTGAACAAACTGAACCTGGAAGTTACTGAGCTGGAATCTCAGGTAATTATTATCAGTATAATTATGAATAATCATTTTCTCATTTCCTTTCTGTTTGTGTGCATCACATCTCTGCTTTCAATGCTGAACGTGTGGTTTATCTTAATAAACTGCTGTGTGTGTGTGTGTGTGTGTGTGCACATGTGTGTGTGTAGTTTGCAGATGGAGTGTACCTCATATTGCTGATGGGGCTGTTAGAAGACTACTTTGTCCCTCTGTACAACTTCTTCCTCACCCCCGAGAGCTTCGAACAGAAGGTGATTTCACTCTCAAGAATAGAAATTTAACCAAAATGGAGATTTTATCAACAGTCTACTGACTTTATATATGTATTTACTCCTTAGGTCCACAATGTGGCGTTTGCCTTTGAGCTGATGCAGGACGGAGGCCTGAAGAAACCCAAAGCCAGACCAGAAGGTGATCTGTCTTTCTGACATATAACGTTATTATAAGATCGGATAATAATTTCCTGGAGGAGATTGTTTTATGGAGGCTGACAGAGATTATTAGATGCTCTGTGCACTGAAGGGATGACTTTAATGTGCGTTGTCTGAGTGGTTGATGTCTTACAGCAGCAGCCGTTTTAAAGTTTGTCCAGTAGATGGAAACCTTGCCTCGCCTTTAATCTCTAAAAGCGGCTGCTGCTGAGTTCATCTAGTCCTTAACTGCACTTTCTTGTATAATTTAAATAACCCTGAGCGGCATGTAGCAGCACATCCATAAAGGATTAAAACAGCGCTTAAATTTTACAGTTGACCCCTCGTACTCTGCGTTTCTCTTGTAGAGTTAGCTCTATTATTACAGAAAACTCAGACTCTTTCAAAATGTTATATAAAACTGAGGAATGATCACCTGCTTGAAGTGTAAATGAAGGTTTTTTTGGTGTCAAACCGTATTTTAAGGTATTTCTGACCAAAAAATCAGAGTCTCTGTAGCGTGTTTGAAGCCAAACGTTGCTTTTGTGCTTTTGGTTGTCAGTATTTTATCATAGAATATGGATTTGTATAATTAATACTACTACTAATAATACATTTTATTTAAAGACACCCAAGATTGATGCACAAAAGGTAAAGAAACAGATAAAACATCATAGAAACAATTCAAACAGTAGGAAGGGAACTATAACAGTAGGTGAGAGCAGTTAGCAGGAGTATTAAAGTTTAAATGTGTTATTTTCAGCTCAGCACACATTTTACAGAACAGTTCTGTAGCAGATAAATGGTAAAATTTCAAGTGGAGATCCCCCCATCAAACATTTTCCTGACTAAGCCAGAAAGGAAACACTACAACCTCCTAAAAACCTTGAATTTGTGCAGTAATTGGAATGATTATAGCTATTATCTTCATAGCTACATAACTGCTGATTAGCACATTGTTTACTCAGGTTTGTGCACAGCTGCAGCTTCATTATAAAAAAAAAAAAAGAAGTGGAGATTCCAAAGAAATCAAGAGGGAAACACTGCTGTTCAGAAGCTGGAGGCATCCTAGTTTAAACGGTGATGCAACAACATGGCGTCTGGGCTGGAATCACTTAGCAAAGACCTAGTTCTGTTGAGAAATTACAACACGGAAATAAGCGCGCCTGTAGTCCGCCGCGACGCTGACGGAGAGCGAAGATCGTATGTTTTGTGGCTTTGAATCCCTCCTGGGAAGAAGCAATACATCACAAGGTAATCATTTGCAAACCCGCTGCAGCTATTTTAAGCTGGATTTCCGAAAATAACCTTTTGCAGTAAAGTGGATCACGGAGGAGGTTTTTTTTTATGTCTTAATATGATTTGATGGCACCGTGTAGCCGTTAATGATCTTCTTCCTCTGTCTGTTTTATTTGCAGATGTTGTCAACCTGAACCTCAAATCCACCCTCAGAGTCCTCTACAACCTCTTCACCAACTACAAAAACTCTGATTGACTTCTCCCAGTTTTCACGCCTCATATATTTCTCTGAACAAAAAATATCCCTGTGCCTGTGCTGATATCAGGAGTTACAGTCTGGACACTGGAGGAGATGGACTGGGACTGAAAGTCATCGTAATGCGGGACTGAAGGAGACCCAGGGGAAGTAGCTTGAAAAATGCTCTGAATGTTAGTATTTAATCTTCCCCCCCAAATGTCAGTATTTATTTATACCTTCCACGAATGTTATCTGCTACCAAGGAAACCCTGCACCGTTTAGCCTGCTTTGGATACACAATCGTCACTGGAAAAAATGTACAAGGGCGGAATGTTAAAAACAGAAAAGAGTAGTTTGTTTGTTAAAGTCAACGGATTAACATCCACCGAGAGGATATTATAAGATAAGAGCGCTGAAAATGCTGGATATGATATTATCTGAAGATGCTTTGTATAAATATTAAAGGAATAGTTTGACATTTTGGGAAATGATATTTCCCTTCATCCTACATATTGAGCTTTAAAGAGTGAAACCATATAAACGGCTTGTCTGGTTCTGTCAGAAGGTACCAACACCTTTAAATTTCACTAATTAGCACTTTAGTGTTTCGTTTATACACAAAAGAAAGTGTTAAAAGCAGAATAGAAGCAGTGAAGTTGAAAAAAAGGTGGTTAAAGTTCTATAATTATACTTAAAGATCCCATATCATAGACATTTTAATTGCAAAGTCAATATCAAGGAAAAATTCAAATCAGCCAATCAGAAGAGAGGCTCGTTAATATTAACGAGATGGACACAAAACATCCTGAAGATCTAAAAAACAATCTTAAAACCATGAATATATTTTGTTAATGATATAATGACTTCAAATAAACCCATGTAAAGTGTATGATATGGAATTTTTGAATAATTTCCCCTTTGGTTGATCTTCACAGAAAGAGAAAATACATTATCCACCCATGAATGTGTTCAGCTTTAAACTCTCACAGTACATCTTCTATGTGTAATATGTGATTTAAAGGTGAAAAAGAACAGATTTTGTATAGTTTTTTATTAGCGGTAGCAGGTGAGCTAATGTTAGCTTGTTGATTCTCTGTAGTTAGCTTCAATAGATTGATTTTTAGGTTTCTGCTATTTTTTATACAGTAAAACATGTCAAAGACCTGGTCTTAACTCACTTTTCTTACTGGATATCTGCTTAATTCATGTGCCTTTATAGAGCTGTTGTTGCTTTAACGTTTCCATATCATGGAAAACAACATTTTAATATTATTTTGATTATAAGACGATGTTCTATAATGCTGTCCCATGTTTAAAAACTCTCACTCACCCTATTCAAATTATTAAAATGTGCCTTTAAACGTTTGACTTTATGAAGCTATGATGATGTCACAACTATACAATCACCATCCATTCACAGATATTCAAATCAGAGGCTAATTGGGACTTTTAAGCGAAGCCTATAGCTTCATCTTTACCAGACAGACACTACGGTGCCGAAAAGTGTATTTTCCCAAAATGTCAAACTCTATTATTAAGAAACTTGAAAAATGCTGTTTATTATTATGACATATTACCTGAGAATGCTTTGTATATTCTTACTACAGCTTTGTATAACCACTTTTGACCACTGAGAGACCCGTGAATGGTTCTTATTTACTCCGAACCGTTACGCTCCAGAACTGGAGTCCTGTTTAAAATCTGATGCTGCTGCCTCCTGCCTTAAGTGCAGCTTCCTCTCTGGAGAGAAGCAGCAGCCTCTGAGTGTCTGAGCATCGATCGAGTCTTTCAGACGAGCCCCGGAGGGAGGCCCGAAGCACAGCTGGCCCCGCCGCGTCACCTGGAGACTCGCTAAGACCTACACAACTCATGCATTTTAGAGCGCTGGCTGAATTATTGAGAGTGGAAGAGTCGATCCAGGCTCACACTGGATGTCTCACCCCTGTGGTTCTGTTTTTGTTTTTTTTGTTTGTTTTCTCTTTTCTACTATTAAGAAATAAACGCCTGGAATCAAACAGAATGGGGAATTTCATTTCCATCTCTTAGATTTGCATTGGTGTTGAGCAAAAGTGTCTTCGGAGGAGCCGATTCCTGCACTTTGGGTTCAGCTAAAGAATTATGGGTTTATTTTAGGCCATTATTTTCTTGTCTCGTTCTTTAGTTGCTATGGTAACCTTCCACATCCCCCTAAATTGCCCCTTTGTCTGGCTGATGGGTGGTCCTTCTTCTTTTCTTCAACAAGGCCGGTGCACACATTGTAAAGTGTTGTTTCTTTATCTTTTTTTGTCTTTGTCTGTGATTCTGTTTTCTTTTTTTTTTTTTTTTTGGACACCAGATGACAGCAAATCAATCCAGCAGGTCACAGATGGAGACGTGTGACTTTCAGGCCTCAGGTGTCTCGGCCGTCGTGAAATGAATGAAAAAAAAAAGTACATTTGTACCCAAGAACCTCCCCCTTTCTTCTTCCCTGGAGTTGAGACACTTTATTAAATCTCAAAGGTCGTTTGTGACACGGAGCATAAACGTCGTTATCACAAAACGCTCGGCTGTGTCTGATGAGAAGGAAAAAAAAAAAAGAAGCAAAGCCGGCATCAAAAAAAAGAGGAAGTGCTATCTTCTTCTATGCCACATCCTCTCATTTCTGCTTATCTTCCCTTTCGAACCCTGTGACATGTTATTTTCTTTTAAAGGAAACGGTGTGAAATCAGCTACAGTCGCAGCTTTGGCGTTGACACAATTCACCAGGAGCCTCTTATTCAGATTGAGCATCCCTCCACTTCTTATGCTGCTGTTTTGACAGCTCCTGGAGTCGGCATCACTTCAGGATCTCAACTCAGCAGAAGTCGAGTCCTGAAGGTACTACAACTTTTTCTTTTTTTTTTTTTCTATATGACCTTGTTTGAAAGTTACTGTCAACCACAGGAAAAGGAAGCCACACGCGCATAAAATACACAAGAGAGAAAGAAAAGCTGCTTACTGAAGCGCCCTCTCTCTCTCTTTTTTTTCTTCAGATCCAGGAAACGGGGGTTTGACACGCTCCAGGTTACTAGTCTGAGTGTTACTATCTGTGTTTTTGATGCTTTTTTCTCAGACCATATGATACAGAATGTTCAGAAGGAGAGATGCAGCCCTGTAAGAAAACAAAATCTTTGGGGGATCTACGTATAGTAAGCCTGTTTGATGTGTTGAGTACCGAATGTGCCACTGAAAAAAAAAACAAAAAACAGAAGTGATGAAGCAAACCAGCTTCCTTTTTGTCAGCTTGACAAGTTCAGCGTGTGCTCCTCTTGTGTCTTTTCAATCCTTTCAAACTTTTAGCACGGATTCCAGAAATGTAATGGAGTTGTGAGGCTTTCGCTCGTACCTGAAAAGCTGAAATTTCAAGATATTTGTAAAACTAACAACGACATCGTGCAACTCCCCTGCTGCAGCACTGCACGGTTTACTGAGTTTCTCTAAATAGTGACTCTCAGCCAAAAAATCTTGACTGAGACAGAGTTTCTTTACTTAGTGCATAGTTCTTTTTTTGCAGGTCGTTGTCACCGAGCCAGAACTAGTGAACATCACCTTAAGGAGGAGCTATGGAGGCTCATATCTTTGAGAATCAGAAAGAGGAAGACACCTTAGACATTGAAACCTTCCAGGGTATGTACCGGTTAAATATATTTATATCTTAAAATACTCTCATGCAAATATGTACAGTGAAAGAGTTCCTGATAATTAATTATTATTCACTGGAACAGAGATTTCATGGTAAAAAGACTGTAACTTTCAAAGAAGTGAGATGTGGTTCTGAAATTTTAAATATCTAATTACAACATGAGCATCTGTCTTCTCTTCTTCTTCTGCATCGATTCATCGTAAATGTCAGTGATTTTTTCCTAAATCATCTCTTGATGAAGCTTCCATGTCTCCTACTCTTTATGTCCTATAAGACAATGGCCGTTTTATTTTAGCCAATTTAACAGTTTTCATGATGGCGGCTGCTTCAAGAAGCAAAAAGAAGCTCCAAACATGATTCTAGACTCCATTTCTACTGTTGAGTGATCAGGTTTATTATCACAAGGGCTATAAATAAATTCAATAAATATATAGTCAAATATAAAGAAATAAAGGAAGTTCCAGGATCTTCAGTCCATCACTTCATTGAAAATTAGGTTTCAAAAAGTCGTCAAAACTGGACGTTGGAGATGAGTTACATTCAATAATAATAATAGTTTCACTATGGAATGAAAAGACAGTTTAAACCAGGTTTAAAGTTGATTAAAGTCACACTAGAAATGGCCTAATGTTACATAAGTCACACACAATTCTACATATGTACAGGCTTTTTTAAGGGTATGATAAAAAGAAAAAACACGTCTTCAACACTGAAGAGGGCACTTTAGCATACATTTTTATTCCTAGAGGGCAAATTAACACACTTTTTAGCTCCCAAGAGGGCACTTTTGCATGCATTTTGGCTCCTAGAGGGCACTTTAGCATGTGTTTTAGTCCCCTAGAGGGCACTTTGGATGCATTTTTTTCTCCTAGAGTGCACTTTAACATGTGTTTTGGCTTCTAGAAGAAACTTTGGATGCATTTTGGCTCCTACAGGGCACTTTAACATGTGTTTTGGCTCCTACAGGGCACTTTAACATGTGTTTTGGCTCCTACAGGGCACCTTAGTATGTGTTTTGGCTCCTACAGGGCCACACCACTGAGAAGTGGTGAAAGAATTTAGCACAGGAGAACTGAATTTAACAAAAATGAACATAATTTAATTTCTCTGCATTACATTTTTTTGTGTAGACCCTCATTTTAAAAGGGTGACATGCTTTTATGTTAACATAAAAAGATTTCACTATAAACATTGTCATCACAACTGACTATGTTAAAAATATCATAATGTCAAAGGGATCAATCATAGTGACAAACCCACAGAGAAATAATTCTCTTTCTGCTGCTTATTTAGTTTTTTCATGCAGCAAATTTGAAGGAGACAAACACAAATGTGAATTCAATTCTGATGCAGCTCCTCGTCTGTTTTAAGGCAAATCGCACAATAAAACAAACCAATGCAATTTATGTGTCTTCATTCAGGAGAGAAGACAAAGGTCATTCAGCCGGCGTCCTTAAAAGATCCAAACCTGGAAAAGCTGAAGGAGGTGAGAGGATTCTGACTGAATCCCTGTCCCTGATTCAACATTTACAGTAACATCAAAGCTCCTCTGTACGACAGATCCATGATTCCCCCGCGTCAGGATAAACGCTACACAGGAAACACGTTTCCCATCCCGCTCCGTACAGTACATGTAGTAGAGAGCATGAATAATATCTGACGCCAGCAGGGAGGTGGAGGGCTCGGTGCAACTTTAATGATCATGATTATCAGAGGTGATGGGAGACGGATCAAAGAGGAGAGAGAGTTGTGATGGGAAAAGGTGGCAGCACAAGTGTTTCGATAAGCCTGAACTGTTTTTGTCATTGTTTTCCATCAACTTTAGGATCGTATCTGAAAAATTAAGAGAATTGCAAAAAAAACTGGGTTGCACAGCAGCAACAGCAGAATGAATGCAGGAAGATGAAAGTGATGTTTCTGACTGGGTGATGGATTGTGTGTCGGTAGGCGCTGGTTGATTGGATCAATAGGACTCTGAAAGAGGAGCACATCGTGGTTCGGAGTCTGGAGGAGGATCTGTTCGACGGGCTGGTCCTTCATCACCTGCTCTGTGAGATTATTCACCTTTGTGGGATTGTACCATGATCGCTGCTGTTTCATTGTCTGCCAGCACTGATGGAAAAGTCACGAAACATACTGGTGTAGAGTTTTGTAGAGATTAGATTAGATTAGATTAGATTAGATGGGACTTTATTGATCCGACACGTCACATACAGAAGAGAAATATGTAAAAACCAACACCAACATAGAGAAAATAAATAACAATAAAATAAAAGTAAATGCCTATACACACCTTTGTTATTGCTACATGGTTATTGAGGTAAATGAGTAAATAATTGGAATTATTTGAAAAATATAAGTAAATAAATTACACACAAATACATTATTATTTCTTATTTACAATATCTAAATATATAAAGCATATAATACAAGTACAATAAATCTAAGCTACAAGGTAAGATATTAAATAGAAATGATATATTACATTATATAAAAATATGTATAAAAATACAATATGCAAGGATAGATTTATTCGCACATATATACAATAAAACATAATATAATATTGAAAACATGTAATATTCTATTTGACTAGAAAAGGTTGATATATAGTAGAAGTATATACATACATATATACATATACATATACACTTAGATATATGTGAAGTGAAACAGTCACGTTCCAAGTAGTAATTATGCAGAATAGTGAATAACAACTGTTAAAGCACTACAACTTCATTACAAGAGGATTTAAATGTTGATTATGCTGTGATTTTATTACTTGTGTAGTGAATATGTCGTCACAAGACTATCCACAAATAGTGGATGGAAATATTGACTATAAATATATAAATATGTGACTATCATCAAATTATTGTCTTCATAATGTACAAAAAAAATATCCATGCATTCCAGTCTCTATGGGGAGGTTTGGAGGTGAACTCCTAATGATAATAATACTACTACTACTACTAATAATAATAATAATAATAATACATGTGAAGGAATGAGCAGTGATTGTAATATCAACTCCATATTGCAATAGAAAATAAGCAGTGAAATGTTAGTTTTTTTTGTAGATATTTAGTGATCAGTAGTGATTCAATAGTGTTTTTTCAAAGGGATACTTCCATTTTTTGTCATTATTTATTAATTTAAGCAGTGAAAATGAAAAGCATGTGTTCTTTAAAAAGCTCTAATATGAAAAACACAGACCTCGCTCGTAGAAAGCTCAGAAATAATTAGCGTATTTCCTGATTCCTACAGCCAGGCTGGCCGGCGTTCACTTGACTCTGCAGGACATCGCTCTCACCAGCCAGGATCAGATCCACAAGCTCAAACTGGTCCTG
Source organism: Lepturacanthus savala (assembly GCA_030544235.1). Classification (NCBI taxonomy): domain Eukaryota; kingdom Metazoa; phylum Chordata; class Actinopteri; order Scombriformes; family Trichiuridae; genus Lepturacanthus; species Lepturacanthus savala. The sequence goes on from CM060465.1 coordinate 33,328,863, forward strand.
GAGGAGTTTAACAAGAGGCTGGGCCTGCAGGACGCCGGCCAGATCAAATGGAACGTCAAACGTGAGTCATGAAGCCGACTGGGCTTCAACAGCGACGCTACGAGAGGACAAATGTTCTGTCCTGGCAGCGCTTTTTAAATTACAACAGGATCCATTAGCTTAGACCAACTGTGAGGGACATGGTGAGGGTTTGTGTTTGAATCAGTGGAATATTTGCTGCTGCTGGGTTATGGAAGCAAATAAAGAACAATTATAATTTTAGAAGCTATTTATTACCTTTTACCTATTGTCACTGCCTGAAACAGCATTTCAAGAGTCTTTACTAGAAGAACAGGATATATTTACTTAGATATTTTACTTCTGATGAATTGATTTATGACATATCACCATTAGTCCTCAGTGCATTAAAGACATTTCCTCCTGGAAATGATAAAATACAACCATTACAGTTAAATATAACTAAATTTAGACAAATGGAGATGTTATGGACATTCAACATGAACCAAACAACAAAAACGATTCAATTTTGCATGCTCAGAATTTCAGAATAACCCAATCAACTAGAAACTGACTTCCTAGCTGAGTACTGAACATGAACGAGTATTGACTGGTTTTAAATGCAATAATAAACATTGCTCTACTCCTCCCAGAGCAGCTATTTTATACGTATGTGGGACGAAACGTTGGGAGGAATTTAATTGGACCATTGAAAAGTGGGCGTGTCGTTGTACCCAGATTAACAAATTAGAAAATTACAGGAAATTGTGAATATGATGCACTGCAGAAAACAGTAGGGAAACTCATTTAAGTTTATTTTGTTGAACATTTTTCTTTAATAAATTCATCTTGAAACATGCAGACGGTCCCTAACACGGACCCCAGTTAATGACTTTAGTACATTAAAGTCAAATTGAGTTGAATTGAATGAATAAAAGGATTAAACATATTATAAATATAATGCAGGATTACAACTAACAATAATTCATATTAGCAAATAATTTTTTGTGCCATAAACACAGTTCAAAACCAAAGATTTTCCTCTCATAGGATATTACAAAGAAGCAAATCCTTACAAAGTGGATTGATGATCAGAATAACTGCATTACATTTCTAATAAAAAGTCAAAAAGAGACAATGGTTGCACATGAGAACAACAATCACAGTGCTGATAGAATTTAACAACTATAATAAACTAGACAACAACCTAGCTATTGTGCAACCTTGGATTGTTATGTTCTTCAGACACAAAATTGGAATAAAGAATATTAAAGAATAAGAAAATGAATATTTGTATAAAATATTATGGTATTAAATCATATTTAGCGTATAAAAAGTTCTAAAGAAAGATGTAGAAAAGAGAAAAAGAGGCAGAGGGAAGGGAGAGGCTCATTTATTTAAGTAGTAGGTATCCTACTTCATCTAAGATGTAGATAAATTACCTTTAATTGAATATGTGATTCTTTCCAGTTTCAAGTAGAACATCACCTCCATAAATCCACTGAGACATAGAAGCAGGTGCAGCAGATTTCTGAATCTGAAGGAGATGTCATCTGGCTATTAGTGAAGTGTTGACTGTCTGTTCTGTGCTGTCCGTCTATCAGTCATCCACAACAAAGACCTTCTGTCCACTATTCATCTGCTGGTTGCCATGGTGAGATTTTTCCAGCCTGAAGTGGAGCTGCCGGCAAACGTGAAGGTTGAAGTTGTGGTTGTGGAGGTGAGTTTCGGCCTTGAATCCATCACGCCCTGTGGAGTTGTTGCTTATTTTATTATTCAACTTCCATTGAAATCCAGGTCTGCAAAAGTGGAATCAAATCTGACGCGCAGCTGGAAATCCTGACAGAGGGAAGGTCGGTAGATTTCTGTTCTGTTTGATCCTGCAGGTGTGAAATAAACAACAACAACAACTCAGAATTCCCTTTATATTTCAGCCAGGAAGACTCAGACTCCCTCAGCAAAACTCAAAGTGAGTGTGAGTGGTTGTGACGTCCTAAATGTCACCGCCACGGCGTCACAGCTGTCCGTGACTTCATGCACTTTTCTGTCTGTGTGGTCACCCAGGGGAAGATCCCATCGAGCAGCTGTTGAAGCTCGAGGCTCACAAGGTCAACACGGTGAAGAAGGTACTGTCTGACAAGTCGAAGAGCAGAAGCGCTGCTGTGTTTGATGCGAGGCTTTCTTGTCTCCACAGGCTGTGAGATTGAAAGTGGAAAGAAAGGAAATACATGAGCATGTTGATGCTGTTTGACGAATATGGATTAAATGTACAAGGAATCCTATTTTTTGGGGGGTATTTTATCCTATTTGGGGCACAAACACATATTGAAACAGAATCTGTGTATTATTCGTTCTTTCCAATTCCGATTTCAATTTCAGGCCCAGATCAAAATATCAAATGGAAAAAAAGGGGCACACGGCTGAATTTAACCCTCCTGTTATGTTATGGGTCAAATTGACCCGTTTTAAAGTTTGAAGATCCAGAAAAAATATGATTTTCAGGATGAAACTTCTTCATTTTGCCTTAATTAATGTTGTTTATCATCAAACCGGAGGTAAAAGAGTGTCGAAAATGTCCTAATATTTCAACTGTGAGACATATCACACACACACATATAAAAAAACAAAATTTAAATATTATAATTCAATGTTTTGTTAAACTATTGTCTTTTAAATTTGGGTCTAATCAAGTGGTGAAACATTTAAGAAAAGGTTTGAATTTTATTTAGATTTTTTTTTATGAAAAACGAGTGATTTATCCTAATTAAACCATTTCCTGTTAGAGGTCAGGAACACCATTCTACTAAATACTGATGTATGTACTGATAATGAAATATTAACAATACTCATTGGGATTTTTTGGAGGTTTCAGACGTTTTTTCGACCATTGCTGTTCCTGAGAAATGAACATAACAGGAGGGTTAAAGGGACAATCTGCAAGTTACATGTTAAAATCTTTCCATTCTGTTTGGAGACCATGATTGTACAAGGTTCTACAAATCAGGTGAAACTCAGCCTATATATGTAAACTCACCTAACCAACAAACTCTCCATTTTCAGGCCATCTTACACTTCATCAACCAGAAAATGTCGACCACGGGGCTGCAGGTGTCAGACATGGACAGACAGGTATACAGCACGTAGGAGTTCTCGCTGATTACTTCCTCTGAGATGATACCTTCACCTTTGTCTCCTTTCTGTCCAGTTTGCCGATGGAGTGATCCTGCTGCTGCTGATTGGACAGCTGGAAGGCTTCTTCGTGCCGCTCTACGACTTCAACCTGACCCCTGTCAATCAATCTGAGATGGTATGGATTGCTGACACAGAAGTAAAGAGATTGCATCATTTGCAGAGACAGAGACAAACCACTTTACTGTAGAGTATATATCATCCTGTCTGTAGAACATCAGGTTTAATGTGTTTATTCTTTTGGAAAAGAAATCACTGATTCCTATTTGAAAATGAGTTGACTGATATTATTACCTGGGGCGGAGCAGGTCGACTCAAATGCAGAACAGAGGCAAAAAGAACTGAAGGAGTTTTATTTATTAAACAACTCAAGAACAGGAGACAAGTACAGGAAGATGATGCTAAACTGAACCGAACAAAAAGCAGAACAAACGATCCAACAAGACTGAACTGAAACACGAGAATTGAACTAATGAGGGGGATGGGGAACGGGAGAGGAGCTGATTGATTGGGGAAAACACAGGGATCAGAAGACACAGCAAAGAAAAGTAAAACACATAAAAACGGCAAGAATCGGTGCAGTAAACGCTTCCGACACAAGCGTATCAATCTCATATAACCTGCAGTTTTCTGAAAATAACAGATCGTCTGTCGGAGATGTCAGAGAGGGTTTAGTCAGAATCAGCCTCGGGGCTGAAGAATGGAGCTGGGATGTGAAGGGTGGGCGGCCCGGGGGCTGGAGCGATGGGGGGTCGGGGGTCAGACATGTGGAGCCTCTCTGGAGGACGACCTGAAAGGCCGATGGATGTGGGTGGGACCACTCCAGAGAAGACAGGACAGATGGACGGAAACCGCGATAGAGGTCGACATCGTAGGCTGGACAGATGAGGCCAGTGACTGGAGGTCAGAGCTGGAGTCTGGGAGACGAGTCGCAAAAAACAAGGATTTATAGACGAGTAGCAGCATTTTAAACATCTATTCATTCACTTCATGTTATTTCGTCTGGTCTGGGGGAACCGTACGCAACGTGAAAGGAGAAGGATATTTCACAGGTCTGTAGAGTGACACAGTGGAGCAGTGGTTAGTGCTGTTGTCTCACAGCAAGAAGGTCACAGGTTCAAGACCTTGGTCTGAGACCTTTTTGTGTGGAGTTTGCATGTTTTCCCTGTGTCTGCATGGGTTCTAAAGATAAATGGCCGAAACATATTCACATCTTAAAAACTAAACCTAAAACTAACCTAAAAACTGTCATTTAATATGACGAATCCTTGGCAAAGTTTCTCAATAAATTCTCATGTGAGAGTTTCTTCTTCTGTTGTTGCACATTTTCTGCAAGAAAATATTTTGACCCCCCCCCATGTTCACATAATCGATGTGATTGCTCGTGCAAATGGCGGCGTTCTGAAAAAACTTAACAACCAAACAAATTCTCTAATAGAAGCCAGTGTATGGATTTTAGAAGTGGAATAATAGGCTGTTCTGATCTGAATAAAACTGAGATAAAATGAGATGCAGTCTGTGCAACAGCTCAGTCCGGTGGGTCCATGACTGGTTGGATCATTCTGTGACTCAGGGAGAGGAGCAGGTGGACCCAAATACAGAATATGGCAGGAATAAGGAACTGAAGATTATATTTATTCAACAATTCAGGAACAGGCAGGCAACAAATGAGCCAACAAGACCAGACAAAAATAAGTAATGAGGGAAATGGGGAACAGGTGAGATGGAGCTCAGGAAAGGAGCTGATTGGCTGCAGGAAACAGAAGGAGCAGGGCCAGACTAACGAGATGAGCAGGTGTGTAGATGAGCAAAGAATAGAATAGCGAGCAGGGATTTAAGAGGGAAACACAGCAAACTGAAATATTAATGGACGTTGAACACTTCCAACACAAACTGAACAATCACATGAAACCTTCTGTCTTCTGAAAATAATAACATCCAGAAAACAGAAGTTAATGATCTGTGTACATTTACTTATGAAGCATACAGTATACAATATCCTGCTGTGATGCAGTGATTACATTCATACTCACTCATATAATTCAGAGACAGAACCATAACAGATATTGTATGAAAGCCTCCATTATACTTAATTACAAGTCTATGATACATTTTCTCCCCTATCTAATTTGAGCTAATCTAATTTCCCACAAGAGAATAGTGGATAATGAACAAACCTGATCCAAGATCTTTCCAATTATAATATATATCACTTGTTTAATATTTTACATTTCCCATAATAAAAGTAGATGCATAATTACTACTGTGTCATGCCTCATTTATAATGACTTCTTTGTTCTCACTTTATTCAAAGCAATAGGATGAGTCTATGAAAAAGTTATGATTCTTTTATCAAAGACAGGATGAGTTTATGAATTACTTACCACTTAAATGTATTACTGTATAAAGACACAGTGATACTCTAAAAGCAGAAGCCTGGTGGTGAACACATTAGGTATATAAGCTTGATCTTTATACATTACAGTTATGATGATATTATAATGTACTTATAACACTGTACGCCATTATATCACACAATTCTTGACCTATTTTATACCCAAATGTATTAGATCTGTCCCCTAAATATCTTGAAAACTGAGAGAAATGCATGATTTGGTTTATTTATTAATTAAAACACTGGGATTGTACAAGTTCAAAGATGTCATCAGTGGTAAAAATGACATTTTTTCCCATAAGCAGATGTTTCCTTGATTGTCCCAACACTCAATCCACAGAGAAATGCCCACATCCCATATTTAGGATTTTAAATCAGAAACTTTATTGATCCCACATCAGGGACATTTGTGCATTACCACAGCTTGAGTACAAAAGTATGCGTCATGCATTATGGGACTCATTTTTATATTCACATCAACACATTTTAACTAATTAAGTGATTTTTTTGTTTGTCATTTCAGCTTCATAATGTGACCTTGGCCTTGGACCTTCTCAGTGATTGTGGCCTCCAGTTGTACAATGTTGACCCGCAAGGTGAGAAAATTCACACTATTCACAACAAATAGCCATAGATTTACAGCAGTTTATTTGTGTAATTCAAAGTGCTTCACATAAAACATTAGAAGCAACAATACTTTATAATTTATTGGTTTTAGAAAGCCAGACACAGCGTTTAAAGTGACTGTAACAGACAGCAACGTCAAACTTATTACTGTATAAATATATTTATATGTTCAGCACTTTGGTCAACGTGAGTTGGTTTTAAATAGCTTTATAAATAAAGCTTGATGGGCCGAAACAAATACGGATGACGTCCTCCATCAACAGCATTTATCTGGATGACAGGGACATGCCAAAACCCATACGTACGTCAGTCTGGTAGTTTGAGTTAATCCCCTGCTGCTCGCTGGAGTTTGACAGGGTTTTGGAGGGAAAGATGGATTTGCTGCTGAATATGAATGAGTTTGACTCGTGTCTCGATGAGTATCTCAGCGGATGATTGGCTCAGTCCGAGGTCATCATCATTCATTTTGAAAAGAGCTGCGAGGGAGACTCTCTCGAGGGGATGATGTCACTCTGGAGCCGCGATCTAGCCTCACAGCTATGGCTACCTATTGGGTGTGTGTTTTCTATGTGTGTGTGTGTGTGGGAAAACATGCTATCTGTATTCATGAGCACTTCTACTATAACCTCACTGTTATCAGGCAGATCCCGGAAAATATTCAGATTGCATCTGTGCTGTGTAAAATCTCATTATGAGTGAGTAGTAATAGGCCACATAAGACAGATAAGAGACTCCCTCTGCTCCCAAAACTACAGCCTGGTGTAGCCTGGCCTGGTCTAGAATAAACCCTGGTGTATAAAATAGACTCTTTTATTCCCTGGGTTACAGACGATGCTATTTTAATACAGTTGTAGGCCACTGTGCAGCCTAATATGCTCATGTAAATGTCACAGTCATTCAGAAGGCAGTAATAATATTAATGCTTGTGTATTATGGTGGAAAATCTACTATACCAACAAAGAATGTCAAGGCCACCACGCTGATAGGGAGCATAGACGGTCAAATTAAAGATATTTTAATAAGAACTGTAATTATGAGGTGTTGACTGATATTTTAATGGAGGAAAAGATACGACTGAACTGGCTAAAAGTTATATAATATATTTTGATGGAAGAAGATGTTATGGGTTATTTTTAATGGTGGAAAACACCTTTATCTGGGCTTTTGCCAAAAAGTGGAAAGGACCAGTTCAAACTGGTCAAAATAGGCTGAATTTCACCTTGATATATATCATATATGATATATTTTGTCATATATCAATGATATTGCAGTAAAATCTCATTACATTAGCTCTGCTCCAACTTCATTATTTGCACTATTTCCTCTTTTCTCTGATTTGGACAAATATTTTGATCATTTTTTGTGTGTAAATAGGACAAAACTATTGTGATCACAACATCCAAGGACTCCAAGCTTTTAACAACAGCATCTAGGGTCATCATATTTGCAGATTTTCTTGTTTTCATTTCATATGCAGTACCTCAATTTTCTGGAAATGTCTCTTTCTCTTTGGTTAAATAACGTTAGCAAAGGTTCTTGGGAAACCTGTTTCTTACATTTTGGATAAAACCTCAAATCAGGAGAACAATTTTGGCATTGTATAAACTTACAGTACTAAACAAATACATGAATGTAGTATATTTTACAACATGTAATCAACTTTAATAACCCAAATCTTTTTAAAATAATATTTAAAATGTTTGCATTCATTAGACAGAGGGTAGAAGGGCGACAGCAAGGAGAGACAGATGGTGTACAGCAGAGGTTTCTTGGCTAGAAACTAGGCAGGGGAGGTCATATGAAAGGTCACAAGGACACCTGACCTTTAACCTAAATATAGAGTCCTACTTGGAATTCAGTGCAGAAATTTAAGTGAAAGTGAAGTCTTATATCTTGCATGTGTCCATTAATTCTCCCTTTTCTTGTGCATAGAAATACATGTTTGAGGACAGTTTCAATGACTACAGACGACAATAGTGATGTCGAAGGTTAAACAAATGACTTCCCACACAAAAATGTGATTTAGAATTGAATAAACAGACAAATTAAATCTGTAGTAATGTTAATCACTAACAACTCAAGCCTGAGGCCAGTTTTCCTGCTGCTCTCAATGATAATAAATATGGAATGACCAAACTGATCCAAATCGGGACAAAAGAAAATTGAAATAAGATAAATTATCTGCACTGCAAAGTTCAATGATTAATAAGATAGGAGTTCAAAGGTCAATTATTTGTCCATAAAATCCTAGAAATCCCACTGAGGATCATTCCAGAACATGAAGAATATATTCTGTAAGATGTTTTAAAAGGAGATTATAAAGGAGACAATTAAATAATCACACAAACAGATCAAATCTAAATTAATATCTAAATAGTCTCTACTACTGATATTATAGTAAACTATTTTCTTTTTGTATTGATGATGTGGATATTGATGATATATATTGATGCTGTAACAGTAACATTGTGGTTTACTACAAATAAAAATACTAATAATTTAGTGTTGGAGCTGAGGTTTAATACTGTGATTTATGAATAAAACTCAATGCTGCTGCTGTATCAGGGGTTTTGGAGTTTTAACACATTTAATGACTCAAATACAGCGGCAACCAGAGATTAATACAGGATTTAAAAATGCAGATAAACAGGGATACCAATAACAATGAAAGAGGTTTTATTTAGTCTGGGAGCAGCAACAGCAAGGTCACTACTGGGAACATGGAATAGCAAAAAGCAGCCGAGGAGATGATCTGAGGGGTCTGGACGCTGATGTAAGACGGGTCCAGTCTATGCAATGCTTTACAATCAAATATGAATGTGACAACTCCCGTCCTGCATAAAGCCAGACCCATAGAGAAATATATTCCTGGTGTGGTGTGGAAGGACTTTGAAGTCCCTGACCTCAACCACAGCCGATGATTTTAGGATGATGCTGGCTGTGAATCAGGCCCAAAAATCCCTACTGGTCTTGTAGCCAGGTTTAAAAAAAAGAAAAACAACAAAAAACTTCAACAACCACATATGGATTTATTGCTTGAGGGGGTGTCCACTTTTGGCCGTCAAGAGTAAATCACTCCAGGAATTGAAGAGCAAAACAGAGTGGGCGAGTGAGTTACTGACTTGTCCAAATGGGTGAATCAATCAATAGTGAATGGATCTACTCCACTTCCGAGCAAATCCATTATTGACAAGCGGCTCTGTGTATGCCCTGGGCTTGAATCTCCTTTTTCACCATCACTAAAACTTACCCATAATATCTGCTGCCACGTATGTGTAGAGGTGTGTGTGGTCGTGCTGTAGCAGCAATGTGAAACGGCGGATTCTCAGAGGCGCTCCTTGATTTATCAAGTCTATTGCGGCGCCCGTCCGGAACAGGGCGGGGGATGAGCTGCCGGCATCGTTATTGAGAAACGCTCATCCAATCGACTTCAGGCTCAATAATAATGATGGACACGCAGACAGGGATTACTTCCTTTATAGTTAGATATTGCTGCCCACAGCATTTGAGCAAACTTTGAGAGCCAGGTATCTCAAGTCAAATCAAAATTTGGAAAAGTCCATTTTTCTTATGATTGGTCTAGAACTTTTTTTTTCAGGCTTAGACCAGAGACAGTTTTCAGCAAATTTAGTGAGGATTGCTCAAAATTTATAGGCACAAATGGGCGTGGCTTATATGGAAAGATGTATTTGGACCCATGGAATCCAGGAAAAGGAGGATTTTGTTTCACAGATGTCTGGTTTAAAAGTTATTGGCCAAAACATAAATGTCATAGTCCCACATCACTGCAACTCCGCAGGTCCCCAGCATTGTGACCACTAAACGTGAAGCGGATCCAGCAAATAGTTCCCAATGTATGTGAGGAACATGCATAAGGACAGACAGAGGTTTTTGCTTTATATAGAGCGGTTTCAGTCCAGCTGCCTTCAGATGCTTCAGGGATTTAATGCACAGAAGTAGAAGTTTTCACCCAGTATAAAATAGCTGTGGCCAGAAGATCCTGTAATCACCCATGTTCATTTATAGATCAATGCAGTGAGTTTCCACCTTTAACTACATTAAATCTTATTTTCTGTGCTGAGTCTGGTTTGAGAGTGATAATTATTTAACTGAAAAAAATGTATTTATATTTCAAGCATTGTTGCAACATGTTTTAGTTTGATCTGATTGATAAAATCATGAAATCAGCAGCAGATTGATGTGTATCTGTGACATTAGGGAAATGTCGAGGACCAAATTTGAACTAAATTACAGCAAAGGTCTCTCCCCTGAGCACCAAAATACCACACAGAGTGTTTTTCAAGGTCAGGAAATAACAAACAGTGTGTGCTAAACCACAAAAATACAGCTTTAAGCTTTAAGAGTGTGACAATATGCCCAACCCCCAGGAAAATCGTGTGCCCATCCACAAATTGTAAAGCAAACAGTAATTGTAAAGCAAATCTGAAACACGATAACTGTTAATTTAAGCACTGGTATAATTAATCTGAGCCAGGAACAAGTGGCTAATTTAATTCATTTTTAGAGTCTCTTTAATTACCCGCATAATTGCTGTGATGGAATGAGGAATCGCAGCACTCAGGGTCTAAAACAGGAGCGTGCCGCATGCATTAATAAGGTTAGCCATGATGGTTGAGTCAATCTTAATGTCACGTTCATTCAGTTAGTGCATCTCACAACAGGCAGCAGTTTTGTTGGGATCTCATCTCACCAAGGACGTATTGATTAAACTTCCATCTAATGTGTTTTGTTTGTTTTTTTAATCGTCCTGATCTATGACCTGTTAGGATCCATAGTTATTAGCTAATGTTGGTAAAAGCATCCTCATATATTGTCACTGCTCCAGTGGCTTGCAGAGGCTGATGGTGTTATAAATAAACTCTAAATGTCTTGTGTGGATTCTTTGACAGATATCGTCTCTCAGGACGTCACTGCAACCTTTAAGATCCTGTACACCCTGTTCAAGAAGCACAAAGGGAAGTGAGACACGAGAAGAGCAACCGGAAAAACAAGTAGAAGCTTGAAGATATGTGTTTGGTCACGATTTGATATTGTGGATCATTCCCTCTTCTGGGGCGCCTTCAAAACCTATAACGTGTGTCCTATTTTTATAGTCCAGTATGTTGGAAGAAACCCACCTGATAACAAACATAAATGTTATAGATCCCAGGTTCCAATGCACTGAAAACATGCTGCTATTAAGATAATGGCTCAAGTCATTTGCTCTAAATCAATGCAGAAGAATCTTGAATCTTCTGAATCTACTGGTGAGTCATGAAGGTTTTAGGCTACAATATTTTATAGTAATTTAGTCTAACTTTATACTTTACGTTATAATATTTTAACATAAATTGATGTGCATATCAATAAATATATATCTAGATCTTCAGTCCATTAAATATGTGTCATCAATTCATTGAAAATTTACCACATCTCAGGTTTTAAAAAGTCGCCAAAACTGGACGTTGGAGATGAGTTACAGTCAATAAAAAACAGGCAAAGTAGACCTGAAAAAGTGATGAAAAATAGACCTGACATTAGTTTAATTTAACTCCAGGTAATCTAAGTTTTGACTTAGACTTAGCCAGGTTTAAAGTTGCCTAAAATCACACTAGAATGTATAAAATAACGTTCTATGTCCACGGTCGTCCACATTCAAGACTCTTTTTGATTGAAATGAATAATAAATATAATATTCTCTGCTTCTGATAAAGTTTTTGGTGTTTACTTGAAACACACTTGAATCTAATATCTGATAATATTGTAGAAAGTAAAGGGCAACTCCATGTTAACAGTTACTCTTTTTCTCTCCATATTTTTAGGTTCACTTTTAGTTAAATAAAGACGACATTGATGTCAACGGTCTTTTATTCCCTGATAATTATCATGTTTTTCTCTATTTTATCTCCCTGTGTACTTTTTCAGCCCGACAGCTGGAAAATGGCACTTTTCATTTTTACCATAGCACGCCCCCGTCCTTGACTTCCTTCTCAATAAACAATGTGACTTTCTTCCTCTGCTCCTTTCATGTGTTCCTCATGGCAGTCTGTGACCTCCTTTGTCAGTAAAATTGCTATTTCTCAGAAAAAAAATCTTTCTTTTCTTTTCTTTTCCTTTTCTTTGCCGTTGAATTGTTGACAACTCAATGTCACACAAAATTTAGAGTAGGTGCAGCAGAGAGTGCGAGTCAGACAATAGCTGTGGTTCCATCAAAGCATTTTTTTTCGTGTGTGTGTTCATTTAGGAAAAAATGCCTAGAAATGGGACAATTCACTTAATTGTAGTGTTGCACGGTTACACACGGCATGACGATTGCTTTGATTTCAAAGAAACTGGTGCAAACAATGAGCTGTTTGTTGCCTCTGTTGTTTGCTGTTTGTGTTTTAGAAAATTGCAGAGTGTGTTTCTTTTGTTTTGTTCCTAAGGATAAAGTATGAAATTATGGAAGTGCTACTTTCACACTTTTTATTTCTTCCAGTTTGCTTACAGATATGTCTGTTGACATCGGGGGGAAAGTCAGTTTATTTGTTTACAGCAAGGTGATGGAAATTATTCCTAATTTATATTCTTTGCCCTGAATGACATTTCAGAATTTTGCATGCAATTTGCCTGGCAGTCAGTGGCAGTCAGATGGAAACTGAGTTACAGTAGGGAGAGATTGATTGAACTCTTTGTTCTAAATGCTTATAAACTAGATTTTTGTAGAGAAAATCAATTGCAGATGATTTTATGAAATGCAAAACACACTAAGGAATAGGGTCAAACCATATAAACATGCAGTTTCAGGGAAAAAAAGGCCAATTCATCATAACTTCTTCCAGCCTCTTCTTATTTTCACATTCAGTTGAAAGTAGATATTTCTTTAATTAAATTTAATATGGCCCAGACCAGCCTGCATCAAGCTTGCTTAGATATATTTTATAGAATTATATGAGCAGAGCGAAAACTGAATGTGAGCATTAAATGGTTAAAACCTTGTCCTGAAGGTTTTAACCATTTAAAATATGATAAATCTTCAAAAATGTATTCATTCTGTACTTGTTCTTGTTGAGTTAATAACACCCACGTAGTGGATTCAGCTAAGCAACAGCACAGCAGATAATGATGTACATTTCTCTCAATAATGAGGATGACTGGAAGCCAAAATGACAGGTTTGTGGAATGCAGGTATGTGCATACTATACTTACACAATCATGCATGCTTGAGATGTTTTTTTGCAGTAATCCCTGCTCCCTGTGTCACATAAAGTGAGTGAAAGTCAATGAAGATTAAGGTTTTGTTTAGCCACTGTATGCATACAAGGTCAGAGCTTAGTCTGTCATTGGTTTTTAATCCATAAGAACAAAGAAGGATACATTTCAGGATAAATGTTTGAGTAAGCCTCTCTGTGTGTTTATATAGGGTAACAACATAAGACCTTCTAAAGGTATTATTGATATTATTAATGCTTTATTCACACAAGACACCTGTCAAATTATAGCTCCTGGTGTGTCTTATAAAGCAACGCCATTAAATTTGAGGATTCTTTCACTGTGAGCAGGAAACCAGCGCTCTGATGCTAACAGGCTAACCCGCTAGCATCAGTGGTGTCAAACTCAGTTTCGTTTATTGGCCTCATTCAGCACGATTTGATCTTAAGTGGGTCATATGAGTAAAAACACTAACAAATTTCTCTTCTCCTCTTTGTGGAGGGCCAGGGCCACATGTTTGACACCCCTGGGCTAACTGTTAGCTGCTATTACACTATTATTACACTAGCTTGGTGCAGTGATTAAAACAAGAGAATTCTTAATCCCTAACCAAAAAGCATTCATTAAGTTTGGGCTGAGAATATTTGGTTAAAAAATATTTATTTTTAAGTAAGTATGTCTACTTTGACCATGCCATGATGATTTCTTATAAACTGTGTCACTACATAGAAACCCACTGCACAAATATCTGTTGAATTCACCCAAAATAATGACAAAAAACATGAAAAACACATCTAGTAGTGAACAGATGTGTCCTTGTGTGCATGAACAGGAGCCAACAGAGCAGCATCAGCTCCACGACAGAAGTATCATGTATTTAGCTCCAGAATTTAGACATTGCATCTTTTTAAGGTATTAAATTTTGATTTTTGAGATGCACTTACTGCAAAGTTGTTGTTGAATAGACGGCTGATTAGTAACGGGAGCACGATCAAAGTTCAAGAAAGTCGACTGTTCGGCATCAAAAACCTCAGACAGCTCAGCCCAAGGGAATGAACTTTCCAAAATTTCAAAGCGAAGAGCCCCAGAGGTTAAACTGTCTTTGTTTCCCGAACAACAACAAGTGAAGAGGCACTGGAGGAGCTCAATCAAGGATCCGGGAATGAAAACCATCTCTTCTATTTTGAACCGTACCAATTACCTCTAATCTACAATAATGGGACGACCTCCTACCGGGCCACCCAGATAGGAGATTGTTCAGCACAGCAGTGAAAGACGTCAACAATCTGAGACTATTTCACACTTCCTTTGTTCATAATGAGTCTTGAATCAGTGTTAAAGAAAAACAAGCATTTTGTGTGCTCATAATGTAGATTTCGATTATGAACAACACACTCAGAACTGGAGGCAAGGGAGGAGAAAACCACAGGAGGGGAATGACTAATCAATGAACACAAGTTCCAGTGGTTTTGTTAGTGTGTTTAGGAAAAAAGTTGTAATTTATGATCAGATTTGATATGGAACGCTGTTTCAGAGTCCAATATTTTGATTGTAACAATTATGCTATTTTATGCACAATCTTAAAAAAACCCCTTCACCAGTTCTGCCATAAATGAGAACATTGGTGGCATTTGAATTATGAGCTTGTTATTTTGCTGGAAATAAATTACCCTTCAATTCCTCTGTTGCTGTGAGCAGGAATATAATGAATGATGATTTTTAAACTAAGTTCTGTTTATCCTTACAAACCGCTGACCCTCTTGGGGAATCGTGCCCTCTGTATTTGACCCAACTACAGTATTTATAGCGAACCAGACTTTTTGGTAACCGATACCAAACACGGGTGTCTTTAAAAGTGGGAGGTCACTGCCAGAGAGCTGCACAAATAAAAAGGGGACTATGATGGACAAACCTGACACAGTAAAAATCTGACTAAATCTGAGGGGTCCTGACATGATTGAATGAGAGAAAATAAGTTCTGATAGAAAATTTCACATTATGGATTTTTCCTGAAGGGGGCATTTGACACTGAAGGGGGACATTTGGCAATTAAAGGGACATCTGACCCTGAAAAGGGATAATTGGCACTGAAAATGGACATTTGACATCGAAAAGGGACATTTCTGGACAGGGACATTTGGCAGTGGAAAGAAAAAATTGACATTTAAAAGGGAAAATTGGCACTGGAAGGGACAATTGGTACCAAAAAGGTACATTTTACATTCAACAGGGACATTTAATACTGAAAACAGACATTTGTCACTGAAAGGGACATTTCTGGAAAGGAACATTTGCCAGTGAAAAGAGACATTTGACACTAAAAAGGATCATTTGACGCTGGAATGCAACATTTGGCACTGAAGGGGACATTCAGCACTGAAGAGGGACATTTAGCAATGAAAGGGACATTTCTGGACAGGGACATTTGGCAGTGAAAAGGGACATTTGGAAATTAAAGGGACATTTGACCCTGAAAAGGGATAATTGGTATTGAAAATGAACATTTGACACTGAAAAAAGGGACATTTAGTACTGAAAACAGACATTTGGCACTGAAAAGTTACATTTGACACTGGAAAGCAACATTTGGCATTGAAATGGGCATTTGACATTAGCACTTTGTGCTGCATTCTATATGTATGAAAATGCTTTATAAATAAAGTTTGATTTATTGATTGATTGAAAAGGGACATTTTGGCACTGAAACTGCACGTTTGACCTTGAAAATAGACATTTGACACTGAAAGGGGACAATTGTTACTGAAAAGGGACATTTGGCATTGAAAGGGGAGATTTAGCAGTGAAAGGGACATTTCTCATTGAAAAGAACATTTGTCACTGACACTGGAAAGGTGTTTTTTGCGTTTTTCTGAAAGAAAAATGGACATTGTTGCCTCCTAGTGGTTATTGTGATTATAGACTTTAGTATTTAAGTCTGGTCCTTTAAACTTGCAGTTTGTTCCCAGAGCTATGCTAAATCACTACTTTGTTCAACCTAGGACATTACACGCCTCCATGAACAGATATTGTGTTTTATTGTGTTACGTAGGTAGTTTAAAGTAAAAACTGTTGAATATCCGCTAAATTATCCCACCCTGGGAGGACAAAATGTAGAGAATTTGACGGTTTCTGTTGCTAACAGGTAGCAGTTAGCGAGCTAACGTTAGCTGGTTAGCCGACGTTTAGTCACGTGACATATACGCCAGTTTCAGCCGGAAGACGCCGTTTCCAGCTCGCTGTTCGACTCCAACTTCACCCCAATGTGAGTTTATATCATCTATCTGGTTGCTTGGCTTTATATTCATATTAATATTACATATATATTGATATTCCGAGTGTTTATGTCGACTTGAGTTGAGTTAGTGTTCCTGTACTTGAATGTCAATAAATTATGAGCACTTTATTTTTCTCTCAGATCTCCTTCTTGACTCTACTTCTATGCCCCTGGATTCGATCTATGTGAGTGCCAATTCATATTCAATATAAAAATAACTTTTTGTAATGACCTACAGTCACATTCATTTAGCTTTAGTTGACGCTTTCTGTTGCTTTCCTGCTGATTTACATATAGGTGAAATATGAATGTTGATTTCTGATCTTATGGAAGCAGAATTCTGCTGTTTTGGGTGGTTTTCTATTTGTTACTTCAATGCAGGGTAACAGGGCAACAGTGGGGTTATATGATAACATGTTTTACAATTCTTCATATCACTGATCTTCATGTATTGTTTCATTGTTCCTGTACACATAACTTCATATAGAAATGGTCACCTGCTTCCTGTCAAAGCTAAATTACTTCGAGAATGAATTGTCTCTTTCACTATATTAATTGTTCTGAGTTTAATATTCTTAATTATGATTTGCTGCATCACTGCCGAGTTTTAAATTGCTGCTGTAAATCTGGAGGATTGGTGGGTTTAGGTTTTTCTATCTCAATTCACCAGGCAGTTTATTCCCCAGCAGTTTTGGAGGGTGAAGTTTATTGATGCCACTGCCCGATTCTCTGCTCTGCTGAGCTCGGCATGTTCGTGTATTGGCCAGATAAGGAACAGAGAAGCCAAATATCAACTCTGCACATTATCTCTATTCTCATAATATATTGAAACCAAGTGTGATAGCAGACTGAGCTACAAGAAATACCTTGCAAACTACTAGCTACCCATAAATCATCAATATATGAGGCTTGTAAAGATGTAAAATTTAGAAAGCTACAACCTGTCAATTGATTAATATGCTATTCGATTGGAAAACAAATAATTGGCAACTTTTGTGTGGGAATAAAATGTATGTGTGAATCTGCTGGTTCTTACATTTGTTCTTGTTTTATGTAGTGATGTGGAGGTGGCAGTGGCAGGTTCACACCAACAGTCTACATCCTTTGAGCCAGACTATGAGGTAAGTAAAAAAAAATATTCCTGCTGAAACTTTTACTTGTCTTTACTTTTGAATGGAACAACCTGAGAAAGGAACGTGCTTTGTATCTTGTAAAGTGAAAAAGGAGCAGTATTGATTAGTCAGTTAACAGTTAAATTACTCTTGTATGAGAATTTTAGCAAAAATGGTATCATGGATCACTTTAATAGCACTTTATTGCTCTATCCGTTGTTGCTTTTACATTTGTTTTTTTCTCAGCATGGATAGACATTATGAAACAGTGACAATAATATCTACTTCAGATGGACCTTAATGCATTGTCAGTGCCACATAAGATCCGGCCTGAGTAGACAGGGCATCAGAGAGCCAAGGTCTAATGGAGTTTTAATAGATAAATGTGGACAGGATGCATCTCAGGCTCCTCACTAACAGCAGGATGTGGAAATCTAGACAATGGCTTCCAAATGGTGATGGATGGCAGTGATTGGTTTCATATACGCAGATGGGAAGAGCACTGGTTACTGGCATACAGGAAGAAGGAGGAGGACACAGATGGAGTGAATTGAAAAGAGGTGACAGTGTGGAGAGGCGGTTTTGACAAGCGGAACTATCCAGATCGTCTACGGAGTTGGACGAGAGTTGCGTACGAGGAGAAGTCGGAGCTTATTAGTGGAGCTCAAAGGGACATTGACAGCCTGGTAACAAACTTCCCGGCCTTTGACGTAAGCGAGCGGCAGCAGGTGTCTGGTGTTGAGGGCTGACACGGCCTTTTGCCGTCTGTCTGTCACCTTATTTTTTTTTCACCATAACCTTGTTGGTTTAATGATGTTTCCCTGATGGCTAGCTTAGCTCGTGGCTCTGCCAGCCTGAGAAGGTCACTGCTTTGAGGGTGGATGGATCTTCTCATGGTGTATTGATTGTCCATTTAAAAAAAGCAAGCACGTCTCATTTAGACTTGATAGTGTGGCAGCAATACCAAGACCACACCAGATATTTAGTTCACTTTAGTTTGTTGGATTTTAACATGTAAAACCAAAATAAAACAAACCGATCAAAGTGTTTGCATGACAAACTGTGCAGAAAAGAGTTTGCATCAACCCTGCAGTACCATTTAAATGCAAAATGTGTCATAGCAAGCACATAAACTCTGTTGTGTTAGCGGTTTTGGCTCTGGTTCTGGTCCGAGTACAAAAAAGAAGCTCAAACCTAACAAATGTCTGGATTCATCAGGAAGAAAATGACTCTTGTGCTGTGTTTTGTTATCTACTGCTCTGCTTCTGACCGTCTTTTTCTCCTTAACAATGCAAACCAAGGCTTGTGGTTCTTCTATTATTTAAAGCCGTCCTCCAAAATGACAAGATAAGACTGGATTTATCAAAAAAAGAGGTGAAATACCTAAATCTGGTGGACAAAACATAAGCCTGTAGGATAATTACTTTATCAAGGACACTCTTCCATTTCTATGTTGAGTAATATTGCGGATACAGATTTAAGCATGAGGAAACTGGAAACACAGTAAGAAAAATGTTGAATAGGAGTAAAATTGGAAGCAGTTGAATGATTAAATGTGTGTTGAAATGCCCCAAAAAAGATCCAAAATGAGCAAGTAAAAAAAAATGTATCAACTTCTGTCAGTTTTGGGGCTCTATGCTGGCTCTAAAGGCTTAGTTGGGATAAAAGAGAACTTGACACAGAGACATTTAAACACACTGGAAAAGATAAAACTTTATTTCTCCCTGTCGTGACAATACAAAGTCAACAAGTGCAATAACAATCCAACTGAAAACGGTACTGAACATTCTATCTAGTAGTAATAGATACTGTAGACAGAACGTGGTGCACATCATCATCACCACCACACCCAAAAAAAGTGAGGTATCAACCACTACATAGCTTCTGTGTACAGGTGGGTATTCAACTGTAAGGCAACTGTTACTATGACAACCTGGAGAGTCGAAAACAGATGTGTGCTCCCCTCTCCCCATCCTCTTTTTATCTTCTTTTTTTTTTTCAGGGAAGAGGGTTGAGCTGATGCAATTTACAGTACCACATCACATCAGGCCAGAGTTGAGACTGTTTTCAACAAAACAGAAAACATCACAAAACCGAGTTGTAACATTTTTGAGAAGAGGAGAAAGATTCCTCGTGCGTCTCTTGAGTAGGAATCCATTTTCGCCCTTCCACTGCTTATGAGAGACAAAATGAAGTGTTTTATTTTCCCTGGATGTGACTGTTAATTGTTGATAAGAACAGGTCAGAGCACACAGCGTAGAGCCCTGAAAAGCCACATGTCCTCTAACATATCTGATTTTTCTTACTTATCCAGCAGTGAGGACTCATTAAATCGCCTTTTCTGCTCCCTGCACCAAATTCTCCTCCCTGTTTGCTGTTCTCACTCTGGGAGTACAGGGGTAGCTACAGAGAGAGAGCAAGAGAGCGTAATTTAGAACCACCACTGATCCCAGGGCCAATTATTTCACTTGGACACGTCCTATTTCTCTGCCCCTGAAAGCAGTGACACAAGGCTGCCGGGGCACACATGCAATTAAACTTTAGACACTGAATGGGAATTAACTTGCTCCAACAACTTAGCAAATGCGAATATTATTGCTGATAACTGAGGATGATGCCAGACGGGCCCCACATACTAGAGCCTACTTAAAACTTCATGAAACAGGGCGGATAAATGCGATGGCAGGTCCCATGGCTGCCTCATTTTCTGTCTGCACATTTTTGTGGCATTTCCAGGCGGCTTAGAGTCTCCTTCAGCAATCGGGGGGGGATTCCAACCGGTATCTCTCCTAGGTTTCAGCAAGGACACTGCAATGTGTGCACAGACCACAGATTCTGTGCACGTTCAGGCCCGGCAGGTAACGGATTACAAATTGCAGATGCAAGATTGGAAAAGACAGGGCTCTCCTGCTGTATCTACCTTCTGTCCACCTGCTCTTCTTGTAAAGTCTGAAAGCCGCTGAAAGCCGCTTTGTTTGCTCTCCTCAGGCAGAGAGTACAGCATATCACAAACATATTTTAGCAGCTAATGCAGATTTGCAAATGATATGAAACCTTATATTTGTAGAGCTGAAATAATTAGTCAATTTATCGATATATATATATATATTATTTGATTTTGTTCTTTTTTCAAGCACAAATATCCAACAAATCCTGAGTTCTTTTCCTCACGAGAGTAAATTTAGTATTTCTTTATATTTATTGTTCTAAACTGTTGGTCGATCATGTGAAGACATCTCCTTGGGCGTTAGGAAACAAAGATGGGTATTTTTCAAAATTTTTTAAATCGTATTAATTAGTTGCAGCGCTTTCTTTCTTTTGAAAATGTCAAGAAACGTTTTCCATTATGAGTTCATTATCCAGAAACACTGGCTGTCCATTTCATTGACTTCACCTTCTCATTTAAATGTAAACCGAGCAAATCCCTCCGTGATACACCTCAGTGACCTCAGTGAATACCCAGAGTGCACTGTGCGCTCATTTGGCTGACCCCTCTGACCTCTGCATACCACGTGATCCCTCTGATTAAGCTACTGTACATTATTGCTGACAGTGGAGGGGATTTTAATGTTGTTGTTTTTTTGTTTTTTTACATTTTTCTGTTATGGCTAATTGTTTACATTTTGTCTATTAACAGCGTGGTATAGAGTACTCCTTATAAAGGAACCAAATGGATAATGATTCGTATTATATTGCTAATGGAGCTGTAACAAGCAGCCCCGGTAATGAGGAAGGGCAAACACGTCATTGAATGAGGTTACCAAGGCAACCGTCACACACTAACTTTGTAAGTAATGGTCTCAAATAGGCTCCTAGGTTATGTGTAACATACAGCTCTTTGCTGTTGTGAAGGCGCTCCCTGATCCTCATTGATGGTTTGGGTGAAATAACTTATTAAGATGTAATATCCTTTTTTCCCCTCATTAAACCTAATAGAAATATTAATGACCTAATGTAAAACCTTTAGATCTACAGCAGTTAAACTGTATGGCATTATGTCTTCATCAGACATGTTACAATATAGAGAAAGCACTCGTTTTGCAGAAAGCAGACTTAAAACATTTCATACAAGATATTGTTTTTCAACACGGCTGCAGACATTTGTGTCGGGATTCAGCAAGTAACAAAACATTCTACTCTAAGTGAGATGCTCAGCATCAACCTAAGCTGTTACATGTTCCGAATGTTAACCACTCATATAGTTCTCTGACTAGTTCACATAAATAAATCACCAAATAGATAACCCACAACTGTGTCTAACTGCTACTGAACACAAACTGACACAGCAGTGTAATAAACATTTTATACCTAGAAAGATGATCTTTTTTTTTTTTTTGAAAAACAGACAAGCTTCCTCGATGGCATGTACAGTTCATCCAGTTCAGCTCGGATTTGTTTGGGATAATCCAGGCTTTGGCAGCCATTTCAGGGGATCACTGAACACCTGCGAGCGGTTGCGTGCGTCTGCTGCTCCTTTGCCATTACAGCGGCGAAAGGAGATTCCTCTAGGTTTCCGAGTTTGAGTGCCATGCCATCCGAGTTTTTCAATGCCTCTGTCAGTCCATGGGTGCTTTGTGCTCATTGGAAAGGGGCAGTAGTCACTGTGAACTACTACAGTATGGCTAGCCCACCAGCGGAGTCATGTCTGTGGTCCAGAGGCGGGTGTCTGTGGGGCATCTCCTCTGTACCACGTAAGGAAACAAGGTGTTGCTACTCTTCAGGTCGTCCACTCGCAGCATCATTCTGCCCAGAGAGAAAAAAAACAGTTTATAGCATCAAAGTTCATCCTTTACCTTGGAAAAAATCTGTTTGACAAAGACATTCTCATCACAAAGTTGACTTTTCATGGCTTTTGTCAGCAGATCAGTTGCTGTTATTTGTTGTGCAACATTTATGGAATTTGTATGATGTTCTTTGGTCGCCGACTTCTGAGGTTTAGCCAAAATTGTGTACTTCTGCACTTACGCTTCGTATTTTAAGCGGATAAGAGTGTGGACATTTTCCAATGTGTGGAACCTACAGAACTACTTTAGCAGAAGATAATAGCGAAAGTTCCAGAACATTAATCAATGTCGGGTATAGGGGTCAGTGATAAATAGTGGTCGGCAAGATGAGAAAATTTGTTAAAATACAGTTTTAAAAGCATTCATCACGTCCCTTAAAATGTACATTTTGTGTTCATGTTGGTTTAATGCCATTAAACCCAAATCATGAAAGTCCATTTATATCATTTTTTTTTTAAGAGAGTTAAAGACTCTGGTACCAAGGTTTTAGGGTTACACCACTGAAGCATACAGTTTGTTAGGTTGAAAATGATATGCATTCAGGTATATTTGCGGCAAGGTGGATGAGGCCAACACATCAGTGGAGCTGATGGCTGTGTAAATGTCTAGAAAAAACACTCATCGTAACACAAAAAACACAACAACAGTAAAATGCAATGTTTGTTTCGATTGGCTGTCAAGTGTCGGCAATCAAGGCTCCAATGATTGGTTGTTGTCTTGAAAAAGTAGTAGAAGAAGAAGAAGCTGTTGGGTCATTTCCGGTGAGTTAAGACAACACTGGGCAGCAGCAAGTACCACGGACAACAGGCCGAATGGCCACAGGAAACCAGAAATAGAAGGAGGAAGTTAACAGAGACCAAAGAACGTCAACAAGTAGAGTAAATATTGGACTTGGATTAAGTAGGGTGCAAGAAACAAACAAGTGACTCCAAATGTATGCTAATGCTGCTCCGTATCTGCCGGTTGAATAAATTGGCCTAGTTTGTCAAGTTCTGTTCGTCCAAATGGCCAAATATTAGTGACTTACAGGTTTGACTCACATGTAAACAACTCTCCATCTCTGACAACTGAGCAAACTGTTTGCTGATGAATGAGATGCGGTTAAAAGCTTAATCAGTCTAAACAAGTGAACATTTTGCTGTCAGAAACACATTTTGATTACATGCATTCGTGGATGTTTTGACGATTTCAAACATTGATTAGAGAACAAAGACTAATAAGAACTGGAGGCTGACTCATTGCTTCTGTTCTCTCCAAACAGCCATTTTTAAGCCCAGAGTGCACACGTCTCTGCATAGGTGAATTCCAGAGTTACCACAGAAGCTGCTTGGGAAAAATCACCTGGGTACTATCAAACAACATGGCCGAATGGCTAAAACTGTCTCGCATTGTAATGTGAGGGCTTTCTGCTTCATGGTCCACATTAATCTTTATATAGCAATATATTTGCTAGGATATCTGCTCAAGGCCTGAAAACACAAAGGCCAATAGAACACGGCTATTTTGCTTTTTGAAAACCAATCCGCTTTATTGGAATATTTTATGAGTCTGTAATACTTGTAAAGATTCTAAGTCCATCCAACTTCCATGAATCACATCCACCACACCCATTCTGCTGCTTTCAAACTTTTGGGCTTGTTTCTAATATATACCTTGAATTTTTGTAGGGATATGGGAATATTTGTTATCATTAGGGTGATGGCAAACATTTGAGGGTAATTCTACTGTTGCACTGAAAATGACTAAAATGGAAAGTAAATGAATGACTACAGATCTAATAAAAGATCCCAAACACAGCCCGAAAAATATACACAAAGGTCCAGCGACTCGGTTTTCTATTGGCAGTGCTAAAGGGCATTCTGCATCTTGTAAAGAGGTGAACCTATTCTCCTGCTCTTTCTCTTTTTATTTAGCCTGCAGCACAACTCTGTGCTTGGCTGCCTTTGTAGCATCTATGTTGTTAATTAACTCATGCCACATGGAGAGTGTTGCTTTAATTGGACAAGGTCCTGGCATGCTGCGCTGTGGACAGACAGGCCAGGAATAATTTCATAATGTACAATTCTATTATTACCGCAGAAAGCCAACCAGTGGGTTCAAATACGGATGTTAATATGTAGGAGACAGAGCCAGGCTTTGATCTCACATTAACAGAAAAAGAAACTGAGGAAAAAAAAAAGGTGTGAAATGCTATTTGAGTGTCATTTCCTCGGCAGACAGACCAGCAGGTGTTTAAGCGCTGGTGTTAGGGATGGTTACCTATGACCAAAGTGATGCATCTGACTGAGAGTATGACGGAGACTCCATTTACTAGAGCGATGATAACACTGAGTCACCGAGGGCTCGACTGTAAGAAGCAGCGATGCGTTTGCTGGTGAGTCAGGTGTCTGAACGTGGTGACAGATGCCACCTCACATGGTCCGCTCGAGCCACGGCTCAGCTCGGCTCGCCCCGTTGGCTGAGAGGGTGGATGCTGGCACGAGGTGCCGCTGCAACTTAGTGCCAAGTGTTTGATAATTAACAAGAGACTCTGTGACACGATGTGGGTGCACAGTGGTATCATTTGATTTGGCCCAACATCTCATTACCTCCACTTTTATGTATAACACTTCTGTCTGATACTCGGTGCACAATAAACCAATGTTAAATCATTTATAATTAATTCTCACCTGGGGTTGCAAGATTAGTTGTTTTGTTCATAAAATGGTGTAAAAAAACATTTACTGTATCTCAAAGCTGTAGATTCAACCTAAAATATCTTTTTTTTCCCAAACCTCGTCTTCGTTTACTATTATAGAAGACTAAAGGAGCTAGCCTGGGTATACCCATCCTTCATTGCATGCAAATTCACCTTGCCGTGAAATTTAGTCTGGACACCAAGGATCCAATTTTCCCCTCAACTCAGAAGCTAATCACAGAATGGGGAAGGGTGCATCAAGATGATGATGAAACACAGAAGTGAATTTGTTGATAACTGTGGATCGAACATGGCGGCAGACGATAATTTTCCTTTCAATGTAGCTTTAGAAATAGCTTTAAATAATTTAGACCGCATGTTTATTTAAAACAATTCAGCGCTAAAGTATTTAATTTGTATCCACTCTTGGGTATGTTTGATATAATTGGCTATGAGCTCCATACAGACACATTTGATAGACAGTCATAGTGCCCATTAAACGGTTGTGGGCTTTCATAAAGCATGCTTCCAATAGGAACAAATGAACGGATGGTTCCCAGACTGAATATCAATGGTCTGGTGTTAGCCAGGCAAGAAGCCAGAGAATAATCAGATTTGAGAAGCTGGAGAAGCCAGACAATTTGGTAAATGTCTTCTTCACATCAATTGTAAAAAGAGTTGTCGATTAATGTAATAGGCAGCACCTAATTGACTAATTGTTGCAGCTCTATTCTCACACACTCAGGCTCCTCATATACTAGTAGCTATGTGATCTCAGCAGGAAACTGTTTTCCAGGTGGTTTGGATCCTTAATGATTCTTCTTGCCTTATTCCTGCAGCGCCTGATGTAAATATCCTTGAGACATATAAGAGCGCCACCTACTGTGAGTTCAGCTGAATGAACCCACTCTCTGCAGAGCCTTCCTGTCCTGCTTCAGGCTTCTCAAGCTTTTTTCTTGTTTCTTTTTCTTACTCCATGCACTCGTCATGGAGATACTTATTTTTGGGAGAGCCAGCTGTCATCTTGTTTCATCCAGCTCTCGGCTAAGTTGGACTTTCCCATTTTCTCTCACTGTCATGGTTGTCTCTTTCTGTATCCAACAGGTAATTGTGCTTCTGAACGCCGTGATGAAGCATATCACGCCTCTACAAGGCCATCTGGAGTGTCCTGACTAGTTCCTGTTCTCTTGCAGCAATCAGGGTGGCTTTGACAGCTTTTGTGTCTATATTTTGCAACTTCTCTCGCTGTTGTCTTGGAGGTGGTTTTGGGAAGGCAGCTGTTTTTGTTTGTTTCATCCAACTCCTGACCAAATTAGATCATCCTGTTTCTCTTACTGTATTATTCACTCTACCTTTGAAGATTTGTAAAATAAGTGAGAATATACCTCAGAAAGACGGTCAAGTCAAACCAGTACTTTCACGGGTACTTTATTTGAATACACCTACAGAGAATAAATATCTGGGTCTCACTCCACTGTAATGATAAAGCCCTTTGGATAAGAGGCAAAACATCTTCCTAGACAAATACATGTCCAGTTGCCTACGATTCAATTTGAGAGAGAGAACAATGACCTGGATAAATGAAAATGTTCACAGACACTAAAGAAGATGCCAATGCAAAGGTCCTTTTAAAAAAATCATTCTGGTGTCTAGATATTCAGAAAATGCTTCAGTCAGATATTTCCATTTGCTGCCAATTGCAAGAAGTGGACTACTGGGCAAAGAGGGTTGCTACTACCTGGGATCCTGGCCAAACTTTTAATGTCATAATAGCCACCAATGGATAATGCTGCTGAGCACTTAATGGCGATTGAGCGGGAGCTTCCAGCAACAGCTGAGTTTATTGCTGTCTAAGGGCTACATGAGAGCCCTGCTAAGATTTGTGATGCCAAAAGGTTTTTGTTGTTTCCTTTCCTAATGCGACAGCTTAGATGACGCCTTTATTGTCACCACTCATCATGCTCCTAAAGTGTTAATTTGAAGTTTTTTTTAAAGGGGATGATATTTAACAATATACATTATATGAAAGTGGATATTGTTATGATTTTTATTTAATTCCTCAAATTGTAGCTGTTTATGCCAGATTAGTGCCAGATTACCCTGCGGGTTACCTTCCATCTCCTGGCAATCTCTTGCATACAAAGAAATGAGGCATCCTTCTTATAAAGTGAAGGTTAATCTAATATCTTGACTCGTGCTGTTCCCTGTCGCCTGGATCATGCTTCACTTAAATACGGCACCGGTTAAGATTCTTTTATTTGTTCACACCGAAACATGAATAAGTTATTTTAATAACGGAAAAGCAATAACCGTTTCACAGCGCGCTCCCACCGAACCCCCAGCAGATCTTCAGCAGTTTGAGGGTTATGTTAAACAGCGTTTCCCACACGTTGCCCCCTTCTCCGTGCATGTGGAGAAATGATTTGGTATTTTGACTCGCTGGCAGGATTTTCTCCGCTGAACTGGTAACCATTTGCGCTGGATTCCTGAGTTACTGTGTGACTGGGTTGTTTTTAGATGCTGCTGCGCCCGTTGTGGGACTTGACCTCATCTCTGTTTGTTTACATTTGGCCAACAGATGTTCAACAAAGTGGACCTAGTTTTCTGAGCCATTACTCCGCATCCTCTCTGGGGATAAATATCTGTACCCCCGCAAATAAACCACAGTCCATCTGATGACGCACTTGTGTGGGCTCCGTCGTATCTCCACATATCAGCGATCTTTGTTACTTAACACATTTAAGAAAACGTGTAAGATTTATCTGGAATTTGAAGCTGTTCTCACAGCTTCACAGGCTATTTTCTCATTGTGGCACAGAAACGGCTCCGAGCAAATTTAGCTTCCAGCATCTGTCGTTTTTTTAGCGATATTAGTGATCATCTAAGTATATTCATAGCTGGATGCAAATTCTGTCCTGTTTATCACGGAGCGATTACAGTTTATAGAATTAGATGTTGCACGAGATTATCCCACAACCCTATCGAACCTTAAAGCATTTCCCATCGCTCATACTGTAAATGGAATGAATTACCATGAATCTAGCCTGCTCTTTTTTTTTTTAACAGGCCTGCTTTGTCATTGAGCATTATGCTGAAGTTTCAACACCTTTTTTATAGACGCCCTTGCCTCAGAGCAGCAGAGCCAGCAGCGCAGGTCAACCTCGCCAGACTAGGATTGATGAGTCCTATCATGCCGAACTGACTTCATGTTTAATGAGGAGGCTCCGCGGATATGTCCAGTCTCGGTTAACCATGTTTCCACAAGCAGAGCAGCCCCAGGATCCCTCCACAGCATCCAGGCTCCTCTATATATGGCTCATGCAGTCCACAATGCTTCTTAAAGCCATTTGTCAAAACTCTGCCCACATTAAATTATCATGACCCGGGAGAGAGACGTCTACCTCTAGGAAGACTCTGACTCCCAGTCAAACGGGATCAGGTGCACGCTGCACTGACAGGAAACCCAATGAAAAATTTACTGCACAAAAATGTAAGTTTGTCCAGACTATACTCTCTGATTGTATAGCCACGTTATGAGAGTCTGACAAATGTCTGCCAAAAAGAAGAAAAAAGTTCCCTGCGGCTGCAGTATGTTGTAGAAGTGTGAATCATCCCTTATGTTTTTAACGAGTCACATGCAGCCTAACCTTCAGATTGCAGTGATTGCTGTCAGGGGTAATAAAAAGATAAACCGGAAGGACGGCAGATGGTGTTTGGCCACAGAAGAGCTTCTAATGTGACACGGAGTGGAGTCTTTCGGGTTATAATTGGAGTTAGTGCCCCCCGCGGGCAGTGGAACTTTCTTATTATTCTATTCTTTTCTATTTATTATTAATGACATCTCCCTAACGAGCTGGTCAGACTTAAAAAACAAGAAAATTTCTCGTTCGAAAAAGAGGTTGATGTTACAGTGAGTGCAGCTATTTTGAGATAAAAAGAAAAGATGCTTTACAGAAACATCCATTAGTGGATGGAAGGGCGGCATTCTTTAAATATTGATAAAGTCTGTAGTTCTTAGTCAGAGGGTAACCATACATTGAAACGATTGAGTTGAGTGAGTTGGTATTTTGTGTGTATTTGTGTACACTCCAGTCTTAATAAGGAACTTAAGTAAATGGGGAGTCTGAAGTTTGAGCTTCCTCCCGTTGGTTTTGTAAAGTATGCTAGAAATTCTCTTGTTCGTCCAGCTAGACTCGCTGTTTCTCTGCCATGTTGCTCTCAATGGAACAAGACAAACAAAGGAAGCTCTGAAAAGGCTGAATACATCATGCATATCGATACAGTGCTATCTCATCTTGAGAGAGCTCCATTGCTAAATCAGTGGAGGAGATGAGTGCTGGTTCTTTTAGATTAAGACCTTAGCCACGTCAGAAGAGCAGAAGGCTGGTGCAAACAGATTTATTGGTGCAAAAACCATTCACCGACAGCAGCGTGTCTCCTTCACTCATACATGAATGGCATTGGAATGACACTAACACACTCACTTCAATGCCGTTACTGGACAAATCCAATATTCAAAATCACAGGCGCTTTAGTTGATAAAGTGTCACAACATGACAATATAAATGAAGCATTGTGGTGCTACAGAGATGCACCAACCTTCACTCATGTTCTCTAGAAGAAACAACTATGCATGTTTGGTTCCAGCTAAAATCACCAGTTTATATTTATACATATTATTCAGTGACAATTAAATAAAATTCCCACTAAATTTGTGACTCATATCCCAACATCTGTCAAAAATAATCACAATATGTATTTTCTTTTTGCATATCATGCACTAAATTAACTTATTTAATATTTAAATAATTATTTACTTAACCTCTTATTGTTTGAATCAGATTTATATGGTCTCATCATGGGAAATTTCCATTGGGTTGCACTGCTGTCCATCAAACTTTTGCAGTTAAGCTGCCTATCTCCTAACCACATGTTTCAGTTGGCTCGTGCATGGTGTCAATCAATAGAAAACAACCCCAGCACCATAATTGTTGTGTTATTTGCGCATAGAAACCAGTGACTGAAGCCTAGGATTGCCTTAAATGAAGGTTAACTTTATATTGTAATGCTACTTCTCTGCCCTGAAAGAGAAATCTCTCCACTTCTGTTCTTTCAGGGATATTTTCTGTTGTTCAAGAGTCTACAGAATAGAATATCATATTTAATTAAGATTATATAACCCTCTGCGAGAAACTTGGGATTTTTCATGATACAAATAAAACACAGTTAGATAATAATCTTATAAGATATAGATGTTAAGATATACCTTAATAAGATATATTCAAGCAAATATATAGCAAATTCAAGCTATAAGATATAGCTACAATATCAGTTTTTCTTTTACAAATGTTAATTATCTGCATCTACATCCCTACAGTCTCTCCCACCTACATGATTACCATTTGTACTCAGTCAGCTCTCTCATGGATATAAAGGTTCTTTAGATCTGTCATGTAAACCTCAGTGCTCTATATTCACTGAATATCGCAGTTTTACAGCAGCCGTCAAAGTGTCAAAGTGTGGGTTTCCAGTTGTCAGGTGACTCACCATGCGGTGGATGTGTTGTGGGGCAGCAGCGTTGGGCTGTGGCTCTCCCCCCGAAGGCTGTGTCTGGGCTGGTAGTGGCTGGAGACCATGGGCTGGGCCTGGGCCTGATCTTCGCTCTCCTCGGGCATCGATCTGTGCCACTGACTCCGAGCCTTCTTCAGCCAGCGGCCCCCCAGACCCCATTTCTCCAGGTAGACCCGGCACAGCTCGTAGTTTATGGCTGAGTAGTAGAGAAAGTCCAGGGCCAGCAGCACCATGACGAAGAAGCCGTAGATCCACACCCCGACCAGGGCTGTGTAGTTGCTGCGGAGAGGACAGGCTGGAGTATCAGCACAGTGTAATCTGTGTAAGACACTGATAAACACATGATCACAAGCTACCATCCAGAAATACTGCCAGGTGTGAATGTTTGCTGCTCGTGTGGTGGGAGCTGATCCTCAAATTATCAAATCTATATAAAAGGACAGATGGAGGGTTTATATAGATATATGTATGTATATACACATATACATACATATATAAACCCTCCATATATATACATAACCCTCCATCTGTCATTTTCCTGCATCTTAAATCCTGCTTCTCAAGTTTCAATAAGGATTTCATTAGAGATGTTTTTTTTTAAATCCATTTCATCTTGGCTCCTCCACAGTTGGCTCCAAAAATCGGTACTCCCCATTTTCACCTCTCGTAAAAAATGTTCATGTATTACATGATCCAGCTGGATTTATATGGGGCACATTTAAACTTTCCTCTGTGCCACCCACATCCGCAAAGTACGGCAAAGGTAAATGAGCAGGGATAGCTTCCTGAGAGATGTGAGAGGCAGCATTTGCCAAAACAGAGGTACTTCTTGTATTTCTGAGTTTGATGTTTCTGTTTATGTGGAGCTGAGGACATTCACTTTCATAGAAAGTGATTCAGAATAGAATAAAAGAAGAATCAGAATAAAAATATATTACTAAGAAATAGATGTTTCTAGTTCAAGTAAGTCAAGTGAATCCACTTCTGTCTGAATAAAATGTGGCCTAGATGATATTTATCTCGATAAATGCCTTTAAACGAACATCTGTGCGGCTCAAATGAGCAGCAAGGCAGGCGAACACTACTGCTGCACTAGAAGTCTCTTAACTAGAGACTGAATAAAATCGTTGCTGATACTGAGTGAAAATATTTAGAGAGTTAACCACCGAAGCTACAGGCATATTTATCAGTTTTCCTGCTATAATTGATAATAAATGTGGAACATGGTTATTTGTCTCAAACTTGGTAACAAAACACCAAAACAAGACCAAACTGACTGAAATAATATAAAAATCATAGAAATCACACTGAGCATCATTACAGAACATAAATAATATATATAAGGAGGTTATAAAGGAGCCAATTAAATGATATAATATAAATTAAATATCAAAATAGTGGTTAGTTGCAGCCCTACATTGTGTTTTACTACAGATAAACAAACATTATTTAGCATTGGAGCTGCAATATATGAATAAAGCTCAATGCTGCTGCTGTATCAGGAGGTTTGGGATTTTAAAAGGTTAAAAAAATACATTGCAGAACCAATCCGAAGATTTTTTCAAATTTGGGTGAGGATATTAGGTATCATCTCTGCATTTCAGAGATTTACTGTTACATTTACCTGTAATTTCATCTTTACTATGGTCATTTGAGGAGGAAACAGGCCTGTATTTACTGTAAATCAACCTGAGGGTAAGCAAACAAGTATATGCACACAGTGGTTGGAGGGATCAATAACGACCACACAACTAAAGCAAATGTTATTCAATATTTAACACGGCCTCCTACGAGAAGGGAAGCACATGCCATTGATTACCTGTCAAAGCCGTGGAGCTTCTCTTGTTGCCTTCCAACTTATATAACTCCGGAATCTATTAGATTCTGCAGCATTCCAGTTACTTATGGAGCAACCTTCAAAGACCAGTACGCCTTTAATTTCGTCTTTGAACTGTGGTAAATCTCACGCTTTCGCCACACAGGGTGAGGAGAGAGCAAAAATTATGGCCAGTTTAACTCACATGTGGTAAATAAATATCAAGCCAGCAGTCCTCTCACCCAGAGAGCTGAGATGAAAGAGTGGCCACCTGACAATGAAATGAAATATCATGACCTCACGCAGGGCAGCGCGAACCGTCCGAGTCGGAGGCGTGCTGGGAGGGCATTAGTACAGAGAGCTGTGTTTTTGTCGCCCAGTCCTCCCACTGAGAGCTCCCACAGAATAAGAGGCTCATTTTTCTGTGTCCTTTACTCAGCTTAAATCTGTTTATCCTCAGGGATGAATGTGCCTTCAGCTTCATGTGTCCTCTGTGAAACCATGCTGTGATATTGCGGCACGTCTATTGAAATTTACTATTAATAATACTGGACGGTAAATTATTAATTTAGGGTTGCAAAGGGGCGTACAATTTACTGTAAATTTCCAGTTAAGCTCAGGAATTTTCGGAAATATTCAACATTTAGCACCTAAATTACCAGCTAACAAAGGTAAAGTGCCTATTGCTGTGACTATGGGAATCATGATGATGGACGCATTTTCAAAGATGTTGAACTATCCCTTTAAATCAGGTTCTTTTAGCAAGTTTCCTGTTAAGGGCCAAGCTTAAATTTTGTAGATTTCGGATTTATTCCTGTTTATTTCTATTTATTCCTGTTAATTCCCATTTAGTCGTGTAATTCCCATGGAAATTCCAGAATTTTCAAACCCTATTATTACTTAATTAATAACATTCAAGGATGCTGAAGTGATATTTGACAACCGGCACTGAACATCTGCCTTTTTGAGACTTCTCAATAACAACTGCTTCCTGTTTCCGTTCTTTCCTGTGCTGGTTTTTTGGATCCGTCTGTAGGTGTAGATCAAAGTCAATGAATCCTCTGAACAAGAGGCAAAATGGTGTCAGTGAGTGTGATACCGTCGGGGGAGCAAACTGTTTGCGAGCCAGCCGACCGTGACCAGCTGTTTTCATCTGATCTGAGGAAATGTCATTTCCGAAACTGTTTGTTCCGACCATAGCTGCTAACATCAAACTCCGCTCAAGATTCTACACAACCTGTTTTTTTGTTTTTTTTATTTTTCCCACTAACTTTGTTTGTGTTTTACCACGATATCTATAAATCTACAAAATACATTTCAGTGTAATTTGGTGGAACGTTCTGTCATGGCCCAAAGAAGAACTGATTATTTTTTTTGGTTGGATAGCACCAGAATGATGCCATTTATAAAGAAGTTAACATTGTGGCTCATTACTCCTGAACAATAAAGCATAGAGGCAAATATCCTGCTTTATTCTTGCACTGTTCAACATCATCATTACAGGCCCTGTCATTTCCTGAATATATTAGGTTTTTCTATTGTTTCATGTGCGTCAAAATCTACAATAATAGTTCAGAAAGAGTTTATAGGACATATTTTACAAAATATCCTGAATTCCTTAAAAATATTCTTATTCAACTCAGATATTTAAAAGAAAAACTATATTTTACCACTGTGAATATGATGATTTCTTAAAAGTAGGTGTCCTATAAAGAAGAAATATATAATTATTTTTTAAATTGATGCCCTAGGACTACATAAAACTGAGAAAAGGGCTGTAGATTCCCCATAGCATGGAGGGAATCCTACAAGAACCAGAATACATTGCACATGTCTCATTCAATTAGCTACAGATGGTGTGTTTATGGCCAGCAGAGCACTAAATGACAAAGTTAGCACAGACGATGATAGTGAGCAGCATTATATCTCTTTAATGAGGCTTATTTTAATTTATGAAACTCAGCAGCTGAAGTTCGGCTACAGATGTTCTGTCGCTCCGCATTTTACCATCCTTGAAGGCACCACAAGAGAAAACAGCTGGAGTTCTTTTAAGAACCAATAACATCACTAGTTCCTGGAAGAACTGACTTCGAAGCTATGCCCCAGAAACACAGACGATGATAAATTCAACTGTAAAGCTAAAGAATAGGGGGAGATTCAGCAAAGTGGCCATTTATTTTGACAGGACTTAGTTCAGCAGGAGCAAAATCTTGTGATTGGGACATTTATCACAACCATGCTCTGTAGGTGAATTAATTGGTCCAATTTTGGTGTTTTCCAAAATCAACACGATTGTTCACAGTGGCGTCATTTCACTTTAAGGCAAAGAACACAACTTCATAGGAGGATCAGGGGCTTGCAAAATTAAAATGCAGCAATCCTGGTGTGATTTCAGAGCAAATTCAATAAGCTATAGACTATCAATAACCAATATTAATGTATAAAATTATCCTCTAAATGTATCTTAACCTGTTGAAATTCAAAACCCCCTAACACAGGTGCAGAATTGAGTTTTATTCATATATTGCATGATAAAACCTCAGCTCCAACACTAAATAAAGTATTTTTATCTGTAGTAAAACACAATGTTACTGTTACAGCATCAATATATGATCATCAGTATCCACATCATCAATACAATAAGATAATAGACACTGACACTTCTGTAGTCACCTCATATCTTTAAGATTTCTTATACAAGAACCTTTGGGATTGTAGAGATATTCCATATTTATTATCATTTATAGCAGGAAAACTAATTTTTAACACTCTTAACATGAGTGGACAGATATGCTTAAGGAAAGTGTCCATGATTATTGGGACAATGAGAAATATTCTAAGTTTTGCTTTTTAAAATGTTCAGAAAATATGGAACCAAACAAGCTTCAGTCATATTGAGTGATTAAATTTAACATTTACTAATATGAGTCCAATGCATAGTCCAATGATATGGTAAGTTCCATACTTCTATGATTATCCATCATCTGAATTCTTTCTATCTGATACTGAAATGAGCCTGGAACATCATGGCAAATTCTCAAGTATTATTATAATAAGCAAAGCACTGGTTAACAAAAGGCCATGGTCAAGTGCTGTCACCAGCGTGGCGTCATCACCACCATTGTCTTCGCTGCTATTCTCATGGTTATTTTTTGCTGTTGTTTTTCAATCACTCACTGTGCATAATCGTCAGAGGTGGTGGTGAGGTTTTTCTGCATGACCATCTGGAACTCCGTCTCGTTGCAGCAGTACTTGAACAGGGTGTTGTTGTGGTAGCAGCAGAACATGTAGGTCTTGTTGTCTGTGAGGCGTGGGCAGTGGAAGCCGAAGTGGTCGCCCCCCTTGTCGTCGGAGTAGGGTTCACACACCCGATAATGAGCCGAGAGGGCTGCAGCGGCGGAGAAGACAAAGCGTTAGATCCCCTCAGAACTGGCGGCTAATGACCTCTGAGGCATTGTTAGTGTTCCAACTCCCCGAGCGGTAATATCTAATGTAGAAAAACTGATATAACCTTATGCTTTTATTATTAGAATTATTGATTGTCAAGGAAACGCTGTTCAACCTGCAGCACCCAAAGTAAAAAAAGAAAAAAAAAACAAGAGAGATATTTGTTGTTTTCTCGACTAGATGCCTGAAATAATGTAGAGGAAGAGAAAATAATTGATGTACAGGCAAAAATAATCAAATTTATGCAGATTCTTCACCACCTTTACTCTTGAATGACCCAGATTGTGGAATACATTTGATTTATTAGATCATTATGCAAACAAATGAGCTTCTATTATTATTTGTATTATTAAAACCCACCAAGTGACAATTGTTTAGTAAGTAAATCTTGTTGGGCAGGTAAATGTTTGTACCAAAATATTCCTGTAATAAGTATCAGCACATGACAGCTTAGAGGAAACTACTCATGTTTATCACTATACACTATACATTAGATATATATATGGGTCAGTGACAAAATAATGTTTGGATGAGAAAGTCAGATGAGAAACTTTTAAAAAGCATTTAAAATTTACATTTTGTGTTCATGTTGGTTTCTTGTTATTTAAAAGTCTATTTGTATTATTTTTTTTTTACAAAAATCACATAGAAAGTGTGATTTTTTTCACGAAATGCCAAATAGTTTAGCAGAAAAAGAATGAGAAATTTTAAATATATAATCCACCTAGAATATAAAACGTGTTGATAGCATGTGATTTAAATTTTTTACCTTTTTAAGAGAGTTAAACTATCTGGTACCAAGATTTTAAGGTGACAGTTTTGTCACTGACCCATATACATACATACAAATATATAAAAATATGCTTGACTACTAGAATTCTACTATCTGTTTTTCCACCAGTCTACTTGGTAGGTGAGTCAAAAGGTTTTCGGACACTGTGCTCAAATATTTGTGTTTTCCTCAGACTGGTTATGAAAGGTTTCTGTGTCAGAATTATATTAAAAAATCCTCAGATGGAGCATCACCGAGGAGAAAGAACCAGCACCAGTGTCATTACATGTACCACGATACTTTTGATGAGGTAGACACATGACACGACTGAATTCCAAATTCATTACAGATATCTGGCACAGACAGTACCCTGTCTTATTAGCATCCCTCTGTAGCTGTGAATTTATGCTCCCTGCAGCTTCAGGAGAAGATGAATCTCCACATCTTCGCTGTCAAAAGGATAAAGGCAATATTGTGTTTGTTAGCGGATGTGGCAACCAGTAAATTCCTGCCTGAAATGGAAAATCACAGGAATTATGTACAGCAACAGCAGCAGAGACTCCCATCTGATAATACATTACCCATCTGTCAGATGAATGATGAACTACAGAAAATGAGTTTAAATGTTTACAGGGCTGATGATGGTTAATGTCCATCACAGTGGACCAGGACGGAGCCATTTGTTCAACACCCTCAGTGCTAATCTGAGCTAACTCTCTCCCTTCCCTTCACTTTCTATTACCAGTGATAAGACCCAGGATCGATGTCCTGGTTCGCCCGGAGTCAGACTCACTTTGCTGCAAACTCCTGATGCAATACAGAACCTGCACATAAACGGACTTCAAAGGGCAAACACAAGTTCATGCATGTGAACGCACTCTTCCATCTACACGCTGGGAAATGTGTAAAACACTACACTGCTCCCTTTTTATCCCGTTCTATGTTCGGATTTCCGCCGGATTGTTTTATTTTTATTCAACCAGGAAAAGCGTCGTTGAGATAATTTCCAAGATTGTCTTGTCCCAGAAGAAGCCACAACAGCAGCAGACAAATGACATTAAACAGATAACATAAGATATGCCATAAATCAGGATTAGACAGAAATGCAATTATAAAATCATGACTCACGTTTCTAATAAAACATTTCATCCTATTAACCCATTTAAGCCTATGAGTCGATGGCTGTCATCTTATACTATAATAAGAAATCGAAATGTTAATCATGCAGCTTTTTTTCCTAATGACATGATAGTAGACAACTTAGACAAAATGTTTTAAGAAAAAAAAGTGCTTCCTGTCATGTGATGTTATCAACTTCCTGCCTCCTCCTCCTGAGAACATGGCAGAGACAAACCCTCCCAGCATTTTATTCAGAATATTGTGATTTTCAACCCTGTCATGTATATATATATATATATATATATATATATATATATATATATATATATATATATATATATATATATATGTATATACACTCATTCAAGTCTCTAGAATACTCCTCCCCAAAAATAATTTTGTACATGGGATAAATAATAGTTTATGGGCAACTATAATAGCCATTAAAATGCTTAATTGCAAAAAAAGAGTAAAAATTAAACACAAATATATGTTTAACATGATTGTTAGTGACTCAACTGATGAAATTATATGCATGAAATCTTTGAAAAAATCTGGGTTTAAATGTGTTAAAGACCATAGAAAATAATTTAATTTAGAGTAAAAAAAAAACTATTTCTAAATGATCTGAAATACACCTTTACTGCTATTTTTGCCTATCCTAGCAGACATATAGCCTGATATTCTAGGCTAATTTAATTTATTCTTATTTGAGCATTCTCAGTCTTAAGCATTGGTGCTTCAGTTTGTTTTGTCTCCCCACTTTGATGCTGTATTGTGGGACTAAATACATCTTATTTTATGAATCAAATTCTGCCACTTCACGTGAAGTGCACTGAGATCAGTTTAATTCAAATTGATTTCTCTTTGTCTCGAGTGTTTCATTTCATCCGCCGAGAATCCAGTTTTCAGTAAATGAGCTGTTGCTGTGTTTAGTTCAAAGTCCACTTATGCGTCCAGTAATCTCAGAAAGGGACAGATGAGCCTGTGGAAGCAGATTGCTGTTCCATGGTATAATGAGCTAGAGGTGGCCGGCCTTAGTCCCCTCTGACAAGCTTAATTTTTGCAGAGGATAGTTTGAAGTGAACGGATTAAATGCTTGTTTATACAAGAGATTCTTCAATTGACCTTTAACATTGATTATACTATTTCTGCAGGTTCTGCAATAAGCTTATGTTATTTATATCCCATGAATCCTTGCAAATAAAGGAGGGCTGAGCAGTTTTAGGGAGGTGAGCTGGCAATAAGGAAGCAGAGGCACTCAACATCAGACACAGTCCATAAAATCCTCTAATGAGTCAAGATTTAAAGGTTTAAAAAGAGAGAGAAGAGTTCGGGGCAACTTCTCAAACAAACAACAGCTGGTTCTGGAAATGACACAGGTGTAAACACACCCACCTGCTTAATTTCATTAACACGTCTTATTTATTACTTAATTCAGGCCACAGTTAACAGCCTGCCTGTTGTATTACAGCATGTTAACAGCCTGCATTGTGAAAAAAACAGCGGCGGGTGCCTCTCCCGCTGCAGCAGCACGCCACATCTGAACATCAGTCAGCACGCACACATCACAGTTGTGTATTTATGACCATGATCACAGTTTCAGCTTGTTTGTTTTTCCTGAGAGAAAATAGAAAATGTCAAGCAAAGACCAAGTAGTTCACGTAAAGTAAGTTTGAGTAAGTTAATCCAGTGAAGGCTATGAGCCTTTAAGTCTATGACTGTCATTTTATACTTAAAATAAAAGGGTATATATGTGCAAGCAGCAACTATAATATCCATTCAAATGCTATTTTTTGCAAAGAAAATAGTACAAAATGGAAAAAAAATAGATTGTTAATGACTCAACTAATATAATTATATGCATGGAAAAAATATAGGCTTAATTGGGTTAAAGGAATATGAGCCTGACAGTATCCTTTGTTCATTTTTGGATGATTTTTGGAGCAACATAGATCATTCCTTTGTTATTTAAAAGGTTTTCAAGTTCCAGATATTCGAGTGTGAGAATTTGACATTTAGTCTCTGGGAAAATGGCTGCTTTCCACCATGATTTTGACATCTTATAGATAATGAAATAACAAATAGTTTTTATTCTGAATATTACTGTATATACTGTATCATTTCAGAATCATTATTTGAAAGGTCTTGGCTCCAGATGGAAAAGATGTTGCAGCTCATCTTTATATACGGCCTGTTTTTTAAGGCTTTTCCTGCCAAGTTCACTTTGTTGTTGGCAATAAATGCTCCAGAGTCTCATGATGTCAAATCCACGTCCTTCTACCCATTAAACAGTGTCTTTTGGGGTTGTTTCTTGTAATTAATTTATGGTGCTAGAGGCTCAGATCCACATTTTGAAGCATTCTGAGGTTATAGCGTGATAGTACCATACCATACAACTCTTATATGAGTGTCTAGAGGCTCCTTGATGGAAAGAATATGATTTTTTTTGTGAAGATCAGACAGACACTGACAAAGACACAGTAAACTGAGCAGACCTGCAGTGGACAGCAGGAGGAAGATGACCGTCAGGACGTTGAAGGACTGCCGGCTGGTGATAGTCATCTTCTCGTCCTCATGTGGGAAAGAAGGGAGGGAGGAGGTGGGAGGAGGTGGGGGGGAGGAGCAGCTCAGCTCTAGCTGGACGTGGGCATCCTCTGCTCACCGACTGTTCCTCTCACATGGCTGCTGCTGGGAGTCAGGACTCCTGATGGGAATAAGACAAGACGCGTGGAGGGAAAAGATTAAGATATGTGCTTTTGATTTCTTGAAGGTTCGCCCTACTGCGAGGACAGCTTGTCTGGCGGCGAGCGCCTGCAAAGGCTTCCGAAATCTGTCCTTTGGTTTACATAATTAGATGGCTTTAATTAAAATTGGCACAGTGGCAACGCCAGGACTCCGAAATCACTGCTGTCGTGACTGTAGTTGCTTTTGTTGGAGATATGTGCGTTTATGATGATCATAAACGACACAAACTATACATTACTCACAATAAGTCAGGGATATTGTTATTTTCATGAGTGTTTTTCCTATTTGGTCTGAATTTGAATGAAATAAGTTAAAGTTCCCTTTGATGTTACTAATGAATGAGGGAAAAAAACACCATTTTCATTAGTTTAATATTTATCTTTAGAAATATCTCACAATATCCCTAACTTATATAGGTGCGTGTGTGTGTGTGTGTGTGTGTGTGTGTGTGTGTGTGTGTGTGTGTGTGTGTGTGTGTGTGTGTGTGTGTGTGTGTGTGTGTGTGTGTGTGTGTGTGTGTGTGTGTGTGTGTAAAATAATAAAACCTGGCGTCACATACTGCAAGTTAATATAAACATTGATACCATCATAATATCATTTATATAATTTGATATTAGCCTAATGTAATAGAATATGATACAATATGGTGACTTAATAAAACATCATGAAATAATGGTATAATGTAATATAATATACCATAAATGCAACATAATAAGGCAGAATATTGTAGAAATACAACATGTAATAACAATATTTCATGATCATGACCTTTGTAATAATGATATTTGGGATTTTATATAGTGATACTCATTTGAAGGTCTGGAACTTAGGATAAATTTCTTTATTGATATTTAAATTTAATGTTTAATTGTACCTTTTTTTTACGAGCAACAATCCAAAACTCAAATTCTCCCATCAGAGAAGCTGGAACCACTAAATCAACGGTTTTATTTTGCTTGATATGCATCAATAATCATTTAAACTCCACAAAATAATTACAGATGCATTTCACTTTATAACCTTTCAGGCATCAATAAAAATAGAAAATAATTAAATTGTTTTTAACTGGTCTCTTTAATTAATTAGTTTCTGCAGTTGCATCTTAAAGCCAACACATATTTAATAGATATTTAACTTTATTAGTTTAAGCGTCGTGGTTAAGCAGAATGTGTGCATGGTCATTTTTTTTTTAACAGCAGTGCACTAAAAGTTATAGTTCTTAGAGAAAGTGTTGCTGTTTGTGCAGAATATTTAACGAAACACACAGAAGTTGCTCCTTCAGCACAGCAGAGTCTTGATTGCAGGACTGCTGAGGAGCAGTTTGCTTGTAAATTATGCAGCGTGGGAGTTTATGGATTTCTCTTGTTCTGCAGGTATCACCGTGCAGTTGCTGTTAAAAGCTCCGTCAAAGCCACTGATTCTAATTGAGATTAATGTGGTAATGGCCAGGCTTGTTTCTGTTCTTTGGCAAACGTGTTCCTTAAATAGTACCAGAGGAAATTAAACCTAAATTGTCCCTGTCCCTTCATTGGATAAAGGTAATGTTAATGATAATTTATAACCAAGCCTGTCAGTGAACCGTTTGCATTTAGAAGTGTTGTTTTTACAAAGATAAGGTGAGAAAAACCCTGCGGTTAAATGTGACTTTGAAGCTCTTATCAGTGTCAGCCACACACAGAAACCCAGGATGGGCTGAGATCCTGGTGATGATGGACTGTTAAAAATTCAGAAGCTGGAATAGAAGACATCACTAATTTCAAGTTTCATTTCAAGAACCATGTGAATATGTTTTGTTATGTGAAGAGTATTTACTCCTCAAAACCATAACATCTTTTGAAAATAGCCTCAAAGCTGTCAAGAGTTGTACTGCACATACGTGCACAGAAAGTTTCTCTCTGAAGAATCTGAATGGAGAGTATTACAAATCTCAAGATTTGATGTATTGAGAAGCTGACAGCAGCTGACAGCCGAGTAGAAACCGCGTATAAAGACCAACAGCAAGCGTGTGGAAGGACATAAAAGTTCCTTGTGATAAAAAAAAAGAAAAAAGTTTGCAACGGTGAATCATATCCAGTTTAATGTTGCATCACCAGCTGCTACAGTTTTGTCTTTTGTCTTGAATTATTTGCAAGACGCTTTGGCTCGAGGTGCCGAGAGAGGTTGGAAACACAATTTAAAGGTTTTGTTTTGGGACACCCTGATACAGACAAGTTCCAAAAGAATTTGATATTGATTTTCTTTGCTTGATCAGAGGGGGAAATAGTCCAAGGCCTAAAGCCTAAAAGAGATCAATAACAATTATAATAATAATAATAACTGGTAAAGCACTCTGACAGCGCAGACCTCCCAACATCGTTGTCATCAGCGTAGTTAAAAGTCCTCTCATAGGCTGCAACTGAAACCTTAGCATCGCTGCTACTAACCATTAGCTACTACTTCAACACCTCAATAGTAGCTTCTATGTAGGAAATTAGAAGGCACAATTCAGATGTATGACATCACCATGTGAAAGTTCTTCTTCTACTGCAGTTATTGACCTCCTGGTGACTTCTGGGATACGTAGTGTGGTTCACTTGCACACTGCAACAGATGAGTGGGTACGGTTTGCGTACTTGTTGAAAGCCGACTAACGTATTCAGACGTTATAGATAATGGAATTCTCATTCTACTGTCTCTGGCCTAGCGTGCAAAGGAAACAAGCTATGCAGGTACCTGATATTACCACCAGGTGGTGCCTGTTTGAAGGCCCATTTACTGCAATGTTACCAAACAACATAAAATTCAAAGTGATCCAGAAACCAGGATTTTTTCTGGATCATGACTAAACTTTAATCATCTGTTCATGGTACCATCTCCAACATTCGCTGAAAATTTGACAAAAATCCAGCCAAACATTTTGAGGTATTTTGCAGACAGACAAATGCCAGCTAAAACTTTACCTTCTTGGTGGAGGTAGTAATAATATAATTATGAATAATAGCAATTTTAAAAAAATATGCATGTACAAGCTGCACACTGGTAGCATGTAGACGTTGAAGCCCTTGGCTTGCAAAGTTTTTTTTTATTTTTTTTCTCAGACATATTCATTCAATCAGGCGTCATAGTTATCAGCAGTTGTTTTCCATTCAGCCTGTATTATGCATCTACTTGCATTACCTTCAGTATTACTGTTTAAACATCTTTCATCAGCATTGTACACAGCATCATTGTTATTATTTCTTGTGTTACTGTGGTTGTCCTTGATGTCTTTGTTAATGGCTGATTTAGATCGATTTATAGTTGTCAATAGTGTAATTTTCC
This sequence comes from Lepturacanthus savala, assembly GCA_030544235.1. NCBI lineage: Eukaryota > Metazoa > Chordata > Actinopteri > Scombriformes > Trichiuridae > Lepturacanthus > Lepturacanthus savala. Next base: position 33,372,882 of record CM060465.1, read on the forward strand.
AGTTTCTAGATTTTCTCATTATCTAGTTTGCAACTTGCATTGAGGTTCCAATGAGAGGGACCAGTTCTAAAATAGACCCATACAAAACTAGCCCCAAAACCCCAAAATGCAGAATATTACAGTCAAATCTGTCAGACGGATCTTGGTGACTAATGACTTTTCCTTTTACTTTTTTTAGCTGCTTCGCCAGACTTCCTGCACACTGGAGGCAGCTCCTGCAGCCCAGTCAATTGATGCTGAGGGACGACCTCCTGGACCAGGACTGGACCCCAAAAACATGCTGGACATCAGGTTAGCTCGCAGCACACTGCAGGCTAAGCTAATAATCTGCTCCACAGACTAACACTAGTTTAGGATACAAGTTGGTAGGCTGGTAGAAGCCTGAGTTTTGATATCCGTAACAATAAATAATGTGTTTTTTTTTTCAAAGTTTACTGATCTGAAGACAAACAGACCGAATCCAGAAGAGAATTTAACTGATTTTGAATCGGCCAGGCATGCCGTGTCACTAAATTATGAGCAGAAGTAGCTGAACAGAGCAGCAACGTGTCTTATTTTCTATGAGTTCACACTCCGTCTCACATCAGTAGCACATTCTTCTCTTTTGCAATGGTTACGATGCAGCACGTCAGGCAGAGCTGATCCAGTCTGCTTGGATCCATCTGGTTATCACTCACATTGACACAGCATCACAGAGACTTTAACCAACCTGCGTAGACCGAATATAATTTGGGGCCTGCTTCTTCCGAGATATCACATTAGTCTTTACTCTTGTTGTGATTCAGCACCTCGCCGGTTTGAAATAGGATATGTGGCCACATGAAAGTGAAGTCAAGCGTTACTGAAACAAATATGGGCCTGTTTAATTGAGCCTTTGTAGATAAACAAGTCTATTGGAGAAAACCACATTTGTGCAAACAACTTGGACAATCCCATTTCCTGTCAGTTACTGTGTTATTGCTCTACCTGTTGCCATGTTTCTTATGCAATCCAGCCCATTTATTATGGACTGTATTGACAGAATGTGTACACAGAGCGCAGCAGCCTGTTTCTGTTGGATTCTTTTTAAAGCATTTTAGATCAGACAAGCTGTTCCCTCTTCAGAAAGCCAGGCAGCTGAGGTCCCGGGAGGCTTGTTAGAGTGGCATTTTATATTATATTTTTCCTCTCTTTTTTTTTTTTTACTTCTGGTGAGAGCTTCAGTGTTCTGTCAGATGACAAGATGTGCAGTACAACAAGGGATTCCCATCCTCCCCTCCTTTAACTCCTCACAGGGGTTTTATATCCTATAATATTTCTTTGTCTTCCACTTTTTTTTTTCACAGGGAGTCACATCATCGTCATGTTGCTCCCTGGCCTGTACAAGCTATAAAAAAAGGCCAAGGTCACTTGATCACAGGACTTGTTTGCGAAGGCTTTGTGTAATGAACGTGATGGTACTGAAGCGGAACATGTACTGTAAATACACACAGCATCACACAGTGTATATCTCTCTGGGACTGAAAATAGAACACAGTGCCGAGCTGAACAGACATGCAACACAGATGGAGGCTCAGCTACTTGTGGTTTACATCTGAGATCACACTAAAATATACATAAAGACGATGACTACCTTGAGTTAAGGGAGGAAATGTGTAAAAAATTAACAAACTCCTGGGGTAACCCAGAGCACATGAAGTTTGTTTATTTGCCTGCGTGTTACTCGGGTTGGATGCCCGAGAGAAGAAGGAAATATTAGGTGTCCAATTACTGCAGTAACGACTGAATCTTAACAGCATATTTTTCATCAAACGCAGCGGGAGACCCGAATCTGTCAGAGGTTTGATGAGGAAAAAAGTGCAGTGGAAGATTTTCTGCTATTTGGAGATTACACCCAGAGTTATGCTGGATCTATCTCACGAACATTATTGTCCAAAATTAATTTATTATGTTATTGTTCAGGCATTCAACCCTCAAAGTCTGCCATGTTATTATGCTTCCTAAAAACCCCCATGTATTTATTTATTCTGGCCCACTGTGTCTGTTTGAATGAAGTTTGTAAAAACATCATTACTCTCTTTTCCTCTCTTCTTTATGTCTATACTTCATTTTTAGATGAAACATTTAGGCCTGTCATTTTAAGTGTGTGTCTAACCCTCCTTCTTCCTATGGATGATAGTAGATATTTAGGCAGCCTCTCCTCTGTGCCTCCTTATTAGATTTGTGTTTTCCTCAGAGCTCACAAATACACCCTCTGTTGCTACGCTGGCCCTTAATTCCAAGTTAATATGTATTATCAATCACCCTAAAAACACGAGGTAGTGAGCCTCTGCAGAGAAATACAGTTCAGAGATGAGACTCCCACTTCACATTGGGACTGGCTAAGTGACTGCATCTTGTCTGGGTCTGCTGATGGGCCCGGATCCAAATGCTGCTCAATGTTCTGCTGTAACAGGCCCTTTGCCTAATTGATGCTCTCTTTGACTGTCATCCGAACAAATTGGCCTTCATTCACCCGACAGTGCTACGAGCCCATGTTTGGAGATTTGGAGCTTTGATATAATGATCGTCATTGGCAAGGGGCTGAATTGTCTGCAGCACAATTGAAAGGCGGGTAAAGACCTGCAGCCCGAGGCGGTGAAGATCATTTGCCGGCGGATGATTTGTCAGAGAACAGTGGCTTATGTGTCAAAAGTTGAGCTGAACGGCAAATGCCACAAGACTAGAGTCCATCATCTTTAAAGACGTCCTGCGTTGCTGTGAACAAGCGGCGTGGCCACAGGCAGCACCTTTCAATACAGCATAAAAACCATGTAATCGCTTGAAATTAAAATATATGAAGCGTGGCCTGAAATTTAGTTTCAAAATGGGAGGAATTTCCCACTTCCTTGCTTCACAAAAAAGGGGATTTATACACTTGGGGGGTGGATTACTTGTAATCTTAGCTGCAGGTTTTTACCTTCCCCTATTCTTCCTTCAGATTACATTTAGTCCCTCTTCTCCAATTTAAAGGATTCCTCCAGTCTGGCTCAATAGAATAGAGTAGAATGTTGGTGTAAGCCCCCGTCCCTAAATGAACTAACACGAACAACAACCTCTAAGCAATCAACCTGCACGCCGACAATAAAAAGTTCTGTTTGTCTTCTTAACAGTTTATGAGGTAACACAAGGTCATGAACTACTGTCTCCTGCTGTGATTTAATGCAGTGGATCTCAACATTTTTGAGTCACGACCCCAATTTAACATCCACTGCTGTCCACGACCCCTTTTAATTATATAAAACAGTGACCAGGGCATATCTAAAAGCCTTAATAAAGCACAATAGGAAGGAAACAGCCCATGTTTAATTTTAAACATCTACAGTGCTGTAGTTTGCTGTAGTTCATCATATTCTCATTAATACCTGAAAATATTCGCTAATATTAAATAAATATACGTTTTTATCATTCTCTTTGCTGTATTCATGACTGACAGTAACTGGGTTACTATGAATTTTGACGCTGTGTTAATGATGGCTCAGTTCACACAGTTGACACAGTTGATTCTTGTAGATAATTTGGGTTTTGTGTAGAATATTATGGGCTTTCACTGCCAGATATGAGCCTGGTCTCTGGCTGCATTTAATACAGGACAGCATGACGCTGATTTAAGTTTGTTATATTAAATACTGACAGGCTGTAAGAAGAAAATGTAATTCAATGAACATTAAATGTTTTATTGCCTTGAAAGCTTTTTAATAAAATCCAGTGTCCCTAATAGCTCTGACAATATAGCAAAAACTGGTCAGTATAGACAAAAAAGGACAAGTCGCCTCATAGATCTTCTTTATTAGCTTTGATCAAAAATATGTTTTGGCATCATTGCATGCAAGCTGTGAAAGATATTTGTCAAAAATAAACACACTAAAGTTAACAAAAAGAACAATTTCAATCATTAAATCCAGTAACATGTACTGTATCATTCACAGTCAAAGCCAAATATCTCCAGTATTTATATTTTTCTCTTATTTCCTAAGAAGCAAAGAAGGCCCAGCTCAGACTCCTTTCCATTACAGACAGATAAAGTAGTGTCAGACTAAATAACTGCAAATTCATTGGAGCTGAGAGCTGCAGAGCTCAACATAAATCCGCCTGATGAACAGAGGTTCTTACCGAGTTTATACGATCAGCCACCTGAATATGTTTTCCAGATCAAATATTCTAGATAAAGCCCAGAGGCAGCAACAGTGTTTTGTTCTGGTGGCTCGATGTCGCCAGGGAGACATTAACGTCACAGAAGATACGGCGACCGATGCAACATCTAGTAATTAGCACTCACAGCGTAGCATACAGCAAAAATAAATGGGAGTCTAAATGGGAGTCTATTTGAATAAAGTAGAGGGAGAATAACACAGCAGGGTTGCCATAGAGCTTGTTGTGGAGAGTTTGGCCAATATGGCAGCATAATAGGCTCCACTATTGTGCGGTGCAGCCATCTTCCTGCCTGGGTGGTCTGTTTCTGTTTTTTTCGACTTTGTAATGGTTTGTTAGCTTTAACGCGAGCAGGAGATGAGAGGAGAGCTGTAATCAAACCTGCATCTGCTGCAGGCTCGCCGCGTTACCGCCCGCTGAAAGCTGTCATGTTGATGGAAACCATTCCGCCTCCTTCTTTACTTTGTCTCGCCACCTTCGTTTTTCATCAATTTGCAATCACAAAGAGCAGGGTTGGAAATTGATGGCGGCTTTGTTTGAAAATCCCTTCCCAGATCCAGCCAGAATAATAACTCTGATCAGCTCCTTTTAAGCATAGCTCCTGTAATATCTGGCTGACATTCACAACATCTACTGCACGAAGGACTATTAGTTGATATTTCTGTAGAGGGTTATATCTGCATGGTGTATATCTGCATCCATCTGGAAATAAACCTCCCCCAGCAGTGGTTCATAGCAGATATGAGCATTGCTCATTTCACCTCGCTCCACTGCTGCTCCAGCCTCGTTTCGACTTGAATAAGCAAGCGATATCAAAACTGTGGAGGTGAACGAGGAGAAAGATGATGCATCTTCTACATCTTTAGTCACAGATAGAGACGCTGAAAGGATTAATTATACTGTAACACAGTAAAACACCCAGGAGATTACTGTCATCATAGCTGAGAGGAGAAAGTCTATTATTGACCAGAAGAGAGTTTAACACAGCCGTTCTTTTTTGACTCATTCTTGCTTGGCAGTAAATATATGCAGCGAGAGAGAGAGAGAGATGGCTAATGAGGCACCTACTGGAGTCTAATATGTTGAATTCATTATACAATCAAGGTCTCAAAGCCAGTTTGGGGATGTAAATTCTTGGAACCCCATTAAATATTATGCATGTCTATAAAGAGGTTTTCATATGAAACCTGAATGGATGCTGCTACATTTGCAATAGAGATGATACCTAAGTTTATAACTCAATTATTAAAACCTTTATCATACGACACACAATGTAGCTATAGTGTATATTATCTGTGTTTATTTTATATTAGTCAGATATTTCCTGCTATTTTATGCCATTCTATACATTACTAACAATAAGTTAGGGATATTGTGAGAGACTCAGTAGATTTTTAACATTTTGGGGGGTAATAAATATTAAACTAATGAAAATGTTCCTTCTCATTCATTATTAGAAATATCAAAAGGAACTTGTACTTATTTCATTAAAATTCAGACCAAATAACATGTAAATAACAATATCTATAGTAGTAGCTCTTGTGAAGCTTCATGTGTTATTTTTCTTTAGAAAACGGTGTTTGTTGTGGAATCATAGATCATTTATTCTCATCCATCATGACTTAAACGTAATGAATTTTAGTGAAAATACCAAATATTTTCAGTTTCCAGCAATTTAGTGCTTTTCTTTGACATGATCGTAAACTATAGAGTATTTTGGGGCTTCAAGTTTCAGGAACATTTGAAGACGTCATCTTTTTAATATTAACCGATATTTTACTGCCAAAACGAGCTATTGAGGAGAAAATCTTCACTTTAGTTTCCCTGAATAATTCTACAAAAAAATACACATTGGGTCTCGCAGCCGTACTTGTTGAGTTTCTTTTCCCACAACAACATCTCCGATGTTTAGAAATTTTCTTTGAGAGGCTCAGAGGGTTTGGATGTTTCGCTGCTAAATTTCTCCGAAACGCCGTAGCTGTCGCACTTTCAAGGCCACAGACAGCCTTCAAGGAATTCCACAGCAGCTCCCAACACTTGCAGTTCCATCAAGGTTTGTGCTGCCTACAGGGTACACACAGGCCTCAATTGTCAACGCATCAGTGCTCTGGCACTCACATTCTGTTTTCTCTGATAGTAGAACTGTTAGTCATGCAGACTTGTTTTGGCTCCGGGGTTTTCGGGGAGAGTTATCCCGACAACTATTCGGTGTCTGTAATGCAAACGGACACGACAGTATCTCCCAGACACAAGCCAGTGTTGTTTGTTTGGATTAGCTTTAACACTCCACTCTGGGCTCTGTAGACAAGTAGCCGAGTGGGAATTTTCAGAAAATGAGAGAATAATGACGGCGGATGTGGCAGTAATGCGCGACAGAACACAGCAGTTGTTACAGGGTTCCTACAGGGTCTAAAAAAGGCTTAAAAGCATTTAGAATTTTAGAATTTGGGAAAAAATACCTTTAAAAATAAATATAAAATTTAATTTCTCTATATTGCATTCTCTTCCACTTCTCTTCAAGGCAGTGTCCATGTAAATAAAGAGTGTTGTATGCAGCAACATCATCATATTCTGATATACTATAATATTACTGTCAACTTTAATTGCCATGTCACCAATCTACCGTCATTCTCGTGTTAGGGACCGTCTCCATGTTTCAGTTTGAATTGATTGATGTAAAATGGTCAAAATAACCTCTTTGCTGTAATTCATCATATTCACAATGACCCAACTACTATAGGTGAGGTTTTGGTGAAAAAAAATGTTTTATATGGATGTAATACGCATTTAATACCTAAAAATAATTCATTAGATCACTGCTAAGAGTGTGGAGCTAAGAAATTGACTGTGGGATCTCAGTTTTGTCTCCGAAGTTTCTGGAAATGTCCATGAATATTTATTATTTATTAATTGTTAATTGTCCAGGATTGTTTAAGAAATTCAGGATTGTTTTAGAAATAAATGGACAAAAATAAAAATTGTTATTTTTTTGTTGGTAGGCTGTGACATAGCCTGTGAAATATGTATTAAGTTTTATATAAACGGTCTTCAAAAAAGTCCAGTGTTTTATCAAAAAGTAGAACACTGAACAGAGAGATGGGAATGTGGGGTCAGATAATCTTTTGGATGAAAGTTGCACTAACTTTTGAAGGTGTCAGCTTTGTTTTTTTAGGAAATTTCAATAATGTTTTTAATAATAACTGATATTTTACTGACAAAATCATCACATTGAGCGATAATCTTTAGTTGCAGCCTTTAAAAAAAGTCTCAAAGACCTAAATTTAACTTGAAGAAACCTGTATGAACTTAACATGAGAGACCACAGTGTTTTTACCCATGCTAAACAGATAGGTGGGTGTTTGGGGTCAGATCATCTTTCACACATCTGGGGTCAAACTCTAAAAATAGACAGAATTGATGCACTGCAGAAACCCCTCATTCACCTCAAGGTCTCAGAGGGCAACAAAGCAGCGGCCCCAGACAACCTCCCTCTGTTCTGCCAAGAATACCTCAGATGAGAACGGATAATAATCCCAGCGCTCCACATCCAAAACCCTAATGGTGTTTTGGCAGCCGGTTTATACGGCCTGTTGGGGGGAAAAAAAACTTAAAATGCAGGGAACCGCTCGTGAGGCGTTCCAGCTATCATTATTGGAAGTGTTGGTTGACTGGCCATCGTAGTGGGATTGCACCTCATTAATGAGGCTGTCCCGGTTCTGACCCGCGGCGACTGAACTCACCTCAGTTTGTAAGCACGGAGAATGTGTGAATAATAACTTCCTATTATGTCCTGAAATGCTCCCCGAGTGCTGGAGAGTTCAACCCCGAAGCTCTAATACGCTTTGAAGTCTCCACTATAAAGATTCTATTGAGCTGATTTCTGTGACTGTGGAATGGATTTTTTTATTATCAGAATGAACAATAGCGGAGTTACCTGCTGTTCTTCAGTGATAATGTGCAGGCATGATTATCGTGCCTGTTTAAATTATTAGTCATTATTTGGGAGAGGGATTATTGTGAACCATTGTATTACTTGGTGAATCAAAAATTAGTCATTTGAACCCATAATGATTCATGGGTTAGAGCGAATCGTTATATAACACATTATCTGTCATCTTTAGTGAGCACATGCTATATGTTTGGTGCTGCATAGGGTTGCTATTTAGCTACTGTATGAATGCATTTTTATTTAATATTTGCAAGTTAAACATTAATTCCATTATAGATCCAATTTATCAAAACTTACTTTACCACGCTATGAGATAATAAGGAAATGTTACGAGATGGAACATGGTGAATGTGTAGGTCATAACTTGTCCATCACAGTGTTTTGGAGTTGCTGGATTGTGTGTTTGCTGAGTTTGATGAGATTAACCAAAAAATACCATTAGTGTAGTAGTAGCTGAGCAGCTCTCTGCTCCTCTGGTCTGGAAACAGCTGGTATCACCAAAAATATTTAAAGCAGCTATTGCTGTGATTATGGGAATCATGACAATGGGCTAATTTAAAAAAAAAAATGTTGAACTATCCCTTTAAATATGCTTGTTTTAGCCAAGATTATGCTACAGTATATTTCCCTCAACTATATTTAAGTTTCCTGTTAAGGAACTCAACCAATTATGGATTTATTACCTTTTATTCCCATGTTAATCCCCATGTAAAATTTCCAACTTTGAAAATTCCCTGACTTTTTCAGGGAATTTTGAGTTTATACAGAAACTTGAGTTTATGCTGCCTTTTCTGACATGTGCTGTTTGACTACAGGAGGTTAGTTGTAGCTTAAAGGCTTGATCTTCCACAGACACACCCGGCTTTCACCCGCAGTCTGGTTTCTAAAATAGCGGCATCAACCGTGTTGTCTGCTTTAACGAAGAGATTCATCAGAGAAAACAGCGTTTTAAGTGAGAGAAACAAGATATTATTTGCACATAACGACTCCTGGCTCAGAGGCTCAATCTGTTCCTGAGTTACGGCCGCCTCTGGTTCGACTTCTATATATCACCGGCTTTGTTTACACAGCCCGCTATTAGACGAAAAAAGACCTTTGCTGAGGACTGTTTGAACTTTTGATACGTGGAATGATGAACAGACAAAGGTTTTATGTGCATTTTAAAGCTTTAAAGGTTGTTGTTTGTAAATCCTTGACTACATAAAACAGACCTGTACTTTGAGTTATGATGAGCTAAGAAAATAAACTGTACTTTCCATCTGCAAGTCAAATCCTTCAGAACAATAATAAAATAACTATGCTCAGTATGAGCGCTCACTACTTTCTACACCCTTGCCCCCAAACATCCAGAATGGACCTCCATGCTCAGAAATAGAGATTTTATCACACTATTTCTGAGTTTCAGCACAAAATATATGCTTTTTAAGGTTTGAGATTTTAATCAATCGCTCAAAAAATGTTGTTGAAGAATAACGCAAGCTTCTTAAAAGCTCACCCAGATATGTCAGGCCAAGCTGTTCCTTTTAGTTGGGGAGCCAAATTTTAATAATGGACTTGCTGCACTTTTCATTTGTCAGAAAAGTTTTTGCCAGAAATATTGTGCAAATGCAAAATGCAGCCATTTTAATGTATATTACCTTCATTTTTCCATAAAAACTTGCTCAATGCATTCCTGCTGCAAAAAACACACGTGGTGATAACATTCACTGAAAAAAAAGACTCTTAAAACACTTTTCTACATCTTTCTGGCTCAATTTATTGTAAAAAGTAAGGCGTTTTCTCACTTTTTCCCCAATATTTTCATCTTTACTTCAATCAACTTTCCCCCCAAGTTATGACATGAGTTAATAGGCCATTCTTTTCACCAAACAGTGCACTCATTGCACAGGAAAAAAAAAGATAAAAATCCAATCAAAGTCAATCAACAGACCATGTCAGGTTCAACCCATTTTATTGAGCTTCTGAGACTGCAGCTATTTAGTCCTCTCGCTCTCTCTTGCCAAGTCTTGATGACACCAGAGATGCGTTTAAGCTGTCACCTTGACATGCTCCTTTTGTCTGGTGATAAAAGCTGAGCCACAGTGACAGAGGCTCCGCTGCAGCTCCAGCTCTGTAATCAACAGCTCGTCTCTGACGTTTTAACCCTTCGTCCACTCCCCCGTCACTCACATCTGCCAACTCCTACTACACCTCTGATGAGTGGCTGTCCATCGATGTGCATCTACATATTCTGCTCCAGATTCACAGGCATAACATCTTGTTCTGTTATTTTATACAGCTTGTGTTAGGATTTTACTAACGGTGAATTAACATTTGTCGGTCAACATGTTGTGGTTATTGCATATGTATAACAGATAACAGTGAGCATAGAATTCTGGAGCCGTTGGTGGTTCTGGTTCTGGTTCTGGTTCACAAAGAAAATGAATAAGTTAACATTGGAAACACTGACGAATTTCCAGTAGACCACTATTCAATAGCGACTAAAATTCATTTACATAAAATAAATAATGACCTTTACACTTTACAATTCACACAATGCTCCTTTTGTTGCTATTGTAGCCCACAACTCTCGTCTCTTTTGGCAGGGGTAGATCCAATATTGACCATTTTATTGTCCATATTTGATCAAATATAGATTATATATTGGAGATAGCATTGACGCTAATGGCCACATTTCCCACAATGCTTTGCGAGAATCTTTTGACCAATCAGAGGCTTCTTTTTACCAACCTCTGAAAAATAAATGTACATATGTGTTTGGTCTTTAAAAAACAGAAATGGCAGAGGGAGGGTTGAGTCGTCTGGTTGAGGAAAAATGATCGATAAGGGTTCCCATATGGAAACACTTTGGGTTCCAAGAATCTGACGAAGAGCAGACGCAACATAAGGTGCAAGATTTGCTATCTCTAACCAAAGCAAAAAGTCTCTTATGCTGAATAAATGCATTTATTCAACAACTAAAAAATAATTCTTTGAATAATCAAGTTTTAAATATCTTGATAATCATGTTTTTTTATAACTGAGCAGCCCTGTTGTGTATAATCCACTCTACAGGCGTTTCAGTGGTGATACCCAACTCTCTAAGAGAGGAATCCTTCCTGTTTGTGCAGGCGAAATAACAAAAACAACTTGACAGGTTTACTCAATTACTAAGTCGTGCAGGCTTGTTTACCAAAGCAGTGGACGGTTTGACAAAGCTTTGTTTATGGATCTCAAATTAGATACAATTAGTCTGCAATGTCTCGTTCTGATGGATTTGTTTATATGCTTTGTCGAACAGTACAAACGTACAACACTGCAGGCATTCAGACTATAAACGACACTTTAATTACACAAGGAGCTGGGGGCGTGTTGCTTCAAGCACAGGTGCATAAAACAGTTTCTCCAGGTCCTGTGCTGTCACACTTCTATGATATTCATGAGGGTGAAACCATAGCCTCCATTGAAGACGATATACAGAAAGAGCTCATTATTTATGTATGAGTATGACCAACAAAGCATAAATACTAATTTGCATAATAGGTCCACTCTAGTAAATATTGACTCAACGTCAGATTTCCCCAAGTATTAATTTTCCCTTTTTTGAATGATCATTCATGTGTGATTTAATGGTTTTATCTGGGTCAATACTACAAAAAGCCTCAAGGGAGTCTAAATCAATGTAATTTTTCTTCCTTTTTGTGTTGATCAAAGATACACACACACACACACACACACACACACACACACGCACACTGAGCAAACATGGCATTAATATTCAAAACTGCCAGTGGCTGAACCTGCATTTGAATTTCAACAGCTTGTTTCTTTATTGGATTATTCCTTCAGCTTCTCATAAAAAAAACACTCACCATGCTCCAAAAAGAAACAAATAACAATAGCAAATAATCCCAAAGCAATGTGAAAAAGGGTGAAAATGGAATTAGATAATGGAAACATTTAATGAGTTTTATAAACTGCAAACAAGCAGAGAGGTTGGATGTTGGGGGTGTTGTAAAGGGTCAGGATGCATAGAGACCACTGATGTTAGCGCTGAGAGTTTAATATGACAACGTGTTAGCTAGCTTCCTGCCCCCGGCATCTAATGGTTACAGCACTGGAGAACAAGGGGGTCACGTGCAGGGAGAGCAGGGGGTTACAGCTGATGAGAAGAGAGCGAGCGTACGCGCTTCTCTGATTTTTTTTTTCTCTACAGGCCGATGATTTTAGATTATCATCCGGCGGGTGGAAACTGATGCGATGGGGATGCCGGCATCAAAGGCAGTGTCAAGCCTTCATCAAGGAAGCTGCATCTCTCAGCCTCTCTCTCACTTGCCACTTCCTCTCTCTCTGACACACACACACACACACACACACACAGACTTACTTTCTTGCTGTAAATGCACACACACACACACTTTACTGTACATACTCTCCTTGGCTACATTCAGACTGCAGGGCTTAATGCTCGTTTCAGATTTTGTTTTGTGAAATCCAATTTTCACGTTTTCACTTTCACGTTTCCAATTAAACGCAACATACATGTGATCTCTACTGCAAACTTTAAACGCCCCAAAAGTGTCCTGCATGCTCATAGCAAGCACATAGATATATACATGTATACACCCGATGCGTCAGGCGAGCAACATCCATTGAAATGAATGGTGGCCATTTTTCAGTCCTTTATCCAGTTCTATAATACAACCATGGTATACACTACCGTTCAAAAGTTTGAGATCACCTAGGAAATTTAGTGTTTTCCAAGAAAAGTCACACATTTATTTACCACCATAAATAGAAAATATAGTCAAGACATTGACAAGGTTAGAAGTAATGATTTGTATTTGAAATAATATTTTTTCCCTTTCATCAAAGGAAGGTCAGTTTTTTAGCTTCTCTAAGCAGCTAAATTGTTCAGATACATGATAGTATCAAGGGTTTTATAATCATCCATTAACCTTCTGATGCAATGAGAAAACTCATTGTTCCATTAGAACACTGGACTGATAGTTGCTGGAAATGGGCCTCTATACACCTATGTAGATATTGATGCACCAAAATCCAGACATTTGCCGCTAGAATAGTCATTTACCACATTAGCAATGTATAGAGTGTATTTCTCTTTCTTCATTGAAACAAACAGCACCTTTCTTTAAAAAAATAAGGAAATTTCTAAGTGACCTTAAACTTTTGAACACGCTGAAAAAATTCATGACTTCAAGGTTTTATTTCCATGTTATACGACCCAGACTGTGCAGTAGAGTCACCTCCCATGATGCTCTGTGTCCTAACATCATGCCCCAGGGTGAAGAGAAAGTATAAAATTGCAGAAAAAGATCACATTTGAATTCTTTAATAACTGGCTGACCAGGTTAAAAACCAGCAAGCATGCTCAGTGTTTACTGAAGTAAACAGATGCTAGCGGTGAGTATGTGCGGAATTTAAAGTTGCCGTCCTACCGGAGCCGTCACATGTATTGCATGTTTGTTTTGAGGAGATTAAGGGCAAAAGAAGTTTTTTAGCCATGGTTGTTGCTTTCTTCCCGCTTTCACTTACTTCAGCGCAGAATAATGTTTTTTGTTGCTTGCTGGTGATGAACACGATCTGAATTCATATGTCAAATTATCAGATATTTGCCAGTTTTTGGACATATCTAAGTGGTCTGTGTCACATTTAAAAAAAAAAACTGTCGTTAAAAGATCACAAAGAGGTCACATAGGAGTGAAAAAATCAGATTTGGGTCACTACAGGCTGCAGTCTGAATGTAGCCTTAGTAACTCTGCCTCTTAACAACAAGCACACAAAGCCACATCCACATGACTGTGGAGATCAATGCAATTTAAAGCACAAGAACTGCACACACACACACACGCCTGCGTGCAAACACACACACTCTTCCATTCTCACCTGCATGGCTGTAAATGAATGCACTTACTGTACACACTCCCTTTGTAACTCTGCTGCTTTCCAACAAGCACACAAACATCCACATACCTGCAGCAATCGATGCAAATTAAAGCAGACGCACTGTACACTGACACACACACACACACACACACACACACACACACACACATCCAGCCGAGCCCAGGGCTGGGGAACTTGGTGTGTACCCTACAGAGAGAGATGTCATGATGACAGTCCAGATAAACCAAATAAATGCAGAATTTTCTGCACCACAGATCAGAAAACAGGACACGTCTGGGTGACTACAGACTGCTGTTTATTCTGGGTTGGCTGTCTGGTCTTAGTAATCAGTTAGACTCTCAGTTGGAAAGTGTTCAGGATGATTTTGGTTGAGGGGAGGCGATGAACACAGAAGGTAAGATAAAAGCTTTTGTTCTGGTCTGGTGCAAACCAGCGTGGTTCGGAGCCATCCTCACTCGAGGACAAATGATGGAAAGGACACGCAATAATCCCCTCTACAAAAAGCACTTCCACATTTTAAAGAGTGTTCAAACCGGCAGTTTATTCCAAATCTGGGAAAGTATGTCATATAAACCTCATTTTCGAAGAAGCTGTACTCCAGTCCACCTGAAAACAAGTTGCTGAACTGTTTAACGATTGGCCTGCACTCAGAACACAATCAGTTCTCCTGATGGAAAAAGATTCTTGTCCTCTTGAACGTCCCTGGTATCATCGCTGGGGGCAGTGTTAACACGAAGGAACGGGCTGAGATAACACACCTCCAAGCTATATGAACAGAAAATAGCATCCAACGTGATAATTAGTGCTGGAAGCAACTATTCAATTGACGGAAAATCGTGTTGCGTGATCATTTATCCTTAAACTATCAAACATTTGCCATTTTTCTGCAAGACTGATCCATGAATTGTGGAATTTCTGAAGGCTCCATCAAAAAAGAATGAAGTGTCATTATTTTTGACCTGTACAGGTGGTTTGAGCGAGGACTCGCTGTTCTTCATGTTCTCTATAAATGTCAAACCAGGGCAAACGTGGTTCACAGCTGTACTTTGATAAGAAAAGCAGGACTTAGTAGTAGTAGAAGTACCACAGGGCATCTAACTCACAGATAAACCCACTGCATGTATTCAGATTTAAAGCACCTCTTTAATCCAGACTCATCCTCATATGACTTGATTTAATAATTATTTTCCTCATGTCTGCCCCTTGTGGCCATTTAGAGACAGTATCTTCTGCAATATCATTGACCTGTGTGGAGTTTTCCCTTTAATCTGTGTTTCTGTGCTGGGAATACAGATCTCTTGTTTGCAATTTGAAGAATTTTGTATCTATTATATTCCACTGTGCTGGAGGGAAAAAGAATGAATTGAAATGAATTACTGTGTTCGAAATAACAAGCAGGTTATGAAATGCTTAGAGAAACGTAGTTGTATGTAAGCGATAACGAGGTTCCATTAGGTTTTAGTGCTTCCTTAAAGCCTTAAAACCTTTAACAGGATGTTAAATGTCTTGTTAGTTTATTAGTTAATTAGCTTTCTGTTAGTGTTTTACATTAAAGAGATCTCAGAATGCAGAGGAACACAACAGTTGTTCAGTTTCCACTGGAGACACACTTTAATCTCACTAGGACAAAAGATGGTGTCTGAAACACACTCCTGAATAACTAGTAATTTGATCATCTGTTCTGAATCCAAAATGCTCCCCACTCACATTATTTTGGGGGATGTAAGTGTTCTGTTAGTTTGCTAGTTAATTAGATTTCTGTTAGTGTTTTATATTAAAGATCCAATGGAGACACACTTTAATCTCACTGGGACAAACATGATGTCTGAAACACACTCCTAAATAAATAAATAAACTTTTCTGCCTCCAGTATGCAGATAAATGGGTTGATTAGGTGTGATGTGATGATAGTCAAAACAAAAAAAATGTTGTTTGGCATAGCTGCGAGTTTTCAGATAAGACCCATCATCCATCCATTAGATAACAACAGTTATATGAGCCTAATTTCAGCTCCTCACTTTTATGTTTAAAAACTCAGGCAGCAAAAACTCTTCTCCTGCCAAAAAGGTGTCTGCATCTGCAGCTCCGACACCAGTTTTATCATCTGTTCTGAATCCCAAATGCTCCACATTCATAATATTTTGGGGGAATGTAAGTTAATTAGCTTATTGTTAGGGTTTTTCCTTTATTAAACATCCGCTGGAGACGTACTTTAATCTCCCCAGGACAATAAATGGTGTCTGAAACGCGCTCCTAAATAACTAAATAATATGCAGAGAGCCGGGTGGATTAGGTGTGATGTGATGATAGTTGAACAAAAAAAAGATACAGATAAGAACCAGCATCCATCCATTAGATAACAACAGTTATATTAGCCTAATTTCAAACTCACGCACCGAAACTCTTCCCCTGCCAAAAAGGTGTCTGCATCTGCAGCTCTGACATCAGTTTGATCTGTTCTGAATCCCAAATGCTCCTCACTCACAAAATTTTGGGGGGATGTTAAGTCTCTTGTTAGTTTATTCGTTAATTAGCATTCTTTTAGCGTTTTACATTAAAGATCCACTGGAGACACACTTTAATCTCATCAGGACACACTCCTAAATAACTAAATAACCTTCTCTGCCTCCGATATATGCAAATAAATAGTTGGATTAGGTGATATGTGATGATAGTCAAATAAAAAAAATGCTGTTTGGCTGAGAGTTTTCAGATAGATTCAGTTATATGAGCCTAATTTCAGCTCCTGACTTTTATGTTTGAAAACTCAGGCACCGAAACCTCTTCTCCTGCCAAAAAGGTGTCTGCATCTGCAGCTCCGACACCAGTTTGATCATCTGTTCTGAATCCCAAATGCTCCTCGCTCACAAAATTTTCACCTTGAGGGCTTCTGCCAAGCCACCGGTCACGACGCCTCTCTCTCCCCGTCTCCACCTCCTCCCCTCTGGCGAGTGGAGTGTTATTCCCGCCTTTATGTGTGTGTGGACACATTCCTGAATGTTGGTGTGTGTGCATCGAGGCCTGAGGGGAATGTGAGCGTGCATTGACGTGTGAGTAAATGCACGGACGTTACTGATATCGCTCTCTCAATGTCAACGGCTGGTCCTAATAGGGAAAGTCAGCGAGCCGATGGACTCCGCCATAAGTGTCCCTGCGAGACACATGACTGTAGCTGCTGTGCCTGAGACAAGGTGACCCAGGAACCAGGAAAACCTCTGCTGCTGACTGATGACTCCACTGACCTCCCACTGGAGGTGACTGTGATTACAGCACAAAAACATACGTATAAAAATCCTGACTATACACAAACCGATGCAGGTTTTAAAAGCGTTTTTTTTTTGTATAAACACAACCTGCAGAATGTAGACAGACACTGAAACGAATGGAGAACAGAGCTCAGGCCTATGCAATATCTCTCCTTTTGTGTCTAAACACAGTCCAGAATAATTGCCCCACCTGTGTTAACACTGAGAAACACATTATATCCTTTAATACAGCTTTCATTAAATTGGTCCCCACCCACCAGAGAATCTTTAAAAAAAAAAACTTCACCGTTCATCACTTGGCTCAATCCTGCGTCAGAGGCCTTTGTTGCCAGGAGCCAGAGGCCGACCTTAGCGTCTCCAGGCACACTTTTATCTTATTCAGTCTGAAAAATGGCTCCAAGAAAGCTTTGTGACAAATAGTCACAGGCTGTTTTATTGTTTTCAATGAGAATTATCAGTAAATAAAGCCTGCACAAAGGCAGAGTCCTCGGGGAGCTCGTTTATCGTGTAAATTACACAACTGTTCATCCATTCATTACAGAAACTGCACAATGGTTCATCCAGGGATCATAATATTTTAAAGGGCCATGATGTTTTCTATAACATATCCAATGCTCCTTTTGTCTGACAGACTAAAGTGTGAATAATGTTACACTCTGCGGTAATTAAACGCGGAGGCTCGATGGACTTCTATAAAACACACTGGAGAGACTTTTTGATCCATGTGCTCGCTGCAGCCACACACACACACACACACACACACACACACACACACACGAGTACAGTACAGACAGCCTCAAACAACGTTCACTTCTCGCTGCGAAATCATAAAAGCTTACAAACTGCTGCCCGGGGGCCAGTTTTCACACAGACACACAGATGCGAGGAGCATTTTTTTTTCTTTTTCCAGAGGAGCAGGCTTTTTGTGTGAATGAACAAAAGGGAATTTCCTTTCTCCCGTGCTGTCCCCCCCCCCCCCCCCCCCCCCCCCTATAAATCCTATCATGTTCCGCCATGCGTCTCCCACATGCCTGTTTCCAAGTTACCGGCAGCGTCGGGCTGCCAATCCCGTTTAATTGTCTCCTGTGTGAAGTGATGGCTGAGTTGAGCTGTCTTCGCCTTTTTCCCTTTTTTTTTTTTTTTCACTGCAGCTACCTTTGCAAAAAGAGGACTCGACCCCAGACCCTCACTTTGTACCTTTTGAGAAATTAATATAAAACCAGGTGAAAACTTCAGAAACCAACCTGCAGACTTCAAAAAAAAAAAATGGAACTGTGAGAGTTTTAATTTTGGGGGGGAAAAACTGCTCTGTGAGGAGTAATTTAAAGCCTTAACCAAGGGATTGGAAAGCACATGAATATAAAATGTCTTGTTAGAGATAACAAAGTAAAGATAACAGCAGGCGAGTGTTTGTTTTAACGATAAACAGCTTTCCTCACTAACCTCGCTCCAGCCCGCAGAAGAAAAGGCAGAGATCCTCCTGCTCACTCTTGTTTACCACCCTGTTGCTCCTCGATCCCTCTTCCTCCCTTCTGTCGCGTCCTCTTCACAAATAGATCCTCCTCATCCTCGTGGACCAGCAGCTTCGGAATTAACGGCTCGTGAGGGAAGCCAGGCGGAAAAGGGAAAGAAAAACACACCAGGGGAGAAAAAAAGAAACGCACACTTCTCGCCCCTAAGTCCTCCTTGGCAGCGTATCCTCATCCGTCAGAGCTCAGCGACTAAGAGAGTGTGTGAGAAAAGAGCGAGAGGGAGAGATGAAATGATACTGAGTAAGTGGGCGAGTGAGAGAGAAAGTGAGAGAGGGAGGGAGGGGGAGACAGAGACCTTGTGTAGAAGTGGAGGGAGATTCCCTATAATGTATGAGCTCCTGTATATCTCCCAGTCTGTCTCCTTCACTGCTTTTACAGGCATTCCTCCTTCAACAGAAGGGACAAACATTCAGTTTCCTCTTGAGGGAAAAGACTTCCTGTTAGTTCTCTACTTAACCCCTGTTTTTTTATTTTATTTTTGATTTTAAAGCTTCTTCTTCTCGCTCAATCGCACGTACAATCTCACTCTCTAAATTTGCCAATTTCCCAACACCCGAAGCGCCGCCTGTCCAGAGGTTATTCAACAGACAAGGAATGCGCCGCAATTTGGATTGTGGATAAACATTGTGCAAATATCCAAACAAACATAAACGGGAATTGGAGAACCCAGTAGACAGTGCTGCGATTTGCATGTGAGATTAACCGATATATTGTCAGAGGAGAGCAACGCTGTGCACACAAGGAGAAAACATGAGAAGTGCATTCATGCAGCATGTCACACACATGCATCATTAAAACCCTGATGTACTGAGAGTATTTAATCTGTGGGAGTAAGATGAAACAGAAAAAAAACTGTACCGACAGCAGCAATTTGACGTACTTGTACTTTATTTTTAGTATTTCTATCTGATGTTACTTTTCACAATTTTATATACAATTAATATTCTATGTTTTAACATTTAAAGGTCTGAAATCATATATGTTTGCTTTTATTAGAAGTTGTAATATCACTAACTTGATTTTCCCTCTTAAATACCAAAAATCATCTCAATATACTTTTACATCTCCTCTCTCAAGCTTGTCTCTGGAGCTCCAGGAAGAACAGGTCATTTTAGGTCTCATTAATATTAATGATCATCTCCTCTGATTGGCTCCCCCATACATTCCTTATCATCCAAAAGCAATTCAAATCTCACTGTCTAAGATATGGGACCTTTAACCACTCAATCCCCAGGCTTATTTTTCAGTTTTCCTGCTATAAATGATAATAAATATGGAATATCTCTACAACCACAAAGGTTAAATCTGGTAAAACATGTGAGGTGACTACAGAAGTGTCCGAATCAATTTATGTTGCTGTTAAAGAGAACATTTTGTTAGAATATTGCAAAAAAATCAAACAATGTATATTAGTACAGATAAAAGTGTTATTTAAAGCTGACAACAAGACCAAACTGGACCCAAATCAGGAAAAAATAACTCAAAATAAGCTAAATTATCTGCAAAGATCAATTATTTGTCCATAAAATCCTAGAAATCACACAGAGGATCATTCCAGAACATGAAGAATATATTCTGTAAGATGTTTAAAAAGGAGCCAATTAAATAATCACACAAACAGCTCAACATAACGGTTAGTTGCACTTTTTTCTTATGATATTGATGATGTGGATATTACAGATATGATGCTGTAACAGTAACATTGTGTTTTACTACAGATAAAAATACTTGTGTTGTTGTAGCTGAGGTTTTCTCATGCGATATAAGAACAAAACTCACTGCTGCTCCTGTATCGGGGGGTTTTGGAGTTGAACAGGTTAAAGCTGTAAACACAAAGCAGAATCATCCCTGGTGACTTTGTGTTGCGAGTGTCATCACAGCTTGTTTGTACATAGCTGTATCTGTGAGAACGTCTTCCTCCTGATCTAACATGGCAGCCAGGGAGCCTGCTGGTCTCCCATGGACGTGGCGTTTAATTGGCTCAATATGCACATGAAACATTGGATCAATAAAGTCACACGCTCATTAGTGAAAGGTGAAGCTGACGGCTTTTTCAACCGTGTTGGGATGAGTTTCACTGAATCACTCCGACAGACGAGAGTCTCTCACTCACTGCAACGATGACGTGGTCTAGAATCTCTCCGGAGCGGGGGGAAAAGAAGAAAACGAACATATGGCCCTGTCATCTTGACGCCGCACGTCCTGCCCGCCGACTGGAGCGAGCAAGAGATGCTCCCGCGGATCTCTGCGGGTAGTTGTGCCGTCTCGGCTGGCGGGTTGATGTTCCAGGACACATGGCCGCATGCGGCAGGAGGAGGGAGATCTGATAGGGGGACGGGCTCGTGTCAAAAAGGAGGACGGGCCGACGGGGAGGCCCGAGGCGAGCGGAGTGGGACCGGGCTGTTTAATGTTCAGCCAGGAGGAAGTGGGCAGGAACGATAGAATGGGTGACTACATGTGGACTTGAAGCGGAATTTACTGGGTTCCCACACAGCCTGGAAAACCTGGAAAAACTGGAAAAATGATTGACCAGTTCTCCAGTCATCAAAAACATGTGGAAAATGAGAAAAAGGTCAAATGTCCTGGAAATTTAATAAGTAAACCTGGAAAAATATGGCAGCGAAAACTTAGAAATACCCTGTTACATGTTAATTTGAACCGCTGTTATCACGAGGGTTCTCATATGGAATATGAGAAAAGATCAAATGTACTGAAAATTAATAATTCTGGAAGATTATGGCAGTGAAAACTGGATTTTTTATTTCCACTGTTGTTAGCATAAATTAATGACTTAACATGGCTAATTTAGCATTAAAGCTATCAATTAGTGAATTTGACTTCATTCAAGAAACGTCTTCCTACACAAATACCGGTCCAGTTGCCTGCCATTCACAGGGTTCCCACGCGTCCTGGAAAACCTGGAAAACCTGGAAAATGATTGACCAATTTTCCAATCATTGAAAACAAATGGAAAATGGGGAAAAAAGATCAAATGTTCTGGGAATTATTAAGTTATTCTGTAAAATTATGGCAGTGGAAACTTAAAGTAGCTGTTGTTAGCATAAATTAATGTGATTATATCATGCTAAATTAGCATTAAAGCTATCAATCAGTAGATTTGACTTTATTTCAGAGTCTTTAGGGTCAATAACATACATGATGAGATATTTGTTGGACCCATGTCTTCCATACAATAGAAAAATAAATAGAATAGAATAGAGGTACATGTTAATAAATAATTATTAATTCTTATTAATAATAAGAATATTCACAGACCAACATATTGGTGTTTTTAGGAACTAAAAATCATCCCAGTATAGTTTTACATCTTTCTCATGCTTCTCTCTGGAGTTGTGACAGAAAACTGTCCTGGAAAGGTCCTGGAAACTAATTCCAGGTTAGGAGGGGGAAGCTTGAAATAACTGTTACTTCTCATCGTTAGCCGATTCCATTCCAGCACATTTATCCCTGCTGCTCTCCCTCTGCAAACACTTAGCAAGTGAGATGGCATAAATCCTTTATGTTTTATTCTTTATCATAATGCATTTTCACTCCACGTGATACAAAAGCCATAAAATAAACATGAAACCATCCAAAAATCACACCAAGGCTGACTTTATTTGTCACAGAGAAGAAACATGACGAAATTCTTTCCAGGATTGCCGTGTTTTTCGTGTGGAACGCTCTGGCAGATAGTAAATATTAGATTTATTTTTTCCTTACAACTCTTATGAAATATTGAGCGCCTTGAAATGAGGTCATGACAAATGAATGCAAAGTAGGGAAGCTGCACGAATTGTCCGCTGGCGGCACTTAGTCACAAGATAATGTTTGTGACGACCGAACATCAGACGACGAGTGCACCGATGTCATCGAACTGTAAATTTCCATTTTCCTGCAGAGGCCGGGGAAAAGTCCGCAGTTTCACCTGGAGGAGTGTGTGGCCTCTGGTGGATCACAGAGCAAAAAGTTTGTCAGTTTGCTGGCGATTCAGTGTTGTATTCATGACAGGCTTGTTGTTTGAATCCCCTTCCACACAGCTGGGCCCATTAATTATACAAACGGCAAACCTCCGTTATACCGGGACTTTCTTACAGATGGAATTAATAACATCTACCAAAGCCTAGGGATGCAAAATCTGGGAAATTTTCAGAGTTTATGGGAATAAATGGCCTATTGATCAGCCTACCTCTCGGAAATGACACGCCCAGAGTTAATGCAGTATATCTCCACAACTACAGGGGTTTTCTGAATGATCTGGGGTTTAGAATAAAGCTAACATATGTGAGATAGTTGTATCAGTGCCAGAATCAATTTAAAATGTTCAGTGTTGAAGTAAATCCAGCTACAATAAAGCAAAAAAGTGAAAAAATTTGCTCCATTTGAAAAAATACACCTGAAAATTGACCCCAATTCATCTATGGAGCAGTAAATTAAAGTCTTATAGTAATTGCATAAAATGTCAGAAGGAGATGTTTTACTACAGTTGTCCAGGCACACCTGGTTTTGGCAGTTTTCATTAACATTATCATAAAAATGCAGAAATCTGCATATGTATGTGTTTGCTATATGCTCATGTTATTGCCTAGGGTTGACATGAGGTTTTGTTAAGCTAATAATATTTGATATAGACTTGTAGCTGAGTTTCTTGTCGATATTTTGGTGTGCTACATGTCTTAACAAGGAGGATTAATTATTTATAAATGAAATCACCCGCCGGCAGGGAGCCTTGGGGGAACAGGTTAATGGGAATATAAAATTTACAGAATTGAAGGTTGGCTCTTAACAGGAAAGTTAAACACGGCCATTCAAAAGTTTGGGGTCACCCTGACAGTGTTTTCCATGAAAAGTCACATTTTATTTACCACCATGAGTTGTAAAATAAATAGAAAATATAATCAAGACATTGACAAAGTTATAAATGATGATTTGTATTTGAAATATTTTTTTTTTCCTTTAAACCATGCTTTCGTCAAAGGAAAGTCAGTTTCTCTAAGCAGCTAAACTGTTTTCAGCTGTGCTAGCATGTTAGCATCAAGGGTTTTCTAATCATCCATTAACCTTCTGATGCAATGAGCAAACACATTGTTCCATTAGAACACTGGAGTGATAGTTGCTGGAAATGCACCTCTATACACCTATGTAGATATTGATGCACCAAAAACCAGACATTTGCAGCTAGAATAGTCATTTACCACATTAGTAATATATAGAGTGGATTTCTGATTAGTTTAACGCTATCTTCATTGGAAAAAACAGTGCTTTACTTTCAAAAATAAGGACATTTTTAAGTGACCCCAAACTTTTGAATGGTAGTGAATCAATGAATAATGAGAATATATTGAAGAAGGTTGAAAAATTAAAATTGAAGGTTCGATTAAGGGAGATCTTAAATATGATTATTTATTATATATATATATATATATATATATATATATATATACTGCGACCATGTGTGTATGCGAGTGTATCTCTGAGTGGGTGTGTGAATGTGCTTCTATATATATATATATATATATATCTATGAGTGGGTGGCTTAACTGTACAGTTTTGTGTCATTATCTTCTTTTTCTGTGATGTTTGTTTACTGTCTTATTATAATTTCTCTGTGATGTCTTTTTAACAAATGTTTGACTTGTGACCTGCCAAGGGGCTGCAGATGTAAATTAGCTCTGAGCTAACGCTGGTACAATGCGTCAAATAGGAAAAAAATCTGTTTTTATTGTATATATAGTTGGAGAAAATATATTGTAGCATAATTTTGTCTAAAAAGCAACCAGATTTAAAGGGATAGTTCAGCATTTTTTTTTAATTCGCCCATATCTATAAGAGTATTAATGTTTAACTTGCAAACATGTTGAATATTTCTATAATTCCTCATCTTAATTTCCCATGGAAAGAAATTTATCAGAAATTGTTCACCCCTTTGCAACCCTGCTTTACCTTTACTGTTTTAACTGCTGTTTAATTCCTTCCTCTTCTGATTTCTTTTGTCTAGTGTGCCATTTTCTCCTTTTGTAGCCAAGCTTCAGGAGATTTCTTTGAATCTTTTTTTTTAGAAGGGCTCCATAAAGGTTTGGAATCAGTTTAGTCCACAATTAAACCAGCAGGGTATTTGATACAGACGTGACATTCAATCTTCTAAAAAATAGATTTCAGCCTTGTACTAAATGCTCCAAATGCAAGAAAAGGACTTTAATTTAGGGTCTTATGCAAATCGTAGCCTGGCTATGAATTAGCTCAGTGCAGCTGATGCTGTGTCGTCCCATGGCAATTAAGAGAGTGAATGTTGTTGTCAAGCATTTCTCAGGGGCCCCGCTTAAGCGCACTAGATAGAGGTCAGGGGAGGCACGGGGAATTGAGCAAATCCCTGCAAGTCATTGCATGTCCTCCGGTCTTCAGAGGGATCCGGCTAATGGAAACATACGTCCCACTGCTCGCTAATGACTTACGGCTCGTCAAATGCCACTTTTGGACATCAGGTGGGGTTTTGCATTGCTTTGCTTAAATCCAAAAGGTCAGCGAATGAGTAGAAAAGTGGATTTGCTCGTTCAGCTCTTACTTTTAATAGTTCAGTGTTGGCTTTTCTCTAAGGCAGAGGTTTCAAAACCGCTAGAGGGTCCGATCCAGCCAGATGAGACAAAAAATGGAGCAGTTCCTGTTTCTTTACAGAAATGTGAAGTTATTGAACTTCTTTCAGGCCTCATGGGATAAAATATTAACAGTTTTAGTTCATAAATGATTTGTAAGATGGGAGATAACTTCACCTGCTGCTTAAAAAACTTCTTCAGTAAGTAAATGTTTTAAACTGAAATGCAACCTACACCTACAATCACCATACAAATAAGGTGTTTATTTGCTGCAATTTGGAACAGGAGTTTTATTCCTTCCTGACAAAAATCTTGCTCAAATTCTTTTATTAAACCAGTACGACTACCATATAACTTACATTTTTCAAAAGTCAGATTACAGTACTGTAGTTAAAAGTCTCGTGGCTGCTTCTCCAGAGATTCCTTCTGCATATTTTACCACAGAAAGTTTGAATTTCATGTCTACTTTTTATTTTTTCACTGCACCAGAGCCACAACAATCAACAATTAATCAATATTACCAGAGAGGGTGTTTTTTTAATGTCATTAATGATGAAAATAGAAGAAAACTGTGCAACGTCAGGCTTCTTGACTCTTCTCAATTTTTCACCTGTTTGAAGCAGATTAATTGGAACTCAGCTGTTATTTGGTAATTAACAGTAGACTAATTGATTTATTCTTCTCTCGACTCTCCTGTGTTGTGAATTGAAAGTTAATTAGCTGCGTAAACATTTATAACACCTTTCTTTAGGTAAAAAGGAAGAAGGAAATTTGTAGGTAGAATTTTACTGGTCCGGCCCACTTGAGATCAAATAGTTCTGGATGTGGCCCATGAACTAATTTGACTTTCGACATCTCCACACATTCTGGTGCTGACAGTCCTCTCTCCTGATGAGTCCATATGTTTTTCCTTATTTAGGGAAGTGTGTCCTCCTAATTGCCTGGAAGGTAGCGTTGCCTGTTGCAAAGCTGCAAACCCCATCTTGAAAGCAATGGGGTGTCACTTAACATCAGCAATTACAAAATTCAATCATAAACCACTCAGCCATCTGAGAAATATTAGGATAATCATTTTCTCCTCCAAAAACAAACAGCTTCATGTACACACTAATGTGCTGCAGTATCAGATCAGTTATCGCTGGATTCTAAACTGAGAGGCAGAATTTCTGTTCCCGCATCTAGAGGGAATTAGAAAGTATAGACAATCACAGAAATTAACCTTTCATTATTGCAGAATATAACTTGAATTTGCATTTTTTTTGGATCATAATTATTGTCGATGGATTATAAGAGATTTTGCTGTGAGTCAGGAATAAAACCTCCAGGAAAAGGAAAAGCCTCCTGACAGGTTTTGAATCATCCATCCGCTGTGTTTTGTTTTCTGTGAATCAGTCATAATCGAAGTCTAATCGATGTCACGGCCTCCTGCATGTGAAGTGATAAATGAGACCTGGCATCACACGGAATTAGCTTTTCTCTACCTGTCACTCCAAACTTCTGAGTGCCTTCATGTTGCCCAGCTTCAGGTCAGCCGTGCTGCTACATTTCCATTTTACCATCACAACGTTATGTTCTTCCATCTGAGTTTGTCCGGATTGTTATTCCAACCTGGGGAGGATTAAAAATGCCATGTTGTTATCTTTTTATGGCTTTTATTGGAATCCCCAGATTACATATTTGTCTCTCCGGACTTGTATTTGTCGCGGAAGGCGTTTCTGTCTCTTATCCGAGTGGTTTTCTCAGTTCCGAGGCTTCGGTCTGTGGGTGTTTTCACCAACATATTCAACCATGAACTGATGAAGCCACTTGGATAAGAGGCAAAACGTCTTCATAGACAAATACATTCCCACACGTCCTGGGAAACCTGGAAAACCTGGAATATGATGACCAGTTTTCCCAGTTCCAGTTACCCTAGAAGATTATGGAAGTGAAAACTTAAAGCAGCCTATTACATGATCATTTGAACCACCTACATGTCTTATTTCCACTGTTTTTAGCATAAATTAATGTGATTTAATGTGACCTTTATTCAAAAATTGTTTATTCATTAACCTGTATAACAAAATACTTGTTGGACCCACGGCTTACATACAATAGAATAATAAATAGAATAGAATAGACAGACCAACATATTTGAGTTTTTAGGAACTAAAACTCATCTCAGTGCAGTTTCACATCGTTTCAAGCTTCTCTCTGGAGTTGTGACATCACAACTTACTCATTTTAAGGCTCAATTTCTGAATTTCTCTGTGTAGTTCTTTGAGCATTTTGACATATGGGACAGTCTTTTAATTTTAATAAAGAATAAATGCTTTCTACCATAAATTATTTATGATATTTTAGAAATGCTGTTTGTTCAATGGCTACAATTCATTTTCCACATTAATTATTAGATGTTGGACTAAACAGGAGTGTTTTATAATTATAACAGTTTGATTTACTGCAGTGAGGCCAGCTGCCAAAGGAGGTTTTATTAAAATATTTAGAAATGACTAAAAAGCGTATAATGTCTAAAAGAAAAATGCTTCTTTAAATGGTTAATGAATCACCTTGGATCAAAACCCTTCTAATCTTTTCGTACTACAAATTCACAAGATCGGGGTAACAGAATTGTCCGAATGCGCCGAACGGCTCCATAAAATATTTACCAGATGTCAATAATATATTTGCTCTTTTCATCCTCGCCTGCGTGTAAACAACAAAGCCTCAGAGCAGCGATCATGATTCTTCACCGACTCCGAAGGCTCAGCTCGGAGCAGGGAGAGAAACTGTCAGTCAGACGGGAGCTGATGAAACCGCCGATCCGTGTACATTTTCTATGAGGTTCTGGGGGAAAAGCTTTCAAAATGAATCCGTGAGCGTCTGCAGCAAAAGCTCATTTTATTTGGGGCCGAAAAAACAAAATGAAATATCTCCTCTCGTGGTCACCATCGCGGGTGAGAGACCTTGTATTATTGCTGTCATAAAGCGCTGGAATTACTTTTGTGTTTGTGAATCAACTTGATACATTAAGCTGTGTTTTTTTTTCTTTTTTTTGCTGCAAAGTTAAATAGCTTTTCACCTCAAGAGTAACCGTGTCTTTTGAGGTGATTGATTCCTTCACTGTCGATTTGGTCCAGGATAATTAGTGAGACAGCACTGCCCCTGTATTGTTCTCAGTGTGCAGATCAATTCCACTTTCTGCCAGAGCCACTGACTGCAAAGGATTACTTTCTTTTTTTTTTTCCTTTTAGCATCAATAAGGGTGCTTCAGGACAGTCGGCTGTAAAAAAAAAAAAGTTGCACTGACTGTAGTAAAACTTATGAGAGACTTATGAAAGAAGCTGTTTTCAAGAATCTTGTGACAGGTTCTAATTTAACAAATTTAACAAAAAAAGTAAAACACAATGTTACTGTTACAGCATCAATATATATCATCAATATCCACATCATCAATACAATAAGAATTTAGTTTAATTTAATTTAGATTTGAGCTGTTTGTGTGATTATTTAATTGGCTCCTTTATAATCTCCTATATATTCTTCATGTTCTGGAATGATCCTCAGTGGGATTTATAGGATTTTATGGACAAATAATTGATCTTTTAACTCTTATCTAACTCTCTAAGCTAATAATTTAGCTTATTTCAAGTTTTTCTCTTCCTGATTTGGGTCAGTTTGGTCTCCTTTTAAGTTTTAAGTGAAGTATACGACTCATTATAAGTCAGGGATATTGTTATTTACATGAGTGCTGTTACTATTTGATCTGCAGCAACATAAATTGATTCAGACTTTTTTGATACCAGGTTTAAGTCAATAACCTTTGTGGTTTTAGAGATATATTCCACATTTAATATCATTTATAGCCGGAAAACTGTAAAATAGGCCTGTGACTTAAGTATTTAATCGATAATTAGGGTTATTTTGTTCAGTATCCAGTATTGTTGTATTATTTTATTACTAATTCCTTAAATTATTTAGCTTTATTTCCTGATTTGGGCCAGTTTGTCTTGTTTTAATATGCCTGGGTCTTAAGTGGTTAAGGTTTTTTATCACATAACCATAATGTACATACACATAACCCTACATTTCCTGTTTCTATACTGTCTGTTTAAGGAAAGCTCTTCGATGACAATCCAGTTAATAGATCAAATATTTTGCTTTATCCTGTAGTTTTAGATTAGGTATAAAGTTTCTGTCTTTTACACAGAAAAGTACCACTTTTTCACCTTTAATAAGCGTGTTATAGCCCAGCCTTCTGTGCCGTGGTGCCAACCCTACTGATACAAATTAAAACCAGAGAAGGAGCGTGAGCGAGACCGTCCAAGATGAAGAATTGCAATTTCAACTCATTCTGGCATTAGCGCAAAAATGTTTAACGGCAACATTAAGCTGCGAATCTTTGCCAGAGTCAAATCTAACACACCTGGAAGTCTGAGTCCTGGTCTCAGAGGCTGATTCTCAGCCCTTTGACTTTTCGACCCACTGAGAGAAAGATGGATCTGACGCATGATGAAATGACGTCCTTCATTAGGTTTTTGACCACAGAAAGGGATTTTTGGAGCAGATCCGATGATGCTTATTTATTTATCTTGTTTAGAGTAATGGAAGTAGTTTCTGCCTTGACTAGCCTGCTTTTCTTCATGTTCAAGAGCGTCAAGTCATGAACTCAACCCCCGACCTGAGCATTTTTGTCCACTTCCAAGAAATCCAATTAGTCTTGAAACAATTCATCCGCTGTTAGCTTCGCTGCTTCGCAGGTTTTCCACCATTTTCCACTTTTGAGTTTTGAGTTACACAAAGTCCTTCAGTGAATTTCCATCTGCTAAAGTATCATGAAATTGTGAAAACTTAAATTAGACTCAAATTAAGAGAGTTCCCCTGACTAAATCTCGCCTAAAATAAAACAAGTTAAATTAAAAATCCTGTCACATATATAAACTATTAAAATATGATGAATTGATTCCCTATAAGTGAAAAGAGAAGCGGCGGGGCTGGTTCTCACTTCACCACCACAAACATTAACGTTCCATTGAGGCTTTAAAGGAAGTCCTGGATGAAGGGTTCAACAAAGACTGTCAGCACTGCAAAGAACTATTTATATGGTGTTTACAGGCAATAGCTCAGCAACACGGCTGCACAATGCACAGTTGCTGTGGTGACCAAATCCTTCAACCTGCCTCTGTAACTACAACACTGCAGAGCTACCTGGACAGATTTATGAATAACAGAGGCTTGTAAAACTCAACACTGTCACCAGCCTCCTTTTCACCCCTATAAAACCCTCTATAACTCTCAGTTTTAATGCTCAAAATAGCTAGGGTATAGGATTTGTATTGACAAAGATTTTTTTTTTTTTTTTTTTTTTACAAATATTACCATAAATCAATCTAATAATGTCAACTGACACATTGATTAATCATAAATAAAAATCTACAAGTAAGTTTAATTAGGAAAAACATCTGTCTCTACAATCGTTGTTGATTAGAGAAGGAATAATTAATTGTGAAGCAGCATAAGAGCCATTTGACATGATTGCAAATAGTTGTTAGACAGCTATTCACTCATGTTCAAGAGCCCTCTCGTGTGTTTGTGACTGTGTGTGTGTGTGTGTACCTGCATGAAATCAGGCACGTGAGTTCACTTTGGAGCACCATCTTCATGAATAATGAGCCGACCTTCGACCTTTGCGTGTGTATGTGTGTGTGACACAGCTTTATAAGATCCTTCTGCCTACAGAGAGGTTAAGTTGTTTTACAATCTAGTCTTTTAAAGAAGATTCTCGTCTGTTTATATAAGAGTGAGCAAACAGTGGGTGAGCAAATCGCTTGAACTGCTGCTTTCTGAACAGATTCTCTTTGGTCCGCTTTAATTAGAATAGCCAGAAAATACACGACCGTTGAAAAGTTTCGGTTCACTTAGAAATCTCCTTATATTTGAAAGAAAATCAAATAAATTTAAACATACATTTCTAATGTGGTAAATGACTATTCTAGCTGCAAATGTCTGGTTTTTGGTGCAATATCTACATAGGTGTATAGACTGTGTGCAGAATTATTAGGCAAATAAGTATTTTAACCACGTTATCCTTTTTATGCATGTTGTCCTACTCCAAGCTGTATAAGCTTGAAAGCCTACTACCAATTAAGTATACCAGCTGATGTGCATGTGTGTAATGAGAAGGGGTGTGGTCTAATGACATCAACACCCTATATCAGGTGTGCATAATTATTAGGCAACTTCCTCTCCTTTGGCAAAATGGGTCAGAAGAGAGATTTGACGGACTCTGAAAAGTCTAAAATTGTGGGATGTCTTGCAGAGGGATGCATCAGCTTTGAAATTGCCAAGCTTTTGAAGCAGGATCCACAGAACAATCAAGCTTTTCATGGCAAATAGCCAACAAGGTTGCAAGAAGCACGTTGAAAAAAGAAGGCGCAAAGTAACTTCCCAAGAATTGAGGAAAATCAAGCGTGAATCTGCCAAGATGCCATTTGCCACCAGTTCTGCCATATTTCAGAGCTCCAACGTTACTGGAGTGTCAAAAAGCACAAGGTGTGCAATACTCAGAGACATGGGAAGGCTGAAAAACGACCACTACTGAAGACCACTACCAAGAAATATCTTAAGACTGCTTTTTCTAAGGTTTTATGGTCTGATGAAATAAAAGTGAGTCTTGATGGGCCCATGGCTGGATCAGTAAAGGGTAGGGTTGGGCTCGGCTACTGCCAGTTCATGGAAGACACCTTCTTCAGGCAGTGGTACAAGAAGAAGTCAGCATCTTTCAAGAAAAACATGATTTTCATGCAGGACAATGCTCCATCACATGGCTTCAAATTCTCCACAGCGTGGCTGGCCAGTAAAGGTCTAAAAGATGAAAAAATGACATGATCACCTCTCTGAACAGTGTCTGGGAGGCTGTGGTTGCTGCTGCACGCAATGATGATGGTGAACAGATCAAGAAGCTGACATGGATGGGAATCGAGAATTGAGAACCGGTTCCTGTAGAGAACCGGTTCCGTGTTTATCAATTCCATGGAATTTGCGCACACAACATGGAATTACGTTCAAGAAGTGTTGTGTTTTTGACGCTTTGGAGTGATACGTCTCAACCCAGCAGCAGCTGCACTAGCCAAGCTATCACCTCTACGGTTACGAAAGGCAACTCTGGTAAGTAGCTATCCCACTGCCTATGTGCTTATTTGTAAAACATGCTATAACATTAGCGTCGACAACATAAATATCTTATAAGATAAATTAGAATCGATAGGAGAATCAATAAAGAATCAAATCGTTAAGCAGTATCGATAATGGAATTGGATTCGCAAAAATCTTATCAATTCCCATCCCTAATCCATGGATGGAAGGCTTTTGAGTGTCCTTGTAAAGAAAGGTGGCTATATTGGTCACTGATTTGTCAGAAATGTATATTTTGTAAAATAAATGAGATGGGTATATATTTGGTTTTTATTCATTTGCCTAATAATTCTGCACAGCAATAGTTACCTTCACACACAGATATCCTCCTGAGATAGCCAAAACTAAAAAAGACCCACTCCATCTTCCAGAAATATTCAGCTTCGATATTTATAGTCTAGAGTCTTTCGGGTTGATTGAGGATATAGTAGTTGTTCAATAATAAAAATTAATCCTCAAAAATACAACTTGCCTAGACTAATGTAATAACATTTGTTTTACAAGCCATGGTGGTAAAGAAAAGTGTGATTTTCCATGGGAAACAATAAATTGCCTGGGTGAACTGACATTTTGAACAGTAGTGGAAGCTAAACAGTAAGAGTGCAGGTCTCAAATCCATAGTGTCCCAGGTTGCTTGGATTACATATTATTTTACTACAGGGTCACTTATTCCTCAGGTGCTGTATAGAAGAAGCACTCTGAGCTGCAGACAGGACCCAAAATTAACAGCAAATCGGGTAAATTTGGGGTTTGGCGGAAAAATAAATTGGGGTCAGCGGCCAGGTGGCCGTGAAATGATTTAGGTTAAAATGGCTGTGTTATTTTATGTGGTTCAGTGTTTCCCGTGTATGATTTTCTCAGCACCTGTGGCTACGTAATAATCAGGAAGAAATTGCCTCTGGAGTCTCTCTGCTTTCTGTCTGTTTGACCGAGAACAGGCCTGAGTGTAACACATGATGAAAGGACTGGGTTTTACTTTACTTAAGTCCACGGCCACTGTCCTCTGTAACGGCAACAAAATCCGTCTGTAAGACAGTAAGATCAGTTTATCAAAGGAGCAGAACTAAATTTAAACACAAAGTCCTTGACTCGCTGCAGTCAACACCCCTCTCATCCACAGCTGCTGTGTTTTATATTACTAGTGCACTGCCCTTAGGAAGCACGTAAAAGAGGGTGTAATAGACAAATGTACATTGGGTAAAACATAGATATACATTGAGATAAGGAGAGACATAAAAATATAGTATATAATATTAGTATAGTAATATAGTATTGTGAGAACAAAGCTACAATTTATGTTGAAACTGCAGATGTCATTCGACATATCAGTTTTTAAATTGTGTTGATGGGGCAAGTAAAACTAGATTTATGTTAAACCTGGGCATGTTACTGTTATATGTGTTTAAATGAGTTTAGGCCCAGATTCTCCTCTGTTAGGTGATAGTTCTGGGATTTCCTGAGGGTCTGTGAAGGCATCTTGGAGTAAGACAAGTGTTTGCCTGATGAATGAAGTAGCATCTAAACCAACTAATGTTATAGCTTGAATAGTATAGTTGAATTATTAATATTTTTTCCCTAAATGCCATGATATAATCGTAAAAATCCATTAGATAGAAAGGCACCATGAGTTAGCTGAAGTGTTAGCATTAGCATTCACTTTAGCTGGGTGGATAGAATGCTTTCGGAAGCTGAATCATCAACACTCTGCCTTCTGTTTCCTAAATGCCGTGATATAATCATAAAAATCCTTTGCCAGAAAGGCTCCATGAGTTAGCATTAGCGTTAGCATTGGCATTAGCATTAGCTGGCTGGATAGAATGTTTTTGTAAGTTGAATCATCAACACTCTATCTTCTGTTTCCTATATGCCATGATATAATTGTAAAAATCCTTTGGCTAGACAGGCACCTTGAGTTACCTGAAATGTTAGCATTAGCAGTAGCATTAGCATAACGTTTGCATTAGCGTTAGCTGGCTGGATAAAATGTTATCAGAAGTTGAATCATCATTTCCTAAATGCCATGATATAATCGTAAAAATCCTTTGGCCAGAAAGCTCCATGACTTAGCTGAAGAGTTAGCATTAGCGTTAGCATTAGCATCAGCTGGCTGGATAGAATGTTATCAGAAGTCAAATCATCAACACTCGGCCTTCTGTTTCCTAAATGTCATGACATCTGAAGGTCAGGTGAAATCAATGTTATGTCTTCAGTTATATATCGCTCAAAGTCACAAACGACAGATTCATTTACAGATAACCACAGGCCCATTTTAGCATAAAGGTGGAATATGTAAAATGAACAGAATAACGACATTTAATGTCTCAAAATCTTAGTTGCAACATAAAACAAAAACAGATTGCCAGGTTTCATAGAGAGTAACGACAAATTTCAACTCATCAATATATTTTAAAACAGTATTTAATATTAGCTCTGCTGTCCATTATCAATTAGAGGCATATATAAGTAACGTTAACCAACTTAGCCTAGCGAGTTAGCATAACCTACTGATCGAGGAGAAAAGTCACCATTTAGGAGCCATATATATATATATCCAGTTTTGCTCTTCTCTTGTCACTCAGACTCAGCTTCTGTGTTTTATAACGCACCATTCTGGGGCTTTAAAGCTGCTGCAGGACTTGCAGATTCTGCCATTTTTAGAGACCATGTCTGGCAACTCGCAATGACCCTGTGGCTATTGGCTGGTACTGTGCTGCAAACATAAAGTCAAACTTTTAATTCACACTACATATAATTTCTTCCTGGAAAAGCTAAACTTTTGTTCTGAACGCACTGTGGATGTATTATTATTATTTTTTAAATTAAAATCCTACATATTCAACCTTTAATAATTAAAACCTCAGCATGTATTTGGCCTAATGACTGACATTTAAAACCTCTGCTAAAGAAATATATTTGTTTCTAAACAGGTGACCTTTGATGTAAAACAGGAAACTTCAAACCTAAGCTGTGCCCCAGTTCATGAGCTGCACGCTTGACTGCTGCAGTTGACATCTGGGACACAGCAGAAATGGAGCCAGAAATGTTTCTTTTATTTATTTATTTATTTGTTTTACCATTTATTAGAGGAAATGGAAATGTCTCATCGCCGACAGTCTACCTGACTGTGCCGTGACGAAATAATCCCCACTCAACATTTTTTTTCCCACAAAAAAAAGAGAGACCCGACATTCATCTTCCAAAAGGAATTATATCATTTATCAAAATGCTGCGGGGACATTAGAGCCGGCGGTGAATTACCAAAGAGCTGCACGGATCACTTCATCAGATCATGCCCCCCCCCTCGGGATGACTGGTTTCTAATCCAGAACTTTCAGGGCTTGATTATAAAATGATTTAGTAGCAGCCTTGTTAGCATGAGACCAACATGATGTACAATACTGAATACAGGACACGATTATAGCCTTCAGATATGACTTCAGTTAATGAGGAGCTAATGTGTTAAAAGTTTGAAGTGTTATACTCTATGATACACTCACTGCTCACACTGCTATAAATGATAATACATGTGGAATATCTTTACAACCGCAAAGGTTATTGTCCTTAAACCTGGGATTATAAGTAATCTACAACATGTGAGGTGACTATAGAAGAGTCAGAATCAATTTATGTTGCTGTTATAGAGTAAATATAGTTTGAATATTTGAAAAAAATACCCAATTTTGTGTTTTACCTTAGATAAAAATACTTTATTTTACACTTTAAATAAGACCAAACTGACCCAAATGAGGAAAAACACTTGAAATAAGATAAATTATGTGCAATGCAAAGTTCAATGATTATTAAGATGAGAGTTACAGAATATTACAAAAGAAAATCTAAAATAATGTTTTACTACAGATAAAAATACACTACTTACAATATGTAGGGAGACTCAGTGAATTTCATACATCCTTCTCATTCATTATTAGTAATATCAAAGGAAACTTTTACTTATTTCATTAAAATTCTGATCAAATAGTAATAGCACTCATGTAAATAACAATATCCCTGACTTATTATGAGTCGTATACTTCACTTAAAACTTAAAAGGAGACCAAACTGACCCAAATCAGGAAAAGAAAACCTTGAAATAAGCTAAATTATTATCTTAGAGAGTTAGATAAGAGTTAAAAGATCAATTATTTGTCCATAAAATCCTATAAATCCCACTGAGGATCATTCCAGAACATGAAGAATATATTCTGTAAGATGTTTAAAAAGGAGCCAATTAAATAATCACACAAACAGCTCAAATCTAAATTAGTCTCTACTACTGATATTATATTAAACTATTGTCTTATTGTATTGATGATGTGGATATTGATGATATATATTGATGCTGTAACAGTAACATTATGTTTCACTACAGATAAAAATACTTTATTTAGTGTTGGAGCTGAGGTTTAATACTGTAAAATATGAATAAAACTGGTGAACCTGTATCAGGGGGTTTTGGATTTTAACAAGTTAGAACAATAATTAATTTGCTGAATAACTACAATTGTTAAATAAATGTAGTGCAGTAAATGTAAAACATTTGCCTTTTTAATGTAGTAAGTAAGTAAAAACTTGCAGAAAGTGGAAATACTCAAGTAAAGTACTGAATAAATAAGTACTCAGTTACTTTCCATTAATTCTTTAATGCAATCTCCATCCACTCAATGAGTTTGAATGTTCTGGTAAATAAAAAACTCCTTTAAACTTTTCCTCTCGCGTTACATCGTGTTGGTTTCTCTCAGACCTGAGAACAGTGTCATTTTAATCACACTCAAACCCCCGCTGAGTTAACCAACACTGTTTTTCTGGGATCGCCTTGAGGAATTTGATCGTATACTTTAGCTTAGCTTTGATCGTATACATACACCCTCACACACACTCGCAGACATATTGTGTCTTTCATCTTTTCTCCCTGTTTGATTCCATCTGTCAATTCCTCAGATTTAATGCACCTCGGGGTCTGTGTTTTGTCTTTCTGTCTTTGTGTGTGTGTGTGTGTGTGTGTGTCGGGCACTTGTTTGAGACCGGTGGGAGGAAGAGGAGCGAGACAGAAACAAGACAGGGAAGGTGATTTCGATTTGATTTGTCATGAATCACATAACATTAACTCAACATGACAGAAGACAGACACCAGCCTCGGCCAGACACTGAAGCTGCTGCATGCAGAGCAGCAGCCGCTGTGACGCGCTGCCAACGCTCAACAACGCTCAACAACGCTCAACAACGCTCACGTTCTTATTGTTTGTTTTTCATTTAAATGGAAGGAGACTTGCTGCCTGCTGCATCTCAGATCTGTCAGTGGTTGTAAAACTGTTAGATCTGCTGTTTAAAACAGCAAAGAAGCAGCGAAGTCTCACTAAAAATAATTCGGTAACACTTATCATAACTGTTATAACGAGTTTATAGACCAGTAGTAAAGTGTTAATTAATGAATTTGTTAAATGCTTAACAGTTTGATAAGAGTTTATCACAATGCCTCATTAATGGTTAATAAACCATGATCTGTATAAACGTCCATAACTGTATTTATTAGCTGTTTTATTCCAGTTATAGCTTGACTATTATTGATATCATTACTATTATCAATATAAATAAGTATTATATTACTATTATTATGGTTATTGGTACTAATATTATTGTAATTATGATAAATATTAGTGAATAATATGAGTGATAGAAGAGTAATCTTCACTTCTTCCTACTCTTCCTACTATAGATCCCCAACAGATAACTTACAAGATGTCAGTTAATTATTTATAACCAAATCTTATAAATTAGTATGAACAACTATTAACAAGCAAATTACTGATGATTGACTTGTTAATTATCAGTTATTCTAAAGTTGCAGCTATTTCTCATTTGCTAACTGTTAATAAATGAAATAACATCCAATAACACATATAAAGAATTAACTGATGATCTTGTTCATGATCTATTACTAATTTATAAGACACCGTTATAAATACTTAACACTTATATATTAATAACTAATTAATTAACGGTTTACTCATGATTTATTAACTAGTTATAATGGTTAGTTCTTATAAAGTGTTACCAATAATTCATTTATAAAATCTAAAGTAGTTTTACTCTAATCTAAACCCACAAAGATAATTTATAGCTCCCATATCATTGATTATTTATTAATTAATCACATGTAGGCGACCTGTAAACTAATGGTTCTCTAATGGTATGTTTTATTATAATCATATATGCTATGACTATGCTATTTATTGATGGATTTTATTAAAAATAAACCAATCTCTTCCTTTTTTTTCTGGGGACCCCCTGTAACCCCTTCAGGGACCCCTGGGGGGTCCCCGGACCCCACATTGAGAACCCCTGCTGTAAAAGCACCTTCAGCAGTGATATAGGAACGTTAATCAGTGATGTAGTTAACAGCGATTACAGTGTTTATGAAATGAAAACAACGTTAATGCTGGGAAATAAAACGATGCCTCCCATGTTAATTAGTAATTAATCTAAATTATGTTTCTATTTGTGGCTTTTAAGGGTTTTTTAGTGAAAAACAATCAGTTAATGAAACTTACTCACAGCTTTAACAAACAAATTATTAGATTATTATTTTTTTATTTCTGTAGCTTCCCTTTAGAGAACAGAGTGCTGTTCTGTCTCAGTTTTATTTAAGGAAACAGTGTTGGTGAATGTGTTTTATACATTATACAGTAGCTGTAGTTGCATTTTTTTGTTTCCAGATTAAGAAGATTTAACTCTCGCACAGTGTAAAACTCTAGCTTTACAGCTAATTTACATAGGACTATGCTTTCTTTTT
This sequence comes from Lepturacanthus savala, assembly GCA_030544235.1. Lineage (NCBI taxonomy): Eukaryota > Metazoa > Chordata > Actinopteri > Scombriformes > Trichiuridae > Lepturacanthus > Lepturacanthus savala. The sequence goes on from CM060465.1 coordinate 33,412,259, forward strand.
ATTTTCAAGCTCACTAAACAACATATGCTGATCAGTAGACTGCAGAAGGAGTTGGCATCAGCTGAAACCACGTCTCTTATGAATTGGAAAGTAAACAGACACCTACATGAACAAGGACAGATGCACCTGAATGGTGGAAGAAGAAGAAAAAAGAAGAAAAGAAAACCAAGAGCAATTTGATTTCACATGGCGGCATGCAGGGATTACCATTTTGGCTGAGACAGGCAGCAGCCTGATGCTTCACAGAACACAAGCAGCCAGGTGGAAATTAGCAAATTAACAAACAAATTAAAAAAAAAACAGAATCTACTTCTTTTGTTGGAGTGAATTCATTGCTGTCCATTAGGCTGCTGGAGGTGGGCGATATCAATGATGCCATATGGTGCATGAGCCTACACTGGTGTAAATTTCTCCAAACCATCCCTGCTGTCATCATTAAAACGCTTTTATTTATTTAGTTATTTGTTTATTAATTGTTGGAGGAATGAAATCCAGAGCGATAGCAGCAGAAGTAAAACACACTCAGAATGTTAACTATGCTATTAAACCTGAGGAGGGTATTTTTGTTTTATGATGTTTTTCTAAATTTATTGAATGAGCTTGAGCTTTTGGGAATCAGGCATCTTACGTCTCCATGACCTCATAATTTTTGTTATTTAGAGCGATATCTCTGTTATTGATATTTTCAGAATAAAAGCTCAAACGTATAAAACTGTTCCCACATGACCTTGCAGTCCACTTCAGCTCTCACCTTCATCGGCTTTCAACAAGTATAAGAAAGGTACCAGGATGATTTACTACATCAGGTCATATTTTGCACTAACTGCAGTAGAAGAAGAACTTTTCACCCATTTTTTCCCCCAAACTTTATTGAACAATACAATAATTACAAATTCAAGTATAAAATCTCCACTTTGCATTCTTTTATAAACATAAGGTTGAGCAAGGCAAAAAAGAACACTATCATCTTACCAAATAAATGCATAGAAATAAATAAATAATATACATTTATTTATATATGATACATCAGGAAATAAAATAATAATAAAATAAATTAATGAAATATTAGCTAATTAATACAGGCAGTCAAGTTATTACAGCTGTTCAGCTAAGAGTAATAGAGAGGAATAAAAGATCTTAATTTAAAACATGTTATTGAAGGTTTTTAATTTTTCCATTTACATGCATGTATTATGATATTTTTTATATCAAAAGTGGGATATTCTCTATTGTAGAGTTTAACCAATGATTCCAGTTCTGCCAAAATTGACTCATTAGAAGAACTTTTCCCTTCACTTTTTTCTGTAGTTCGTCCTTGGAACATCTTGGTTCAAAGGACGGCCAAGATGGCTGCCGTAGTATGTCATAATTGTACTGGCTAACTTCCTAATGAGGTATTGGAGTAGTAGCTACTGGTTAGAAGACAGTGATGGATGCAGTCCATGTAAAAAAGAGTGAAAACAGTATTTCCTGGTCATAGCATGTGATTATTTTTTTGTCCCTCAAAGTAAAACACACGATTTTTACTAAACTAAACATGGATTTTATGTTGGATGTTACTGTTTTTAGTAATATTGAGCCAAAGTACTTGTAGTTATATGTCAACGTTATGCAATAGAGGGTTAAAGTTGTGCTTCTCATAATTCTTTCCAGAATTAAAAGCACTGTGTTCTTCTTCTTCTTCCTCTTGTTCTGCTTTTTCTCATATAATATTGAATTTCAATTCCAGACAACCTCAATACCCCTCTTCTGTGACGCACACTAATTGATGATTATTGTCACTATGGAAATTGTACATGCAGAGAAATAGAGAATAGGGGAAGAAACACATCCTGTCACTCTCCGCTGTCCCCGTGTGCTGCCTGTGTCCATGTTTACGTCCTCAATCTGCATGTGTGGACGTTTGATTATTATGTAACACCCCACAAACAGATTGCAATTAGCCATATTGGCATGGACGCTTTTCTTTGATGTGATCGAATGTTTGAAGAAGAAGAAGGGGAGACTTTCACCCAGCAAAGCCCGGTTGCCATGGCAGGGCTGACGCAAAAACAGGATCATCCCCGTTCCCTCCACACATGCACAGTTGTCGGCTATTTTAAGCCGTAGGCTGTAATTTGAGCACTCCCTTTTTTTTGTGACCATTGTAACCGGGGTGCGCAGATGGGGAAAAAAAAAAAAAGAGACAGAGGGGTCAGAGGGCGACAGGGGTGGAGGTCGGGGGTCGGGGTGAGGGATCAGCAGGTGAAAGGAATTCTGGGAATACAGCCCCAAATTGCCAGCAGGCAGGGTCAGGGGAGCCACTTGTTATCCTGTCCACCTCTGCCCCGCTAACACTTTCATCTGCTTTCACAGAGAAAGCCCCCATGTAGTCCACACATCCACTTGGACTGCCTATAGAACTGCACTGTAATCTCTGAGGCATTTTCACAGCAAGAGGGAAACTTCTGTCTCCTTTTGTGCTTCAAAAGGAAACAACTTCAATTGCTACGGTTGTTTTTTGATTTGTTTCATATATTCTCGACAAAAAAATCCCCGTCGGCATTTCCGTGCCTGACATGTTATTGAACACTCTCGGGGTGGGGGACCTTTTGCCTGTGTGTGACACCAATAAACTGAGGCTTTAGTGACTCATACCGCATTCATACTTCGTACCGTCCTGACAGCACTGGACAAACGCCACTTTGGATTCCTTTGTGAGAAGAGTGGGCGGACGTCAGATCTATTCTAGGACCTGGACGGGTTTGCTTTTTCAGACATCAATTAGTCTGGAAATAGCAGCAAGTCCGGGAGATTATTATGAGGATGAATCAGAGGCAGCTGTTATTCACATCTGGGTAAAGAAACTCACAGAACCAGTGGACATCCTGTGATTTGTTTCCTTCAGCTGTCTGCTTCGTTATTATTTGTCACCTTCTACTATTAACCCATTGAAGCCTATGAGCCTTTTAAGTCTATGACTGTCATTTTATACTTAAAATAAAAAGAAATGTTACTCATACAGGTTTGTTTTCTAACGAAATGATAGACAACTTAGACAAAAGATTTTAAGCAAACAAATGAAGTTTCAACTACTTCCTGTCACATGAAGTCATCGACTTCCTGCTGAGAACATGGCAAAGCCAAACCCCCCCAGAAAGAGATCATTTTATTTAGATTATTTAGATTTTCAACCCTTATATGTATATATCTATTTAATCATTCAAGTCTTTAGAATAATCCCCCAAAAAGGAATTATGGTATGGGTATATTTGTGCAAGCAGCACTGCCTTAAATGGGTTAAAGTGGCTTATTTATGAAACAGAAGTAGTTAATATAACATATAGGTCTTCAGATAGAGTAAATCTGCACATTTAGAACCATTTATCTGTATCTAGCATGTTAAAAATGAATATGTTTATGGTATTAGGTCAAGGTCAGCGTATGAATCTGGAACAGTCTGCAAACTGCTGGTCAAACGCTGCAGTCTCTTGGTCTGCAGGGTAATAACTCTCAGACGGCTAGAAATATAACCCACAAGTTCCTGAGCTAAAAACAGGACTGGGTCCTGATCACCTGCTATTTTCCTGCATCCGTTTGTTTGTTCTGAAAATTGATATGGGATACAGACGGGGTGTGTTGAGGAACCAATTTAAACCCCAATGTCGGACAGTGATTCGCTCGTATTTCTTCTTATTACTAATGTTACGGTAAACAAAATGGACTTCTTCGTCCTTGTGTTGTAAATTCAAAATAACAATTGCGAAACAAGTGCAAGTCATTGTGTTTTCCAGAGAAATTTCCCTCAAATATGTCAGAATAAAAGCGTTGATAAAGGCTCTTTTCCCAGTTTTAATCAGTGTGCCTGTGTTATCTCTTGTCAAATGACAAATATAGGTAAGAAAATCAGTATCCAAATACTTTCTCATCAAAATCCCTGTCTTTTCTCTTCCTGTAAAACGGTTTCACATGTTTAATTTTTAATTACACCCCTTGGGGTGCTCGAGCTGCCTCTGGGGGTTGTGTAAGAGGAAAATGTAATGGTTGTGTAATAGTGTAATAATTACACCATTAAGCAAATTTTTTTTTGTTTCCAAGTGGGCCTTTTTCACTAAAACATGAAATAAATTCATGTCCTTGTGTGCGAATTAAATTCAAAAAAGACCAATCATCATGGGCAATGAAGCAAAGGGGGCCATGAGAGTGAGCTTGAGTGATCAGACTTGAAAGGCGAAGGTGATTTCTTTTTTTTGTCATTATGCAAGTGTACAACGAAATTGAAATAAATGCAGAGTTAGTCCTGAGCTGCTGTGACTAAATACGCCGCCAATATGGTTCATCCAGACTGGATTCTTAATTCCATCAATAAGAAACAGCTTTCCATGATTTGTAGGAGCAGCTGTCTATTAAAAAACAGCAAGTTAACATTACTACCAGGGAATTTTATGGTGGGTCAAATGATATTTGGAGCAACCAGAAATTTGGGTGTGGAATTTGTTTTCCTGCTGGAAAAATGCTACATGCTATATGCTACATGCTTTGGCGTAATTTCAGCAGTAAGCAGCATCTTTCCATGATTTGTAGGAGCAGCTGTCTATTAAAAACAGAAAGCTTGCATTACTATAGGGGCATTTATAGTGGCTCAATTCAAATTTGGAAGCAATTTGGCAGAATTTTGAATGTGGAATTTGTTTTCCCACAGGAAAAATGCTACATGCTACATGTTTTGGAGTCTATAACAGAAGAAGCAACCAAACTGGACATGTTTACAAGTTTATATTTCTTTTAGGTTACAAATATTAAATAATGTATATGTTTCCATCCACAAAACTAGTTTTTCTGTGGAAATTAGAAGCCTTTAAAAGAGGTTTTTACACTAGAACCACCAACAGGTTCTAGTAGACGTTCTAGTGTCAATTGTCCTTGACATGAAAAAGATTGAGAACTACTCCTTTAACTGACAAGCTATGAAGCCTGTAGTTTGTTTTTTGGTTGATCCAACACACAAACTGTAACTGCAGTTGTTTTGTGGCTGTTTTTGTAAACCCTTCCAAAGCTGTAAGGGGCTTTTGACTCATGTTTTCAGCATTCTTCATGTTCAGGTGTTGATGCAGATAACAGCGCTTCAGGCAGCTGGAACCTTACAGCACACTCTGTGGCTTTTTCATACAGCACCAAGATAAATTTAATCATATTTCCATCATTTTCGTGCAGTCTAAAGCCAAAAAAAGATGTGTGTTAATGCTAGAACCACCAACGATCAGTAGTGGTTCTACCATAAACTGACATAAATTAGACCACAGATTTTGTCTGATTTTGTCTCCATTTGAAAAGATTTTTGCTTTTAGATATTAAAGAAAGGTAGAAAAAAAGTAGATATTTATTTATTTGGAATGTATTGGTTTGCACAAGATGAACAATTGCATAAAATATGTCTTTCACAAGGAAAGAGCACAATAAAACAATGGTGCGTTGAGGTAAGAAAGAAGAAAGGGCTGCTTATCATGCAAAATTGTTACATTAATACCAGAATAGACATAATTTATTAAGTTTTACACTCTTTGTTAAATTGCAGCCATTTGCTAAAATCATTTAAGTTCATTTATTCCTCATTATTGTACACACAGCACCAGATATTGACAGAAATACACAAAATAGTTAATATTTTTGCAGCTTTATCAAAAAAGAAAAACTGAAATTTCATATGGCCTTAAGTATTCAGACCCTTTGCTGTGACACTCATATATTCACCCAGGTGATCATCCTTGAGATGGTTCTACCAATGAAATCAACTGGTTGCGCTGCATGAAATTGTGCAAAAACAAAAAAAAACTGATGACGGGGAAGTAAACAGGGCTTATAGTTCTCATCAGGAATGTCCGTCCACTCTCTGGTTACATTGCTGTGTTCACAGTGAGGCCCTTGCAGCCAAAAACATGCCAGACTTTCATTTAAACATCCAAACATGCAGATTGAAGCCAGACTACTCTCAGTCTACAGTCCAAGTGTGTTCACGCTGTCTTCAATCTGCATGATGAGGACTTTCAGCAGGAGCTGACATCCTTTCTGCTCTGAATGAACTGGATTTAAATCTGCAGGGAGTCACTGTTACCTTATTCAACACGAAAGACAAGATAGGAGCCGTGATAAAGCAGCTACGACTCCTGCAGGCAGGAAACGTGGAGAAGTCTGATAATTCAACACCTCAACCAACTCAGTCAGGATAAAGGAAAAAGTTACGGCTAAAAAGTTTGTGAGCAGCTGCTGTAGGACATTTCATTATGTTATGTAATGGCTACGGGAAAAAAGCTCTCGCTGCCATGTTTTTAATCACTAATGGCTCAGCTCCAGTAGAGATTAGCAACTAATCATAAAGTCTTCCAGCAGACAGGCTGCTTTAATTTGTAGTCAGGGGGAGTAGGATTCAGGTTTGGTGTGGACGCACTGCTGTTCATCCCATCCTCCGCTATGATCCCGATGCTTCCATGAACACATGCTACTTGCAGTATTCCTCAGATTTTCTGCTAAAATTGTGATTTTTTGTGATTTTTTTCACAGAAAATACCTGCACCTGGATCAGTTGAAGCTGTCATGGCAACATGCAGCCTTTATTATCTGTGCTAAAAAAGCCCAGATTTTTATCCAAGGTTTTGCATATTTATTTATTTTATTTAACCTTTTTTTTAACCAGGTAATAAACCCATTGAGATCCTGATCTCTTTTACAAGGGTGACCTGGACAAGAGGTCAACAACACACATCACAAAACTATACACTACTGTTCAAAAGGTTGGGGTCACCCAGACAATTTAGTGTTTTCTATGAAAAGCCACACTTTTATTTACCTTTATTAACATTTATTACATTATCCTTCTGATGCATTGAACACTGGAGTGATAGTTGCTGGAAATGTTCCTCTATACACCTATGTAGATATTGATGCACCAAAAACATTTACAGCTACAATAGTCATTTACCACATTAACAATGTATAGAGTGGATTTCTGATTAGTTTAAAGTTATATTCATTGAAAATAAAACAGTGTTTTTCTTTAAAAAAAATAAGGAAATTTCTAAGTGACCCCAAACTTTTAAAACTTTTGAATCTATTTCATCCCATTTTGTAGTTAGTAGTAGTTTTTTCTTTGCAAAAAATAGCATTTTTATGGATATTATATTTGCCGCTTGCAGAAATATACCCATAAACAAAATCCTATTAATCCCAGGTACAATATTCTTTTTTTGGGGGGGATTAGTCTAGAGACTTGAATTATTTAATAGATGTACACATGTCAGGAAAATCATAATCATGATCTAAATAAAATGACCTCTTCGCCATTTTTTGGGGAGGAATAACCAGGAAATTGATGACGTCTTATGATCGGATGGACATTTTTTTTTGTTGTGCTTAAAACCTCTTGTCTAAGTTGTCTCATATCATGTCATTAGAAAAAAAAGCTTGATGAATAACATTTTGATTTTTTTATTTTAAGCTTTTAAGTATAAAATGAAGCTTAAATGGGTTGAATGGACATTATACTGAACTGTAGACTGTGACAATATGAGCTCCTCAGTTCCATTCAAATATTTTAACTACACTATATGGGATAACAAGGATCTGTGTGTGCCAAAGGCTACTTCAACCACTCTCAAACTGCAAATCATCATTATTTCCAATGGCTTCCCTTCAGAAAAGAAAAGAGAAAAAGAAGAGAAGTTTTAGTGGGGAGTTCAAAGGCAACAGGAAATCTGAACCATCTGCACAAACCCTAATTTCTTGGTTGTAAAAAATCATTTTTGTATATTTTTATTTCTAATAAGCCAGGAGTGTGCCTTGTGGCTGTTTTCAGGCACAGGCTTCAGAGTCTATTGGCAAACAAAAAGTGAAGCAATTAGTCAACGGTTAAACACACATTGTACAACAGTTGTGCTCTGAAATGCATGTGTTTCACTTAGTTTACAGTTGCTAGGCTGTTAAAAAAAATGTGCCCACATATCTGCATTTATAAACACGAGTGGCAGTTGTTTCCCTTATATCTGTGAGAGGAGAGCAGAGAAATGTTTATTATCCCCACCGGGGCAATTAATTTTGCAGCAAATAATTCAAAAATAGACATAACGGTAACAAAAACAATATCTAGTTAATCAGTCCCGGTTCACGTAGCCTCCGGTTACAAGTTCTTATGATTAAAAAAAAAAAAAAAAAAAAAAAAAAAAAGCTCCCGTGTCTTATTTCTCTCTGTCAGGAATCGAGCACGTTACCATGGCAACCGCGCTGCCGTTAGCCAGCTGCCCAAACTGAGATAACACAGCGAGCAGTAGTCGAGGAGGGGAGTTCTATAAATTCCCATTGTGATGCCGTCGATTAGAGGGGGGGAAGCTGCTGTCGTCTAGGGCGCCGGCGGAGGTGTGTGTTCACCTGGCTCACACATCACCTGGATCTCACTCGGTAAATCTCAGCACGCTTTATGTGAGCTCATTTTATCAGCAGAAGCAAGTCAGGTCAAGTTCCTGACTCATCCGCTTTGTTAGAACTCCGAAAAATCCTGTGAACTCTGGTGCAACATTTCCATTTTTTTCATGCATTTATAAAATTATGCATGACAGCGCTCTTAATTCATTAGCACCCAATAATTGTTCCCAGGAGTTTCTCGTGTATTTAACGCTGCGTTGTGCCACTACATGCCCTATGGCGTGAATGCATCACTTAGGCCACCATCTGGCAGCTTGTGCAATATTTGTCCTGCTGTGCGCTGCGAGTGCTCCCCGACGAAATGGCAGCGTCGGTGATGTAGAAACAGCTTCCCTGAGACGTACAGGCCTGATTTACATGCCTGCGCCTAAAGGCAGAAAACAGACGGCCGGGCTTTGTCTAAAATCTGTAATATTGCATGAAGGCGTTAAGACGAAAACGCGTCTTTCTCAGCAGAGGTCATCGGTCGTGTGTGAATACATTTTTCACAGGAATAAACAGATAGGAATGTTAAGTATTGCATATAATTCTGCAAAAAGAAAAATGTGCATCCCTCCAGTCTAACCCACCCAGTGTCTAATAGGTTACCATGACAACCGGAGAGCGGAGAGGATTGCCCTTGTTGAGCTTGAGCTTCGTTTTTTGTTGGGAAAAAGGTTTCCCTGTTTCTCCTGCAGGTCCGCCATAAATCACCTCACGATAATCACACGTAATCTTTATGGAAATACAGCACATCGGCCGAGTGAATGTATAATAAGGGAAGAGGACGAGTGAAAGATATTGTGCCAAGATTCAAACATCCACACTGACTCAGCATTTATTCTTGCATTTGAAAAACTGCTGTAACATCAGAAATGCCAGATAGATATATTTTTTTAAATTGCCTTTTCTTCTAGTGACTGAATAGAGACATGTCCTTTGCTTATTCTAATAAATAACACTGACGTCCATTTTATTTCTGCGATTTGAAACCCTTTTTTTTTTGCGAAAGCTTCAACAGCCCCGTCACATTGCAGAAACTAAACATCTTCCATAAAAAGAACAGAGCAGAGAAGATTTTTCATTACTGGCTGCTGCAGCGCCGAGGAGATGCATCTCTCACGGCGTTCCAGCGATCAACACTCCTGCACCTGTTGAAGAGGATTAGGAAACGAGACCACTTTCACATTTATAATCCTCCTTTAATGCGCACTTCGTGTAATAATGAGCTGTTTGACTTCTCTGATCGCACAGTTTGAATCTGATTCAAAGTCGCTCCATGACTTGAAGCACTCCACCTCCTCTCTGTCTTTCCCTGCCTGCCAAAGGAGCACATATCCCATACGGAGAATCATCTTCTGGCACGATGATGTGAGTAGGCTCTGGTTGACTACTGAGGGGGCACAAGGTATCATCTACCACACTCATACAAATGAAGGAAGCTGCACAATCTTCCTGTTTGTTTCCAATATCATTACTGGCACAAATTGCAGAAACCTCTAGAGAATCAGTCAGTCAGTCATTTTCTATACCTGCTTATTCCTCATTAGGGTCGCAGGGGTCTGCTGGAGCCTATCCCAGCGCGTTACGGCGAGAGGCAGGGATACACCCCAGATGGTCGCCAGCCAATCGTGGGGCACACACACCATTCACTCACACACTCACACCTACGGGCAATTTAGAGTTGCCAATTAACCTGAGCATGTTTTTGGACTGTGGGAGGAAGCTGGAGTACCCGGTGAAAACCCACGCAGACAAGGGGAGAACATGCAAACTCCACACAGAAAGGTCCCAGACCCAGGACCAAGGAGGTCTTGAACCTGCGACCTTCTTGCTGTGAGGCAACAGCGCTAACCCCTGCGCCACCATGTCGCCCGCTGTTTAGAGAATCGATAAGATGAATTCAAAATCTGATATGAAGATGACATCTTACACATAGTTTGAGTGTTAAAACTGATAAATAATAATAAATCGGTGGTTCTATAGGGGCTTTGGTGATTATATTGAAAAGTTATAGCTCTCAGAAACATATTGGAAAAAATAAATTGTCTAGTTCTTTTTTGGAACTATGAACAATTTTGAAATTTGTGAACTGAACTTTGAATTAGTTCATGTAGAAAATGAACTTTTCCAACACTGCTAATAGCATCTGTTGATCTGACTGATCAATTTTTAATTTTAACAAACATTTTAAAACACAAACACACCAGTTATTGTACAGTTTGACCTATTAAAATAAAACAAAACTGATATGAGAGCAACATTGAGTTTAATTCATAAATCCCAGTAGAAAACCTCAGCTCCAACACTAAATAAAATATTTTTATCTGTAGTAAAACACAATGTTACTGTTACAGCATCAATATATATCATCAATATCCACATCATCAATACAATAAAATAGTTTAATACAATTAGATTAGAGCTGTTAGTGTGATTAATTTAATTGGCTCCTTTATAATCTCCCTTTTAAACATCTTACAGAATATATTCTTCATGTTCTGGAATGATCCTCAGTGGGATTTCTATCATTTTATGGACAAATAATTGACCTTTGAACTTTTAACTTATTAATCATTGAACTTTGCATTATTATAGCTTATTTCAAGTTTTTTTCTGATTTGGGTCAGTTTGATCTTGTTTTAAGTTTTAAATGAAGTATTTTTATCTATATTAAGACAATTTTATTTTTTTTTTCCAATATCCTAACTATATTGGCTTTCTAATAGCAACATAAATAGATTCTGACTCTTCTGTAGTCACCTCACATGTTGCAGATTTCTTTTGATTCCAGGTTTAAGTCCAATAACCTTTGTGGTTGTAGAGATATTCCACATTTATTATCATTTATAGCAGAAAAACTGAGAAATAAGCATGGGACTTTAGTGGTTAAATACAGAAGCATAAAGAAAAAGGAAATAAATACCAACAGATAGATAAAACAGTCACTAAAGCTGTGTAAGTCAGGTTGTAGTTATTGTTGGATAGTTTTCAACCCTACATTCCTTTGCATTTTCTTTAAAAAGAACCTCCTACGTGTAGCATTTACATGGATAAGCCGAGAGTTTTCCATTGTCTCCTTCGCTCTCCACCTCATCTGTGTTTGTTATGGTCGTCTTTGTTTAATTATGAACCGCTGATTAAAATTCCACTCAAGCTTGTGTTGCCTGCATCGCAATATTGAAGCGCACAAGTACACAAAAGTAAACACACACACCGACACAGACGAGCACGCAGAAGCTGACATTTCGATATCGACGGATTCAGCGAGGAAACGGAGGATCGCGCCCACAGGAGAGCAGGGGAAAATTCATCAAGGTGAGCCCGTGATAAATGAGAGTGACAAATATTGTGACATAAATGTTAAAGGTCGCCTCTGACACACGGCGGAACCTCTCCAACTCGGAGAGTGAGCCATGTCATTATCTCCTCCGCCGGCTCAAAAGGAGGCAGCAGCAGGGCCGTGGCCAGCTAAATGTCACGTCGTCGCTGCCAACGCGTAGCGACGGGCGCCCGCTGACGGCCCCACGCTGCCACGGGCCTGCCACTGCTTTGCCAGTCCATTATAGAGTGGGACTGGCACACAATACCTGCTGTCACATCGTCATGTGAAGGGTAGACAATGGGCAACACCAGCACTGCTCAGGCAGGACTGTTAGTGTGTCTGGAGAGATAACGAGTGTCACCTGGACCTTTTCTCTGCAGAAGTCTTCTCCTTTCCTTTCCCGTCCTTTTCTTTTTACACGCTCCTCTTCGTTCGGAGTCTTGTTATTTCTTAGACAGCAAGGAGCTCTGTTACAAACAAGAAATGACTCTTACTTTATGTTCAGTTACAGATATCAAACTGTTTGTGTGAGTTAAAAACAAGCAGCAAACATGGACAAAAAACAAGATGGTGACTGTCAAAATGCTGATAAGTGATGGTGTATGGTTAATCACTTGGGCCCCGGGTCTATTTTTTAGTTTTCCTCCTCAAAATGACATTCATACATATTGAATATCTCTACAGCCACAGGGGCTACAGCTCTGGAAAAAATCAGAGACCACTGCATTTTTTTTTTCTAAAATCAGCATCTCTACATGTATTCCAGCCATTTCTGTTGAATTCCAACACATGCACACCTCATTCTGCTTAAAGAGGAACCAGGAGTGGAATAATGCCAAGACACATGAAAGCTGAGATTAAAAATAAGGGTTACTGCACCAAATATTGGTTTCTGAAGTGTAAACATTCGTCTTATGTTGTTTTAAAATGAATTTGATCTTGTTTGAGGCCTGAAAACATAGCATCTTTTTTGGTATTTTGATTATTTGTAATTTTCTGCAAATAAATGCTCAAAATGATGCTCGAAATGTTGTCAGTAGTTTATAGACTCAAACTAAAACGTTCAATTTGCCCAAACACATACCTATAAGTAGTAGAAATCTGAAAAACTGACAATTTTCCAGTGGTCTCTTATTTTTTCCAGAGCTGTAGAGTAAATACAAAAGTGACGGAATCGGTGTGTGTTGCTGTAACAGAGCAAATATAGTTAGAATTAAGGTTAAGTTGGAAACTTTTGATGGGAATTAACAGGAATAAATCCAATATTTACACAATTGAAGGTTGACCCTTAACAGGAAATGTAAATATAGTTGAGGAAAATATACTGTTGTAGTATAATTTTGGCTAAAACAACCAGATTTAAAGGGATAGTTCAACATTCTTAGCTGCTTTAAATATTTTTGGTGATTCCAGCTGTTTCCAGACCAGTGGAGCAGAGAGCTACTCGGCTACTACTACACTAATGGTATTTTTTGGTTTCCCTCAATAAACTCAGCAAACACACAATCCAGCAACTTCCAAAGCAAATACTTTCATCTCATAGTGTTTTGTTACTATCTCATAGTGTGGTGAAGTAGGTTTTGATGATATTATGCTGTAAATATATTTATCTATAATGGTATTAATGTTTAACTTGGAAATATTAAATAAAAACATATTCATACAGTAGCTAACTAGCTGGTAACTTAGGTGCTAAATGTTGATTATTTCCAAAATTCCCTTATCTTCCCATGGGCAGTTTCTGGAAATTTACTGAAAATGTCATGTTTTACAGAAGATACAAATACTATATAGTGTTGTAGCTGAGGTTTTCCCATGTGATTTATGTATTGTATTTATGTATTTAAAACTCAATGCTGCCCCTGTATGAAGGATTTGCCTTGGATTTGCACAGGTTAAAACCCGTCACTACACATTCCTTGTACTTTGCAGCAAATTGCTGCTGATTGTTGTATGATCAATGTATTTTTCACACATCATTGTCTCCGCCATCATTCACCACATCTATTATTTTTTTCAGAATTACAGAGACTTGAAAGCCAAGGGGTGGGGGGTGGGAGAAAGAATATGACAGTTATTGAGGGATTATGCGTCATCATTGACATTTGCGGAACATTTTTATCGAGCTGTATTCATTATGTGGTGAATTACTCCCTTTTTAGCACCTAATCAGCCCGTTGTGGATTAGCTTCAGCTCATGTAAAATTTATTTCATGCTTCAGCCTCCATGGAAGCAGGGCATGACAAACCACTCAGACCAGTGTGGCACAGGCATGTAAATAAATGACACTTGGGATCACTAGAATGTTCTGGTGGAGTATCATCAAGCATAATACGCAATTTAGATATTCTATAGCATAATATGATGTTTCAGTAAGTGCTCTCTTATGGTGAAAATCTGCAAAAAAGAAAATACCAGGATAATAAAAATATTTCACAGAATGTCAGAGTATTGACATATTCCAGCCTAGTTGGTATTCTTTCTGTTTCATGTTACCCAGACAAGTTGTTCTGTGACCGTCTGACCTTTAAATCATGAGAGAATTAAGTTATCCACCAGGCATATTCATATGGAGAACAGCACATTATTAATATGTTAATACCTGACAAAGCTTCCCTGCTTCATATTTAAGAAAGGAATGACTTGACCTTTGGTGGCAACCAGCCGACAAAGGCAAGCTGGCCTAATTTTAAAAAGTTATTTGATGTCAAGTGTCCTTTGCACCAGGGGAGCATCAAATCACAGAGTTAAACGCTTGTGTGTCAAACCAAGATGTGAAAAATAACTCGTAGTGACCGATAATACTCCTATTATTACAGAGGTATGACAAAAATTAATTATTTCATCCTAAACTCAGGGTTCCTGCAGGGTCTTAAAAAGTCTTAAAAGCATTGGAATTATACATTTGGAAATAAATAATACCTAATAATACACATTTAAATGTTTTTTCTGTAAAATAGGTATTAAGTTTTATAAAAATGGTCTTAAAAAGTCTTGAATTTACTTAAAGAAACCAGTAGGAACCCTGTAAACCTGTTATTACTATTAAGTAATGATAGTAGACTGAATTACATTAGGTTACATTAGGTTTTATAATTTTACTTATTTTTTAGCTTAGGTTTTAGGTTTGTATGACTATTCTCTACTCACCCCTAGATATTTTCTTTTAGGTTCCTATTAAATCGTCTATTTCCTTTTCCCCCTTTTTACTATAATTTTACTCACTCTATTATGGCACCACTTCTATATTCAGTCTTTTCTCAGTTCTCGTCGACATTTTTATGTCTTTTAGGAATCTGTCCCTTAGAAACTGTGCATGTGATCGATGTATGTAATGTCCAATGTCCAATTTGCTCCGTGGGGATCAATAAAGTCAATCAATCAATCAATTCTGCCATTAGACAGAAGTACTGGGTTGTGTGAAATGCTGGATCTTGGAATTTAATTATTTAATTGTGTGATACTTTTAATATGTTTTGCTTTAATTACAAGTCTATATACTCTCTATGGTCAGTGTTTGATGAGTTTCTGACATTATTTTGTGAAATCTGAATCTAGTAATGAATCCTTTCAAATCCCGTATCACATTTCATTACCTTTAGCTTTCTATACATGTAAGTTTGGTCATGATAAATTACAAACACACAGTCCATTTGCTGTGTAGAGTGCTGTTAAACATCTCTGCAGCCTGCAAAGTGCACATTTACCAGGCAATAAAATAAAGGTCCATTCTAACCGTGACGATAGCTGATATGATATTATCTAATTGTGTGTTCAGACCAAACGGGAAGCAAATTTTCGGTTCACATTACTCGCGTGCATTTGACAACCGGATCATTTGTGTTTATTCGCCCCAAACAGCCAGAATACATTACTGTACATTAGCTGTGATGCCTGAGGGAGAGAGTCTGTGTTTATGTGTTTATTTCAGCCTCTGACTGAACTCAGAGCCACGGTGCTTCACGACAAAATCATATCCTAAGCATAGAATTCATAGGTGGAAATCAGGAAACAGGTTGACAGCCATTACACATGAAGCTGTGTATTATGACACATGAGGGGAAATGTAAAGCATGCACACACATAAAAAATGACTGAATATTAACAGTCAGATCAATGTTGAAGTCAATATGTGAGAGACCGTTTTATTCCTGCAGGGTCTTAAAAAGCATTGGATTAATGAATTTGGATGCAATACCTTAAAAGGACTTGGAAAAAGTCTTAAATTTTGATATTAGGGTCTTAAAATGTGTGCGGTATGGTAAGTTTCATTTGCCAACCACTATTATTTCGATTAAATAATGTGGCATACATCAAAAGTGAAGTTGCCAGTAGTGTCGTTGTCAGGGCGGTCAATTTAGGTAATTTACCTCAGGAACCAAACTGGTGAAATTGGCTCATTTTTGTATATTTTCTTGATTATCTGAGCTTTTAATCAGAGACCGAGGAAGTGTCAGCATAAATAAAGAGTGTAGTATACAGCAACATCATCATACTCTGATAGTCTATAATATTACTGTCAACTTTCCTCCACATCGTTAAAACACCATCATTCTCTGTATGTTATCATACTCACAATGCCTTAACTACTACAGGGGAGGTTTTGGTGCAAATATATTGTATATGGATGCAGTATGCATTTAATCCAAATATAAATGAACAAATTAAGCTATTAAGGTGTATATAAATGGTCTTATATTTAACATGAAGAATCCTGTAGTTCCTGTAACACTTTAGTTATAGAAGGGCACGATGCTTGCAGGACACTACAGACGTCATTAATGCAAAGGCAAAATTTAATGAATTTTTGATTTTTCTTGTGTTCTAGATTCATGACCTGCAGTATCAGGACACAGCGACTGTGACCAGACTCTGAATTAAAAAATACCAAGCACCAACTGTGAGTACATTTTGGATTATGCAGGAAAATTGATCGGGGTCATTAAAATAATTACATTTTTTTTTATATGAGTCTGCTTTCAGCAGCACCTGTAGCTTCATATTAATCACAATGAACACAAATTAATGTACAAAGTGATTAAGAAAACTATCAATTGAGATATAGATGTTCAAAAAGCAAAATTTACCCGTTATATGAATAAAATGCTTCCTATCAATGAGATATGACCTATATCATACATGCTCAAATTATTCATGACATTTTAACCTTTAGTTGAATTGAAACTTTTATTTTGTGCCAAAAATACCACCAGGGGGCGCTAAATTATATCTGCTAGAAATAGTATCTGCTCAGTTTTTTTTCATAAATCCTTTAGTCCACTCAGTCAATATTCAATTGATTTCATATGTTTAATATGAAAAATCACCACCAAAAAAAAGCACCACCAAAAAAATCCAGTTGCATTCATTATCTTGATAATATCCACCTTTTTTCACCAAAAATTGACATGGGATCACAAATATTGGCATTTAATGGGATATGATATGAAATTAAATTAATATTTGGTCATTTTGAATAAAGGATTTATGAAAAAACGAATAAAAATATTAATGTATACTGTTTCTAGAGTATTTAAAATGAGGTTTGTTAGATTTAATATAGCAGGTATGAAGGTTATGTAATAAAAAGTGCAGAAACAAGTCATTAGGCAAATCACAGGCCTTTGGAGCCTCCTTGAAAACAAGGGACCACTTCTGAACTCTGGCTGTTCCAAATACTCAAACATCTTAAAACATTAGTTACATGAAACAGCACCAGGCCAAAATAGAAAAATGGGTACCTGCACTGGCCCGGCGTGGCTAGCAGCTGCTGCCCCTGTTGCTGCCGGCCTACTGGCACAGATGTAGGAGGTCGCAGGGGTCAACTCGTCAGCTGCAGCTTTCTGTCTCTTTTTCTGCGGTGCTTTTAAAAAGAAATCGAACATCTGCTTTTGTGACGATGCCCGCGGTCGCTTGCCAAACATGACCCCATTCGCAAGCTAACCGGGTCAATGTATTCACGGATCACAAGTTCTAAAATGCAAGTTCTAAATATATATATATATATATATATATATATATATATATATATATATATATATATATATATATATATATATATATATATATATATATATTACAGTACAGGCCAACAGTTTGGACACACCTTCCGTGTTTTCTTTACTTTCATGACTATTTGTAGGGTTAGGGTTAAGGTTAGGGTTTATAAAGCAATAAATTCCACTAATTAACCCTGATAAGGCACAACTATGAAGTGAAAACTATTTCTGGTGACTGCCTGAAATGGTAGCTCATCAAGAGAATGCCAAGAGTGCGTAAAGCAGTAATCAGAGAAAAGGGTGACTATTTAGAAGAAACTAGAATATAAAACATGTTTTCAGTTATTTCACCTTTTTTTGTTAAGTACATAACACCATAAACATGTGTTCATTCATAGTTTTGATGCCTTCAGTGAAAATCTACAATGTAAATGGTCATGAACATAAAGAAAACACATTGAATTTGATGTGTGTGTGTGTGTGTGTGTGTGTGTGTGTGTGTGTGTGTGTGTGTGTGTGTGTGTGTGTGTGTTCATATTGGTTTCTTGTTATTTAAAAGTCCATTTATATTCTATTCTCTTTTATAAAAATCACTATTTTGTGTGATTTAACATGAAATTGGTGTAAAAAAGAATAATAAAATTTGAATATATAATCCACCTAGAATATAAAACTAGTTGATAGCATGTGTTTTTAATTTTTAACAAATCTGTTTAAAATCTCAAACAAAAGCACAGTCATTCATGTCGAATAGATGTATTGTGTACCTTAAAAATAATCGTGATTTCAATATCAACCAAAATAATCGTGATAATGATTGAACAGTCCTAGTTTGCATTATTAAATCTCTGCTGTGGCTGCATGTACGAAGAATAGAGGGTCGATTTGGTTAAATTACACAAGCTAAAAGTCCAGTTTTGAGCTTTATGATTTGGACATTTAGCAGCGCAGCAGGCCAGCCTTCCTGCCCCGAGTCAGCGTCTGTAAATGATTTGACTGACTCAAAGGTCACCTTCACCACTCTGAATACATTCATTCCACGAGGCGAGCTGTGACTCACGCTCAGGGCGTTCAATTCAGTGGAGTGGACTCGGGTGTCTGTAGTAATGAGCGGTGAGGGGAAGTTCATTGAACGCTACTTTCACTTGGGCAGCAGTGTATGAACCAGAAACCTTTAATGAAGCCGTATCCACATCATGCAACCCCCCCCCTCCTCCCCCCTCCCTAATCTGGTTTCCAAGACTACTTCATGAACCTGCTATGAAGCAGCAGATCTTAAATGTGCTCGCAATTTCTGGGAACAGAACGTGTTATTGAAACAGCAGTTTATAAGTGAGTTCATTAGCGCGTCTGCATAATACTGGGCCGAGGCGCCTTTCACACCCGACATGGCATGAAAAGAATGGCGTCTCGGGCCACTGAGAGTTCTCCGTTTGTGTAAAAAAGCACATAGTTACTGACATTTGTGTTTAGACGGAGCAATAAACAGAGATAGGAGCCGCCGTGCCAAACTAATAGACGGTCTGGAAGTTTGGTAAAGTAGCTGGCAAATGGAGCTCCTTCTCTTCTCACTTTTAATGATCTCCCTTGTGTGCTTTGGCACACGCGGAGCATGAAAACCGTTCCAACGACTCGAGGCGATTTCATTACGCCACAATGTTTAATGTGCACACTGGTGTTGAGTTTAGACCAAATATACCCAGGAGGGAAATAAGTTTTCAGCCTTTTTCTTTAAATTTAATATACTAGTGTGACCCAGAGAGGCGTTATGTAATGCATGACCTTCATCGACCTCTGCCGGTAACTAATGGGACCTGCTTCAAAATCGTCAGGAGTTAGTTCCTCCTACACATCTCCAGCAGAGCCTCGCTAGCCTGTAATTAATGTAAATAAGTCTGTTTTTTACAATAGGGACAGGTTACCTACAAAGAGTTCTTTTTTTATATTATGAAACAAGCATAATATGAATTTGTTTTCAGCCTTCATAGCTGAAATATGTCAAATAAATGTTGTCCCAGGCTCCCATCAGATAAGATTTTTGAGATATTAAAAAAAAAGGCCTGTGACAAAAATGCCATTGTGTTACTTATGGATGGATTATAATTAAGATAAACTATTCTCCTTTTTTCTGGGGACCCCCTAGAACCACCTCAAGGACTCCTAGGGGTCCCTGGACCCCACTTTGAGAACCATGGATGTAGAGTGCTTGTAAAACTGTTTTCTAAAAAGCCTGCAACAAGTCCAGCAGGTTTTGTTCCTAATAAAAGTGTTGAAAATAAAAGCCAAACATCTCTTATTAGCTCCCGAATCTCGTTCATGGTTTATTTTGACACACGGGGTTGTACAATAATATTTAACAATGACGTATATGTATTTTATTTTAATAGTTCCTGAATTTCTTACTGTGCCAAACAGGGATTTAACAATCAACTCACGATTCAATATGACTCATGATACATTTTTTCATTTTAAACAAACCTGTTTAAAAAGAATATTGTGATTCATTTTATTATCTTATCAATTTGAATCACCACATGTCAACACAGAGCAAAGTCTTCTTCTAAATAAACCCTCATTTATTTCCTAAATAACAGTTGAGCTGGGAAACAATTCGTCAGTGTTGAAAACACCCAGATTCAATTAGCTATTTCGGGGATTCCTGGCCGACAGAAGCGTTATTTGCAGCTGAGCAGCAGAGATGTTCAGCTTTTCTGCTGCCAGACGCTCGTCCTGATATGACACTGATGGAGCAGGGAATGAAACGCTGCCACTCAGCAGCTTCTGTCACACAAACCAGCCTCATTAGCTACAGAAAACACATACAGGCTAAAAAAAACGCCATTAAGAGAATTTTTATATGATTAAAGATCAAGTTAAGAGCTGCGGTATCAGCAAGTTATGCATGTTTGCAGCTCCAAAAATGACTAAATCCTGAGAAATAAGAGAGAAATAAGAGACAAAGGGATAAAAGAAGCAATCTGCTGTTATGGCTGCCATGTTTTCAGCTTGTTTAAGATGTTTTCTCTCAATAAAAGATGATTTATGAAGCCATAAAGCAGTGATCCTCTGAAATATTAACATTAGCCTTTAATAATAAATCAACATCCAGATGAAAAGTGGATAAACTGCCTGAAAAAACTAAAACTCAGCGTATGAAGCGGTTACACTAATAATGTGTGTTATTGTATGTGTTTTATTGTGGAAAATTTATAGTGAAGCAAGAAACATCTCATGTTTAGCAGTTAAACGTTGGAAATGAAAGATAATGCCAGTTTTTTAATGATGGAGGAGGATTAGATGCAATATTAAGGATTTTAACAATACAATTTTACTTTTTGTGTGGAAAAAACATATCAGACTAGAAATGAAGTATTGTATATACATTCTAAAACATATCTGGATTTTAAAGTGACTGCATTGCATTAACTATAGATTAAAACTGAGGTTAAAACTCACTCTCTGATCAAATAACTCTCACAAATCAACAGTTGCCACATCTCGGTGTCTCAGCGCTGACATTTCTGAACTAAAATGTCATCATTAATGACCGGAATTACAACCAAAGCTACAAAAACAGGAAGTTAAAACTGAGATTTACACTTTTTTTCTGAAGTTTTACTTTTAAAAGGTTCCAAAACTCGCTAAGTTCATGCATTAATACATAGTGATTGTTTCATTCACAGTTAATTATAATTGATTCCTTTATATTAATCTTTTCGGGTTTGTCTATAGAAACAGTGTTGTAAGCATTTAAAGCAAGTAGCTGAGGATGGAAAATCAGATGATGAAACCTGAACTTCAAATCTAATGGATTTAAATATGTGGGTATTATAATCATGGCCCCTATTTCCAAAAGTGCATGAACTGAATGCCCCAGTTTATAGATGATATAAATGTGTCTGTGGAAAGGATGAAGATTATCATTCATCATGTCAGTTTTACACATGCAGTTTCTTTTTTGGTGTAACAAGAAACCTAAAATAAGCCTAAATGTTGTTTCACCAATATTATTTCTCTTAAAACACCAGATATCCTGTCCCATGGAGTATGGTAACCCTAATTAAATAGGCAGTGGAGAATAGCTGGAGGGTTTAATTAATGCTAATCTTAACAAAATATCTTTGGATTCTTTGTGTGTTGTTTTTTTTTTCAAATCATCCTGCAAAATGTGATAATCCAATTAAAGATTTATCTTTTAGAATTGCCAAATTAGCCCATAAAAGACTCAAAACTAAGGCAACCTCTCCCCCATCTCTATATTTCCAGCAGGAAAGAAAAGCATTAGTCGATGCCAGGTGGCAGAATTCTAACATTAGGTGTCCTGGGAGATATAATCAGAGATAGGAAAATATCTTAAATGTACTCCATGATTAAATCTAAACTCCATAAAGGGGTGCCAATAGCGACGGAGAAGGGTATAGATGATAAGTTATGGGCTGTTGCTGCCAGGAAAGCACTGGATTCTATATAAACATGTGAGCTTCTTGCCAATACTACGTCTCTGGCTGAAGAATGTAAGGAATCCCCTTTCTAAAGCCAACTGTCAAAAATATATGGAATACTTAAATAATATTAAAATCTGCTGTATGAAAATTTATTATAGGGCCAGTAAAATGTAATAAAATGATTGCTGCTAATATTTGAAGGGTTTATAGTCTTAGTAGGGATGGAAAGATGCTGCCATATTCTATACTTCACTCACAAAATTGTCTATTTTGCTTCGCAGAGCAAATCTTAAGAGAACCTGGCACTTTAAATCAAGCCCATCGATGTAAGACTGCTGTTAAAACAGTCTCTGAATGTTCCCAGTTTGAGTTTAAATGCAGTTTTGTCAGAGGCCGGCGTGTCGCCTGGAAAACATGAGCCATTAACTCTCTCCCCGAGCACCGGTGCTGTTGTCCACGGGATGTTCTTTGGAAATCTCTGGCCACTCAGTTAATTTCCCAAACGGCTTTAGCAGCAGGCGCGCAGCGAGACTCCCCGCTGACAAGAGTCTGCCATTTTAAACGCTATTTGTTGTCGCCCTCAAGAACCATTTAAGTTGTCAGCTTCTGTCGAAATCACAAAGGGGAGAAAGTGATGGAGAAAGGGACTTGCAATAGAACGGCAGAATGGATACCGGCCATTGTCCTCTGTGGAGAATTAGAATTTGAATTACAGGGGATAACAAAAGCGTGAATTGTGGCCACCACTTTCCCTCCATTCAAATAAAGGTCGTTATTACCACTATAAATCACCCAAATGGAATAAATATAATGGCTGTCTGGAAAACCTGCTAGTCATAAAACGCTCCATTTTGCCTTTTTACTTACTTAAAGCTCCACTAAATGGGGAAAATGGAATGTGAAAGTCACTCACAGTGATTAATCCACATTTCCCCTTTGGTTTTACAAGCACAAACTTTTCACTTGCATGAACCTTGTTTCCAGCAACAACAGGCAACTACTTTCATTAAAAAAACATCTGTACATCACCTTCCCAAAACACTTAACCACACACTGTCGACGTATTGTATGAAAGTCTTAAAGTATTGACCGTGTAGCCAAAGCCTGATATAACTTTTTCCTCTGGGCCATGGCAATCGATTCTTGTATAAAACCATTTAAAACATCAATAATCCACTAGCACCGGGCGACATGTTCCTTCATTAGCATGCACTGTGCTTTATTTTGCACATACATCGCCCTGCTGCTGCTGCTAAAATACTCAACAGCTGCGTATTAACCAGCAACAGAAAATAGTCCCCAACAAATCTATTATACACTCCTGTTTGAGAAATATTTCTAAAAGTGACAGTGCGCAGCTGTTTTAGAAAATTACATCAAGTTTTTAAAATGTGAGCCATAATTTAACCCATTTAAGCCCAGATTTTTTCAGTTTTTATCAGTTGAGTCACTAACAATCATGATATTTATCTATTTTTTTTCCATTTTGTACTGTTTGCTTTGCAGAAAACTATTTATCCCATGTACAAGATTCTTTTTTAGGGGGTTTATTCTAGAGCAGGGGAGTCAAACTCTGTTTCATCCCAGGCCACATCAGCATTATGGTTTCCCTTAAAGGGCCAATTGTAATGATCATATATATGTATCTATGTATAATTATTATATATTATATTAGATAATTACGTCTCCAATAGTGCTGGTGACAATTTGCTGTTAACTATTTTATATATTTAATGGATTTTTCAAAGATTGGAATCTATGGTTTTATGTTGCTATGCTAAATATTAAAGAATAGAAAGTACAATAAAGTAATGACAGATGTCCTTCAACAAAGGAAAATAAGGAAAAACAGAAACTTTCCTGTTTGTGAAGCTCTGTGAAGCTCTTGAGGAGCCACAGAAAAATGATTAAATTAAACCAGAAATGATTAAATAGATATATACATGTCAGGTTAGAAAATCCTAATTATCTTAATAAAATTATTTGTTCTCAGGAAGAAGGAGCAGGAAGTCAATGACATCATGTGACAGGATATTTTTTGCCTAAAACATAAAAACGTTTCACTATAATGTCAGAATAAAAGCTGTATGAGTAACATTTAGATGTTTTATTTTAAGTATAAAATGACAGTTATAGAGTCATAGGCTTCAATGAGTTAAGATGATGTACTTCATTCATAAGAGAGGGGCTAATTCATTGTTGATTGGTCTGTTCTTTTTTCTTTGTGTAATATTCAACTAATCATAGATTTAAACCCTGGCCTTTGATAAGTTCTGTGATTTTCAATGGGGAATCTTGGACTCGATGCTAATCAGTGTAACATTGTGTAAAGTCCTCGTGTGTGTGTGTGTGTGTGTGTGTGTGTGTCAGCTGCCACTCCACGCTCAGATGTTGCCGATCCTTCCTCGACAGTCGGAGGAGGATTAGCGAGTCTGTCAAACGCCTTTGATCAACAAACAGGCTCAAAAGGAACAAGACTCTCCACTTTCCCACATCTCATTTTCATGAGTGAGCTACCAGGACAGTGATAAAGCCGGCGCCAAAGTTAGCCCTCTACTAAATCATTCCCTGTCATAGATAACCACTCTGAATTGTGCTTTGTTGTAATCCGCTTTTATATTATCAGGACAAGATAGGACCTTTAAAAAGTAACCGTCCGATAAATTTTTAGTTGGAAAACATCCATTATGTATGATGAACGTCGACCGGACTAGAATGAGAAACTTGCGTTGTTTCAAAAGCTTTTAGATCTAATTTGATGATGGATGTTACGCCTCCAAAATTCAATAATTCCTTCTCAAAAGTTCTTGAAGATGCGGCCGTGAAATTTTAAAAGCCACAGGACACCATGAGGCTGAGAGTTTTAAGAAGTTAACAATAGATGCTTTTAGAGGCTCAGAGTATTGCTTAGAAAATCAGAAAGCCGCTTTGGTTTTATCCTCGGAGGAAAATGGTCAGAGGGGAAGTTTCCTGCTATAAGCTTTTATCTCAGACATGTCCGCATACATTTATTTTTTCTTCACTTCAGTTGGTAAAAATATAACAAAGCAAATACGGTTCGTTAAGATGAAACAGATACAACAATGAAATGAGAGAGAGACGAGTCATTTGTTTTCCTGAATTGACGTTGGGTCTAGAGTGAAATAAACCTACAGCTCAGATCAGCTTAACCACTTAAGACCGAGGCTTATTTTTCAGTTTTCCTGCTCAAAAATATAATAAATCTGGAATATCTCTACAACCACAAGGGTCATGTACATGTACTAGTATCAAAATAAATCTACAACATATGAGGTGACTACAGAAGAGTCAGAATCTATTTATGTTGCTGTTACAGAAAATATATAGTTAGAATATTGGAAAAAAAAATCTAAACTTGTGTTTTACTGTACTACAGATAAAAATACTTTATTTAAAACTTAAAACAAGACCAAACTGACCTAAATCTGGTAAAGAAAAAAAAATGAAATAAGCTAAATTATTTGCAATACAAAGTTCAATGATTAATAAGAATTACAACTAATTAAAATGGGAACTTTTACTTTTACTAAAATTCAAACCAAATAGGAAAAGCACTCATGTAAATTACAATATCCCTAACTTATTATGAGTAGTATATTACATTTAAAATTTAAAACAAGACTAAAATGACCCAAATCAGGGGAAAAAATCTTGAAATATGCTAAATTGTCTGCAAAGTTCAATGTTTAATAAGATAAGAGTTCAAAGATCAATTATTTGTCCATAAAATCCTATAAATCCCACTGAGGATCATTCCAGAACATGAAGAATATATTCTGTAAGATGTTTAAAAAGGAGATTATAAAGGAGACAATTAAATAATCACACAAACAGCTCTAATCTAAATTAAATATCTAAATAGTCTCTACTACTGATATTATATTAAACTATTTTCTTATTGTATTGATATATATGATATATATTGATGCTGTAACAGTAACATTATGTTTTACTACAGATAAAATACTTTATTTAGTGTTGGAGCTGAGGTTTTCTACTGGGATTTATGATTAAAACTCAATGCTGCCCCCTTATATAAGGTTTTTTGGGGGGTTTTAAAGGGTTAATGTGCTGTGGTGGCCGTGGTCATATCCTCCGGCTGAGACACCAGAGGACGGACGCCGACCTTTAGCCTCCGCACACGAGACATCATTACAGCAGACAGAACAGTCCTGCCCACAAGCATGGACATTAATTGTGTGTGTGTGTGTTTGTGTGCATTTGTAGGAAAGAACCTTGAACACTCTCCATTATCATCCATCACAGCAGAGAGTGTCATTCAGCCGAGTTAATGTGCTCTGTCTTGTTTTGACTGGATTCAAACCAAAGACATCAATGTCACAGGAATCCTGTATCAATGCAACATCTCACAGGTTATAAATTCTGTCAATAGAGGCAGGATTTACTGTCCTTTTGTACATGAAAGTCTTGTAAATAACAAAAACCCACAGCTTCATTAATTGATGACAGTGTGGAGATGGTTTATTAAATAAATATCATGGATAAATTGACTCTTGGATCCACCGGCTGGGAAGTGACGCATCACGTTGGCGGAGTCAGACGTCATTTTTAGAGGATACACTATAAACTTCACACTTTGTAAATTTCATTTAGCTAAATAAAGTTTTGTACAGAAAAAAAAGACAAAAAAAAGCATTTTCTGCAGATTCCTGCACTTTGTAAATTTACGCTTCCTAAATAAAGTTTTGAAGGAAAGAGGAACAAAAAAAATGCATTTTCTGCAGATTCCTGCATTTTATAAATCCACATTTCTTAAATATAATTTTGGAATAATGTAAATAAATCTACATGTTTATTCTACATCTACACACACCAATATATGTTTATTTCACTTGTTTGTGCTTTCAATGTAAAAATGAGTACAATAGAGTTTTTAAAATACAAATTATTTTACAGATTAATGAACATATTGCACCTAGTACAACTACATCCATGTTTTAATCATTTTAATATTGATTGCACAATTTGACATGTTGGATCCACATAGAAACACAACAGTTTTTTATGGTTTTAACAGTTTTCAGAGATTCTGATTCTGTCCCCCAGTTACATAATGTCCCTGATTGTTGTTTTTTGTGCTGCTGAGTTGTCGTACTTTCATATTTCCTATAGTATCATTGTCTATTTGCAGTTGACTTGGGATTTTTAATTTAAGCTTTTTGTTATCCATTTTTCTCGCAGCACATTTCACAAAAATCTTCAAGATGCTACAAACAATGACATTTACTGACTATATATATATATATATATATATATATATATATATTTAGTAAAATGTCAAATGCTGTTGATTGTCTTCCTGGACGTGAACTCATCTCGTTGCAATCACAACATACAGCAAGTGAAAATTGAAAGCTAACGGGACAAAAAAAATAGATTTTTGTGGGAAACAGAAATAAAGAAGCAGCCACAGGTGTTCTCGTTTCGAAATCAATAACGAAGCGGACAAAAAAACGAGACACGGATGAGTAATTGATGTGGAAAACAGTGCAGCCCCTTTTCATGGCGGAAGATTATTGGTTTGCTTTTCATGCATGTCTGAAAGGACTATCCTTTGAAGTAATCACTTTGCGAGTAAATCCCATTTGCCCCGCTTTGATTGGTTCGAGAGTCTTGGCAGATTCATAAGGAGATGATGAGCAAAAAATAAATTGATTGGCAGGAGAGGAGGGAAACCAGCAGGCGTGTGAACGTTGTGTCACATCAGCGAACGTGCTGCAGCCTGTAAGGCCTGTCTGCTCTGACACACACACACACACACACACACACACACACACACACACACACACTGCGGGGGTGCCTCCACTGGCTGTGCACAGGAGTTGCACTATTGGCTGCATTTTGGAATGAAATCGGTTTAGTTGGCAACAGCTACAGGTGTTTCTGTGTTAATATCCTTTATATATATATATATATATATATATATATATATATATATATATATATGCTGATGGAATAGAATATTTCCCTTAAACATGCATTAGCAACAGGTTTCACATGGCACACTGCAAAATCTTATCGGGGGAAAATATCTTGCTTTTGGTACAATTAGTCCAATATTGGCTAGAATAATCTTATTCCACTGGTAGATATTTTAGCTTTGTCTTGATTTTAGTCTACTTAATACAAGACCTAAGACCTAAAACAAGACCAATGACCCAACTCAGGGAAAAAAAAGTTGAAATAATATAAATTATCTGCCAGTGGAATAAGATAAACTACCATTGAAAAGTTTGGGGTCACTTAGAAATTTCCTTATTTTTTAATAAATATAATAAAATAAACTAATCGAAACACACTCTATACATTGCAAATGATGATAATGATGATTTGTATTTGGAATAATAATTTTATTTGGTCAAAGAAAGGTCAGTTTTCTAGCTTCTCTAAACAGCTAAACATGTTAGCATCAAGGGTTTTCTAATCATCCATTAACCTTCTGATGCAATGAGCAAACACATTGTTCCATTAAAACACTGGAGTGATAGTTGCTGGAAATGGGCCTCTATACACCTATGTAGATATTGATGCACCAAAAACCAGACATTTGCAGCTAGAATAGTCATTTACTACATTAAAGTTATCTTAATTGAAAAAAAATGCACTTTTATGTCAAAAATTAGGAAATTTCTAAGTGACCCCAAACTTTTGAAAAGTATTCTATATGTGACACATTTTCCAGATTGGAAAGCAGACGTCAAGTCAAGTCAGTTTTATTTATACGTCTCCAAATCAAAACATTTAATCATACACGAGGGCATATCCAGGGGGTTTAGCAGCTGTGTCATAAACAATGAGACTTCCAGGGATCTCAGTAACCGGTAACATGGCACCAAGCTGAGTCGGATTACACTAAACCAAGATATTAAAATGCTGCACACATTAAAAAAGATGAATAAATAATGCAGTTTAATGCTGTTGTAGGGAGCCGGTATATAAAATGATCTGAACGGATATTCCCCGTTATATCTTCCTCGAAAAATGTCCTCTGGAAAAAATTAATATGCTAATTTCCCACCCAGGATGATAGTTAATAGATAATATGAGTGTAGCTACAACCACTTTTACACTGACAGCAATAATAATGTTCGACTTTTACTCTATGCGCATTAATTAGATGCAAATTTAGTGCCTGTGGGGAATTATAAATCCCACTTTCTATGCATTGTGTTCCTGTCCTCAAATAGCACCTGGTACTTCCCTTGTTTGCTCTGTATTAATTTGAGCACACATTAATTTTGCATAACACCCCACGTAAGTACAAAACTAGCTGAAATAATTAAAGTTTGACGTTTTACCATATAAGGCTGAGTTGATCTTGTTCTTTAGTGCTGCTCGTTCCAAAACACACTATTCAAACCACTTCTCAAACTAATTAGCACACAGTGAACCTTTGGTTTTTTTTGGGCCTCTGGAGTTCTATGTTGGCACTTTGCCTGGTTCTTAAATGGACTTAACTGTCTGCTGACAGGCAATAGCACCCGATGACTGAACTGCAGGCACATTTAAATGCAAAGAGATAAAACCAATGTGGCGCATTCCCCTGGACAACACAAATTAAGTCATCAAGGGCTGAAAGTAGCTATTTGATTGTTAAAGCTATTAATCAATTAGTTGTTTGGCTCATAAAACGATGTAAAATGCTGGTCAGTGTTTCCTAAAATGTCCTTTATTTGTCCAGACCAACAGTCCACAACCCAAAGATCATCAGTTTTCTATTATAGAAGAATAAAGAAACCAGAAAATAATCAGAGAAAGAAGCTGGAACCAGAGAATTTAGACATTTTCCTACTAAAATACCCATCATGTTCAAATATCAAATATTTTTGTAATATTTTATAATATATTTCTGTTGCTGCCATTTATTCATGGATCCATATTATTATATTAAGAAATTTGCATTGAAAACATCATAGATAACACTATGTGTTATCTATGTATGTTAAATATATTCTTGTTAGAGCTGCAATTAATCGCTATTTTGATGGTTGATTCATCTATAAATTATTGAAACTATTAATTAATTAGTTGTTTAGCTCATGAAATGATGTAAAATGCTGGTCACTGTTTCCCAAAACTCAAGATTCAACATAAATGTATTTTTTTGTCACTTTACTTTATAAAAGACTAAAGAAACTAGAAAATAATCAGTGAAGAGAAGCTGGAACCAGAGAATTTGGACATTTTCCGGCTAAATTATACTACTTATACATAAAGCAATTACCCATCATATCCTCAAATCACAAATCAAATATTTCTGTAATATATGGGGGAAAATGTGCTGCTAAACCTAGAGTGGCTGCCATTTATTCATGGATCCATATTATCTAAGTAATTTGCATTGAAAATGTGATGGATAACAGTATGAATGCAGACTTTTAATGTATTCTAGTTAGAGCTGCAACCAACCTAATCTATCGATTATTGAAACAATTAATCAATTAGTTGTTTGGCTCATAGAATGATGTAAAATGCTGGTCACTGTTTCCCAAAGTTGAAGATTCAACCTAAATGTCCAGTCACAGTCCACAACCCAAAGATCGTCACTTTACTCTTATAAAGGACTAAAGAAACTAGAAAATAATCAGATTTGAGAAGCTGGAACAATTTGAACATTTTCCTCTTAAAAATGACTTAAATCGATTAATTGATTATAAAAAAAGTTGGTGATTAATGTAATAGTTGGCAACTAATCAATTACTAATTGTTGAAGCCATAAAATCGACTTTCTTTACTTTGACAGTTCTTTTTGTCTGCTTAGGGTTGTTCAAAGGATTAATTGTTATAATAAACTATTATTGCTTATTATTACATTAATCAATTACATTTCAATAATCAATTTGAGTCATTTTAAAGAAGAAAATGTCCAGATTCTCTGGTTCCAGCTTCTCTTCTCTGATTATTTCCTGGTTTCTTTATTCTTCTATAATAATAAACTGATGATCTTTGAGTTGTGGACTGTTGGTCTGTGGTTTTGGGAAACAGTGATTTATCCATTTAATGAACCAAACAACTAATCGATTAATCATTTCAATAATTGATTGATTATCAGAATAGTCGTTAGTTGCAGCCCATGCCACAATAGACTCATTGAATATGGAATAATTGGGAAAATATTGTTGAAACTGCACTTTCTATCATCTTTCCTGTTTTGTAAATTGGCGATTCATTCATGTTGTAAATATCTATAAAGTATTTCTTCACATAAAAAGGGAGAAGACATTTATAGGTGTTGTTTATATCAAATTATGCCATATGTAGAATTAAATTAAGACACCCCTGCTCTAGAGTAAGAGAACAGGCTCTAAAGTGCCCTCTTTAGTGGCAAAAATATCATTTGGTGTGTCTTTTGTTGTTGTTCTTGCCCTGCACCTTCAAAAGGTCTTAATTTATAATTAACATTTAACTGATTTATAAAGGAGCGATGTAGCAAGAAGGTCGCAGGTTCAAGACCTCCTTGGTCCTGGGTCTGGGACCTTTTTGTATGGAGTTTGCATGTTCTCCCCGTGTCTGCGTGGGTTTTCACCGGGTACTCCGGCTTCCTCCCACAGTCCAAACACATGCTGAGGTTAATTGGAGATTCTAAATCATCCATAGGTGTGTGAGTGAGTGTGTATACCCCAACGATTGGCCGGCGACCATCTGGGGTGTATCCCTGCGACCCTAATGAGGAATAAGTGGGTATAGAAGATGCCTGACTGATTTATAAAGAATTTTGACCAATTAATGCTATCAGTTAAACACATTGTTTAGTTTTTCAATCAGCATTAATACAGAATTCAGATTCTTCTCTTGGACCAACACCAAGTAACGTAAGTGTCCAAACAATGGAATGCGTCTATTGAAGGAAACTGGCAATACAGTTTTTGCTTTACAAAAGCAAAAAAAAGGAAAAATTGCTCAGTCTTTGGGTTTTCATTGGCGAGTAGTGACAGCTTTTGTAATCATCGCGGTAACAAGCTGTTAAATATCTGCCGGCTTTCCCACTGCATCCTGATGTAGTCTCTGTCATTTTCTCCATCTGAGGATTCTCTCTGCCAAAACGCTCATAACACGTTTTTTTGTGATGGCGGAGGTCGCCCCAGTGGCTCCTCTATCCGCGGACTTCTCCTCGCTGTGTTTATTTTGCTTCTGACACATATGTGGGATGCAACAATCCCCGCTCGCTCGTCTCTCCATCACACGCTGGATAAATTATTCACAAACGATCACATTCCAGTAGTATAATTATCGCTGTCCGACACCAACACCTCAGCAGTTTCTTAGCAACTGCTATGAGTGTAATTTCTACAGTATTTTCCTCTACTTAAAAAAAAAAAATAGCCTTGCTCCTTTTGGGATTTGTGAAATCATGCCAGAAACACAAATGCACACACTGTGTCTAAAATATATTTTAGCTAATTTCATGAAGATGTCTGTGCTCACACTTATTTTTTTTCCTCTGGTAACTAACGAGATTACTTCCTTGGAAACAGTGGGTCTTCATGTGGGAGTTGCAGACAACAGCTCGATTTACACTGGTCGGAGAAATGAAAAACCTCTGGACTGCACTCCTCCATTATTCATCCCCCATTTAGAGCTGGCTAAGGGGGTCAGTCCTGGTCTTAGTCAATGAGCTGGTGGCTCAGATGGCTTTGTGGATGCCAGCCAAAACAATTAGGAAGGGTGCATGCAGAAAATGGAGCAGGGGAACAGTTGAGTGTGTTTGGGATGGTTTCAGATCAGTGGATTGCCATGTGGAGATGTTCACTCAGGCGTTTCACAGGAATTAAACTCATACTTGTAAAAGCCTCCTGTTTTTTTCTTGCAAAGATTAGGCAAATAAAGCTGCATTCACACAGGATCAGACAATGGGAGAGTCTGTGGCGAGGTGTGGGCGTGTTTATTTGTGCCAAAGGCTGTGATAACAACCAGAAAATAAGTTTAATTTTTCTCATTCACCAGCTTTCTCGCTCGCTCTCTTCATTCATTCTGTAGCTCGCTCGACCACTGCTGCTCTCACTTTTTTTTTTATCTCAGCTCTCTCCCTCTCTCTTTTTTCTCTCCTGTTTCACTCTCCCATCTTAACCATTTAAGCGAAGGCCTATTTTCCAGTTTTCATGCTATAAATGATAATAAATAAATAATAAATAATTGTACTTAAACCTGGAATCAAAAGAAATGTACAACATCTGAGTTGGCGACAGAAGAATCTGAATCAATTTATGTTTCTGTGACAGAGCAAATATAGTTAGAATACTACAAAAAGATTTAATTGTGTTTTACTACAGATAACAATACTATTTAAAACTTAAAAACAAGACCAAACTGATCCAAATCTGGAAAAAAAACTAAATGTTTTGCAAAGAAAAGCTCAATTATTAATAAGATAAGAGTTCAAATATGAATTATTTTCCCACAACATCATAGAAAGGATCAGAATAGAATATATAGAATAATATATTTTGTAAAATGTTTAAAAAGGAGATTATAAAAGAGCCAATTAAATAATCACTTGTCGCCCTACTACTGGTATATAGTATATAATATAGACATATAATATAACAGGATATAATATAACAGTAACATTGTGTTTTACTACAGATACAAATCCTTTATTTAGAGTTGGAGCTGAGGTTTTCTACTGTGATTTATGAATAAAACTCAATGCTGCCCCCCATGTTAGTTTTTTTGGGGGGGTTTTAACACTAATAACTTTTATTTTAACCTCATAAAGTGCAGGTTAATGTTCTCCTCTCTGTTCTGATCAGGCACCAGTGACGTCAGGTTCCATTTTTGCAAAAGAAGTGTGTCTCTTGATGCAGAAAGACATTCATTTATTCATTTAAATAGAGAAGACCTCCATTTCCCCCACAATGACTGATCCCCAGGCTTCACTTGAGAAGAACATTTCACACACAATGAGACAACGAGGTTGTTGTGTGACTGCGCTGTTGATTTAACGGCAGGAAGAAGTTGTACAAAGGTGGGAAGAGAAATTGAAACCGGTAGAAGTAGCATCGATACGCGTTATTTGTGCTGGATACATAACCGCATGGGAACGTTTAGAGCTCCACCAATCTGTTTGAAGGGCCAATAAATCGGTTTCAGCATATAAATCGACCGGCAAAAAGCAATAAAATGACAGTCCGGAAAAGCCATGGATGTGGCCGAGGTCATTTAAATACATTTAAACTCTATCTCCATCTCTGTCTCTATTTCTGTTTCAGATTCATATTTATGTAATTATGGGTCAGGACTTGGTTTTTTAGAGTTTATAACCCATCATGCTGTTATCCTTGAATCGCTATCGAATGACTCAAATCATCATTTAAGGCTCACAATTCTTTAAAAATTCAAGTATATATATATTTATGCCAGTTGCTTGTTCATAAAGGCAAATAACACCAATATATTATGAGATTTTAGTAACTTGTAAACATTATTATCAGGATCTACTGCAAAACTCCAATATCCACTTGGCCCTGGAAATAATTAGCTAATAAACGTGAAATAAATTTAATATTTTCCCACCTACTGATTGTCTGGGGATTTCTAAATGCAAGAACCACCATTTATAAACCTACGCTCCTTCCCTGTCATGTTGTTTCCCTCATTTCTTCCTTCCATTTCTCCTTCATAGTGAAATAATTAAACTGAAAACTTTGGATTGGTTCTGCAATGCCGCTTTTGTTAAAGTCTCTAAATGTTTCCACCCAGTTTTAGCAGCAAAACCTGAGGGAAAAAGAGGCTTTTAGTCTCCAGTTGAGCAAAACATTCAACCTGAGTCTATTTCTAGAAATCCAGAGCTTTAGAGAGGAGATGCTAAACAATATTGAGATAATTTTGTCAATTTTGGGATATCAAAACTGCAAATAATAAAGGAAAAGTGATAAGGGATATCACAAAGCATCAATAGGCCTGGGCAATAAAATAAATCAATATATGTCATCAATATCCACATCATCAATACAATTAGAACAATGTGCTGCCTCAGGAGACCAGTACAGGCTCTGAAATGCAATAAATCCCTACAAGAGAGGATAGAAAAGCTCACCAGAAGCTGCAGGAGATATGGAAGTAGAGCAGATTTATCTTTTTAATTGATATGCTTTTTTACTTTACTTTACTACCAGGGCTATAAACAATATCAGGGTCAGTGACAAATATTTGTTGGCAAGATGAGAAAGTGGAAAACTTTTTAAAATACAGTTTTTCATGTTGGTTTCATGTCATATGAAGCTCCATTTGTACCATTTTATTTACAAAAATCACACAGAAAGTGTGTTTTTTTTACACAAACGAATGAAAAACTAGTTGATAGCATGTGAGTTAAACCTTTCTGGTAAGTTTTTAGGGTTACACCACATGACATTTTAGACATTATCCCATTTTTATATGTAGTCAATAGCCTAATCATCAATACAATAATAAAATAGCTGAATATAATATTGATAGTTTTACTCAAAGTTTGTGTAAAGCATCATATTTCCCTTGATAATGGATCAATTATTGTGGTCTCAGTTGTGGCATTGTTGACTTATTTCTTTTCTATTCATGAGAAAATATCACATCACACAGAGAAACCTTTGTGTTTTGAAGAATCATCCAAAAAATGAACAAATACAAACAATACTACATCATTTTCTGTCTCCTATACAAGCTCCTGATGCTCAAAAAGGGGAATTTTCTGCTTCTGAATCAGGGTAATCAGACTTTACAACGTACCCTGGTGATCATTTTGGCTGCCCTACAGAGAGGGGGGGGGGGTGATGTGTTCTAAATTTACCGGTTAGCGGCCTGTCTCCAGACGAGGCCATTTATCACGACTTTAACACAGTTGTCACAGCACGGACCCGTGTTTGATTGAAATCCAGATTGTGTGGAAGCAGCGTTCTTCACTTCTTCGCTCCT
Organism: Lepturacanthus savala; assembly: GCA_030544235.1. NCBI lineage: Eukaryota > Metazoa > Chordata > Actinopteri > Scombriformes > Trichiuridae > Lepturacanthus > Lepturacanthus savala. The sequence continues at coordinate 33,448,394 of CM060465.1, forward strand.
CACACTCTATCTAATCAAACGGCCAGCTGCTATTTGGAGGAAGCTCTCAAACAGGAGCTGACGACTCAATTGCCCCAGCAGCCAATCTCCTGCTTTCTGCTTCCCTTTCACGTCGGATATTGAAACTGAAAGCTCTCCACAGTCCTCCGGTTCCCTATCAGTTTATTGGAACTCATCTTTTTTCTTTCGCCCGCTCTCGTTTTGACGTGTTAAACGTTCCCTCGGTTCTGATACACATTAGTGCGATGGGAAGCGATTCGTACCCTTCTGGTCAAATTGATTTGCTGTGTGAGATGTTGACTGATTCTCCGCTCGTGATTAAAAAAAAAAGAATGAAAGAACGACAGCTTCTGAGCACAAATGCTGTTGAGCAGATGATGCAGATATGACATCGACATTTACATTTCAGATTTATGCATATTCCCTCCAAGTGCTGCTGTCAAACACATTAAATATCATGCAGATCATATGCAATATTTAAATTCATTATTAAACAATGTTGCATATCGTGAATAAAGTCATTTTTAAGGAAAGTGAGTTTTTGGCCTAAATCATCTCTTGATGATGCTGCCACATCTGGTAAAATCATTTTAATCCTGAGTTGAAAGGATCAGACTCTTTATGTCCTAGTATAGTAGTTTTTTCTTCCCATATCAGGATAAAATGACAATTTAACAGCTTTCATGATGGCGGCTGCTTCAAGAATCAAGAAGAAGCTCTAAACATGATTCTAGAATCAATTTCTACTGTCGAGTGATAAAAGCTTTAGGCTAGAATATTTTATAGCGATTTAATCTATATTTCACAAGTTATACTTTCATAATAACTTAATATAAAGTGCAATAAATTCAATAAATATGCAGCCAAATATAAAGAAAGAAAGGAAGTTCCAATATCTTCAGTCCATTAAACATCATTTGAACGTTGGAGATGAGTTACGATCAATAAAAAACCAACAAAGAAGATCTGAAAATGTGATGAACTGACAATAGTTTAATTTAACTCCAGGTAATGTAAGTTTAGAGTTTCACTATGTGATAAAAGGACAGTTTAAACCAGGTTTAAATTTACATAAAGTCACTAGAATGTTCAGAAACTGTGTCACTGAGTCACTTATTTCTTTCCTGTTACACAGCGTTCTATGTATATCCACAAGATGATTAATAAATATAATATTCTCTGCATATAAAAGTTTTGTGTTTCCCAAAAATTGATTTCAGGCCATTATTTGACTATTTAGAACGAGTGATTATCCAGAAGAGTGAAATTCAATAGGAGTATTTGTCATATAGCTGTTACAGCAGAATTAATCGCTATGCCCTTTAGATTGTTTTCACATATTTGACGTGTTGCACTTTCAGATTCTCTTTCACTTATTTGCTTCATGATTGCTTCCTTAAACACACCTGACAGCTGTCAGACGCATCTGCAGCGTTCTCCTGATGCTGGTCTGAGGGGGTTGGGGCTAAAAAAGCATATTATTCACCCTTCAACAAATCTGAGGATCAAAATCATATCACATTTCTGAGTCACAACTCTGACTCTTAGGCTACTGCTGCTGTTTTTTTGTTTTTTTTTGAGCACATGCTTTTATTCAGCTGTTCACAGCAAGTGGCAAGATGTCAAAAGCCTCAGGTCAGAATAAACCCCCAAACTCAGTCATACAAAGTGCACCTTTCACCGACTTTGCAACCGGAACTGTTGTGACTAAATCTACTGTAAGTTCGCAAAGTTTCTGGTGTTTTACATGGTTAAAGTCCACTTTTCCAAAAAAAAAATGAGGGAGACACATTTATTTTAACAAGATTCAAAGCGTTTATCGTCATGTGCACAGTGAATTTCTTACTTCTCTCCACACAAATTCCATATCAGTGAGAATAAAAACTGTAATAAAGAATAAAATAACACAGAAGTAACAAAGAATATAAATATAAACTGTAAATCGGTAGATTATGTATAGATATTTATAAGTAACGTGTGAGGTGGAATGAGTAGGAATAGTGTAAAAAGTCAGGAATAAAGTGCAAATAAGGTTCATGTTCTTGGCAAAAAAGTCACATCACAGTTGTATGAAGTAGTTAAATGGTAATAGTTTAAGTTAAAGTTGTAAAAGCCTTTTAAATTACAAATTAAATGTCTCCACATGGAGTCCTATACTTTTAAACAGACTAAATATTGAATACAACTAATAAAATTAATGAAAAATGACCTGTTTATGCTTAAAAAACTGTTGCTTTCTCTCATGACACACGTGCTTAATTAGCCAGATCAGAGAGGATTAATGGAGCAAATATATACAGTAGTTACTTCAGATAACTTTATTTAAAACTTAATTACATTTGTTCTGTTATTAAATAATGAAATTAAAATGTAAAATCCCTGCAAGTACACAATATTCATATAATAATCAACATGTGGATAATAATAATAATGTAAATTATGGCTATAAAGTCCTAAAACCTGGAAATGAGTTAGCATTTTAGCATTATTTTCTGTAATTATAGGTTGGCTTTTTATTATTTGTTTTATTTTAATCGCTGAAATACATATTATAATATAATATTCAAAACAGAATTATGGCCAGATGGTGTTGCTTCCCCGTTTGTGTTTGTTCACGCTATTACCAACTGTTGTGTTTTCATTTGGTCCATAGGTTTTACTCATCATCATTCGTTACATAAGCTTTAGACGGGTTTGACATGCCCCACACATTCTGCTGTATTCAATTCTGTTCTTTTTCAGGTTTTAATGAGGCTGTTTGATGTTAAACAAGATGACGAATTTCCAAGAGCATTTGATATTTGTAGGGAAAACACCTTATAGACAATTTCTGATCATATTTGTTGGATTCTTGCTTCCAAGATCATGTTTCCCCTTCTATGTTCACTCGGTGGAATGAGAACCATCCTGACAGGACATTTGTTCTGCTTGTTGACCATGTCCTGACGCTCCATCAGTCCCAGGTCTGTGTGTAGGGGTTTTTTATGACCCCCTGGACCTGGACTCAGACCCCGATCCGTCTGCTCTTTGCAAACAATAACCACTCTCCCAGGAACAGGTTGAAGGTTAGGACAGAAATCCAATAATAAACCTCCTAAGCACTTGTTCCCGCACGCTGGTTCCCTGCATCGACATTCCTCATATGTCAATAGATCCACTTTCTGATAGAGCTGGACCAGACTAAAGGTTGTTGACACTGCAGAGATTTGTACAGCAAATGTGGTTTCATCGACTGGTTTTTAAATAGAGAACGACCCGCTGCGTCAATCGGTGACGTTAAAAGGCAAAACTGTTGGAGACTTCGGATTTCTATGCTGTGGTATTTTCAGCTAATTTCATGCAAGTAAAAGCAAGTTCAGATTCCTGACATTTATCATGACAGCTACACGTTGATTTGTTCAGTTTTTCTCTAAATGGTCCTAGTTTAATGTGACATGTGACAGATGATGGTCTGATGTGGATTATGTTGCTGTAGGATGAACTCCTGACTAACTAGGTCTAGATCATGGGGTTCTGCTTAGCTCTAGAGCTCTAGTCCTAGAAAAGACCCAGACATCAGGCTTCATCCATGCTGATATACAGATGGGGGTTAATTAACCAGAGAAACTTGGTTTATTTAAGTCCATTACTGCAGAAAAGCTGGATGTCGAAGTTGTTAACTAGTACTGGATTCCTGATAATTGATATCTGTCTTTTTTGGGTCAACAGATTATTTTTGTACCATTTAAATTATACACGTTACACTTCTTTTCTCCAGCTTCTCTCCTCCTCCTCTTTAAATGGCTGTTGGTGGTGACTGTATAGTAGTGACATCACAACTTCACGCTTGTTTTTTAATACAGGCTGTGTATGTTTCTCTGTGACATATCTCTGTCATATACAGTCAAATATATAGGGCTCTAATAAATCTATATGGTATTCACTGGAATTAAACTGCTTAAATTTCAATAAAAACTTAAAAGTGTGTGTTATAAAACTTTTGAACTGTAGTGTTTATTGACATGGAAGAGTAGTTAAACTATATTAAGGTTCAGTTTAGTGTAACAGAGGTTTCTACCAGTGAGACAACATATATAATAACAGCAGCCTGACTCAGTTTGACCTTGTAGAGATGAATCAGTGAACAGAATCTGACACTACACTATAAATAAAAGGTGTTACCCCCTGGTGACACATACTCTATCTGTTTAAGTGACTATATATATAGTCACAAGATGATGTCCCACCTCAAAGTGCTCATTATTAAAGGGGGCTAAAAGAGACTAATACTGTTCTTCAGTTTATTCCCAATAAAACGCCTCTTTCCTTTTTTTTACCCCATGAACCTGATCCAGAGGAGGTCCATTTAACTGCCAATAAAGGAGCATATGATTATATCCTCTAAATTTGATTTGTACGGAATGAGAAATGAATTGCGCTTCCAATGGCTCTAATTACGTTTCATGGGGGTAAGCACCACAACATCAGTACTTGCTTTGCCATATTAAACATTCCGCTTCACTATGAATTATGCATACCATACAAATGTTAAAGTGGATTAAGTGCCACAATTAACAGGAATTAAATTAAGCGAAAAATGCTGTGTATTGGAACGTGTCACCCTAATCTTAGACTCACGAAGTGACAACTCGACAACATCATTACTAAATATTGTAATTTGTTTTCTGAGCCTCTGGGCTGGAAATGAAAGCATTCTGAATGCAAATAATTGATAATAAATATGAAATATCTCTGGCGTCAAAATCTACAACATGCGAAATGAAGAGTCAGAATCAATTATTATTACAATTATTATTATTACAAGTATTGTGTTTAACTGTACTACAGCTAAAATATTTTATTTAAAACTCAAAATAATTAAATAGGAAATAAAGTAAATAAAAATGGACCCAAATCAAGAAAAAAAATTGAAATAAGCTTTTTTTTTTATATAAAAAAAGATAAAAGTAGATAAAAGTTACAGATCAATTATAGCTAGAATATTTAAAAAAATAAATAAAAACACTACTCACAATAATTTAGGGATATTGTAAGAGTGGATTTCAGTAAATATTAAACTAATGAATGATTATTAGTAATAGGAAAAGCACTCGTGTAAATTGCAATATCCCTAACTTATTGTGAGCAGTATACTTCATTTAAAACTTAAAAAAAAGACCAAACTGACCAAAAAATTTGAAATAAGCTAAATTATCTGCAATGCAATTAATAAGATAAGAGGTCAAAGCTCAATTATTTGTCAATAAAGTCCTAGAAATCACACTGATCATTCCAGAACATGAAGAATATATTCTGTAAGATGTTTAAAAAGGAGCCAATTAAATAATCACTTGTTTCCCTACTACTGATATTATATTAAACTATTATTTTATTGTATTGATGATGTGGATATTGATGATATATATTGATGCTGTAGCAGTAACATTGTGTTTTACTACAGATAAAATACTTTATTTAACTCAATCCTGCCCCCAAGCATTTTTAAATAATGAACAAATATTTAAACATATGTCTCACAAATAAGATCCTTGCACTTTCATGGATTATTCACACATTATTTTGTAGTGTTTGGTCTGTTTAAAGTAAAAAAAAGACAACCTGTAGGTCTAATACTCGCTACTTTCAGGCCAATTTCTCTTGAAGGAAAATAAGCAGATCTTTGGCCAAGGCACCAACAGTCTGTTAACTGCTTACCCTGCAGTGTAAACTGCTCTCTGTGGGCATGGTGGTGGCAGGAATAGCAATGTACTGTTTGGCAAGAACATTAAGTCTCTAGAAAAAAAAAAAAAAAGTGTTCTTGCTTTTGTCACCAATTAAATGCATTTTTAGTTGGGAGGAATGGCTCATTAAAGTAAACTTTTGGTCTGTAGCGCAGTATTTCTTCATTTTATTATTACATCCTTTGCATATACTGTAGTCTCATTAGAATAAAGAGACCTGGATATAACAAAACAACAAGATAGTTAAACACATACAAATAACATCAGGAAAATATCAGGTACCTTTTAAAAGCTCTGAAGCTCATTTTAATAACTCATTTTCCCATTAATACATATTGTATGTATGTAAAAATATTAGTTTTTAAATCCATTTAGCCTGGAAACTTCAGTTTATCTGACTTCTTTGGCCTTCCTGAATATTTAAGGGTATGAAGCAAGATTCCAAAATCTAATATATTTAGATAAGAAACATTAAAAATACAAAAAAAAGTACATGACAAAACCAACCCAGACTATATTCAACCCATTTAAGCCCATCAGTTACTATAGTTACCATTAATTTTCCATTAATAGATACTGTGTGTGTGTGTGTGTGTGTGTGTGTGTGTGTGTGTGTGTGTGTGTGTGTGTGTGTGTGTGTGTGTGTGTGTGTGTGTGTGTGTGTGTGTGTGTGTGTGTGTGTGTGTGTGTGTGTGTGTGTGTGTGTGTAAAAATGCCTAAAATACGTTTTTTTCTGTCTGCTTGGATTTAAAGCGTAATTATTTGGCCTTCCTGATTTTTTAAGTGCACAAAGAAGGACTTTAACATCTAATATAACACATCACAGGTTATTTTCTTTAAATTATTATGACTTTTAACCCTGACATGTATGTGGTATCTATTTAAGTCTGTAGAATAAACCCCAAAAAAGAATTTTGTACTTGGGTGAATATTCAGCTCTGGAGAAAATAAGAGACCGCTGCAAATTTAGTCAGTTTTAACATCAGTTTTTCAGATTTTACTAGTTCTAGGTATGTGTTTAAGCAAAAGGAACATTTTTGTTTGAGTCTATAAACTACTGACACCATTTCCCCCAAATTCCAAGTAAAACTATTATCATTTAGATCATTTATTTGCAGAAAATGACAAAATAGATGTTTTCAGACCTCAAACAGGATCAAATTCATTTTAACCCTCCTGTTATGAACAGCAATGATTGAAAAGACTAATAAGCATTGTCAATATTTCATTATCAACTCCATTGCTGATTATTCTATCAGTATTTAGTAGAATGGTGTTCCTGACCTCTAACAGGAAATGGTTTAATTAGGATTAGTCATTTGTTTTTCGTTATACGTTGATTACACTAATTAAGGCAAGATAAAGAAGTTTGACCCATAACATAACAGGAGGGTTAAAACACCATTAAGAAGAGTTCAGGAATCAATATTTGGTGTAATAACCCTTATTTTTATATCTCTCCACAGTCTTTACCATTGTTCTTGGTGACTTTATTCCATCCTGGTTCCTCTTTAAGCAGAATGAGGTGTTCATGTGTTGGAATTCAACAGAAATGGCTGTAATACATGTAGAAATGCTGATTTCAGAAAACAATTTCAGTGGTCTCTTATTTTTTTCCAGAGCTTTACATATATATGCTTGAAAACCTAGAAGGAATTGGGATTAATAGGTTAAATAAGTATGTTTGATGTAGGATTTGACAAATTAGCAAATCTCCATTGTACAAAGTGCATGTTCCTTCCTTTTGTAGTTGAGTGCCTGACTTCTAACTCTCACTGCAGAAGCTGTATCAAAGATGATTCATCCTCTGACTTGGAAAAAAAACTGTCTCAATTTAGAACTTTTTCACCCTTAATACTTCTATAGTTTAGCGAGGTAGGAACCTCACACCTCATTCTGTTCAACGGTACGGTGTTAGATTAGTGAAAGCAACACCATAGGCCACCTTTAGCTATCTATAATAAGTGTCCAGACAAGAACAGATGAGACGCAGCGTGAGGGGCATGACACAGCACAGCCAGGAGTGGAGTCTTAATAAGATTCCCACCTGAGGTCCCACCCTCACACTCCTGCTCCTTGTTAAAAATTCCCGGCTGAGCCCTGAGAAAAGTAGTCGATGTTTCACTTCCTACGTTAGTATCGCTCTGTTAGGACTTCTCAGCAGTAACTGAATACCAGAGGCCCAGATATTTACTATATTAGGATAATAGTTATTTAGGTGAGAGTTAAAACTTGTTAAAATCCAAAAGATACAGCAGCAGCATTGAGTTTTATTCATAAATCACATTAAAAAGAATCAGCTCCAACACTAAATAAAGTATTTTATCTGTAGTAAAACGCAGTGTTACTGTTACAGCATCAATATATATCATCAATATCCACATAATCAATACAATAAGATAATAGTCTAATATAATATCAGTAGTAGAGACTATTTAGATATTTATTTTAGATTTGAGCTGTATATTCTTCATGTTCTGGAATGATCCTCAGTGGGATTTATAGGATTTTATGGACAAATAATTGATTTGCATTGCAGATAATTTAGCTTATTTCAGGGTTTTTGCTCAGTTTGGTCTTAAGATTTAAATGAAGTATACTACTCACAGTAATTTATGGATATTGAGTTTGACATGAGTGCTTTTCTTATTTGGTTTGACTTATAATAAAATAAGTAAAACTTCCCTTTAATATTACTAATAATGAATAAGAAGAATTAGTTTAATATTTGCTGAAATCCACTGAGTCTCTTACACCATCCCTAACTGTATTGTGTATTTATTGTGTAATATTCCAGCTATAATTGATCTATAACTCTTATCTTACCATTGAACTGAATTGCCAAAAAATAACTTATTCCATTTTTTGGGTTTGGGTTTGTGTACATAACTCTTGTGGTTGTAAAGATATTTTATATTTATCATCATTTATAGCAGGAAAACTATTAAAACATAGAGGCCTACTTATCATTATAAAGTAGTGTGGTGGTTCCCTATAAGCGTCGTTTCACTACACAGTTCTGTTTTTTACTGGGTGCAATCTCCCAGGAAAATGACGGCTTGATTTACAGCACAATAGATTAAATTAATGAACCACCTCAGGCTTTTTACTCCTCATGTTTCCTTCTAATGTTACTCCCCCTTCCACCTTGACACCGACAACCACTGTAGTTAATTAACTGTGAAGCAACAACGTTAATCAAACCAACGCGTACGTTATTACATCTGTTCCCAAACCCAATATGAATTTATGAAGGTTTCAGTCTTCACTGAACCTGCTGCTTTCTTTTTTCTTACTCCCAGAGCGGAATTGATCATTTTTTCATGAAGCGAGACTCTGGAAAATGGGAAATGATCAGGTGTCGTGTCAAAGTTTGTTCAGAACATCACAACTTGCTTAAATTTCACAAAACTGCAATAAAAAAACAGTCTAATAGAGCATTTAGGAGAATTAACCTTGTTAAGAAGTGAAGAAACTATTTTCTTTTCAATTTAAACCCTATTGAACTAAACTGCATTCACTTCTATAGCTCATTTAGATGGTCATTAGAGCCATTACTATACCTGGAATATAACAGACAACAACCAATAATTGTCCTTGTAGGAGCCTCTTATGGGAAGCAGCTTTCACAATAATTCAATTTATATTGGCCTGATAAGATGATATTCTTTGCCTGTTTATTCAGAGACATTCTCATTTTCACGTTGCCTAATTGTTTGTTCTTGCTATGCTGTTATAGCAGGAGTTTTTCTTTTCATTAGTTTTACATTTTAAAGGGATTATAAGCGGTCGCTATGACTTACTGCCTTCAGTACATGCACTTTCTAAAGTCAGTTTAATTTAAGAGGATAAGAATACCTGTGGCCCTGGGAATAAATGCTTTTATACATATTGGGAATTTAATTTCACCCCTTATTGGCTCTAGAATATCTTAAATTGATGGGTTTCTGTGGTTTAGCATGAAGATATACAGCGAGTATTCCTGTATTGCACTGCAGAGTGTGTGGAAAGGTCAACATTTGGTCACGTTGTAATTTCCAATCAAATCAAATTTCTTTGTGAAGTCCTTGATTAAAGTGACTTCAGTCAGACTCGTGAAAACTCCGCGTCGTCCCGGTTTGGCCTGAGAGCCGGCACCAATCTCTTCAACGGAATCCAATTAAAAGCACCTGGCTGCTGAGGAAACAGAGGTGAGCGGCTGCTTTTTGAAAAGCTGTTTCCGAGAGCCACGGGCTACTGGGGGGGACTCCAGGGTTCTTCTGCTAAAAGTCTGGGGTTTACTTCTCCTAACAAGCAGCAGACTGACACGACTGGAGGGACGTTAACACACACCAACACACGGGGATTTCAAACCCATCAACTCCAACTCCCGACAAAATGTAATTACTTTATTCTGAGTATTCTGCAATATCCAAAGCAGAGCAGAGGATCACATTATACTGGTGATATCCTATCTCAACTCTATGAGCTAATTTGAAGAATTAGCCCATCAGAAAACAAAGTAGAAAACACTCGATCAGATCACTGGAACATAAAAAGTCTTTGTAATTTAAAGTAATGTAATTTAACAGCCTTTAACCCTTGTTTCCTCCTTAAGTTTTGCAGGATTTTTAGGACAAAAATGTCACAACTGCAGAAACAAACTGCTTAAAACTACCAAACATTCAATTATTTTCAGGATTTGAACATTTTAAATGCCAATTTCATTATTTTCAGCAAAAAAAAAGGTAGGATGATGGTTATTAGAACAAAATTAATTTGATTGCATTACTATTTTTAATGTAGTTGCAAATAATCCCTGACGCCTTCCATTGACTTCTATTATAACCACAGTTTTTAATCCCATTACTATTACAGTATGAAACCATGCATTCTGCAATGTCTGTGTTTTATTTTGAAGAAAAGTAATGTTTGGCATTTTTACTGTATTTGACCAGATTCAACTATTAACCCTTTGTAAACCGATGCATGAAATTCTTGTATTTATGTTATATTAATGCACATAAAAGAAATATAAGAGTAAAACAGCAAAAAATGATCAACGAATCAAAAAAAAAAAAGGTTGAAATATATCATAATGTCAGAGCAGGACAGGGAAAACACAGAATTTCACTTCTAACTCTAAGAAGGTGTTTGTGAAGCATAGAAAAATCTAAATAGCCAGAAAATGGAAGTATTTCTCTATTACTTTAATAAAATGCCACCTCTTTGACTCGAGTGCCTGATGTACTGTAATGCATTTGTTGTTCATGTTCACTCGAACATTAGTCTTTATGATACCAAAGTTCTTTAAAGAATCTGAAGATAAATGTTTTTCCATTTTCAGGAGATTGCATTAGCCCGAAGGCTTAAATGTCACAAGTGATTAAGGCGAGAAAAACAGTAACTAAATAAAAGTGTTAGCGACTGATCCGGCTTCATCGCTGCTGGCGGTGAAATCACAGAATTCATCCTCAGCGACAGAATAAAACAAAACTAGATTTCAAGGACATTAAAAGTTAAAAGATCTGTTTCATTCTCTTTGGTGACAACTAATTACAGGTCTATTGGCCTCAATCTGCTCTTTCAGCAACAGAAAGTCATTGATTTAAATCTCTAGGTCATTACTTTAAATACCTGCTTTAGTTTTGATGTTATGCTCGAGTGACCTGAACGGTCTGAAAAGAAAAGATTCTGATTACAGATCTAAGGTTGCACTTTTTATTATGTGAATAAAGTTGTACTGTAAAAAAAAAGAGTTTCAAAATGAAAGAAATCTCAGGATGTGAAGTCCAAAAAGTCCTGATACAGGTTCAACATTGAGTTTTATTCATAAATCCCAGTATTAAACCTCAGCTCCAACACTAAATAAAGTGTTTTACATCAATGTTACTGTTACAGCATCAATATATATCATCAATATCCACATCATCAATACAATAAGAAAATAGTTTAATATAATATCAGTAGTAGAGACTATTTAGATATTTAATTTAGATTAGAGCTGTTTGTGTGATTATTTAATTGGCTCCTTTATAATAAACATCTTACAGAATATATTCTTAATGTTCTGAATGTTCTATGATTTTATGGACAAATAATTGACCTTTGAACTCTTGTCTTATTAATCATTGAACTTCACATTGCACATAACTTTGCTTATTTCATTTTTTTTTCCATTTGGTCTTGTTTTAACTTTAAAATAAAGTATTTTTATCTGTACTAAAACACAATTTTAGATTTTCTTTTAAATATTTTGCTCTGTGACAGCAACATAAATTGATTTCTTTTGATACCAGATAATTTAGTTTATTATTTTCTTTTCCTGATTTGGGTCAATTTGGTCTTGTTTTAAATTTAGTAAGTAGATTTTCAAGTATTTTTAACGATCGTCAGTGTAATTTCTATGATTTTATGGACAAATAATTGATCTTTGAACTATTGTCTTATTAATCCTTGCCCTCATAACTTAGCTTATTTCAATTATTTTCCTGATTTAGTTTACTTTGGTCTTATTTTAAGTTCTAAATGAAGTATTTTATCTATAGTAAAACACATTATTGGATTTTCTAGCAATATTCTAACTGTATTTTCTCTTCTGACACGTCAGTTAAATAATTATTATCATTTATAGCTGTAAAAACAGTGGTTAGAAAGAAATGAAGCAACCATATTTTCCAGTAAAACTACTGACTACAGGTTAAATATTATTTCCACACATATACTAATGAGAATCCTGAATTTGAGACACCTAACATGGAAGCTCTTAGTGTTTCCTCTAAATAAAAATAACACAATAATCTTTACAGTTTACGCTCAAGTTGTGTTTGTTTGGGAACACACTTTACCTGTAACGATCAGAAAAAAGTAGAAACACAGCAAGTAAAGGTGAATACATTGCAGAGGAGACCAATCACCCCTGTCTGAATGGTTTTCAAAGTAATTGAAGCTGAAGTACAATCACGATGTGCCAGGGTGTCACAGGAGGCAGCTAATTGGGGGCAACCCTTTGTACGCCATTCAGTGATTAAGAGGGAGCCGGCGTTAGAGGTTTGGAACAAGTTTAATTGGGTGTGTTGAATAACTTGATAACTTTTGAGGTTTTTCCTGCTCGATTTGTGTGATCCCTACATTTCCTGCAAGAATAATGGACTAATTCTTCTGATCATCTCGGAGAAAAAGAGGAAAAGAGGGAGAGTATTCACATAAAGCTGACGCAACAAGGATGTCCATAATTGGCCACAAATCAAAGCTTCTCTTTTAGATTTGCACCTGCTTTTTTTCTTCTTTTTTAAATGGAATAGGCTGTGATGTCTTACTCTTTGAAGAGAAGCCTGTTTTTTTTTTTTTTCCCATTTGGAGCATGGTGTCGTAACTGGATTTGTGACAAAACGGATCAAAACAAAAGAGCGGCTGCAAAAGCATATTGCAAATTAGCCGCTGAACAAAAGATCTGAGAAAAAATAGATCTTAACTATCTTACTCTGATCTTTTTTTTCTTTTTTTTTACAGTTTGCACTACTTTGAGCAAACGTGTGGAAGCAGCTCCAGCTATTGCAGGCATGTGCAAAAAATCACTCTAGATAATAAATAAGCTTTTGCAGCTCCACCGGGTACAATATGTTGTTATCAACACACAGCTGGCACCGACTGAGAGGGAATTATCAAGTATGACGCGACAGCATCTTCCTCCACAACTGTCAAAACCTGGAAGGTAAAATCCAATTGAATTCTCACACATTTCCTAAAAGAACCCAGAGACCGAGGAAGAGAGAGAGGAGACTGGTTTCCATAGCGATTGTCGGCACGGTCACATGGTTACCAGGGAACTAGCTGTGATCCAGTGCAATTTAATTGTTTATGTTTGGCAAGTCTACACTTACAGAACAAAGCCACTTCTCCCTCTGTAATTTCTGAGAGATAGAACCTCTCACCTATATTTAAAAGTCAGAGTGTGCAGGACGTCGAGTACATCATATTCCTGCATATCTCGCATTACTTATCCGCTTTAATTTAACAGTGCCGGGTCATATTCAGGTCAGGCAACGTCTACCCTGAAAGTAGAGTCGACTGCAGACAGATCGATGGTCAACGGAAGAATATAAATAGTAAGTAAGTGCTCGATAGGTCAAGCTGAAAGAAAATGAAAGGTTAAACTGTCTGGGATTATTTATGTATGACTTCAAAGCCTTTGTCTCACCTTTGAAAGACAAACTAATGCTCTTTGTCTGGGAGCCTGATCCTTTTATTTCCATAAATCCATTACCAGGTTGGGTAGAAACGCTTCATTTACTTAAAATACTTCAGTAATTCCAGCAGCTGAGACCCAATAATTACATTACATTAGTATCTGGACCTTTGATTAATGTGAGATTCACAAGATTAGAAACATCCAAACACTGTAGTTTTAAAATTGATTGGATGTAGAACTGTGTTTCTCAACGTGAGGTCCAGGGACCACCAGAGGATTCAAAGGGGTCCTCAGCTAAAAGGATGGATTGTTAAATGTCAATATCCCATCATTTTAGACGGCTTTAATCATAATTTCCTAGCTATCTCTCTACCTAGAGTGAAGCTTTTTCACGGAATTCTAGACAAAATGATATGTAGCAATAAAATTATTCTCAGATTTCCAGATCCAAAGGGGGTTTGTGGCCTTAATGCGGATAAAATTATGGGTCTTTGAAATGGAAAAAGGTTGAGAAGCAACTTAAAATAAATCTACCATAATATAATATAGAAGCTCATAATACATTTTCTAACAAAGACAACATTTGAAAATAATCTATTAATATTGATTTGTAAAAATGAGAATTTCCTCCCTCATCTCCAGCGTGTTGAAGCTGAATATTTAACATTTTGTGAACAATAATGAGCTACACTTTTAAAGGTAAGATGGGAATAAAATGTCAACCCCGTCACAGTGACAGGTCTGGACAGAGTGAGAAAACTGAAGCGTGGGTACAGGCTGACAGGAAGGTGCAGCAGAATGTTCACAGGTAGAGACATTTGGACTCATCTGCCTAATGAGAAGACGACCGGCTTGATTAAAGCCTGCTACACCCGTCACTGATGGGAAAAAAAAGCCTCCCCTCCTGCTAATCAGAGCTCCCTGCAATTACACATCTCTACAGGATGGTAAAACATGACTGCACAAGTGCTGCCTCCACTTCACATAGAGAAGCTCAATCACAGGAGACTTTAATGAGCACAAAAGCACGTTCAACTTCCGAATTCCAGTGTCAAATAGTTCAGTGTCTATAAAAAAACCTGTTTATTACTTAGCTACAAAAGAAAAATGACGAGAGTTTAAGATTTAACAGTGTAGTAAGAGTCCTTTACTTTATAGTCTTCCCTTTCCCCTCCGGACATTTTTACATTTCCTGTTGTAGAGAGACACCTACTGGTGAGAAATGAGTACTGCACCACAAATATAATAATGCTGTGAAGAGCTATAATATTCTATAATAGAGTGGCAGAAATATATATATATATATTCTATACTGTTATATTACTATTAATAGACTATATTATATTATTACTGGTATACAAGGTATATAGTACATATATAGTATATAAATAAAGACTAGAAATAGTATATACAATAAGAATATACAATAAGAATACTACAACTGTACTGTGAAAACTGCTCTTTTTATTTATGGTATGATACACTATTATATTACTATTAACATACTATACTATCGTAAAGAGAGTTTAACTATAGAATGAACATAGTTAATAAATAATATATATTTCTTTTATACAACAATAAAGTCTCCATAGAGACCGTCAAAAATTGCCTTTGCCGACCATATTTCAGGTCGTCTAGGCGGGGTATTGGGTAAAGTTTTCAACTAGCAATAATCGCGCCTCGGTTGAACCTCATAGGCTACGATACTGCCACTGCGAAAGGATCCAGATTGATGGACAGAACAGGGAAGTGGCTCCAGTCCTCAGGTCTCTCTGTTAGGGTTTGAAGACGTGTGAAACACTGAGTAGTGGAGTGTCCATCTGTCTGTAGATGAGATGTCATATAGATCTTGTTATAACTAAAGTCCTGTTGAATTGAAGGTCTGTGTTGTTGTTTAATCAAATGGCATAAAAGGTTAAAGGTCAGATAGCTTTTAGACAATTAACCGTTTGGACAGAGGATGTCTGGAGGTTTGGCTTTTGGGAAATAAAACATATATAAGAGAGTTTGGTTTAACTGGAATTCAGCCCTTAGAGATGTTTTCATATCAGCAGGTGTTTGACATTTTTCTTTTTGTAATAAAATAGTTTTTATGCAAGAAAAGACATGTTGGACGGTGACTTCATCAAGAAACAACTGTAATTAAATTGTAATTCTCTGAATACACATTGTCACAGACAGAACTCTAATTGTTTCCACTATGCAATGAAATGACAATTTAAACCAGGTTTAAAGTTGAATAAAATCACACTAGAATGTTCAAAAATTGACCTAAAATCACTTTATTCTTTAATGTTACATAAGTGACATCACAACATTCTATGTATGTCCACAGTCATCCACCATCAACATGAGTCATAAATATAATGTTCTCTGCATCTAATAGTTTGGTTATTATTTTAATAGGATTAATAGGATTTTAATTCAACAGGACTTTAGTTATAACAAGATCTATATGACATCTCATCTACAGACACATGGACACTCCACTACTCAGTGTTTCACACGTCTTCAAACCCTAACAGGGAGACCTGAGGACTGGAGCCACTTCCCTGTTCTGTCCATCAATCTGGATCCTTTCGCAGTGGCAGTATCGTAGCCTATGCGGTTCAACCGAGGCGCGATTATTGCTAGTTGAAAACTTTACCCAATACCCCGCCTAGACGACCTGAAATATGGTCGGCAAAGGCAATTTTTGACGGTCTCTAAGGAGACTGATTATACTGCGGAAAATAAAGAGTGATTATGTGCTTGCAATGAAGGTGATGGTGACATGTGTTTTATTAACAGCTTTTAGTGTTGAATCTTCTTAGTTATTATTATGAATTATATAAATATCTAAATGTGTTTCTTTACCCTAAACTCAACCAATCCAACTCATGAATGCAACGAGTATCGACCAATCAGCAGCAGCATAGGGCGGGTCATACTGGAATCATCCTAGGAAAAGAAATACCAACAGTAAAGTATTTATATTGAAGTAAATAGAAAAAAAATCAGGAATTAAATAAGGAAATTTTTTGTTTATCTCTAAACATATCTCAAGTGAGTTTCATTGGATTCAATTCATCATCATGTAATTAGTAATTACATCTTTTTCCATTAAACAGTATAATCAGTCTCCTTAGAGACCGTCAAAAATTGCCTTTGCCGACCATATTTCAGGTCGTCTAGGCGGGGTATTGGGTAAAGTTTTCAACTAGCAATAATCACGCCTCGGTTGAACCTCATAGGCTACGATACTGCCACTGCGAAAGGATCCAGATTGATGGACAGAACAGGGAAGTGGCTCCAGTCCTCAGGTCTCCCTGTTAGGGTTTGAAGACGTGTGAAACACTGAGTAGTGGAGTGTCCATCTGTCTGTAGATGAGATGTCATATAGATCTTGTTATAACTAAAGTCCTGTTGAATTGAGGGTCTGTGTTGTTGTTTACACAAATGGCATAAAAGGTTAAAGGTCAGATATCTTTTAGACAATTAACCGTTTGGACAGAGGATGTCTGGAGGTTTGGCTTTTGGGAAATAAAACATATATATTCAGCCCTTAGAGATGTTTTTGACATTGTTCTTTTTGTAATAAAATATTTATTGGGTAAAGTTTTCAACCAGCAATAATCACATATCGGTTGAACCTCATAGGCTACGATACTGCCACTGAGAAAGGATCCAGATTGTGATTTTCAAATTAAAACAATGGCTGAAGAACCTACTGATATGAAAACATCTCTAAGGGCTGAATTCCAGTCAAACCAAACCTTCTTATATATGTTTTATTTCCCAAAAGCCAAACTTTCAAGACAAGCTCTGTCCAAACGGTTAGTTTTCTAAAGGCTATCTGACCTTTAACCTTTGATTTAATTTGTCTAAACAACCTTTAATTTGGGTTCCATGCAATTTATCAAAAATACAAGACAGATCCACAATTACCCAGGACATCAGCTTTAACAAGATCATCTTACAGACAGATGGACACTCCACTACTCAGTGTTTCACACGTCTTCAAACCCTAACAGGGAGACCTGAGGACTGGAGCCACTTCCCTGTTCTGTCCATCAATCTGGATCCTTTCGCAGTGGCAGTATCGTAGCCTATGAGGTTCAACCGAGGCGCGATTATTGCTAGTTGAAAACTTTACCCAATACCCCGCCTAGACGCCCTGAAATATGGTCGGCAAAGGCAATTTTTGACGGTCTCTAAGGAGACTGATAATACTGTGAAAAATAAAGAGTGATTATGTGTTTGCAATCAAGGTGATGGTGACATATGTTTTATTAACAGCTTTTACTGTAGAACCTTCTTAATTCCTTTGATTAAAAAATCTCCACTTGAAACAATAAGAAGACATGGAAGTTAATCCTCAGAAAATTAATATCTACTTTATCTTTTGCTTTAGTGGTTTTATTACTTAACTTCATAGATATATATATTCATGGAATTATGAATGTAATAGTTAATAGTTATAATTAATAAATAGAAACTATAAAAAATAAAAGTAAATGCCTATACACACATTGTTGTTGCTACATGTTTATTGTAAAGGTCACATGGTCTGAAGTAGGTGAGTAGATCAATAAAAGTAGAAATAAATTACACATGGTTATTATTCCTATTCTGTGTACATTGTTATATATATTATGAATTATATAAATATCTAAATGTGTTTCCTTACCCTAAACTCAACCAATCCAACTCCAATGCAACGAGTATCGACCAATCAGCAGCAGCGTAGGGCGGGTCATACTGAAACCATCCTAGGAAAAGAAATACCAACAGTAAAGTATTTATATTGAAGTAAGTAGAAAAAAAATCAGGAATTAAATAAGGAATAAGGTAATTTTATGTTTATCTCTAAAGATCTCTCAAGTGAGTTTCATTGGATTCAATTCATCATCATGTAATTAGTAATTACATTTTTTTCCATTAAACAGTATTATCAGTCTTCATAAAGACTGTCAAAAATTGCCTTTGCCAACCATATTTCAGGTCGTCTAGGCGGGGTATTGGGTAAAGTTTTCAACTAGCAATAATCGCGCCTCGGTTGAACCTCATAGGCTACAATACTGCCACTGCGAAAGGATCCAGATTGATGGACAGAACAGGGAAGTGGCTCCAGTCCTCAGGTCTCCCTGTTAGGGTTTGAAGACGTGATTAGTTGTAAATCTGTGGTCGAAGTGAATTGTAAATAGCAAGATTAATTATACTGTGAAATATAAAAAGTGATGTCAATGTGTTTATAATCAAGGTGATGGTGACATATGCTTCATTAACAGCTTTTACTGTAGAACCTTTTTAGTTCCTTTGATTGAAAAATCTCCACTTGAAACAATAAGAACACATGGAAGTTAATCCTCAGGAAATTAATATCTACTTTATCTTTTTGCATTTGTGATTTTATTATTTCATTTCAAAAAAACTATTTTCATCATTTACTTATCAGTTAATTTACTAGAAGTTTCACCAAAATAAAAAATGAGTATCTGGAATTAAATAATGTTTAAGTATTTGAGTTCAGTTCTATTTACTTCAATATAAATACTTCACTGTTGGTATTGGTTCTTTTCCTAGGATGATTCCAGTATGACCCGCCCTACGCTGCTGCTGATTGGTCGATACTCGTTGCATTAATGAGTTGGATTGGTTGAGTTTAGGGTAAAGAAACACATTTAGATATTTATATAATTCATAATACTATATATAACAATGTACACAGAATAGGAATAATAACCATGTGTAATTTATTTCTACTTTTATTGATCTACTCACCTACTTCAGACCATGTGACCTTTACAATAAACATGTAGCAACAATTAATATATTTATAATTCTATGAATATATATTATCACAGACACACGTTTCTCAATGAACTCGAACTGAATTCAAATACTTAAACATTATTTAATTCCAGATACTCATTTTTTTTTTATTTTGGTGAAACTTCTAGTAAATTAACTGATAAGTAAAATGATGAAAATAGTTTTTTGAAATGAAATAATAAAACCACAAATGCAAAAAGATAAAGTAGATATTAATTTTCTGAGGATTAACTTCCATTTGTGTTCTTATTGTTTCAAGTGGGGATTTTTCAATCAAAGGAACTAAAAAGGTTCTACAGTAAAAGCTGTTAATAAAACATATGTCACCATCACCTTGATTGTAAACACATAATCACTTTTTTTATTTCACAGTCTTATCAGTCTCCTTAGAGACCGTCAAAAATTGCCTTTGCCGACCATATTTCAGGTCGTCTAGGCGGGGTATTGGGTAAAGTTTTCAACTAGCAATAATCGCGCCTCGGTTGAACCTCATAGGCTACGATACTGCCACTGCGAAAGGATCCAGATTGATGGACAGAACAGGGAAGTGGCTCCAGTCCTCAGGTCTCCCTGTTAGGGTTTGAAGACGTGTGAAACACTGAATAGTGGAGTGTCCATCTGTCTGTAGATGAGATGTCATATAGATCTTGTTATAACTAAAGTCCTGTTGAATTGAGGGTCTGTGTTGTTGTTTAGACAAATACCATAAAAGGTTAAAGGTCAGATAGCTTTTAGACAATTAACCGTTTGGACAGAGGATGTCTGGAGGTTTGGCTTTTGGGAAATAAAACATATATAAGAGTTTGGTTTAACTGGAATTCAGCCCTTAGAGATGTTTTCATATCAGTAGGTTTTTGACATTTTTCTTTTTGTAATAAAATAGTTTTTATGCAAGAAAAGACATGTTGGACGGTGACTTCATCAAGAAACAACTGTAATTAAATTGTAATTCTGTGAATACACATTGTCACAGACAGAACTATAATTGTTTGCAATATGCAATGAAAGGACAGTTTAAACCAGGTTTAAAGTTGAATAAAATCACACTAGAATGTTCAAAAATTGACCTAAAATCACTTTATTCTTTAATGTTACATAAGTGACATCACAACATTCTATGTATGTCCACAGTCATCCACCATCAACATGAGTCATAAATATAATCTGCATCTAATAGTTTGGTTATTATTTTAATAGGATTAATAGGATTTTAATTCAACAGGACTTTAGTTATAACAAGATCTATATGACATCTCATCTACAGACAGATGGACACTCCACTACTCAGTGTTTCACACGTCTTCAAACCCTAACAGGGAGACCTGAAGACTGGAGCCACTTCCCTGTTCTGTCCATCAATCTGGATCCTTTCGCAGTGGCAGTATCGTAGCCTATGAGGTTCAACCGAGGCGCGATTATTGCTAGTTGAAAACTTTACCCAATACCCCGCCTAAACGACCTGAAATATGGTCGGCAAAGGCAATTTTTGACGGTCTCTAAGAAGACTGATAAAGCTGTTGAATGAAAATATAACTGAGCTGCTCAATTATAGGACGATGAATTAAATCCAATGAAACTCTGCTCTCCTGAGATTTAGACATGATCTCAAATTCATTATTATTAAGTATCTCTTAATTCCTGTGTCCGCAATCAAGGTGATGGTGACATATGCTTCATTAACTGCTTTTACTGTAGAACCTTCTTAATTCGTTTGATTGAAAAATCTCCACTTGAAACAATAAGAACACATGGAAGTTAATCCTCAGAAAATTAATATTTCCTTTCCTGATATTTCTTTTCCTAGGATGATTCCAGTATGACCCGCCCTACGCTGCTGCTGATTGGTCGATACTCGTTGCATTAATGAGTTGGATTGGTTGAGTTTAGGGTAAAGAAACACATTTAGATATTTATATAATTCATAATACTATATATAACAATGTACACAGAATAGGAATAATAACCATGTGTAATTTATTTCTACTTTTATTGATCTACTCACCTACTTCAGACCATGTGACCTTTACAATAAACACGTAGCAACAATTAATATATTTATAATTCTATGAATATATATTATCACAGACACATGTTTCTCAATGAACTCGAACTGAACTCAAATACTTAAACATTATTTAATTCCAGATACTCATTTTTTTTTATTTTGGTGAAACTTCTAGTGAATTAACTGATAAGTAAAATGATGAAAATAGTTTTTTGAAATGAAATAATAAAACCACAAATGCAAAAAGATAAAGTAGATATTAATTTTCTGAGGATTAACTTCCATGTGTTCTTATTGTTTCAAGTGGAGATTTTTCAGTCAAAGACATTAAGAAGGTTCTACAGTAAAAACTGTTAATAAAACATATATCACCATCACCTTGATTGTAAACACATTATCACTTTTTATATTGCACAGTCTTATCAGTCTCCTTAGAGACTATCAAAAATTGCCTTTGCCGACCATATTTCAGGTCGTCTAGGCGGGGTATTGGGTAAAGTTTTCAACTAGCAATAATCGCGCCTCGGATAAACCTCATAGGCTACGATACTGCCACTGCGAAAGGATCCAGATTGATGGACAGAACAGGGAAGTGGCTCCAGTCCTCAGGTCTCTCTGTTAGGGTTTGAAGACGTGTGAAACACTGAGTAGTGGAGTGTCCATCTGTCTGTAGATGATCTTGTTAAAGCTGATGTCCTGGGTAATTGTGGGTCTGTGTTGTATTTTGGATAAATGGAACCCAGATTAAAGGTTGTTTAGACAAATGAAACTATAGTTTCAGTTTGGACTCACTCTAGGACTGTATTATATACGAAATGCTGACTGTCACTGATTAATTGCAGATTATTTTATATGATTATGACATAACATAACAGTCAGATATGAAAACATCTCTAAGGGCTGAATTCCAGTTAAACCAAACCCTCTTATATATGTTTTATTTCCCAAAAGCCAAACCTCCAGACATCCTCTGTCCAAACGGTTAATTGTCTAAAGCTATCTGACCTTTAACCTTTCATGCCACTTGTCTAAACAACAACACAGACCCTCAATTCAACAGGACTTTAGTTATAACAAGATCTATATGACATCTCATCTACAGACAGATGGACACTCCACTACTCAGTGTTTCACACGTCTTCAAACCCTAACAGGGAGACCTGAGGACTGGAGCCACTTCCCTGTTCTGTCCATCAATCTGGATCCTTTCGCAGTGGCAGTATCGTAGCCTATGAGGTTCAACCGAGGCGCGATTATTGCTAGTTGAAAACTTTACCCAATACCCCGCCTAGACGACCTGAAATATGGTCGGCAAAGGCAATTTTTGACGGTCTCTAAGGAGACTGGTAATACTGTGAAAAATGAAGAGTGTGTATGTGTTTGCAATCAAGGCGATGATGATATATGTTTTATTAACAGCTTTTAGTGTAGAATCTTCTTAGTTCCTTTGATTGAAAAATCTCCACTTGAAACAATAAGAACACATGGAAGTTAATCCTCAGAAAATTAATATCTACTTTATCTTTTTGCATTTGTGGTTTTATTCTTTCATTTCAAAAAACTATTTTCATCATTTCACTTATCAGTTAATTCACTAGAAGTTTCACCAAAATAAAAAAATGAGTATCTGGAATTAAATAATGTTTAAGTATTTTAGTTCAGTTCGAGTTCATTGAGAAACGTGTGTCTGTGATAATATATATTCATAGAATTATAAATATATTAATTGTTGCTACGTGTTTATTGTAAAGGTCACATGGTCTGAAGTAGGTGAGTAGATCAATAAAAGTAGAAATAAATTACACATGGTTATTATTCCTATTCTGTGTACATTGTTATATATATTATTATGAATTATATAAATATCTAAGTCTGTTTCTTTACCCTAAACTCAACCAATCCAACTCATTAATGCAACGAGTATCGACCAATCAGCAGCAGCGTAGGGCGGGTCATACTGAAATCATCCTAGGAAAAGAAATACCAACAGTAAAGTATTTATATTGAAGTAAATAGAAAAAAAAAACAGGAATTAAATAAGGAAATTTTATGTTTATCTCTAAACATCTCTCAAGTGAGTTTCATTGGATTCAATTCATCATCATGTAATTAGTAATTACATTTTTTTTCTATTAAACAGTATAATCAGTCTCCTTAGAGACCGTCAAAAATTGCCTTTGCCGACCATATTTCAGGTCGTCTAGGCGGGGTATTGGGTAAAGTTTTCAACTAGCAATAATCGCGCCTCGGTTGAACCTCATAGGCTACGATACTGCCACTGCGAAAGGATCCAGATTGATGGACAGAACAGGGAAGTGGCTCCAGTCCTCAGGTCTCCCTGTTAGGGTTTGAAGACGTGTGAAACACTGAGTAGTGGAGTGTCCATCTGTCTGTAGATGAGATGTCATATAGATCTTGTTATAACTAAAGTCCTGGGTAATTGTGGGTCTGTGTTGTATTTTTGATAAATGGAACCCAGATTAAAGGTTGTTTAGACAAATGAAACTATAGTTTCAGTTTGGACTCACTCTAGGACTGTATTATATACGAAATGCTGACTGTCACTGATTAATTGCAGATTATTTTATATGATTATGACATAACATAACAGTCAAACTTGTAATAAATATATCGGCACCCTATTAAAATAATAACCAAACTCTTACAAAACTATTAGATGCAGAGAATATTATATTTATGACTCATGTTGATGGTGGATGACTGTGGACATACATAGAATGTTGTGATGTCACTTATGTAACATTAAAGAATAAAGTGATTTTAGGTCAATTTTTGAACATTCTAGTGTGATTTTATTCAACTTTAAACCTGGTTTAAACTGTCCTTTCATTGCATATTGCAAACAATCAGAGTTCTGTCTGTGACAATATATATTCACAGAATTACAATTTAATTACAGTTGTTTCTTGATGAAGTCACCGTCCAACATGTCTTTTCTTGCATAAACAATATTTTATTACCTGCTGATATGAAAACATCTCTAAGGGCTGAATTCCAGTTAAACCAAACCCTCTTATATATGTTTTATTTCCCAAAAGCCAAACCTCCAGACATCCTCTGTCCAAACGGTTAATTGTCTAAAAGATATCTGACCTTTAACCTTTTATGCCATTTGTCTAAACAACAACACAGACCCTCAATTCAACAGGACTTTAGTTATAACAAGATCTATATGACATCTCATCTTACAGACAGATGGACACTCCACTACTCAGTGTTTCACACGTCTTCAAACCCTAACAGGGAGACCTGAGGACTGGAGCCACTTCCCTGTTCTGTCCATCAATCTGGATCCTTTCGCAGTGGCAGTATCGTAGCCTATGAGGTTCAACCGAGGCGCGATTATTGCTAGTTGAAAACTTTACCCAATACCCCGCCTAGACGACCTGAAATATGGTCGGCAAAGGCAATTTTTGACGGTCTCTAAGGAGACTGATTATACTGTGCAATATAAAAAGTGACTATGTGTCAGCAATCAAGGTGATGGTGACATATGCTTCATTAACAGCTTTTACTGTAGAACATTCTTAATTCGTTTGATTGAAAAATCTCCACTTGAAACAATAAGAACTCATGGAAGTTAATCCTCAGAAAATTAATATTTCCTTTATGTTTTTGCATTTGTAGTTTTATTATTTCATTTAAAAAAACAATTTTCATCATTATCATCACTAGACGACCTGAAATATGGTCGGCAAAGGCAATTTTTGATGGTCTCTAAGGAGACTTTAATGTTGTACAAAAATATATGTATTATCTAACTATCTTCATTCTATAGTTAAACTCTCTCTCTACAATAGTATAGTACATTAATGGTAACATAATAGCATACACTATTATGCTATTATAATAGTTATGCATTTATATAACATATATATGTAATAAAACATATTATGCTGTAGTATAGCATATTATGTTTTATTAACAGCTTTTACTGTAGAACATTTTTAGTTCCCTTCATTGAAAAATCTCCCCTGGAAACAGTAAGAAGTTAATCCTCAGGGTGCCGATTTATTTAAGGAGCAAATATTTTAGGGTTTATTGTCAAGTTTGACTGTTATGTCATAATCATATAAAATAATCTGCAATTAATCAGTGACAATCAGCATTTTGTATATAATACAGTCCT
Source organism: Lepturacanthus savala (assembly GCA_030544235.1). Lineage (NCBI taxonomy): Eukaryota > Metazoa > Chordata > Actinopteri > Scombriformes > Trichiuridae > Lepturacanthus > Lepturacanthus savala. Next base: position 33,474,256 of record CM060465.1, read on the forward strand.
AGAGTGAGTCAAAACTGAAACTATAGTTGTGTAAATGCTTATATGTTATAATATAATGTTAAATTAGATTAGATTAGGATTTTATTTATCCTTTGGGAGGTTCCTCATCACACAAACACCAGAGAAATGTGTAAATATATATTAAAAATGACCGTAAATACCAACAGAGAAAAAATAGATAATAAAAAATAAAAGTAAATGCTTATACACACCTTGTTGTTGCTACATGGTTATTGTACAGGTCACGTGGTGTGAATATGAAATGATTTATAAATATAATACTACTTTTAATAGGGTGGCGATTATGCTGTTTCAACTAATGTCACAGTCAAAATTAGCTGCTACCGAAATCAATGACATTAATCCTTTTGATGTTGAAACAGGAAATCCAGATGGCTGCCTTTGATCTTCTAAAGTTACATTGTCATTAAACATCCAAATCAGTCTCCTTAGAGACCGTCAAAAATTGCCTTTGCCGACCATATTTCAGGTCGTCTAGGCGGGGTATTGGGTAAAGTTTTCAACTAGCAATAATCGCGCCTCGGATAAACCTCATAGGCTACGATACTGCCACTGCGCAAAGCTACAGAACAACTTTCAGACCGGGGAAGTGGCTCCTGTCCTCGCGCGTCTCTGTCAGGGTTCCGTCACGTGCGTGTCTTTGATCGTGTAACCGCGGATTCGGTCATGTATCAGATCAAGAATTAGAAACATGAGGTCGAGTTGTGTTACAAACAACCGGAATCAACTCAAAAAAACAAGAATTTGACACGAAATAGATACGAAATGGTCAGTATTTAATATAGCGCGTTACTATTGGACGGGATTAAACAGGAAATGACGTCACTCTGGTACGTCTCCGATAAATGTCCCCTAAATTCAGACTAAAGGAAGCATGTTCGTTGATATTTTATTTATACGTAAGTTTGAAAAACAACAACAGGAACCACGACCATATAATTAAAAATAATGTATAATAAAATATAACACAAATTACCTGCTCAAAAACATAATTCAGATTTAAAAACGACTGCTTTTAGAACATGTAAAGCCACAAATATGTTTCATTCATTAAATATGAATCTTATATCCGGCAGATCTTAAACTAAAACATTATTTGTAGATTAAACTGGTAATAAAACTAATAACTTGCAGAATGTGACAATGAGTGATGATAATGTTAACAGAATAATAATTATCATAAATTCAATGTGTGACAGTATAATGTTTATATACCTGCTGTGCTGTGGGATTTGAACCCATTAAACCCATAAACTGCCTGGTGACATGTACACAGGTTTGACTGATATTTACATATTAGATTATTTAGGTTTGTATAAACGACATTAGACTGATGGTGATTTAGTGTATATTGGTAAACTGTATTTTTTAATGGTTGCATTTTTTACTGTGAAACTAACATTCATCCAGAATACATACTTTAATGGATTAACTATGTTAACAAAAATGTGTATAGATCAAGTGATAGTTGCCAAACTTACATCTCCTTCTTTAATACAGTTATTAAACAACATATATTTATCTTACACAACATTGCAGTCTCCTTAGAGACCATCAAAAATTGCCTTTGCCGACCATATTTCAGGTCGTCTAGGCGGGGTATTGGGTAAAGTTTTCAACTAGCAATAATCGCGCCTCGGATAAACCTCATAGGCTACGATACTGCCACTGCGAAAGGATCCAGATTGATGGACAGAACAGGGAAGTGGCTCCAGTCCTCAGGTCTCCCTGTTAGGGTTTGAAGACGTGTGAAACACTGAGTAGTGGAGTGTCCATCTGTCTGTAAGATGCCTTTATGAAAGCTGATGTCCTGGGTAATTGTGGGTCGGTGTTGCATTTTAGACAAATGGCATGGAACATAAATCAAAGGTTAAAGGTCAGTAGCCTTAAAAAAAGTGATCATTTGGACAGAGGATGTCTGTAGGTCTGACTTGGGTAAAAAAAACATATATAAGAGGGTTTGGTTTGACTGGATTTCATCCCTTAGAGATGATCTCAGAATATATTAGTATTATATCATTTTATGCAATAGAAGACATTTCTGATACACATTTTTTGTATTTTGTAAAGATCATCGTAAATGAACTGATGCGTAAAATGATTATTTTTATTGGGGATGCTAAGGATTAACTTCCACGTGTTTTCTTGTTGCTTCTAGGAGTTTTTTTTTTAAATTGAAAGAATAAAAAGACTAACTTCACTATCACTTCCCTAATGGACACTGAGACATTTTTATTTTTCCACACGATAATCAGTCTCCTTAGAGACCGTCAAAAATTGCCTTTGCCGACCATATTTCAGGTCGTCTAGGCGGGGTATTGGGTAAAGTTTTCAACTAGCAATAATCACGCCTCGGTTGAACCTCATAGGCTACGATACTGCCACTGCGAAAGGATCCAGATTGATGGACAGAACAGGGAAGTGGCTCCAGTCCTCAGGTCTCCCTGTTAGGGTTCAGTCAGGTTTGTTTTTAGTCATGTTCCATTAACATAATGTAATAGATGAGAAGCCACTGAGATGATAATTCTCCACACATACGAACAGGAGATTGGAGAAGACAGAAACAAAAATACAGATCCCTGAATGTAACTCCTATAACTTTATACATAATAATAATAGTTGTAAATTAGTTGTAAATCTGTGATCGAAGTGAATTGTAAATAGCAAGAATTAAACATACAAACCAGGCCGGAAACGACATAGAATCTGGTACGTCATTCTTAAATGTCCCCTGAACTCAGAACAACAAAAACACGTATTATCTAATTTAACCTGATGTCAAATTAAAGCTTTCATCTGTACGACTTCATTCACAAGACAAGAAAGATGTTGCGCTGTGAATAAATAATTCATATACAAACCAGGCCGGAAATGACGTAGATCGGGTACGTCTTTGTTAAATGTCCCCTGAATTCGAAATAAAAACGTCCGTTTTATCAAATTTAACCCGATCACATCGTAAACAATGTGATGAAATATGAAGGAAATACCTATTTTTTATATTAACACATCATCGCGTATGAAACGACTGAAATGAGCTAAATAAAACTCTTATCAGTCGCTGACACACACACCGGTAAGCGAATATTTTTTCCTAGGACGATTCCGGTGATGACCCGCCCTACTCTTCTTCTGATTGGTTTAGCCCGTTTCCTTACCCTAACCTCAACCAATCAAACTCAAGTCGTGCCAGAATCGTCCTAGGAAAATAAATACCAACAGTAAACTGAAAGTAAATTCATTAAAATCGGGATTTAAGAGTCCCATTGGACAATAATATAAGTAAACCTCAAAATTAGGATTTTTATTGTTAAGATTAATTAGTTCTCAACGTATGACATGTGAAGGATCTTAAGACAAAATGTGTTTCGAGTGATACACTTAATTCCTCCTGTAATACAGTTCGAAATTAGATATGTTTATTTTTTACAACATTAAAGTCTCATTAGAGACCGTCAAAAATTGCCTTTGCCGACCATATTTCAGGTCGTCTAGGCGGGGTATTGGGTAAAGTTTTCAACTAGCAATAATCGCGCCTCGGATAAACCTCATAGGCTACGATACTGCCACTGCGAAAGGATCCAGATTGATGGACAGAACAGGGAAGTGGCTCCAGTCCTCAGGTCTCTCTGTTAGGGTTTGAAGACGTGTGTCCTCTGGTGGTTTAGACTCAAACATTTAAACACAATTACAGAAACACATACATTACGATTAATTTATTTTATTGTTGTTTCTAGAAAGGATTTTCTCAGTCAAAAGAAAAGCTGATACTGAAACAAAGTTGAGTTCTAATACACATAGTTTTTATTTATTTACTACATTATTATTTACTTTATTTATTAGGTACTTTATTGTCAAAAATCTATGTAACAGGGGTTTTCATAGAAACTAAACATATAGATAAGACATTGACAACATGCATGAGCAATACTCATAATTAAACTGATAAAACGCCTTTCTGTGGACGAAATTATTAAATCAGCACAAATATAAAAACATGGAAATTAAATATTTGCTGCTATTTTCTTGTTTTTTATAGGTACTGTTTATAATAGTAATAAGAAGAACCACTACTGTCAATTTAAATGTACTAATAAAGATTCAACTTCATTGGTAACAAATATATCACATGTACTGCGAGCTATTAGCTAGTTTGTTTTCAACCGCGGGATCAGTCTCCTTAGAGACCGTCAAAAATTGCCTTTGCCGACCATATTTCAGGTCGTCTAGGCGGGGTATTGGGTAAAGTTTTCAACTAGCAATAATCGCGCCTCGGATAAACCTCATAGGCTACGATACTGCCACTGCGCAAAGCTACAGAACAACGGCCACGGATCCCAAGTCATTCCGCCGCATAGACGGCTCAGTGACGGTGCCGGAGTTAACGTACGGTTCAAACTAATTACAAAGTCCACCACGTAGAATAGATGGTTATATATCGGTCGTAGTTATATTATTTATCGGAGTTGGTGGTTTTATATTCGATATTGTTAAGTTAAAACGTGTAAAACTGTGGTAAAACGACTTGTCGACTTGCCGCTATGCATCATGGGAGCGACTCTCCGATACGTCCGTTGAATGAATGCTTTAAACTCCCGTTTAAAAAGCATAACGTAACAAAGCGGCCGTGTTGTATACAGAATATTCCCTAAAAGACAAACATCGTTTAATGATATTTATTAAATGTGAATTTACGGGTAGAAAAAATTAATTGACAATAAGAGGAGTAAAACTACGGTGGCTCGTTGACTGAATTTAGAATCGCGCATTTCCTTTGATAGCTAATATATACATACACATACCAGTCGTTTTAATTCTTCAACATAAAACAACGATAACAAACAGGTTTACATCAATTTAACATACATTCACATTATTTATAACCTTAAACGACCTGACAAACTCATAATGCGAAAGACTACTTAAGAATGGTTTGGTTCTCATAATAATGTTTTTTTTATTCATTTTTGCGTATCAAATTGTTTTTTTTTGCAAAAATAAATATATTAAAAAATTAAAAAGTAAACCGTCCCCCCCGATAATGCTATAACGCCGTTTCGCCACCAGATGTCACTGTTGCCAACATAAACCTGCTACAGATTCCTGTAAAGGCCTTTTAATTCATGGTATTATCACTGATATATATTTAGCTATAAATTACACTCACATTACAGATGAAGCTGAGCAGAATGCTTACATAGACCGTTAATTGGATTAATTAATATTAATGGTGCCCGGCTGAAACTATCAATCACCGTTCAGAGTCATTTAAATGATGATAAAAGACATGGCACAACCACAAAAACACACTTTGCTTGCATATATTGTGTTATATCATAATACTGCACTGTGCCATTAAAAAAGTCTCTTGTGTGCAATATATTTATTGGGTGCAATATTTGCAATGATGCTTTTATATCTTAAGGAGAGCATTGCAATATAGTTTTAATATATTTTATTTTTGTAATGGTGCAATATAGTTTTAGATGTTAAATGAGGAATGTATAGTCAGATTATTATTATTATAACTTTTAGAATTAAATAGCATAAGTACTACAAAGCATTAGTTGTGTTCAGTGTTGTATGTCACTTTCCTGTTTTAAATAATGATAAATTACCCATCTATCTAACTTTCCTCACCCTTTTGTTGCTGCTGGCTCTCCTCTAAAAGTCTGTTGAGAAAATTCTTCAACAGACTTTTAGAGGAGAGCCAGCGGATGAAAAAAAAGCTTTTTGCTGTACATTTCATTCAGAACAAGCTACCAGGGTGATAAATGACTTCCATCTGGTCATTTGGCTAAACTACCTGACATGATCTCTCTCTCTTGAATGACTGGCCTTCGATTATATAACAGGAATGAAACACGTCTGGCCTGAAATTCACCCAGTGACTCCTCGCCTAGTTTCACTTCTGCCACGTGTAATGGATTGACTTTCACAACATTGTTTTAAACAAATTCCATATTTGCAGAAGCCCATTAATTTTAAGCACTGGGCCAGACGACTGTACACTGTCGACTATGGAGGCATATGACATTGAATGTTTAATATCCCTGAAAGGAGACTTCTGCACTGATGTTGGCAATAATTCATGGGCTTTTGCCATATTAATAGTTCAAATTCATCTCAATCCTGCTTTTTAAACGGTTTTATTTCAGTATATAATACTATATATTAAATACAGTATTCATAAATATAGTTTCAAGATCATTTAAATTAACATAATACATACAATATTTATTTATAGAAATAAAACTATTCAGAAGAGTGCACAGAAATAGCAGAATTATAGCCTGGTAGAACACATGTTTTAGGATCAAAGCACCTTTTTTTCATTTTTTTACATTTGACCAGTTTGGATCTTAAGATTAAATATAACATTTTAAAGAAGATTTTAAGACTATGGTTCTGAAGGGACCTGTTAAACCTATTAAAACACCCCCAAAAACAGTAATAAACCAGAAACGTAAAAGAAATCCGCCGTTTTTAATGTAACGATCCCACTAATGTAAAAGCAGTTGCCTGCCACAAACTCCACTAACCCTGATGACAGACATGCAACATATAATTTATCCTTTTTCTTTTTTTTCTGGCAATTTTTCAGCTAGCTGCAGGGGAATTCACATTCTGTCCTGCGTTCACTGACATTAATTTAAGTTCAGCTGATGTCAGTCATTAATCATTTGTGAGCATTGATCAGTCGAAACAGGCAAGAACCTAAAGGGTAAGAATATGCTGTAAAAAGTAAACGTTGTTGGCTGATGTTAAGTTCAGTAGTTATTAGAGTCTGAAATCTGAAGATTTTTATTTTCCAGCAAACTTGATAGTTTTTATGGTTGCAGAAAATCATATATTAACATCCATGGCATAGTAACACGAGCAGACATCAAATGTTAATTCCAATCAAATTACAATGACTTATTAATTGTGAACAGTATATAAAGAGAATCCATACAGATAATATTACAGAGAAAGAAACAAACCTGTGTAGTGTAGAGCAGTGGTTCTCAAAGCGTGGTCCGGGGACTCCCAGGGGTCTTTGAAGAGGTGCCAGGGGGTCCCCAGAAAAAAAGATAATTTCAGCATAATTCCACAATGACAGAATGTAGAACCATTTGTACAGAGGACTGCAATAATTTAAAATAAATAAACACAAGTATATAATTTAGTAGTATTTATTTCCTTTTATTGGTGAATTATCTTTCCTTTGCACATGTATTTATTTAATTTAAAATGTTATTTTCCATTTTATATATTGAGGTTAAAATGGGGTGAGTGAATAAATAAATAAATACATTAAAAATAAATTAATAAATGAAATGGAAAATCAAATTAATGTGAAAATAATACACAAATAAATCAATTTTATGAATTAATTAAATGAAAAATTAAATAAATATGGATATGTACTTGTATATGTTTTATGTACTAAGTATTTATTTATTTATTTATTTATTTATTTATTTATTTATTTATTTATTTATTTATTTATTTATTTATTTATTTATTTATTTATTTATTTATTTATTTATTTATTTATTATTTCCTTGGGTTTCTGACACTTTCTTTTATAAAATATTTTAAAATACATATCTTATGCGATGGGGTCTGTGGTCTAGTTTTTAAGAGTTTAAGGGGGTTTGACATTAAAAAGAACCATTAGAGACTTAGAGAACCACTGGTGTAGAGGAAATTATCGATATTGGTAATTGAAATGATGAACTGACTGTTTTTAATAATTATTACAGCTGATTTTGCTCTTTCTAAACTGTTAAACTCATGTACTTTTGAACTGTGACCTTAAGCAAATGCTTCATTTCCCATTTCCTTTGTACATTCCAGCCTGACACAGTCATAATAAGATATTTTAAGAAGTTTCTAGACAAATCTTCCCCCATCTTGCTGATTATATATAAGTTTAAGGAAGTATGCATGGTACATTAGTTTCACTGACCACATAATGAATGTAAAGATACTTAAGATGACCTCTCTATGTCTGGATGCAGACAGCTGAATAGGCAATAAGAACATCTTCTAGGAAAATTTGATTTGTGAAACCAGACATGTTCCTCTAAAAGTATGATATCAGGGGAAATATGTTGTAATCGTGCTGTTTTCCCTCCCTGTTATGACCTTTTTTCTGGGGCCTCACTTCTTCAGACGTGCTCTAACCTCTGTTGAGTCTCTGGCCAGAATAAAGATCTTTAGTTCATTCATTCACTGTTCAATAATTAACCAAGACAATAGTGGTAACAGTAATAGTAACAGGTTTCCAGCAGGAGTGTGAATGCTAAAACTGGGGGATGCCTGCCACTGTAATTTCACTGTGAGGATATTAGCAGCCTTTTCACTTGTTGTGGAGCTTCAGTGGGATAATGCAGGTGCTTTCGGGTTCTCGGCAGATAAGCATTGGCGTGCTCGGCGTTGGAGCTGTCTGGGCTGACACATTAGACAGGGATTTGCTCCTGCCAGAATGTCAGGCCAACGAGGCTCATAGAGGTAGGCTTGGATCACTGTCAGGGACAGGTAAGTACGCAGATAAGGGGATTACACCATGTTTGCACCAAGTAATCCCAAATGAATCCCACCAGCTTCTGTTTCATTCTCACCTGGAAAAGCCCAAAATTTCCCTTCACTCAACCCGAGGAACGCGTTGCATGAACGGGGTTCAATTCACAAAGATGATCCTTTTAACCTGTCTCAAAAAGCGTTCGAGGACACATTGCGGTTATGGTCATTTAACAACCGTGACAGTACTAATCTCTTTTAATTCTCCAAGGCACCTGATTACTTTTTTTGTATTAGCGTTTTCCCTTTTATCACAGCTCTGTGCCGTTTAATGATGTGTGGGTTTTGTAATCTTATGAACCGTGCTGTAAATGAGAAAAGCTTTGTGCTCCCTCACCTGTAAAGCTCAGATTTGACTTTTTTGAACAAATAGGACTCAGTGAGAATAGTTGAGGTCCCCTTGTTCCCCAGCTATAGGCAGAGATGAAAATAGAGCGTAACAGATGGCTTAGCTGTTTCCGCTATTCAGCACAGGCTGCTGGGCAGCCAACATAATACCACAGCATCCAAAAGGGGCTTAGCGGGCAGTCCATAGTCTTCAGCATGCTGAGAGCTATTTTCCCCCTGAACCATCAATCACAAGAGCTGAAGAAATGGAGGAAAAAAATCAATGTCATACGGTCGTGATCTAACCTGTCTTACACCATGTGGAGCAGTTGGACTTGTAAGAGTGTTTTGGTTTGGGAAATGTAAGCCTGTCAGTGAAGTCCAGGGTGGACTGTATGAGCCAAGTCTGCTGATCCAGCTTAGACCACACATCCGCTGTTTTTACCACATAATCATACATCAGTCACAGAAATCAGGTAAAAAAAAGTTCAGTGATTAATAAGATAAAGGTTCAAAGATCAATTATCTATGAAATCATAGAAAGCACACAGAGGAAAATGAAGAATATATTCTGTAAGATGTTTAAAAAGGAGCCAATTAAATAATCACAAAATGGCTAAAATTAAATATCTACATAGTGGTTAGTTGCAGCCCTACTACTGATATTATATTAAACTATTTTCTTATTGTATTGATGATGTGGATATTGATGATATATGTAACAGTAACATTGTGTTTTACTACAGATAAAAATACTTTATTTAGTGTTGGAGCTGAGGTTTTATCATATGATTAATTCATGGATTTTAACAGGCTATTTTGGTTATTTTGTGCAGATGCTGCAGAGGTGGATGTAAAAACAGGTCATTAGGGGTGAATCCTGGTTTTATCATCTTATATACAGATGCTGCAGATGTGGATGCAAAGATGCATCATTAGGAGTGAATCCTGTTTATTAATGAGTTGATAGTTGATGAAATGTACACGTAGAGATCCACATCAAGGATGTAAACTCTTGGAATTACCCATCAGAGATTCAATAGGAAAAGGATAAGGTGCACGGTTTGTGTAAAAGTACATGCAGCAGGTGTGTGTGTGTGTGTGTGTTTGCTCACACGTGAGAGTAGCTGGAAGCACACAGGCCCATTGTGTAATCTGGGCTACATCACATCAGGCTGGTTAAGGGGGTTTATTGATGCTGAGAGTCCCTCTGTTCTCTCTCTCTCAGAGTGGGGCCACCTGGACAATGATGATGATGAGCTGGGCAAACTGTGATTAGATTGTGTTATGAGCGGAGGGAGGAAAACAATGACATTTTTCTTGGGTGTAGTGACAGCTCAGCCAGTGCACAGGGACATCTGATAACAGAAGACAAATGTCGCTCAGCGATCCTTTTAGTTTCTCCCGTAAACTTCAAGGTCAAAGACAGAGCGGCACATAAGTATTGTGGTTTACACTTCACATATGACACAGCAACCTGTTAAAATAGAAATATATGGGGGCAGCAGTGACTTTTATTCATATACTGCATGAACTGCAACATTAAATGTGTTTTTATCTGTAGTAAAACACAATGTTACTGTTACAGCATCAATATATATCATCAATATCCACATCATCAATACAATAAGACAATAGTTTAATATAATATCAGTAGTAGAGACTATTTAGATATTTAATTTGTGTGATTATTTAATTGGCTCCTTTTTAAACATCTTACAGAATATATTCTTCATGTTCTGGAATTATCCTTAGTGTGATTTCTAGGATTTTATGGACAAATAATTGATCTCTGGAAAATTATTTCATCAATCACTGAACTTTGCATTGCAGAAAATGTATCTTATTTAATTTCCCCCCTGATTTTGGTTAGTTTGGTCTTGTAGTAAAACAATATTAGATTTTTCTTATAATATTACATAACAACATAATTAATACTGACTCTTCCTTAGTCACCATTTATTTGATACCAGTAAATGTATATACTCCTTGTTGTTCCATATTTATTGTAATATATAGCAGAAAACTGACAAATGAGTCTAAAACACAATAGTCCAGTCCAGTTTTTTTTTAGCTTTAGTACAGTAAAACACAATTTTAGATTTTTTGTTTTCAATATTCTAACTATATTTGCTCTGTTACATCAACATAAATTGATTCTGACTCTTCTGTAGTCACCTCACATGTTGTAGATTTATTTTCTTATCAGTACATATCTACAACTTGTGATTGTAGAGATTTTCCATATTTATTGTCATTTCTAGTAGGAAAACTGAAATATAACCTTGGGGCTGCAGTGGTTAAGACATCTGCAATAAAATGTATATTCAACAAGAATCCGTAAACTTCAACATTCTAAATAAAATATCATCTCATTCTGTTCACAGTGTGTTCACACCAACCCACATTACTGCTCCCACCCAGTTTGTGGTTTATTCCCAGACTGAATCAGCCTGTGTGTCGGTTTCCTGCCAATCCTGACGTCTCCTTGTCACACACAGGCCTTTATAACGGATGGGAGCTCTGCATACAGTTACCACAGCTAGGTCACTCACACATCCCCCCGCCCTCTCCCTCTGTAATTACTCATATTGACAGCTGGAGGCACACTTAGCTGGGTCACGAAGCCATTCAAATCAAAGTGTTCCTTTTCGCTTTAAATAACCTTCTGCTATCTCCCCGTTGAGTCTTTCTTCGCACCTTAATCACTCACCACCGTGTCAGTTTCCTGTGTCGATGAACCGCACCATCTGTTTTCTCTGCATCTTTAGATTCTCCATTGGAGCAGACCTGGCAAACTTCACCTGGTGGTGATACAAACAATAACAGGAATGACAGATATTGACAATATAGTTGCACGGCGAGGGGTGAAACCGAGAATTGGATTGGGAGAATTTCCTGGAGTTGGGAGTCGCATATAAGGAATAATAAAACAATTTCCTGCAGCTTATAAGATAGAGTATGAGGCAAACACGGCGATGACTTGTTAGTGTCGACTTCCATCTGTGCTGGAAAAAAAAATAAATGCATGCAGCGACGCTACTGTAATGTGTTTTGTATGAAAGCCAAGACAATTCCCATTTACATTGGCCTATATTCTCATAATTAATTCAAATCTGTGTCAGTGAAAATGCAAACTACAGATTACTCTGCTTACCGTGTGTGTGTGTGTGTATTGTAGAATTCCTGTAAGTTACTTTGGAAAATATAATCAATAAATATATGGGTCAAAAAATATGATACATGTGCAGTAAATGAGCCATTAGTAGAATATAATGCAGTTCGATTTATTATCACTGCAATAAATGAGAGGTTTGTTTTAGAATATATTTACTTTAGTCACTTAAGCCCCTGGCCTATTTTTTAGTTTTCCTGTTATAAATGATAATAAATCTGGAATATCTCTGCAAACACAAAGGTTATTGGACTTAAACCTAGAATCAAAAGAAATTCACAGCATGGAGGTGACTACAGAAGAGTCAGAGTCTATTTATGTTGCTGTTACAGAGAAAATATAGTTAGAATATTGCAAAAAAACATCTAAAAGTGTGTTTTACTGCACTACAGATAAAAAAAAACTTCATTGAAAGCTTCAAACAAGACCAAACTGACTTAAATCAGGAAAATTATGTGCAATGCAAAGTTCAATGATTAATAAGAGGATCATTAAAATGTTTACAGGAGATTATAAAGGACCCAATTAAATAATTGCAGAATACTTATTATATTGATGATATATTGATGCTGTAACAGTAACATTATGTTTTACTTCAGATAAAAATACTTTATTTAGTGTTGGAGCAGATGTTTTCTCATGCAATATATAAATACAACTCTAATAAAACCATATATTTGGATTTTAACAGGTTAAATATGTATTGCTGTGTCATATGTGAAGTACAAACCATGATACTTATGTGATATATGCATGAAACTCAATGCTACAAAGATCAATAATTTGTCCATAAAATCCTATAAATCCCACTGAGGATCATTCCAGAACATGAAGAATATATTCTGTAAGATGTTTATTATAAAGGAGACAATTAAATAATCACACAAACAGCTCAAGTCTAAATTAAATATCTAAATAGTCTCTACTACTGATATTATATTAAACTATTTTCTTATTGTATTGATATATATGACATATATTGATGCTGTAACAGTAACATTGTGTTTTACTACAGATTAAAATGCTTTATTTAGTGTTGGAGCTGAGGTTTTCTACTGGGATTAATACATGGATTTTAACAGGTTAAAACACTGTTATTTTGTGCAGATGCTGCAGAGGTGGATGTAAAACAGCTCATTAAGAGTGAATCCTGTTTATTAATGAGCCTGATAGTTGATGAAACTAGTTTATGCAGGCTTTGGCCTACAGAGGGCAGTCTCTCCACGTGGCAGAACAATCTCTGAACTATGAACCTTGAGTGTGATCTGACCACTAAATCATTATGGACAACTGAAATGTTGTGTCATAAATTAAGTTGTATAATGTGTTGACAGTCCGGAGTTTTACGGCCCGGCCCGGCTGAGGGGCATTGTGTGACGAATGGTACCGTTTGACACCGGCATGATAACAGATCATCACTATTCAAGCAACATAAAGGCGAGCTGCAGGAACGTGTGCAGGTGCATTGATCAAAATGTCACGGCGGGGCAGGCTATCTAGCACAACAAGGTGAACTTCCATCCCACTTTTGGTGAATTTAGAGAGCTCTGACTTGGCCTTTCCCTGGCTACTGACATCCCCCCAGCTAGCATGTATCAAGACCCAGCAGCCTCATTACTCTTTATACAAACAGGTTTGGACATATTGAACTCAGACCCAAAACACCCCCCCCTCTCCTCCCTGCCACCTCCTCTTCCCTCTCTCCCAGCTCTATTTGTAATTGGGAAGTGTTTGTCTCTCTCACTCTATCTCCGGGTGTCTGTTTGCCTGACACTTGTCTGGCTTGGCCTAGTTTCTCCTTGATCTCATCAGTCAACGTGAGGACCTGTGAAGGCCATCGCCCCATCTCGCTCCGTGAATCCCTGCCAGCGCCGAGCCTGTGTCAGCACTTCGGGTCTGAATCACATCCCCCCAATGCCATGCATGCATCCAGACTTCGATCCAGAAGCTCCTAATGTCAACTGTGTTGTAAGTAACGTGTTACAAAAGTAATAAATTACTTTATCACTATATATCGGAGATGAGGTATGCTGATTTTGATCATGGTTTCATATAATTTATATTATCTATCTATCTATCATTGGATAGCACGTTTCTTTACCTTTCTAAACATAAGGAGGATCAAATGCACTTTGTGTCTACACCTAAAGTGTCCACTTTCTGAAATAGCAGCAGTAATTTAGTATTTATAGAGGTGTCATTGTGACATGAAGTTAGTAAGGAGGCAATAAAACCATAAAACAGACAAAATTATGAAGTTATCCTGTGCTAAGATTCAATTTTCAACAGTGGAATCAGCAGCTTTTTGAAAGCAAGATCCCTGCTGTGACTAGCAGCAATAATGACAAAGATGAGCTATATTTAGATTAATGAATCATATAACGCCTTATATTTTAAACACAGTAATATTGTAATGTAAGGAATTACATTGAAATGCCAGAAACAAGTAATAAATAAAGCATTAGAGTTTTGAAGTAACACTGCTCCCCAAACACTCATTTTCATCCCACAAAACACACACACACACACACACACACACACACACACAGTCAGTGTGTGCTTTATGGTATCAAGCTCTAAGGCAGAAATAATCTCTTCATATAACATCTTTGGTGATGATGGAGCCAATCAAGCTTGAGTGCCACTTACCTCCATATGGTCCATGTCTGAAAAATCAAAGCCATTAACTTTAAAGGCCCCTTTCTGCACCAAATGTGTCAAAGAATTTGTAAATTTCTCATTGAAAAGAGCAAAACAAGGCTGATCCAAAGGTTGTTACTCATTCACGGAGTAATGGGAAGTTAAAAACTTGTCAGAAGCCGTGCGAAATTACACTTCTCGTGATTAATGATGTCAAGAGTACAGCTAGCGGACCGATAATTTGTGTTAGAATGAAAAGAGTCGAATATAAATAAATGAGCGGTGGTTCCTTTTTGAAAATATTTTTAAACCGAGCAATGTCCCGAATTCCCTTTCCACGCTAATCTCTGTTCATTTGCATGAAATGCTGATGGTTTATTTATGTTGCATTGAGTTCTTTATTTGACAGCGAAAGTGCAATTAACATCATTACATTCCAGTCACTTAAATTACAACAGATGTATGGCATGGAGAGTGTATAGTGACAGCTGAATTCCAATTATTGTCCCTAGGTGGGCTCTTAGATAAATTGCACAGTTTATAAAGTGACTTGAATTCTAAAACTACGAGAAACAAACAATACAATAACATTTATATTAAACTAAATAGGCTTCATTATAGCTGCACAAACTTTGGAACATAATGGTTCAATCAATCATCAAAGAGGCACTATAATTACTTTAGAATTAGTCAAACTTAAAGGGCCAATTCACCCAAAGTTTTAGATTTCTGTCGATTTATGTAAAAAATATGTGTTACAGAGGCTTCTGCTGCTTTTTAACACACTGGCAGAGAAAATGATTCATTCTGAGCTTCACTCTGCAGATTCATCTGATGAAAGAGGAAAAGTTTCTCTGTGCTCGTTAAAAACCGAACATATCAACCAGCGTCATTTGTGACATCACAACTAGTTTGGAGCCAGAGTGAAACTCAGAAAAGTGCGATGTGGAAATACACACTGAGAAATGACTTTTCAGTGTGAAGTAGCCTCGGGAAGGTTTTCAATGTGGGGTTCTGGATCCCCCAGGGGTCCTTGAGGGAGTTCCGGGGGGGTCCCAGAAAAGGCAGTAATTTATTATACTATTATTATATGCTATATTTCCATCTGTAAGCAACACAATAACGATTTCTTTCATACACTTTATTGAATAAAAATCAAATTCTATAATTTATCTATAATATGAGACCTTTAAAGGTTCTTGACGTGAAAAAGATTTGAGAATCATCTTAAGCTGTTTAAAGCTAAAAAAATGTGCATATGTATAGTTCCTGGGAGAAGTAGGTGTAATGTTCAGAAAAACATGTCAAAAACACAAATTATAATTCACATATATTATTATGCAAACATCTTAAAGGTGTCTGGAGGAGCTCATTAAAGTTCTGCACTTAAGTTCAGACATGTTATGTTATGTAATTATTTTATGGGAATGTGTCTGAGGGGAAAAACGCCTGCTAATGACTTTACAGAATAATGTGAGTGTGTGCAGATGACTGTATGTGGGGCGGCAGCGCAGGATGAAGCGAAAACCTCCCAGAAAACATCACTTTTCTGAACGTTTTCCTGGTGAATTATATCCCTGATTTCCCCTGAGGTGACCTGGGACCGCCCCCCACTCGGATCATCCCCCCTAGAGCCGTGGTCTTGGAGCAGCGCCGCCGCGCCGCGCCGCTCCCTGCGCCCGCGGAAATATTTCGACGCGTCGGCGGAAAGGAAACAACACAAGTTGCCGCCGCTGCTGCTTTTTCTTCCTCCTGCTGCCGCTCGCTGTGCTGCACGGTGAAGCTCCACCGGCGGAGTGGGAGGGAATTATTCCGCTCCGGAGCCGATAGCACCGACTCTCCTCCAGTGCGCGCTCGTCTCTCTCTCCTCTCCCTCTTCTCT
The DNA here is from genome assembly GCA_030544235.1 of Lepturacanthus savala. NCBI lineage: Eukaryota > Metazoa > Chordata > Actinopteri > Scombriformes > Trichiuridae > Lepturacanthus > Lepturacanthus savala. The sequence goes on from CM060465.1 coordinate 33,490,869, forward strand.
CTCTCTCTTTTCCTTCCCTCCCTCTGTGTGCTGCCGTTTTTTCCTCAAACGCGATGACAGTCGAGGCGAACGCATGAGCGGAACCCACAGGTGTGTTGCCACTATAGCTGAGCCCGCGCGCAGCTCCTGGGACACGCGCGCACACCTGGAAATTACCATGTGACTCGGCACCTGGGCGTGGAGAAAGTCCCAGAAAAAAAGAAGAACCAACCCGGAGACTCTTTTGTTGAGGAGCGTCGCCTTTCGGGGCAGGAATTGACAAATCGGACACACAAGTAGTAGCCGGTGTTTTTTTTTTATCCCTCTCTGTCGGATTAGTGCCTTCCCGCAAACCCCGCAGGACGCTTTCGGGGGGAGAGTAAAATGTGAACTTGCTCGCGGACTTCTTGTTTTTTTCCGGGGAAGGGGGGGGAGAAAACCTCCAGGATCTGGACCGTTTGCGCAACTATTCCCTCTTCGCTCCCTTCCTTCTCCAAGGTGAGTTCCGGGGAAAAAGCTCCCGTCAAAGTGGCTCGCGGGGGCTGTTTGCTTTATGGTTTAACCATAGTATTAATTTCAAACCCGGGTAAATATGGAGCACCAAGTTTGGATAGCCAATTTTACGCCCTGTCGATGAAGCATGGGTGCGTAAACCGTTTCCCAGGACCGCTTACCCTCTAATAACACCGCCACGCTTTTATTTATTTATTTATTTTAATATAATCCTCTTTTGTGTATTGCTCTGCAGAAATATAATATTCCCCAGATATATTGTGATGTGTGTGCCACAGCTGCAAATGTTTAATGAACAGCCACGGCATCGTAATTAAATAGTTTGACATGTACCAACACCTCCTGTTAGTTCTTTTTTTTTCTCTAGAGGGGGAAATTATGAAATGCATCCTGAAAGGAAATCGTTGTGTGCAAACTTGTCCCAGTGTTAAACTCAACAGCTGTGTGTTTTTGAAGGAGAAGAAAAGGCATGAAAAAAAGCATGCATTTCATCTCAGGAGCATTGCATCTGCACAGTCACCCCACAAGGAGCCGTCTGTCCCTTCATTGCACAGGCAATTTCTGTGAGAAATGTGCAGGAGGGCTGCTCCTCACCTCTGGACAGTGAGGCCGTCCATCAGCAGCAGCTGGGTAGTCGCTGAGCTTCTGCCTCCCAGTTTGTTTTCTTTCTGTCTTGGAGAACAAGGAGACAGAAGCACCATTCATGTCCAACCTTCCCCGATGCCCCGTCCAGTCTGTGTCTCCCAGTCCCCGTCGCGGCGGCGGCGCCTTCAACAGACCCACTGTACTGCCCGGTTGTCTTTCTAAATCGTCCTTTTATTCGTCTTCCGGCCTCTCTTTGAGCACAGGACCCAGTGTACTGTACTTCACATAGGATGCTCCTGTCTCGTGGGGTTTCCCGTTAGATAACGCTGTGTCTCCTGGTGGGAATGGATTAACACGGGCAGGAAAAGCGGTGGTTGGAAGTGGCTTCCAGCAGGAAGTCGACCTCCAGTCTCCTGACTGGAGCATGGATGGTTTTCCAATAGATGCCATCTGCTCACATGGACACACGCAAGCAATTGAAAACCAAGCTGCTTCCTCGTCCTCTCCCTCTTTCCACCATCCCTCCCTCCCTCCGCCACCACAATGCTTCATTCAGGGGTTTATCTGCTCCTCTCTGAATAAATAGAGACACCTTATCTGCGCGGAGGAGAGTGGTGATAAATGTTTTCTCCTGCTCCCCACAAGGGTGAAAAAGACAAGCGCAGCGCACTTCTTCATCATAGTTGCTCTTTTCAGGGCAAGTGAATAGGAGACATTGCTCATTCAGGTCATGCCAGTGTTCAGGGATTCTGCAGGAACAATCCCAAAAGCCGAATGCAAGCTCATACCCTGTTATACAAGGGATACGGAGAGAATAACAAACAAAAGCAGGCATTTCCATGAGTTCCTTTTTTTCTTCTCCGTAATAGGCCACTGGCTCTGGAAATGAAACTTTGTGGTGAGTATTTTTGGATCCAGTGAAATAGCCTCTGACCAACGGAGGTAGGGAAATATTGGCCAGTGGGAACTCCGATGTTAAGCTTTAAGCTTCTACATGTTGTGAACTGAGGTTCATCTCATGCATTTTTAAAGTGCTACACGGTTTTTCTCAGATAGTTTGAATCCTGTCGTGTCTGGAAACACGGATCCTGTTTCAGACGCTGTTGGAGTATTTTCTTTACAATCTGAAACATTAAGATTTCAAGCATACTTCTAGTCCACAGGTAACAAAAGGTCACAGACAGAAAAGGGAAAAAAGCAGCAGTTATGACGTACATTAAGGTTTTCTATTACATATCGCTGTCTAACGATCCTCACTATTAATAAATCTTAAAGAAGCTGCCCCCACATTTCAGTAAATTTAGACACAGAATCAGTTTTGGCTAGCATGAACTCACATGAGGCCGTAACAGTCATGAGTTTGATCTGGTCCTTATGACAGGGTTATGCATCGCCTGTATTTTTCCAGTTCCTTGGTAACATTCTGGTTGCAGACGAGGCCTGCGAGGGCTAAACCCTAAACCATGCCTTTTGTAAGTCCAGCTGGTCGGACAGATTTGCCTCCAAGAAGGCAAAGAAAAAAAAAAAACGTGGCGAGCCGTTGGCAAAAGTCGATCCAACCGCTCCTCAATAAGCCCCGACCGCCCGGGTCCCACATGAGGTGCAGAAAAGAACCCGCAAGAACTCTTTCATTTCCAGCGTTTATTGCTTTGAATATTATATGTACACATTTGATGAATTTCCATGTTATGAACCATATTCTCCCAGACAGCCTGTCTAGGTTCCTTTTGCCATATTAACCTCAGATTCTCACTTTTATCATAGAGAGCATTTGCTGCTACTTTTATTTTAAAATAAATACAGTGATTATATAATATCTACCATTAAAAAGTTTGGGGTCACTCAGACAATTTAGTGTTTTTCATGAGAATTAAGAAATCGATGAGGTTAGAAATAATGATTTGTATTTGAAATAATTCAATTTGTCAAAGGAAGGTCAGTTTCTAGCTTCTCTAAGCAGCTAAACTGTTTCCAGCTGTGCTAACATGTTAGCATCAAGGGTTTTCTAATCATCCATTATCCTTCTGATGCAATGAGCAAACACATTGTTCCATTAGAACACTGGACTGATAGTTGCTGGAAATGTTCCTCTATACACCTATGTAGATATTGATGCACAAAAAACCAGACATTTGCAGCTAGAATAGTCATTTACCACATTAGCGATGTATAGAGTGGATTTCTGATTAGTTTAAAGTTATATTCATTGACAAAAACTGCAAAAGTGCTTTTCTTTCAAAAGTGAGGAAATTTCTAAGTGACCCCAAACTTTTGAACGGTTGTGTGCGAGAGTGTGTGTGTATATGCTTGTGTATATGTGTGTGTATATATATATATATATATATATATATATATTGCAATACACATCCATCATGTGCTGTGTCCCACAGCCCACAGACTTTTTATACACAACTGTGGAATTGGAGGCATCTCCAGAAGTCGCCTTTATCAGTTAGATTATATCAATCCTTCAGCCGCTGATAGCAGAAGAACACTCCATCCCCCAAATAGATCAGCAGTTGTGTTGCAATATTTCTGAGGTCAAACAAATTTGAACTCCTCCCTAGTCTCTCTTTTGTTTCCATTGCATTGGATTACCGACTTCAGTCATTTTCATTTTGAAAATAAAACCATAATCCTTGTAAGCAACAAGCAATCCCCATGCCTCCTGTCGGCGGCATGCAAACAGAAAAAAAAGGCACCAAACAGACTGATACATGAATAGCGGCGGGTTCATGGCAAGTAGCTCGTTTTAAATGACAAGTTAATCTCCCTTTTTCCTGTGCCCAGACGAGAAGCGACATGCAATCAGAGTCGTTATCGCGTTGCTGTCTGTTAGACTCCGGCTGTCAGCGGATCTCTGACTGGTATTTCCCTACTTTAGAGTGGACTTTGTAAACTTATTGGTCTCAAAATAGGTGTGGCTCACACGAGAAAAAAGCCATATGCGTTTCCTTGTACCTCCCGCTTATCTAGAGTACACATACAGTAGGCTTCAGTGGAGAGTGGGCAGATGCGTGAAGGGCGTGTCAGCCTGGTATTAGACGGCTGAAGAATCTGGGGAATAGAGATTTCCTTCAGATTGTAGATAGGCTCGTCTTTTCATGTCTGCAGGATTATCCTATGATGAAGGGACGTCATGCTGAGGTGGATTTCTGATCCTATCTCCGCTGGGTTTTTTACGGCTGCCACCCCTTTGCCCTTGGAAATCCTGGCCCCGTCCTCAACTACCAGCTCGCCAGCTTTTCCTTTTCTCTCCATCCGTCCCTCTGGTTCCAATGTGGCGTTGTTTGTTCTTCACACTCCAAACCCTCGTCATCCTTTCCACTCAACACTTTTCCCCCCACGTCCCCGTACACCCGAGATGAGAGATAACAAAGCAGATGTACGATAGATCTATGAAGTGTGACCATGCTAATTCTCCTCCTCCCTCCCCCCCGGCAGCTGGCGACGAGATGGGCTGTGTGACAGGAAGATAGCAGCAGCTTTGGCTGCTCTTGCAACCACTGTTTCATGCATTTTTTTTTTTTTTGAAGTTAACCACGATCTGGAGTGTTTCAACCTGGCGTCCAAAGCAAACGCTTCATCCTCAGACGTTACAGCCAAGTTCAGAGCTCAGCAGGGGGCGATTTTTACCTCTAAAACAACCTTGACACTTCCTCAACCCCTCGCATTTCATCTCATGTCCACGCTGACCACACCATGTCGCAGGTTTTCTTTTCTTCACGTCGCTGCCTCCCTCCATGCCAACTCATGCTGGGCTTTCACACCACCACACACGCTGCTTCTCAACCTGCCTTTTTAATAGCGATGGGTCGGTCACAAACGAGTCGGTTCAATGAGCCGGCTCTTTAAAGTGATCGATGGGAGGTGACTAAAAACTAGATTAAAATACTTTGGATTTTCTTTGACTTAATTAGACTAAAATAATCAATAGCCGTCCTTTTTTAATTTCTGTGCTTGGGTTTTTATCGGCATTTTCTCTCCGACTTGTGAAGCAAGTTACAAGGGATTTTATACACAATTGACTACAGCAATTTATTGAAATGATGATATGTGTTAAAATACAAATCACAAGGCAAAACAGCACTAAATCTGGTTGACTACGTTTTAACCATCGTGCAGCTTTCCTTAACTCTCGCAGTGAGAGGACCACGATTAATATTGTAAAAATACGAACACGCTGCAAAGAGATAAATGTTTCATGTTGGGAGGGAGCTGCTTTAATTGCATGGTTGAGATCTGGTGGGCAGGATGTTCCACATGAAAACTGAGATCCTTTTTTTCTGAATTTTCTGAAAAAATGGGCACAAGTTTGAAATAAGTTTGCCCAGAGGAAAACATGATCTCCATTTCTGTTCAAAAGTCTTTTTTTTTTTTGGAAACAACAGTGGTGTTAGCTGTCAGCAGCCTTGAGGTTGCATAGCTGAGGAGTGAAGGCCAGTGATGGAGACAACAATGCAGGCGTCTACTTTCAACCACAGGCCTGTGGCAGGTGGAATGACAGGTCGACACAGACACGCGGCCTCACTAAAGGCTTTTGATGCTAGCTGCTCTCCGGAGACATGTCGTCCAGCCCACCTACTACACTACTGCTGCTACAAGTTCACACCCAGCCACACGCTTCCATTGACACCATCGGCTATCTGAAAACTGATCAGTGACAGAAGAGATAAGGGTCACCTTGGTTCATATCAGGGGAAATCTCAGTCGGATGCTTTAGTCTCGGAAAAAAACAACAACAGAGCAGCGAGCCAATTTATTTTTTTGCTTTGGTAATTGAGTCTGGCTCGTATTGCCATCAGAATGTTACCCATTTAAAACACTTCAGAGGAGAGTTGCTTCAATCAGTGTAATATGACAGGTGATGCTTATTCTAGCTCCTCTGCTTTATGATTAAAAAAAAAAACAGATCTGTCTGTGTGTCAAATTTTAGCATATTGTAGATGAGTCAATGCTTAACTTCTTTGTAAATTCAAGGTGCCTGTGCAGGATTTGGCAGTTTGCAGGTATATCTTTATCAGAGAGATTTGAAATGGATTCATGGCAGGGATTCAAATTGGTGTTTTTGGACATAAGAGGAATCCTGTTTCTGATTAGATGAACACTTGAAGAAAATGGCTCAATTTGGGGTAAGAAGAGGACAGAGGTATCTTTTGGGTATGGCACTTGCAACACCTTTATTTAATATTAATAAGTAAAACAAATAAATGAGAAAAAATGTAATTTGTATAGAACTTTTCAAACAACAAAATGAAAAATGTCTCACACAGTAAAATACATAATATAATAGCCTCATCTTTGTCATGCACACGTTTTTAAGCGGTAAACACTCGATAATAATAAAACTTACTAAAAGAGGAACTGAGGAAATGCTGAAAAGCTGAGGTTTGAGGTTAATATTGAGACTATTTCTCATTGTTCCAATAATCATAATCAGACATTTGCCAGGAGCATGAAAACTTAAAAATATCCATTTAAGGTACATCTAAAATAGATGGAAATGTGAGATTAATTTGCGATTTGGCCACAGCTCGATCTGTAGGTTGACATTATGCAATGATAGTTTATAGCTTCTTGATTTTACTTTCAAATTGCACCAGATTGCTGCATTTAAATTTACAATTTTCATTTTTTTCTAACCCTAACCTCAAGACCCCTGTAGAATTGGGTGCTCTTGTCATACTTTACCTTTAACTGAAATGGTGCTACTGGAATAGGACAAGGCTTAGACCTGTAGCTAAGCTCTCAAGTAGTATCCCCTCCAATTTGTATAAATCTCACTATATGAAAGCGTGTAAAGGAGGGAGGGAATTCTCCCCATTTTGAAAAATGTATTTCACCCGCTGCAGTGGCTGAGGAATAATGGAAATGGTGTAGAGCTACTTATTGCACCTGTAATGCATTTTGTTCTTGACTGAGAGTTGCTCGGCATTGAGTGCCATTTAATCCTTGCTAAGGCACCAGAGGGTGCAATTCATTTTTATCCATGTGAGTCATTTCACAGTTAATCCTCAAACTGACCAATTTACACCAGCCAAGATCATTTTTAATTATCACCTCTGCTTTACAGCTAATGTGACGTCCAGCTGGTTCGTGTTAATTTGGTGGTTTCCGTTGAGTATTGGCCCTCTCCTTTTTTCATTTTTTTTTTTTTTTTGCATACACACAACTGATTAATTACTAGGCGGTGGATGTGAGCCTCAGCCAAAACTGGTGTGTGACAGATGCATGAAGGGTCAGTGTGCTGGCAGCAGCTGGATGAAGGTCACGCCAACCTGAGGAGGCTAAGGGGGAAGATAATGTGGCAGGAAGGAAGACATAGTGAGATGGTTTGTACAGGTGTAACTTTATAGAGGAGATGAAGCACCTCATGCATCTAGAAGTCATTAATTTGCAGAATATGACACTGTACACCCTCATTATATACAGATAGCGCTTTAAAAAAAATACATATATATTTCATTCGTATCTGAATCCTTTATTCATATGTGAATCCACGGCAATTTCCATATTGCAAGAAGAGAAATTAGAGAATTATTCATGTGTTTCTACATTTTGCATTTAGCAATCTACCGTTCAAAAGTTTGGAGTCAACCAGATAGTTTAGTGTTTTCCATGAAAAGTCACACTTTTATTTATCACTATGAGTTGTAAAATGAATAGAAAAGACATTGATGAGGATAGAAATAATAATTTTTTCCTTCAAACTTTGCTTTTATTAAAGGAAGGTCAGTTTTCTAGCTTCTCTAAGCAGCTAAACTGCTTTCAGCTGTGCTAATATGATAGGATTTTCTAATCATCCATTAACCTTCTGATGCAATGAGCAAACACATTGTTCCATTAGAACACTGGAGTGATAGTTGCTGGAAATGGGCCTCTATACACCTATGTAGATATTGATGCACCAAAAACCAGACATTTGCAGCTAGAATAGTCATTTACTACATTAGCAATGTAGAGAGCAGGGGTCCAATCCTGGTCCAGTAGGATGTGGGTGCAGGTTTTTGTTCCAGCCAAGCAGTAACGTGGTTGATTAGCAGAATCAGGTGTGCTACTGCTTGGTTGGAACAAAAACCTGCACCCACACCAGCTGCTCTGGACCAGGATTGGTGACCCCTGATATAGAGTGTATTTCTGATTAGTTTAAAGTTATCTTCATTGAAAAAAGCTGCGCTTTTCTTTCAAAAACAAGGAAATTTCTAAGCGACCTCAAACTTTTAAATGGTAGTGTACATTTTGTATTTAAATATATAGCGAAATCATTCTTTATATCTCGCCTGCTGTGCGTATCTGTTTAATATTCCCCCTGCGTGGTGCATTTGTGTCTCATGTAGTTGAAGATTGAAAAAAAAAAGTTATTTATAGGCTATTTTTCCATTGATTTTCATCTCAATGAACCTCCAGGCTTACGTTTGCAATTATTTAGCCGAAAAAATATGTCTGCGAAATGTGTTTTTTTAAAATAGCACTATTGGATCTTGAGGAAACATATGCTGCCCTTATTATCTCCAGCATCTGCAGAAATCCTCTGGCAGCAGTAAGTGGACATGGGGGTGTCGGCGCTGCTGGAGGTCGGGTTTCTGTCTCCTGCTTGTCGGTTTCAATCAAAATATGAAATCGGGCAAGTTTTCATGACGTGAAAGACGAGTTGTTCTATCTATCTGTAATTGTCAGTGGGGCATTTGCAGGCATCATTTAGCACTCATTTTCTGCTGGTTATAATGTAATTAAATTGAACTCTGATGCAGAATGAATTACATAGAAACATATATCTACATGTAAATTTGAGCACATTCAGAAGCACATTCCATAATTTTTTTCTCCCTCTTCCACCTTCCTTCCACTAAATCCATACCTTTTTTCCCACTTTATTATCCAGCTTGGATAATATTATATAGGCAAGGATGTCTGTTTTTATTACACTTCATTATTAAATGGCATTATGAAAGTGAGATCATTATTTTGCCAGTACCATGTCCCTTGTTTCTGTTAAATGAGGTGGATACAGTGGCCTTTCGGTAGCCTATGATCCAAGAGGGACCCATTAAAATCTTGCATACGGCAATTGTTAAACTTACCCAGAATCTAGTTAAATGCCTCTGTTGCTTCTCATCTATAAACTGACAGGTCGTTTTGACTGCGTTTGCTTCCTCAGCAGCGATAATAACACTGCCAAATACTGCTTTAACCTCAGTGGCTGACATTTTGTAGTGACCACCGATCACTAAAAATGTGTGGTGGCTAATATTTGAGGTGGGCAACAGTGATGTCTGTTTTTTTTTTTTTATTGATCCCCATGGCGAAATGCTCAGTGCAGCAGCTGCAGGGCTCAGCAGGGCAAATAAGAGCCGAATATAAGCACAGAAACAAAACCTGCAATGAAAAAACAGGTGCGACTGCTGAAACCTGTAATATAACTGTGAAAACCGTGCACTCTGGAGGTGAGCTTTTGTCATGATTTATTGTGTTCTTTTTTTGGAAAAGCAGGCTCCTGTAGGGCATCGGAATGAGTCAGGGCTTTACCTTGGGTTTGACCTTGTTTAGGCAGACCTGGAGATCTACAGGTGACCTGAGTCCTGGAGCAGTGTAGAAGCACTTTATGACATCATGTAAAAAAAAAAAGTTGCACAATGCGTTTATTCAGCATGAGTGACTGTGCTTGTGTTGGAGATTTTTATAGTAAATCTTCTGTTTATGTATGTGTGTGTGTGATTATATTTATCATATATACATGTAGATAAATCTGCCTTTGTGTTCTTGTGCACTCTCGTAATAGCTCTTTCAGAAATTGTCTAATAAAAATATCAATTCATTTACATTTCAGCTTGATTATATGATTTCAAAATTCAAATAATTACACAGCCTTAACATCATGTGTGTTATCAGCAGAACAGTCTTCCTTAAGTTTTGTGATCCATAAGTTTTATCCTTAGAGTTTCTTTTATTTATTTCTTTTAAAACCTCCTTCTATGTCTCTTTCTTGGTCTGTGGTCTACGTGGATATTAATCCTGGTGTTTGAAACCCGCCTGCGGCCCGGCTCTGTCTTCTAAAATGCAGATCTGTGGAGGTGTCATCGTAGTTCTCTGTCTTGGGTGTCTGCTCCTGCCCCCCAGCCTCACTCTCCTATTCATGCAGATGTGATGACATGCATTATTCCTCTCTGACTCATCTGCGCAGCCTCAAAAGCCGCCCGGGTTTCAGTTTCCTCCTCTCAACTTTTTTTTTTTCTTCTGCAAAAGAAGAAAAGAGGAGTTGTTAGATATTTTCTGCTGGTGTCTGCAACTCATGCGGACATACAGTCGCATCTGCAAATTTTTCCCTTCTCCTCCCTAATCTGACATGTGATAGTCATGCAGTTAACTTGCGCTTCTCGCACGGTTTATTCTTGTCCTGTGACGCTCCCGTTTCCCAGTATTCCCCCTTTATTCACAGATCTGGGTTTTTCGACCTCTAACTGAAGGAAATGATAGGCCTAGCGCGAAGACTCGTAGCCGCATGCCTCTCTGTAAGAATGCCTAAATATTTACAAGACCTCATACCATATGCTAGCCGCCGCTCAGCCTCCCGTTTCTTCAGCCTTTTTTTTTTTAACTTGTCCCTGTGGTGGCTTCCTCCTCCTGTAGATACGTTTATTCCACATCCTGTCTTGAGTCGATTCGATGCCGTTGATCCCTCCGTGGAGCCGGGATCTTTTAATTGCAGTCATTAGCCGGGGTAGGTCTGCTGCTGGGGTTAGAGAACCTTATTACCAAGACCTCCTCCCTGCACAGACAACCACCCTAATGCTGCTGCTCCTTTTTTTTCAAATTTTTTTTATTTCTGGTGTGTTCTCTGAAAACAAGCCCTGCTTCTGATGTTTACACAAAAACACGCTGCCAAATTGGAACCCCAAATCACGCAGCTCTCCCCCCCATCCTCTTTGAATTGGATGTGGAAGCGGGAGTGTGCAGTACTCCAGTAACAGATTGAAGCAAAGTGGGGTGTAAGAGGCCATGTCATTGTGGCCTCGCTTGTTTATTGGCGGACCGGGTGGCGGTGGGGTGACGTGCCGGAGCCAGAGTAGCCATTTACCCACCACTCCAGCCCTCCATTAAGACCTCTCTGTATTCCTCCCTGTTGAGATCTCTGGTTCACTTCCAGTGACACGTCTCCTCCTCCTCCTCCTTCTCTTCACTTAGTCTGTTTTTTTTTTTTTTTTTTTGTTTCTAAACCCGATTCTGTTCTGTTTCAAATATAGTCTCTTGTTTTCTCGCTCTGCTGTCGGGATGTCACCACACATACCTCTGCGGCTGTCGTTTAATTAATCTCATGGAGAAATGGGGGGAAAAAAATGAACTCGCACATCGGTCCCACAGGGTCTTTGTGTCTCGCCACCTTTCAACTCGAAAACAAAATACTATTCACCCTGAGAAGTGTGTTTAACTGCAAATAAAATCTAAACAAAGGGGGATTATTAAAAATGTTGTATTTACAAGTGTTTTTTTACCTAATTAGATCAAAATTTGTCATTGCACATGTCACAAGTAAAAAGCAACAAAATGTAGATGTGCTTTAGTCGTAATTTAAATAACTATGGTACGTGATATACAGGCTATACAATTTAGTGTTTTAAATGAAAAGTCTCACTTTTATTTACCAATCATGAGCTGTAAAATGAATAGAAAATTTTATGTCATTAATCTTTTGATGCAATGAGCAAACACACTGGAAATAGGCCTCTATACACCTATGTAGATATTGATGCCAGACATTTGCAGCTACAATAGTCATTTACCACATTAGTAATATATATAGAGTGTATTTCTGATTAGTTTCATGTTATCTTCATTGAAAAAACAGTGCTTTTCTTTCAGAATTAAGGAAAGTAGTATATATACAGACTAACAGGCTGAGACTATAAGATGTGATAATCTGATGATTAGTGTATGGTATATTATATACAGACTATTATCTATGATGAGTATGAATTATAATGATACAGAATATAAATAGGCTATGTACAGACTATATAATTTACAAATACAATTGAATATAATGACTTGGTCTTTAATTTCTAGGTCTGAGCAGACGTTTCCTGATCAGTGTGTTCAGGATATATTGATGTTTGTATCGTGACCTTTAAGCTGTGACTGTATTTTTAACTTTAAGGTGGAGTTTGACATAATACTGATGGTGACGTGGCCTCATGTTGCTCAGGCAAACAACAGTGTGACCTGGCTACTTTCTGAAGAACTAGGTTAAGCTTCGGAAAATATGATGTGGTTCCAAAGAAAAAAAGAAGTTCTGTCCTGCTGTCCACTTCCTCATACTGTCACACCAGAGAGGAAATGATCTAAGTGAAGTCTTTGGCACGGATGTACTGAAATAAAAATGTGTGACCAAAGCTGAATAAAATTAAACCCTTGGCTGAATACACAGTTAATTTTTTTTGCATCTTTTTTTTTTTTAAACGTTGCAGGCTCTCCAGGGAGCCATAGTGGTATAAACAAATGATACTAGACTGCAGATATTACTTTTTTCAACAAATTGTAAACGTATTACAATACTATAGTATTAGAACATTCTTATTACAACATTAGTGACACTGTGATGGCACCAGGCCAAATGTAATTGAAGCTATGGATCTGTTACATAACATTAGTCGCTGTGTGTGTGTGTGTATATATATGTATATGTATATATATTGTGAATGTCTGTTTGACTTATAAAATCTATGGAGTTATCTGAAAGCTCATAACTTAAGTCTACCTTTTCTCCAGTAAATCACTGTTTTGCCCTCCTCTGACTCTCTTGACCTGTTGCCAGGTGCTTGGCAAGCTCCTCCTGAATGAATGTAGAGGAAACTCTTTATTGCATAAATGGTTTTTCAAAGAAACGTCTCCAGTAAGCGCACATCAGAGAAATTCTGTCTGCTCTGTATCGTGTAACAGGGTCAATGTTCTCCACAAGCATCTAAAAGCCGATGTCCTTCAACACTAAATGGTTGATCATCCAAAGCCATGAACTGCCATCACCTTCTTTGTGATTCCGTTGGCTTTAGCGCCGTCGTTTCCAAACTTTTTTCGACTTTTCAAAGATGTCGGCCATGGACAGAGTGAGCATGCTAATACCAGCTTTTCTTTTAGCTGCTGCAGCGTCTCATACTCTGCTGCTGTTCAGGGTTTTTTGGCTTTATTTGCAGAGGAACCCCCTCTAGATAGTTTGGTTGCAAACTTCTATTCTCTCTCTCCACATTGCCAACATTTTAATGAAAGCGCCAGGTCACAATTACTTATCAATTGCAACTTGCAGGTCAACTATTAACCTGTTGAAATTACCCATATCGCCCCCTAGTGTTACAGAGAGGGACACGTTCCTGTCAGTCACTCTGTTTTTTCTGTTGCATGTAAACTGGGACGAGGACAGAGGTCCAATTAGATGCCGAAATCTAATTTTGAGCATAGCTCGATTAAGCCGTGCATGTAAACGCACTGATCAGTGTCCAATTTAATACCGAATTGATATGAATAACTACAACAGGTGGAAATAATTTTGTCTCTTGCTCCAGTTGTTGTGCCAAACCCATTCACTGGTGTCCTCATTCCACTGAAATGCAATATGAAACATAACTGGCAATTAAGATAAGTGGTCTTCAGCTTTTTTTTTTATTTTATAAAGTTAACTACATTCATTAATGAATTAATTTGAAAGCATCTTACTGTATCCTGTGTGTGTGAGAATGACAAAATGCGGGGGAGTGCTCTGCTTTGTTGTTGTTAATGTGTCTCTGGCGTTAGAGAGAAGATTTTCTGCTTCGCTCAAGGGAACGCCGTCGTTGTCAAAGACACTGAGCCGATTTTTGAGGTGAAACGGACTGAACACGGAGTTGTTTTCTTCTTTTCAGTGTTGGTTTAAGTTGCTGCAGGGCGTGTTGGTCAGCTAGTCTCCTTTTCTGCTCCTGGACGGCGCAGAAAACAAGATAATACTAGTGTGTGCGTGCTGTAGACCAGGGTGGGCAACCCTGGTCCTGGAGAGCTGCTGTGGGTGCAGGAACTCACTTGATTCTACTAATCAACCTAATCAACCCTTGCTATGGAGCTTCATTAGTAGAATCAGGTGTGTTAGTGCTTGGAACAAAAACCTGCACCCACAGGGGCTCTCCAGGACCAGGGTCGCCCACCACTGCTGTAGACTATTCAGCACCTCAACATTACATTATTAACTAAAATCTAGAAGAAATACTTTTGGATTTTCCTGCTGCAAACACTTAACATTTTCCTATATTTATTTAATGTATTTGTTTTATTTTTTTCTATTAACGTTTATTACTATTAAGATGTATTTAAATGCACTGTTTGCTGTTTTGTTGTATAGTTCTTTTAGATATTTCTCTCGCTTCTATAAGCCTTAATTTCTCATTTGACTTGAAACATTTCTCTTTATATTATTTTACTGATCCAGATGTTTCTGGATTTTGTTGTTGGGGCTACACCGTATTCTACTTCTGTTCATCTTTTCTGCATTTATATTGATGTTTCTATTTTTTGGCTTTTTCCCCTGTTTGCACTACTGTGGAATGACAGAAAAAGACATGATTGGTCCATGTGGACCCAAATCCACATTTAACCTGTGCTCTCTTTCCTTCCTGTCAAACTACCTGATGAAGGTCTGAGTATCGAAACGTTGTTACATTTAACTACACTTTTGCTAAGTGATTGGCAGTGTGTGGGAATTCTTTTCTCTTTTCCTGTTCTGTGAAGAAAGACTTGACATTTGTGATTCAGAATCGTTGTAGATAACGATCCAGATTCTTGTGTGAATCTATTTTTTTTTCTGGATTAAAGTAGGACTTCAGGTGCCAAAACCAGATGACAGGACCTAGTTCCACCTTCGTCTAATTGCGTTCGCCTGGTGTTGGATAATGTTTCTGTTCGTAACAAAACCCAAACTGAGTGGAGCCCTGTGTTTCAGCATTGGCAGCAGCAGCAGCAGCGGACTGCCCGTGGAGCTCAGACAAATAAAAATCCCATTTCCTCCCTTTCCATTGGTGGTATTATGAGCTGAGGATTGTGCCGTTGCCTCGGTGCCGATGAAAAAGCCACTCAGTGTGTGAGCAGTTAAAGCCCTCTCAGCGCAGCGAGGGGGAGGCCTGTCTGCTCCATGCATCACCTCGGCCGGCCCGATCGATCCGCTGTTTGCTCTGTCTTGTCCAAGTGCGAGCTCACACTGACCGCTCCGCCCAGAAAATAAGTCCAAGTTCGACCGGCGCTTACTCCCCCCCGGAACACATGTGCGCGCACACATACACAAAACGTATACGTGTGCAACGAGTCGGCATGAGTCTGTCTTTCAGCCTGAGGGGGCTGGACAGCCCAGGCATGGATCCATGAATTCCTCATAACACAATCTGTTGGGTGATCAATAATTCAATTCTATCTGTGAGCAAGCATGTCTGGATCCAATCTCACCTGCCCCTCCCTCGGCCTCCTCCCCTTAACAAGGTGGGTGTTGTGTCCTTGAGTCTGGCTCCGGCTTTTATAACCGCGTGGCTCTGCCGTGTCCTTGTGTGTACTTATTAGTTTGCTTTAGTTGGTTCTCAGGCGGTGTTCCTGCATGCATGCGTGCACACACACACACATGCATGATGCACCCTCGGTGGATTTACACAGCACTCATTATTTTCAGGTGGGTCTCGTGCCTTTTGTGTGTCCTCGGCGGAATGCGGATGCTCGAGTGTCCATCTACAGTTTGGCTGAGTTGATGTTGGTGTGTGTATGTGTGTGTGAGCTTATGCATGATCTAGTCTCTCCCTCCAGGCAGCTAGACGAATCAAAGGCATGGATCTCATTAAAAGGAATAGAGCCTGTGGAGAGGTCAGCGGCTAAGTTCTCTGATTAGTGGGCTCTGGCAGGCTTCCTGGGTGCTGGGTTTTGGGGGTTTTAGGGGGGGGGGGGGGGGCTCTCATCCTGGTCCAGCACCACACCTGGGCGACAGCGTGCCCAACACTCCAGAGAGGCCCTAGTCCCATCTGACAGGGTCAAGGACGACCCACATGAGTGCGGATTTACCCCCGGTCCTGTTGTCTCCTGCTCCCCCCTCCTTCTATCTCCCCGGCTTTCTATCAGGCCCTAATGGGCTGCCTACTTCCAGTTCTGTTTTTATCCCCTCTTTGAGTGTTTTATCAAAGGTTTCAGTTTCCGTCCCGGTGACAGCCTCTCTCGCCGCTTATCAAGCTGCACCAATGGCCCAATAGAGCGGCTTTCTGGGTCGTTAGTAACACTCGTTCCGGTGCGGACTCCCTATCAAAAGCTGGAGACCGTGGACCGGGGATGACTTTCAGCCAAGGGCAAAGTGCTGTGCGATATGTCGTGTGTGTCTAAGAGAAACAGGACCCTTCTGAAGGTTGCCTGGCTTTGGCTAGTTTCTCCCTTTTTTCCGCCGAATAATCCTTCTCTTTTCCTCTCGCTGTCTCATCCCCTGCACCTCTCGGTTTAATGCCCTTCCAGATAAAAACAGAACGGCAGTAAACTTCCTCTTTGTTTCTCTCTCCCCTTTTCCTCGCTGATAACCACACTATCTAAAACCAGGTCCTGGCAGCGGTCCCCATCCATTCACTCCCACTCTAACGCTCTCTTCCCCTTCTTCCTCCACTCTCCTGGTATGTTATTGCGTGTAATCAATAGACGGTGAGAAGGTGTGTCATCTTAAAAGGAAAAAAGAAAGGCAAGTTACTTCAAAACTGTAATGCGTTATTTATTAATGGTTACTGTCATTTCAAAGTAATTCATTACATTACAATATTACTGCATTTACAATGTAAGGCATTATACTACTATTGCATCACTTTTAAGTACCTCTCACAGATTCATCAATCTAAATCTAGTTCTATATCTTTGTCATTGCTGCTAGTTACAACAAGGATGTTACTGACAAGTTTTCAAAAAGCTGGAGTTTCCACTGTTGAAACTTGTTCTCATGTCTTCAACAAGTTAATGAAGGTTAAGGTTCCTCCACTTGCTTCCTTGTTAACTTCATGTTACTATAGCACCTCTGTAAATGTTAAATTACTGCTGCTATTTCAGGAAGTGGACAGTTCTTTAGGTGGAGAACAAAGTGCATTTGGCTACGATGTTCTTCTAATCCTTATGTTTCACTATCATAAAGTAATGAGCATGTTATCTGACATTTTCTGCAGCTTCACTTATCTTCATCTTCTGCCTGATGAACCAAAAGGAAGTGAAACATTTTGGATGTTTCTCTGCTGCTGATCTTTCAGTGATTTTAGCAAAATTGTATGAAGGAAAAAAAATCGACCACTTCCATCCATGTTAAAAACAATGCATGTTACTGATATTTGTACAGAGTAAAATATCGCAATTTTTTTCCTGTAATGCCTTAGAATACTGTTACAGCAGAATCAATGCATTACAGTAATCTATTACTTTATAAAACTGTATCTGCTCAATGTCACTTCCATTCACAGTGATGTCCTCAACTTCCTTCACATGCCGAGATCCCGATCTTTGCAAGCCAAGGTCCCCTTTTGTGCAGCGTCCATCCTATATGCCGTAGTAATTACAGGCCACTTGAGGATTTACAGAGATCCTTTTTTTATATCCATGCTTGTGTAATGTTTTGGCATCAATTTGGGGGGAATGAAATCACAAAATCGCAAAAGGTCCCCCCCGCCGCTCTGAAGCTTCCCATGACTCTTTCTGTCCCACTCACAGGCTAAATCGATTAATAAAGCTTGACATTTATCGGAAATAACAAATAGGAGTGGCTGCTTGGTCCGGGGAACATCTCATATGCAAACCACCCCTCCGTTTTCTTTTTGTTTACATACCGTTGGACATCCTGATCCCCAGGACGACAGCGCTGCCAAAAACCCAGAGGCCTCTGAGGAATTCAGTTTAACACTGCACTAGTGCCTTTTCTAAAGGGCAGAGCGGCGCCTCTGGTTGTCGAAGTCTGTTTAGCAGAATAATCAGCACTTTAATTAACAAAATTTGGTTCAGAATATCAATTACAGTTTTCCTTTATTTGCAGTCATGTCACACCAAGAAACAATTATGACTGATATTGAGTTGCTATTGTCACTTGCCAGTGATAATTAGGTACTTTTTGATTATACATCACACTTTTTTTTTCCTTGAAATAACCTACCCTCTTGCCAGTTGTTGTTTTTTTCAATGGCCTTAAGCTCTTCCTTTAAATCATGAGATTAGTCTTTAACTGTTGAAGTGAGAGGGGCAGTGTGTGTTTTTTCCCCAGAGAGCCTCAGGGTCCCGCTAGCATTTTAGTCCTCAGTCTCATCCCAGTCCAGACACGCTCCTCGATCTGGAATGACAAACATCTCCAGCGAGAGGTGAGCCTCCCCCCTCCACCCCTCCCCCCGCACGCATCTACTTAATACAGTCAGACTTCTGCACACGTTCTCAGTCTAACCCTTTTCCTTTGCTTTCTGTTTATCTTTCCTCTGATCCTCAAACATCCTCGCACAAACATTCTCCCGCGAGTTTTCAGAATATCAACTCCGAGGTTCCTCTCCTCCGCTGTGTGGGCTAATGTCACGGCCGCGGCGCTCGCTGTCGTCCCTGAGAAACGGAGGAGCCGCTTCAGAGCAGCGGATGGTGTTTGTGTAGTGATGTCGTAGATGTACCATCATCCCATAGTCACAGGGAAATTAACCCTTTACCGCTGATCATACCGTTTGCATTTCCACTGCAGCCGTGATAGCATATGGATTTTTCCCTCCAATGCCGGTTTGTTGAAAGTCGTTTTCAAAAGAAGAAACGTGGAGGTCCAGCTAAGGCTATTCCAACACAGGAGGTGATTCAGATGCTGAGCAGCAGTGAGCAGCAATGCTGTAAATGCCCAAAATGTAAAGGCCAGACTGTCTTCAAATGCTCAAAGTGCCATGTTCATCTGAGCCTCAAGAATCACAACTGATGAATGAATTCCACCAGTGAGGGATAAACATTCACAGAAAATGCTAAACAGAGGTCAAGGAAATGAAATGATGCTTATTTAGCACCTAAATTACCAGCTAGGTAGCTACTTTATTTATACTATAGATCAAACATATTTATCTCCTAATGTTATCAAAACTTATTTGACTTTATAATCCGCAGGCTCAAATGTGAGGCTTCAATAATCTTGTGCTTTGGGACTGAGGAGTGTACTTGCATTAAATCTGGTTGTTTCAGCCAAGTTTACGCTACAATATATTTTGTCCAACTATATTTAAGTTTCCTGTTAAGAGCCAGCATTAGATTTTGTAGATTTTGGATTCATTCCCCTTTATTCCCATATATTTCAGTTAATTCCCATGGAAGGTTTCCAACTTTGTTCCCGGAAACTTGCAACCCTGTTTTCTTTCGACTCACCTGTTCTCTATTACATCCCTTGTTTCCTTTGTGCCTGATTGAAAGAACAACTCCTCATGTTTCCACTTCTTCCCCCATGTTTGGATATAATTCGTCATGCTTGATTTTCACTGAGACACGACCGGAGTTTGGTTCTCTTCCAGTTCCTTTTTTGGAATTGTGCGCATTTGCCGGTTTGGCCCGTCCAGAGTGGGTAAAGGGTGCAGTGGAACCAATTACAGCGATGGGTTCTGTGTGCGGGGAGCGTGTCGTGGCGGTACTGGGTGTGATGGCTTTTTAATGGGACTGAGCCACAGTCACAGATGTAAATGCTTGTTGTTTTTTGGTGATTGCGACGGTCAGTGTGTGATGCTGCGGGGCCAGCGGCGCGCATTCCACTTGCATCTGTGACTGATTGTGAAGATCAAGCAGCGCTCACAGCCAAACAGTTTCCCACTAGTAGTTTAAATCATTTTTTTGTTCCAATGATTTATAATTACATTGCCAAGATTTTTTTTTGCAAAAACCCAAAAATGAATAAAAAGGCCTATATTCAAGGTCTGACACTTGCTGTTGGGGTTAAGTGGCTGCACCTTCATGTGGTTGTCACAATTCTCTTTAGTTGTTTTTGGCGGTTTTAACCAAGTGCAAGAAGAGACTTAAATAACCTGTGTTTTCATTTCCCACACTCATAATTGATGTGGAAGTTGTTTGCTTATTCATAGTGGTGGAGTTGGAAAACAAAGACTTTTTTTTTTTTAACTATTCTTAGGATGTTGTCTCTTGAGTAATGAAAGTGTCCTGCCTTCCCTGTCTGTGGAGCCAGTGTGTGATCCTGCGTCAGACTGGGGGCTGAACAGCAAATGTTATGGCCAGGGCCATTAGCCACATCTCTGTGTTCGTGCTGCTGGCTCCTCCTGATAGCTCAAGTATTTTTCTGCTTATTAACCATACTGTCGTATGCTCTTTTGTAAGGATGCACATTAATCTAAGTGCACACCAGTACATTATAATTCTCTCCAGCAGCACACATTGAACTACAAGTGCCTTGATCCGGTAAGAAATGAACTAGAGAATGCCGGCGCACTACTTCCCCGCTTAGCTCGGGTGCAGACTATCGAAGAGGTGATTTGTATTCGTGCAGCCTTGCAGTCCCTTACCCTGTTTGCACGAGTCAATCTGGACAGGGGGGGTTGTTATCAGAGGGCCTGAATGAAACAGCTGCCTAGCACTCTTCAGCACAACTCTGTTCAAGTCCTTCCACGCCTTTGAAAATGTTGTGTTCTCGTCCCGTCGTATCGGACACGGTGCTCGCTAATGACTCCTGGCTCTGATCCCAGCCGTATCCTAACATTCTGAACCCGGCTTTTGGGTTGCGTCAGACCTCTCTCACAACTGTGAGACTTACCTGGATCATGCCAGCCAGCAGTGGTTTTTCCACAGCGTTTGAGGGGGGGTAAACCCTTACCCTGTGGACTGCATCGGGAAGGGGAAGGCTAACCAACACGCTAATATTTAGTGACAAGAGGGTTTCAGCAAAGCCCTGTGGGTAAGCCGCACCAGGTTTTCCGCTTCCCAAATCGCAGAGTCACATGGAAATGTCTTTTCCTCCTGCTTTGCCACTGCCCTCTCGCTGCCCTTGACTCCGGGAGGTGCTTTTGAGAACAGGTACGCACACAGACTAGTCAGATCCACATAGACAGAAATAGGGTTGCAAAAGGGGTGGAAAATTCCTGGTCAGTTTCCAGAAACTTTCCATGGTAAGTTAGGCTGGGGAATTTTGGAAATCTTTATATTTATCTGACTCTTATACAGCAGATTTATTTTTCCGTGGAGTGAAGAAACTCTTGTCTGCTGAATGTTTAGAGCCTTGATGAAAATTTTGGCACTTTTGAAATATGCTGCCACCTTTTTTTTTGTAGCATTCTTCATGTTTTTCCACAATATTCACACATATACAAAGACTTTCCTTCAACATCAGCTTGTTGTTAGAAATGTTTCCACACATCAGATTGTGAACGTGGTATTTTTCTGCAGAATATAATAACCAAAAAGCTTGGCATGAACAGAAATATAGTTATAGCTAGACAGCTGGAATGGTCTTCAAAATACTTGACAATTGATGTGTAAATTCTTGTATGAAGGTCAATGCAATGAAAAACAGCTAACTCTGCTTCTAACTTAGCTAGCTGCTCTATGAATACATCTTAATATTTGCACTATCTATCTATATATATATACACCCCATGATATCATCTATCAAAACTTACCTGACTTTAGATAGTCTGTGGCCTTAAATGCGAGGCTTCAATAGTCTTGCTTTAGGACTGAGGAGTGTAATTGCTTTAAATCTGGTTGTTTCAGCCAAGATTATGCTGCAATATATTTTCTAAAACTATATTTAAGTTTCCTGTTAAAGGGCCTGCATAACACTTTTCAAATTTTCCCATATACAGTACAGGCCAAAAGTTTGGACACACCTTCTCGTTTTCTTTATTTTCCATTGTAGATTCTCACTGAAGGCATCAAAAATATGAATGAACACATGTTTATGGTGTTATGTACTTCACAAAAAAAAGTGAAATAACTGAAAACATGTTTTATATTCTAGTTTCTTCAAAATAGTCACCCTTTGCTCTGATTACTGCTTTGCACACTCTTGGTATTCTCTTGATGAACTACCATTTAAGGCAGTCACCTGGACTGGTTTTCACTTCATAGTTGTGCCTTATCAGAGTTAATTAGTGGAATTTCTTGCTTTGTCAATCAGAGCAATGGGTGGCTATTTAGAAGAAACTAGAATATAAAACATGTTTCAGTTATTTCACCTTTTTTGTTAAGTATCTTACACCATAAACGTGTTCATTCATAGTTTCGATGCCTTCAGTGAGTAACACATTGAATGAGAAGGTGTGTCCAAACTTTTGGCCTGTACTGTATTTCCGTTAATTTCCATTTATTCCTGCTAATTCCCATGGAATCCTTCCATCTTTGAAAACTCATGGAATTTTGCAACCCTAGCCTTGGTGTGCCACCTTTTATTTGTGATGTAACTCGCTTCCTCCCACTGTCCATGCTTGTCTGAGCCAGGTCATAAACCACCTCCCACCCCCCCTCTTCTCAGACCCGTGTGTGTTTTCCTGTAATGCAGCCTAAGCCTTTTGTTCAGAAGGGTATTAGCCTATATTTGTGAGCGTGGGTGCTTTGTCATTCAGACCTGGGAATGGCTGCTCCAGATGGGTGATTAGTCACTGTGTGCATGTGTCTTTGAGAGCGGCTGTTATGTGTATAGAACCTGAGATCGCCGTGATTACAAGGCAATGACATCGACAATCTAAATGAAGATGAAACACCTTTGTATTTCTGCTTGTCATGTCTGTACCTGTGCATACGTGTACATCTCAGCATGGGTTTTTTATCATCTTAATAGCTTTCATCCCCATTTCTGTACTCTCATCTCCAATATACAATCTCATCTGTAGCTCTGACTCGGCTAGCTGGGCTTTCATCAGGGAATTGGAGCACAGCTCTTATGCCTGTAGGTTGCCGTAATGATAGCTTTTACACAAAAAAAGCCCAGCTGTTTGCTCACAAAGTATGAGAATGAAAATTGAGGAGGAAGAGGAGGATGAGCGCGTCAGCAGCCATCTATTGTACAGCTGCGGTCTCCTACAATTTCACAGAGCAGACCTAACAAAAGCAAGAACACGTGCACCATGAAAGATTAATTGGCTGCTGTTAGCTCTAACTCTCATCATCACCTGCAGCGGAGAAGGTTGGGAATACAGAAAATGACATGTTACCTGGTGTTGGAGAGAATAATAAGCCACCAGGGAGAAAGGCGTTTTTCTGTCTATTTTTTTTTTCTTACAGACTGACAAAAAGTTTCCCGAAAACCCGGCACGTCAAAGTAGAAATTGAAGCATAAATGGCGTCGTTTTGTGTTTTCACCTGGTCTAGTTAGCGCGGGGACGGCTCATCAGCTGGCACTGATTGTACTGTGGACATGGTTAACAGCCCCTGTAGAGGATCTGTGAGTAAGCATGCATGCAAGTGTGAAGCTGTGTGTGTGTGTGTGTGTGTGTGTGTGTTAGACCACTGTCCAGACACATCTGCCCAGCTTTAATTAGTTTTGCCTGGCACAGGGACCGACCGGTCTCTCTGGTGTTTAATAATAGCCCAGACAGTGTACATTTATCAAGGTCTAAATACAGCTGAAGGAATCGCTCGTTCATTTTGTCCGAAATCACTTTTAAAGTGATTATGCTCTTTTTATTTTCTGAAGCCGGTTGCAGAGAAACCTCCTGTTGCCCCCTGTGTGTGTTGAGGCTTGTTAAAAGACAATTCTCCTCCTCTCATCACATCTCAGTCCTCCTCTCCCGACCCTTTCAATTACCTCCACTTTTCTCTCTTCTCACTTTTCATTTTTCTCCAGTCATCATTGTATTAATATGTCATGCGCGTGACCCAAATTTCCAGGCCCCCTTTTTTTTTTTGAGTGTTTCCAGGCTCTCCCCCTCTGCTCTTTTTGATCAGAGCCGTGATGGTGAGAAGTATCCCTGGCAGAGAGACCGAGGCCATGTTTCGTTGTCTCCTCAATCAGAATCAGTGAGCGCTCCCCGGGAGCAAACAGACCCACTCTGGAAAAAAAAATGCCTCCTCCTCCAAAGTGTCTCTCCTGTCCCCCTTCTCTCTCCTGACTGCAGTGGTTTCTAATCAGGGCAGGAGGCTTTCACTGATGAACCAATACGAGCTGACAGACATCCTCCCCTCCCTTAACCTATTTTCTCCTTCTTCTTCCCCTCCATCCCTTCACATCTGTGGATGTTACCTGACGAGACTCATTTGTCAACCCCCCTCCCTCCTCCACGGCCCTTCTCCCTCCATCTGCCTTGCCCCCGCCACCTGATCCCTCCCTCCTGTTGGTCCACCGGTGTGCCAACAGAGCACACAGTGTGTGTGCTAGTGTGTGTTGGAGTGTGTGTGGAGTCTGAAGAGACAGAAAGTAAACTGAGCAGAACAGAGGTGCGTACAGGTGCAGCTCCTCTCGCCGCCCAAGGGACGGCTGTCAAATTCTCTTCAGCGCGGCCCTTTTCCTTTTTGTATCATCGGCACCGTGGCCTTGCTACATCTCACTCTGCTTTTAGCTCATGTCTGGCAAAACGCACTTTTTTTTTCTTTTTTCAGGACCCAGGGTTTTGCCTCGAGGGGGTGCCGTACCCGCCGGGAGCTTCCCCCCTCCGGCTGCTGCTCCAGCTGCTGCTCTTCATCGCTCTCTGTGTTTAACTCTGGTGCTTTTGCGTTGTACGGATATTGTTTTTGTTTTTATCGCAGACTTACTACAAGGACAATTTCCCCATAAGGGATAATAAAGATTTCTACTACTAACCTAATATATTGCACGCCAGAAGGGCCTAAAAAAAAAAAATGGAGAAGAATTCAAAAAGCAGCAGGCGCAGCAGCTAACGTCGCCCCCGAGCTTCTCTTGCAAGCTGAGTGAATGCAAATGGACTCTCTTCTTTAAAAATAAAGTAGAGTTCCCTCTGCTGTAATAGTCTTCATGCACAATGCTGCACACTCTCATATCCCCTCATTCAATTCCACTGTAACTTCCTTTTTTGGGTGGGATTGGCCGGTCTGATTCCTCCTTTGTCAGCTCACCGGAGGACAGTGCCTTGATTTTTCTTTTTTTTTGGGGGGGGGGGGCAGATTTGACTAGATTAGGTGGGGTTGGTCCGGGCCGTGTGGATGGGTGGCTCGCGGCCATCATCTCATTTGTGTTTTCTCATTGTCTCCTACAGCTCCCCTTCCATTTTTTTTGTTCTCTCTTTCCCCTTTCCCTTTTGTTAGCCTCACTGCTTCTGCTCGGTATCTGGCCAACGATTGATAAGACCCAATCCCTGACAATGCTTGGCGTGCAGCACCGGATCGGTGGCGACGTCGCTCATGCATCATGGCGCGCGCCCGCGTCTGTTTTCGGGGGCTCTGGGAAGGAGACGGGATGCCGTTCGCCTCGTTGTTTATCTACCTTTCCAACGTCCAGATGGCTCTCAGCAGAAAGAATGTGCTTCTTGACACACTCTGTCTTTCTCTCCCTCTGTTCCCTCACTCCTTCCTTTTCACTGCCTTTCTCTCCCGTGGCGGTGTCTGGACTCGGTTTCAGGTCCAGAACACACAGCGTGAGCTGAGGGGGAAAGGCGGCGAGAGAGCCAGGAAGGCAGACTGGGACTCGAGAGGAAGCCCTGGAATGTCAGGTGGTAGTCTAAGTGTGTGTGTGTGTGTGTGTGTGTGTGTGTGTGTGTGTGTGTGTGTGTGTGTGTGTGTGTGTGTGTGTGTGTGTGTGTGTGTGTGTGTGTGTGTGTGTGTGTGTGTGTGTGTGTGTGTGTGTGTGTGTGTGTGTGTGTGTGTGTGTGTGTGTGTGTGTGTGTGTGTGTGTGTGTGTGTGTGTGTGTGTGTGTGTGTGTGTGTGTGTGTGTTAAGGCTTAGTCCAAAAACATATGCACAAGTGATTCTACCTCTCAGGCTGCAGCGCTTTTCCATCTCTTCATAAATATTTGAATGACAATTGCACCGGTCGAAACACTTAACATGCAGCTCTGGAAAAAAAATAAAAGACCACTGCATTTATTATTTCTTTTTACACCTAAACTCTATTGAAATCCTCTGGAATGTGATCAAGAGGAAGATGGATGGTCACAAGCCATTAAACAAAGCTGAGCTACTTCAGTTCTTGCACCAGGATGGAATAAAGTCACCCAAGAACAATGGTAAAGACTGTGGAGAGCATGATAAGATGCATGAAAGCTGGGATTAATAAGGGTTATTGCATCAAATATTGATTTCTGAACTCTTCTTAAGTATAAACATTAGCAAAATGTTGTTTTAATATGAATTTGATCTTGTTTCTTTGCATTGTTTGAGGTCTGAAAACCGTCTTTTATGTTATTTTGCTCATTTGTCATTTTCTGCAAATAAATGCTGTAAATGATAATATTTTTATTTGGAATATGGTGGAAATATTGTCAGTAGTTTATAAACTCAAACTAAAATGTTCCTTTTGCCCAAACACATTCCTATAAGTAGTAAAATCAGAGAAACTGATTTTGCTGTGGTCTCTTATTAGAGCTCTATTATCTATTTTTTTGTTTTGGGTAATTGTATCATTGTATCATGAAAAGCCCCTCGTCTCAGGCTACAGTTTGTGTCAGTCGGCTCTGGATTGATGGACGGTCAATTCCAGCAGCGGGAGATAATCACAGCATGTCAGCCTCCACCGATCCAAAGTCTTATCTGTGTCTGGCCACTGCCAGCGTGCCACAAATGACCACGGGGACGCACCGTTCTCTTTATTGTTCCAAAGCCCGGAGGGGGAGAGAATGTGTTTGTGTATTAAGGACGTTGGCTTTTACAGGCTGGAGTGTCTGCATGAACACCTTCACATGAAGTCCACCTGAGAAACTCCCCTCTCTGTGCTCTCAGAGGTTCTTTCCCCTTTTCCTCTGAGGTGTCTGGCACTTTTTTTTTTCCATCAGTCCTTCAAGGCCCTGTGAAATAGAAGCCTTTTGAAAAGGTAAGTAGGCTGTATGACATAAAAATAAGCCTGTTTTAATTTGGATTTCAGTGCATTTCTGTGCATTCTACTGACTTATTACACATCCACCTGTTAGTTTACAGCAGCACCAGCAACTCTACATTGATAGAAATGTTGAAAATTAATATTCATTATACACATTTTTACAGCATTGGAATATGTCATTTTACATTTTCATGCATTTTTAGAAAAGCTCCAGGGAGCCACTGTAGGGGCACTAAAGGGCCGCGGGTTGCCGACCTCTGCCCTGACCTAGACTTAATAATACATGATTTTTCAAGGCTTCTAAAAGTGAAGTTTGCTTTTGCAAATGTTCAAAATTTTTGCGGTTTGAACAATCCGATTTAAACCAAATCCTTACATTTGATTGGTCCACAGGAAAGTGGGCAGGGCTCAGCTTTTAGTTCATTGGATTTAGTGAATTGGGTGACTTGTTTTGTAAAAAGTGCTGTAAAGGTGCAACATGAATCATTTTAAACTGTTAAAGGAAGAGAAAAACAGGCATTTTAATTAATTTTGATATACTTGTGTGGGTTTTTTTTCATATATTTTGGCGTATACCATGAGATACATTACAAAAATAATACAGGAACACAGGATTTAATTTTGGGAAATGTATTAGGCCAATTTGAACATTCTTCACATGGCGTAAAGGTCATCATTCGCCCATGACTGTGACGGTACCCTCTGTTTGTGCATAGTAAGCATGTCATCCGTGCATGTGCTGGAAAAGCAAACAGGAATGTGTCTCATCTACTGTATGTATGCAGTGTATTCCTATTCTCATTAAGCTGTTGCTTTCCTTTTTTTCCAACTTCTTGTTTAGCAGCAGACAGGAACTCCTCAGCTGCATTCCTGCTGCAAAACGACCCTGTGTAAAAACAATGCCTGGATTGGTGTGAGCGTGTTGTGCCGGTGAGACAATGAAATACGATCCAGCAAGTCTGGGAAAACAGATTATTAAAAGCTGATCAGAGAGAAAAAGTAATGCTGCGCAGCGGTTTGTAATTCTTTGGGAATGGATTATTAAAGTCTGCGAATTTATCACGCTGCAACCCTGTCTGTTAGCGGGCACATGTGGAACATGTCTGTCCACAGATCTCTGCAGAATGTATGATTGCGTTTCTGCAAGACCACAGCTGTCCACCGATGTGGAACACTGACAGCATTTAAAATCGAAAATGTAATTTAACTTGCCTGCAGCTTCAGGTTTGAATCCGACATCGTGCTACGATGCTTTGGGGTGTTTTTTTCTTTCTTCTTTTGATTAAGATCTTTTCTTTTACTTACACTTTCAAGCCCTATTGCTCCCACTGTTGTGTGATTAAGTAAAATTACGCCTCTTGAGTGTGCAGTACAAGAATGGACTTTGGCTAAAGTCTCCTTGTTTCTCGCTTCTGCTCTGCTGGCTAAAGGCCTTTGAGGGGTAATTTTTCCCAGAATGAGCTGCTAATTGTTGTCTAATGGAGAGCTGTTATAGCACGAAGTGGTAAAAAGCAGCCAGTTGGTGAGACTTGCTGTCTTTCCCGTGCGGGCTGATTACGCTGTCTAGTTAATGCACCTTCCCCAGATACAAATGGACGGTGGTTATTGCATCGGGGGAGACGGACAGTCTGTCAAAATCGCCCTCTCTAACAGACAAGAGAGAGATGGAACAGACTGAGAGAATATATTCTAGAGAGCCAATTTCACTGAGGGGGATAGTGTGGTAGTGCAATTATGAAATATAGCTTTCTGTTTCAATAATGACCTTTTCTCCAACAAGCTATATATAGGCCAGAGTAAATGATTTAGAGTAAGGTCCATAGTGTTGTATAGATGATGGCTTTTAGCTTCTTACAGAGAGCAAAGACAATATAGGGCATTTAAACACTACACCTTCCTCTGTTCTGATGCTCTTTTATGTTATTTTTAGTTTGTATTAGGGTTGGAAAGGGAGGTAAATTTCCAGAGTTTCCATGGGAAGTTAAGCTCTGGAATTATGGAAATATTCAACATATATATATATATATATCCCATAGTCATAGTCAATATTATCTATATATATATAGATATATATATATATCTATATATCTATATATATCTATATATATATATATCTATATATATCTATATCTATATATATATATATATATATATACACACACAGTGTAATATTGACTATGGGATTGACTAGTGACTATGGGAATCATGAAGATGGGTGAATTTCCAAAAATGTTGAACTATCCCTTTAAATCTGATTGTTTTAGCCAAAATTGTGCTACAATACATTTTCCCCAATTATATATGTTTCCTGTTGAGGGCCAACCTTCAATTGTGTACATTTTGGATTTATTCCCGTATATTCCCATTAATTCCCATGGAAAGCTTCCAACTTTGAAAATTCCCAGGATTTTGCAACCCTGGTTTGTATACCGGTTGTATACTTGTGTGTGTGTGTGTGTGTGTGTGTGTGTGGGAGTGCATACACATGTATTTGCTGGAATTGTACAGAAGGGACACTCATGTAGATCTGTTTTTCTTTCATCATAATTAATCACCAGAGAATCTCATTGTAGATGATTGTTTCATCCCAATGTTTGTTTTGATCCAAAAAAAAAAGTCTTATTCAGGAAAACTTGGGCTGCATATCACACATAAAAACCCAGAGAAACATGGTCTCGGTGCTGCCGCCATTTGTGCCAAACACCCACAGTGGCTGCAGCACTGTTTAGTATGCATCTGTCTGGATAGATACTCAGAGGTGCTACAAGCCAGCAGCTCAGCCAGCAGCTCAGCCAGCGGCTCAGCCAAACTTGGGCGGAAGCTGGGATTGGGAACTCCTTCCTGACCTGCTGATACAAGAAACAGACACTGGTGGAATGTCAAAGCCGCTATAAAACTAGCAAACATGTTTGACTGAGTTCAAAGCACGGGCCTGACGTATTTAGGCTTAACTGCCTGAAAACAGTAATTACACATGCACATAATTATGTGTTAGCTTGGTGTGTGCTTACACTACAGAAATACCACATATTTTTTTTACTAATTCATTAATTAATCATTTAAGTTTTTGAAATGTCAGAAAATTGAGACAAATGCTCAGAATCTTTTGTCTAAAGAGCCGTAAAACATCCCTAATTGATTCAGTTAACAAGCATATTCTACAAGAAGCAGGAATAAGTTAATATTTGGCATTTTTGACTTAACTAGATGTGTTCAAAGTAATCATTACAGCACTGTTCTGTTATCCTGTTCAATGCTGCATTCTGTAATTTGTGTTCTGTTCTGTACAACAAATAGCAAATCTGTCGGTTCTGGATGAGGAATCCTGTCTATTGCTCTACCCAAGGTTTCTTCTTCTTCTTTTTTTCCCTGTTAATGGTTATTTTTAAGGAGGTTTTTCCTCATTCATTTCGAGGGTCAATGACGGCTGATGTTGTATTGCTATTTAATCAAGTGAATTGTGATTTTTGGCTTAACAAATGAATCTATTTCATAATGAAAAACTTACCTGTTAAAGGTATAGTGTGTAGTTTCTAGCATCATCTAGTGGTGAGGATGCAGATTGCAACCAAATGATCAACTAATCAATCAATCGGTGGCAATGAAACTCCAAATGAAATTTCACATTTGTTACTTCTGATGAATCTCAGTATGATTCTGGACTGAACTGTGGAATGACTGTTTCGCTGAAATTCCGCATACTTGTTTCAGCTGTTGCTAATTTGTAAAAAGTTGTGGTATGAAGACTTTTCAGTCTGTAGTTGGTTTATAATCTCAGTAATTCGATGAATGCAGTCTATTTCATGTATTAACCACCCTGACAGACAGGGGAACCCCCCTCTGTGATGCCACGGTACAGCCAGGCCCGACTCCACACACTTTTATTATCCTGATTGCCTGCAAAAGGTGGCGGAACACGGAGTCCATTCATTCTGCCAGACAGCTTCATAAAGCGGCTGCCGATGGTTCCCAGTGGGGTCCTCATCAACGGCGCTGAGCAGTGAAGCGCCTCTGGACTTTGCTCTCTCTCCTGCCGATAGACGGGGGGGGAAGCAGGGCCTGGTTGGGGAAAAACAAGATGGCCGCCAAGCAATAGGGATCTGTTGAGTGCCTCATAAGGAGGTCATCCAGGAAGTAATGAGCTGAAACGCCGCAGTCGAGCAGTAGCTGTCGATCAGTTTCGACATTGTTGGTTTATAATGAGTCTGTCTGAGTCTGGGTAATAAGCAGCTGCATAACTAGGCAGCTTGGTGGAATTCTTCTTCTTATTATTATTTAGTTTATTTGCCAGGGACCATATACAAAAACAACATTAATCCCACGTAGTGGAGGAGATGCTTGGTATCAGATTTAGCCTCTGGCTATTTTCCATCTGGAGTCCCTGGACAGTTTGATACAAATGCCATAGAAAAATAAACAATAGAAAAAGTGCATAAAGAGTGAACAAGTACTTGCAGTGCAGGTACGGTGTTAAAGCATACAATCAATAGAAATTTATATAAAATGCATACAAAAATGACTGAGATCACCATAATGCAGTTAGTGCTGACCACAGCTTCAACAATTAGTTGCCAACGATCACATTAATCACCAATTATGTTGATAATTGATTTGAGTAATTTTTAAGAAGAAAATGTCCAAATTCTCTGATTCCAGCTTCTGAAATCTGATTATTTTCTGGTTTCTTTCGTCTCTATAATAGTAAACTGATAATCTTTAGGTAGTAGACTGTTGATCTGGACAAAAAAAAATACATTTTTGTTTGAATCTTCAGATTTGGGAAACAGCGATTGACATTTTACATAATTTTCTGAAACAATCAATAGATTAATCAACTATTAAACTAGTTGTTGGTTGCAGCCCTAGTGCTGACAGTACTGGTTTCTTTAGAGCCACTTTTTTACATCCTCTTAGAAGCCGTTGTAGGTTGACTTGAGGTTGTTTTCTGTGTTACTGGGAAGTTTATTCCACTCCTTGATGATTTTAAAGGAGAACACAGTCTGGGAAAATGTAGACTTTTCTGAGAGGATCATTACAGTCCCTCTCAAGGCAGACCTTAGAGCTCTGGTTCTTATCTCAGAGCAGGGGGGGTACAAAGGTTTGTAATGGAGGAGGGGCAGCAGAGTGGATTATTTTGAAACGAGGGTCAGAAAGGTTATTTAATTATCAATGTTCAATAAGTTGTATTTGCTAAGTATATTGCTATGGTGATACTATCTAGATTGCTTGTACGGAACTCAAAGAGTTCCGTACAAGTGTATATAAGATAGAATCAGTGGCTGTTGGGATGGTCGCCCCTTGTGGCCCAGTTGTTCAAAAACCTGTGCCTAAGTGCCTACTTTAGAACAGGTTAAGTGCTAACGTTTAATGTTAAGCACAGGTTAAGCATTCTAACATGACCTCTAGGAGCCAAAACACTTGCTAAAGTACTCTCTAAGAGCCTAAATGCATGCTAAAGTTCCCTCTAGGAGCTCTAGCATGCTAGCATGCTAAAGTGCCTCTAGGAGCCAAAATGTTCTAGAGTGCCCTCTTCAGTGGTGAAGACATGCTATATGTGCCCTTTTTTTCTCTTTTTTTGTCCCTGCCCTTCAAAAAGTTTGTGCACCCCACTGGATAGGATCAAGGTATTTAAGTCTTGGCAGCAGCAGATAATAGTGAGTTTCTAACATGATGAACATTTACTGTTGTATTTCAAGACATGAACCATCTGGTTTTTGAATGATTGATTGGACTCTAAGAAAACCCCAAGGTATCTGAATTCTTCCACAATTCTTAAGGTACGTAAACAATTGACTGAGACACTTTTGCTATTTCCATTGCTAATGATAATCTGACTGCAACTACTTAAAAGTTTTTTCCATGAATGAATAAGACTGTATCGTTCACGCACATTATTGATTGTTCCTGCATCGAAACGCTGAACATAAACCACCGTTCTCCACCGGCTGCCTTCATCCTTCATTTCTTTCCTGCTCATTGAGAACTAGGCGAGTAATGCTACCCAAGGACCATTTCCCAAGCATAATCCAACATCTGTTTTACATACATCTCATGCATTGTCATAAAAAAAAAAAACTCTCCCCGCCTCCTTATCCTCTTCCACCTTCTCTCCATCTTCTGAACCCCCCCCTCTGGTAGCCGTCACAGCTGCTGAACGATTTCCTCTCACAGGGAGGCTCCTCCGAGTCACTGTGGCAGTGTCAAACGAGGCTCCTATTTAAGCTCATTAAATGTTTCCAAGAGAATAGGAAATCAATGGTGCATTCCGGTGCGCGAGAACTTTTCTCTTAATTTAATTTCCCCTCCCCCTTATCTGTTTGTACATCTTTCTTTTCGCTCCCATCACTGTTGCTTGTTCTTTCCAGGCTGTCGGTCGCCCTTTAAGCGGTGGAGACAGTGGTGCTGATGAGTGAGGTGGGGTGGGGTTGGGGTTGGGGTTGGGGAAACGGTTGCCTTCAGAAACCATTTTGGGCTCGTCATTGTGACGGGCACCATGGTGCGAGGCTGTCCAGACTTCTCAGCGTTGTTTAGCACTCGCCGAGTCCAGCATGGCATGCACTAGTGTAAATAAGATAGGATCAGTGGCATGTGCAGGGGGGGTGGCCCAATTGTTGAAAAGTGCATGCTAATGTGCCCTCTAGGACCCAAAATGCATCCTAAGGTTCTGTCTAGGACCCAAAATGGTTGCTAAAGTTCCCTCTAGGAGCAAAATTTTGTGCTAAAGTGCCCTCATGCCAGCTAAATATGTGCTAAAGTGCTCTCTAGAAGCCAAAACACATGCTAAAGTTCTCTCAAGAGCCAATACACATGCTTAAGTTTCCTCTAGGAGCCAAAATGTGTACTAAAGTGCTCTCTAGAACCCAAAAGACATGCTAAACATTTCTCAAGGAGCCAATACATATGCTAAAGTTCCTTCTAGGAGCCAAAACGTGTGCTAAACTGCACTCATGGCAGCACAATGTGTGCTAAAGTTCTCTCTAGAATCCAAAACACATGCTAAAGTGCCCTCTAGGAGTCAAAACGCTTGCTATTAAATCTCATTAAATGTTTCAGAGAGAATTGTAAAACAAATGGTGCATTCCGGTGCGCAAGAACTTTTCTCTTAATTTAATTTCCCCTCCCCCTTATCTGTTTGTACATCTTTCCGTTCGCTCCCATCACTGTTGCTCGTTCTTTCCAGGCTGTCGGTCGCCCTTTAAGCGGTGGAGACGGTGGTGCTGATGAGTGAGGTGGGGTGGGTTGGGGAAACGGTTGCCTTCAGAAACCATTTCAGGCTCGTCATCGTGACGGGCACCATGGTGCGAGGCTGTCCAGACTTCTCAGTGTTGTTTAGTGCTCGCCGCGCGGAGGACAATTGGCTTTGAAAAGTTTTTTGCGCACACTGACCTCAGCCCTGGAGTTTTCAGCTTTTGTTTTTAGGCCATGCTGTTAGGGGAGCAGGTTTCAACCAGAACAGAATGTTGCAATGAAAACTTGTCCGTGAAAGGAGGGGAGTAAGAGATTGACGTGCCCCTGGTTTAAAAATCCTTCCATGTCACGCTTACTCCCTTCTCTGTTTGACCTTCACTCATCGTTTTCGCCGATTTTGACTGTCTTTTACTCGTCAGAAGTTCACGGTAGATTAAGGCTGCTGTATATATGTGTGTGTGTCGGGTACACTGTCTGGCAGGGTTTTATGCTGTTTGAAACCATGCCTAGGGGCCAGGCCCACACCTTCTCTGGAGCTCCTGTAATTGCTCTTTTGGGGCCTTGTCTCTGGCTCTAAGCCCGTCTCCATCACTCTCACTTTGTCTTTCTCTCTCGCTCTTTGGCCTCGTTCCTTTTTTTTTTTTTGCCCGCTCTCAGACCCCCATCCCTCTCTGTTTCCTCTCCCTGCATGCCTCATTATGGCAGCTCCCCACCTGCCCGATCTGGGAATTCACAAATACGTACAGGGGGGTGGTGGTGGTGGGGGACACTCAGCAGTTTTCAGAGCTGCCTGTCGCTCGGATGGTTTGCGTGCTATCTGCTATAAAACAGCTTCGCTAATGCTGTTTGGCCAAGAAAATGGAAACAATGGGCGCTGTCACATTTGTTCCTCTGACTGCGGCGAAAACACAGGAGACAGTTTTCATCTCTGTTCTGGCTGTCAGAGCACCGTTTTTCATGAAGCAACCGGCTCTTGGACCCCGGCTCCTGCCTCTGTCTACGCACCAGCCCACAGGCTTCTAAACCTTGACTTTTTATTTTTTTCCCCATTTCCAGTCCAGCCCTTCCTCTCCGGCCTGTCACCCTGCAGCCTCGCCATGTCCGTTCCCAGGCCAGGGGGCTCACTTTGAGGGATAATGGATGTGGCCAGTTGCAGCTGCTCAGCAGCAGGGTACTATCATAGGAGTTATCTAAGGGCCTGAGTGGCTGGTGATGAATGGCTGGGAGCTGTGTGTCTCGACCGATCAATAAGCCACTAGCACCCAGATGAGCTAGATGCCCCCTCGCCTTCCCTCCCCCTCCACCCTCATCCACACATATATCTCCCTCTCATAATCTCTCCCACTGTGTTTGTGAACTTTTCCCTCCAATTCATGGCCTGAATTGGACCATTGATCTTTTATCCTTGGTTTGTTTTAAATAAAGGGCCGGTATCTCCTCTCTCCACCCAAGCATGCAAGCATTCTGTCAGCAGTTATTGCAACACGGGCGTACAAAAGCACACAAACATTACGTCGACCTGATCGAAGGCCCCGTAATCCGAGAGCAGATGAAAACGAGGAGGAAGGGCGTGTGTGTTTGGAGCTTCTATCTCCTCCCCCCCTTCGCTCCGCCGAGGTATATTCACCATCCACCGCGAAGGCTGATGCAAGCCGAAGTCCCGTGTGGATATACACACTTGTAATGCAGGCGCACACACACCAAACCATACACGGAACAGGCTCGCTGTCAGGGCTCATTGAGCGCAAACCTGTCCCAGAGCAGCCCCGCCCCGTCTGAAACCGAAATGGGATGTTGTCAGTCACCATCCTCTTTTTGTCTCATAAACGTGTGCGACGTCTCTCCTAAGACCACCAAAGCTGGTAAAACACATATTCCTACCAGACGACAACAGGTGTGTTTC
Source organism: Lepturacanthus savala (assembly GCA_030544235.1). Taxonomy (NCBI): domain Eukaryota; kingdom Metazoa; phylum Chordata; class Actinopteri; order Scombriformes; family Trichiuridae; genus Lepturacanthus; species Lepturacanthus savala. The sequence continues at coordinate 33,526,964 of CM060465.1, forward strand.
ATAACTACTGTACGTGTTGGTTTTTTGATCTGTTTTCCCGCACTCTTGCCGACGAGGGATTTAACGATGAAAAGAAACCAAATGGAAATCTCGCTCTCCCTCTCCTCCCCTCTGGGGACTTTTGGGTATAGTCTGTATCTTCCCTCCTCGTCTCTCACCTCTCCTCCCACTTCACTCCTCTCTTCTCCCCCCTCTGGCTCTGATCTTCTCTCTGATCTGCCGTTGTGTCTTGTCACAAAGAGCGTATTCTCAGCCTCGGTAATTGCGTGTCTGCCGGCCTCGCCACACCTGTTGCTGTCAGCGGCGGCGTGAGAGAGGAGGGAGAACGCTGACCTTTGCCCTCTGGAGCTCTAACCTCACCACAACTAACGCCTTCACTAAGGGTGTAAACCCACTGGGAAGGTTCCAGCACTGGTGTGTTTGTGAGTCTTTCGCAGTCGATCGTGTTTATCCGTAACCTTGAGCTTCACCTCTAGCTGTTGGTACTAGTGATGGGAATTTTGGTTCTTTTCAGTGAGCTGGATCATTTGGCTCAGCTCACTAAGAAGAGCTCCCAAAACGGCTCTCTATTTGAACACTTATACACCTTTTGTAATATAAAACACAACAAATAAAACACTAAAACCACTGTTTATAATTAAAATAAAAACACAAAAATCACTGATTTAAATGTATAACGCCAAAACACTGATTCAAAATTTAAAAAACCTCATGTGAGCCACTCCCATCGTTCACTCCAAAGAACCGGCTCTTTGAACTGTCTCGTTTGCGACCAACACATCACTGAAATGTGTCTCCTCAAACCTGACTCCCTCTCCTCCTAATCCTCTTCTCTCTCCTCTCTCCTCTTCTCCAGAAACCCGGGCCCTTAATGAAGCCGGGGGTCAGCGGCAGTGTGCGGCTAATTGGCCAAGTTTGCCCGGGGCTCCGGCTGCTGCCTGTGATTGAAGTGTCCACCGAGGGTCCGCTGTGCTGCACCCTGCTCTGTTCCACTCCGACTGCTCCCCCACCTGCAGCTCCCTAGTGAGTACAGCAGCAGCCCAGGCTGTTCTGCTTTCACTTACACCCCCCAAAAATGTTGCTGTTTGCTTTCTTTCATGTGTTGTTTCATTACAAAAGTAATAGATTACTGTGAAGCACTGATTTTTGCTGTACCGCAGTCATGTAAGGCATTACAGGGGAAAAAATGGTAATATCTGTACAAATGTCAGTAACACGACAGTGAAGTAGGAGTTTTTTGATTTTCTTTATACAAATTTGCTAAACATCACTGCAAGATCAGCAGCAGTGAAATGTCTGTGCAAAAAAAGAAGATGGAGAAGAATGAACCTGCAGAAAACATTAGATAACATATTCTCCATTATTCTACATCTGTGAAACATAAGGATTTTAAGAACATCGTAGTCAGATTCACTTTGTGTGCTACACCTAAAGAACTGTTCACTTCCTGAAATAGCACCCAACTTGTTCCAATTAGAACTTTCTGTTCCATTTCATGGAACAGGAAAACACAGTCCACCAGACAGTGCCTGTGGTTTTCAATTTTTACTGTAACCTCCTGCACCTTTGCATTTTAACACCCTATTTTTATAGATACCACACTATATGTTTTAAATGTTAATATATGTTGCATATATTTTTTTATTTTTTTACCATGAACTACTGCACCTTTGCATTTTAACAACCTAAGTACCACATTGTATTTTATGAATGTTAACTTATATTGCACTTTAGCATTGTGTGCCTGCTGCACTTTAGTTTTTAATATAGTATTTAATTTAATGTAGTTATTTATTTTATCAAGTTTTGTGAGGTGTGCTGCTGACCTCTTGGCCAGGTCACCCTTGCAAAGGGGTCTTGATCTCAATGGGTTTATTATTAACTGGTTAAATAAAAAAAAAATGCCATAGCAACATGAAATTAGCAAGGAAGCAAGCATGAGAGAGGAGATAAAACCAGTTGAATCACCAGCTTTTTGAAACCTTGTCAGCAAGATCCTTGTTGTGACTAACAGCAATGACAAAGGTGAGCTGTATTTAGATTGATGAATCTGTATTTCCAGTTATTTTGGTGAGAGTAGATGCTCCCGTGGTTCAATATTACATTACATAATATTGTAACGTAATGAATTACTTTGAAATGACAGTAGCAAGTAATAAATAATGCATTACAGTTTTGAAGTAACTTGCCCAACACTGGTTGTTTCCATGCAACATTTTCTGCCCCCGGCACCTCGTTTTTAAATTTATCTCGTTTTGTGCCTCGAGTTCTAAGTTTCCGTCTCCCCTTTGCCTGTCTGTATTATTTTTTATTTTTTGTTAGACTTGAATTCTCACACTCGGTTCCAGTATTTTCGCACTTTCCTTGGCTTGTGCCACCCTCGCACTCCATCTCTACACTTGCCGCAGTGGGATTCAGGCAATTACCACGCTCCCCCATTGGCCGGCAGTCAGTTTAAAAAAAAAACCCAACAACTTCCAGCTCCTATTTCTCTCAGGATGGACCCAACGGTCCCATCCGAGCCAAGCCGCATCACGCTGCTCCGAGTTAACAGGGAGGAGGGGGACGGGGGGGTGGCTCTAATTAGTCGAGCCACCACTTTCTTCTCGTTAAGCCACAGTTCTGGCTCCTATTGTTTGGCTGACAGTAGGAGAGCAGCAGCAGTGGGCCGATAGTGAGCTCTGGGGAACGGCCTGAGCAGATAGGGTGCACAGAGCAGAGGGAAGATGCTCCCGTGGTTCAACACCCCCCACCCTCCACCCCCGGTGCCACAGCACAACCGAGAGAATGCACTTTTTATGTGTATTGTGCTTAGAGAAGTGGAACGTCGCTGACTGGTTACATGGTCAACACATTGTGTTTGCGTGTCAAGAAACAATGGTCCAATTATAAGTCAGGACTTTGCCTACAAGTTAGGATAATTTATAATCTGTCAAAACTTTATTTGCACACCAGTAGGTTTCCATTCTTGTTTATTAAGCGCTGCAAGTCATTAAATCTGCTTTGATACTCTGGAAGATCCCCGGAAATTAACCGCTGCTGTAATAGTTTCATAAAAGCGGCTGTAAAACCTTCCTCTATTCATTCACACTCGTGCCATGAGTGGGAAAAAAAAAACTACACTTATTCATTCAATTAGATGAATGAAAAGGTGAGGGATATTTACAAGTAACTGCACATGATATATCACTTCCTCCTGAGCTGCGTCTGTGGTGTACTTAAAAAGCCAAAGCCACCACAAAGCCTCGGGACTCGCTGGTTTCTTAGTGTTTCCGCACTCGTCCATCTGTGGAGGGCTGAGTTTGACAGACGACTCATTTTCTCTGTCATTTTCTCCCCATACTCAGCTGTTTGCTTAGGTCATAACTCTTGCACTCCGGAGCGTTTCGCCCCATTCTGCATGCCTGCCAGCCTGCCCGCCGGTGTTAAAGATAAACAAAATATGGCTCATTTGAAATGAGGCCTACCCCAGGTGGTTGCTCCGACGGAGATGAATTAATAGAACTTAAGCCACGAGAGTGACCCAAAACACAACACATTACAAATTCACACTCCTTTTTTTTACTTTTTGGAGTTTGTTTAGTTGAAACTGGTTTTTACATCCCAGGAGATTGTGTAAATGTCATGGTAATGACATGCTTTTTTGGTATCCATGAGGATTAGGAGGTGTCAATCATTCCTCCCATGAGTCTTTGCCTTGGCACAACCCTGGAGCAAAGAGGTACTTGGCAAAGAATGAATTAGTATGAACAATAGCAACCAAATCTCATGCGTTTTCTTGTCTTAGTGTTTTCTTTTCCATTGTGTGAAAATGACCTTTTCATCTGCTACATTACTTTCATTTACTTTGAAGAGATGTCGACTATATAGTTTAGCGCTCTTACTCTTGTGAGATACCCTTTAGGTTTACATTGTTAAATGCGTTTCATTGACTAAAAACGGATACAAATATTTCAATGAGAAAACCCATACAAAGCGATCCAAGTTTATTTAGAATATATATATACATGATGTAACAGCTTAACTCTGGCACTTCTGAGGTTGGTTCAGGTTAATCAAGTGAGGAGAAAGCTGACCAACATCAAAAGTCCATCCTATCATATAAAAAATGACTCCGGCCTTAAATATGCACCCTCAGAGATGACTGAATAATTCATTTGTCACACTAAATCAAAGTGATGAGCCTAACTTTTAATATCTGTGATCTGTGGAAAACATTATTGCAATGGTTTCTCTAATGGCAAAGTGTCATGTAACGTAAAACACATTACTACAGTCGGGTCATAATTAAAAAACGTAGATGTTTAATTGAAAGAAACGCTTGTATGTGTTTCTTCTTATTAACGAGCCTTTTTCACTTTAGTCCCCTCTATGGTGAGAAATGCATAATTCAACTCTAGGCTTTAAAAATTCCTCATTACCAAAGCAAAGTACTGCAATGCCGGCATAAACTAACACCTTCAGAGCATATTAAAGTGGTTAAAAAATGCTGCTAGCCCCCCCGAAGACTCACCTGCCAGCTGATAAACTCAATCACCACAGGCTCACGCAGACGAGAGGCTTCATCAAACAGCCTGCATTTGTTTTTTTTTTTATCCTGGAACACGGCAAATGCCACGTCCTTGCGGTATCAAAATAATATAAAACACCGTGTTCCTGACTCATCACCCCCTTCCCCTCCTCCGAGCTCCCCCAACTCCAACACAATACTGCAGCCCTCCAGTTTTCCATCGCCCCCGTCGCCCCCTGTGAATATCCAAGCTGTCGAGGCTGACTGGGCTGAGGGTTTTCTTGCCAGGGCACAGTTGGAACAGATCCGGCCTCCGGGCCACATATACTGCTCCACTCCAGCCCCTGCAAACAAGGCCTGCCCCGCGCAACTGTCATCTAAATGCTAAGCTTTGGAATCACCACAGTGGATACACATTTACTCGCTTCTTTTGAGACTGCTTTGGTCCTTTTGGAGCTTCACATGCTTCCCAACTTGCAGAGCATGAGCTGGTTATTCAACAGATTTGCAGCGAAGCATCAACGGAAATGATTTTTTTGTGTGTGTTGTAGAAATCTGTGCAGATGACACAGCTGCTTTTTGTTTGGTTTGGTCCCTATTAGAGGTTTATGTGCTTAACTCTATTTCGAGGCGTACTTTTTTGTAGCTTAATGGTTATCTTTCACGTGATGGTAGAAGACCTGTCTGCCGAGTTAATCACCCATCTGCACCATTGTGGGGAGAAAAATGTGGCCGTCAGGCTTTATGGGAACATAAGCTAAACAGCCAGGCACACTTTAAGGGGAGGCACGTTGAGAGACAGACTCCAGACGGGCCACTCAAACAGTTTCATGTCAAATCCACAGACATACAAATCTCCACAATGATCTGCCAAGTTTCTGCAGAATTCACTGGAGCAGGAATAGAAATTTCACACCCCCACCCCGAGCCCAGGCTCCCCTCCTCTCAGCCATCACTGGACGCCGCTTGGCAGCAGAGAGGGATTGGAAACATCTGCGAAAGTTCGTGTGTGTGTCAGTGCATGTGTGTGTGTGCGTGGATGGTTGAATACACTCACCAGATAAAGAATTGTTATGTTATTTTTTTTTTTCAAATTGTTTTTGGCATCTTTTACATGGCAGCGGAGGAGTCAATTATTCTAACGTAGATCACACGGTGGAATGAATGAAATATGAATGTAGATGCAACACGGAAACAGTTTTAGTGGTTAAATGGCTCCGGGGCTGATGTTTTAGAATTGATTCCGCAGTTCTGCCGGTAGATGAACGAGCGGGAGCGAGCAGGGAAGAGAAGAGATGATGATGCACTTCCTTTTCACCTAAATTACTTTCCGTGGCTGGCGAAGAGGATGAAAAGGCAGCCCCCTGTTGTCCTTATTTCCATACGCGTACCCACCTTTCTTTGCACTAATAATGTTGTGTTGCATGCTGACTAGATGACATGAAAAAACTATGAGAGAATGAATCAGCAAATCCTCTGCAGCTGCCAGAGATGTGACCGCTAAGAGTCACTGAAGTCTCTTTTATTTGGATGTGCTAAGCGATATAAATAATGAAATGGAGCCAGTAATTGGTGGTTCTTGGTAATTAGGACCAAGCTGTCAGCTAGCAAAGTTGCCTCAGTCTGATGGCGCTGCAGCAAGGGCAGTAATTACTATTATCTATGGGGGTTGTTGACACAACAATAATCCCGTTCTTAAACAGGATTGTGGGGCTTATGTTTACTGTCCCCATATTTGAGAGATTCAGCCACAACAATGCCAGAGACATGAATCTTTTAAGTATTTGTCTTAATGTCCATCAGGTAGCAGCACAAAGCCGTTACTGTAAACGGAGAAATAGACCGCCTGGCTCCTGAAATTTGTGCTCGGTGACTATGTGAAGAGCCTGTCCATATTTTCATTAGTCAAACAGTTTGACTCTTTCCCTGCAAGCGGTGTGACGCCCAACCATAAACAGCATTATCAACCAGCTCAGCAGGTTTTCTAATATCCCTGTAATCCTGTCATTTCATTCATGGATACCGTTGGGGTTATTCTGGGCCTGGAGCATATCTGCCCACCTGTCTTTGCTCCTCTGTGTGAGAGATTGGATTCCCCCTACTCCAATCCTACTCTGTCTTGCCGCACACACATACACACACACACACACACACACACTCGCACATGTACATTTATGCCGGAGTGTTCGCTCATCTCTTGTCAGATCACCATGGTATAAATGGGCGTTGCTGACCAGGTATTATATAGGGTGGAGGACAATGGCTTTATACACCCTGCATAGGGGATGATTCCTAGATGTGGATAATAACTTGCCCTCGCCGAAGTGAAATTCTGTTCATCTGGCTCAAGACGTACAAGCACAGCATTTACTCTGTGAGATGGTGGGGTAAAAAAAAAAGGAAATGGCCTTAAAAGCAGAGTATCCAGGTGACAATTCCTCTTCCTGCTATCATGCAAAGTAATGAACCTGCTAGACACTGGCACGACTTTAGACAAGAAAGTGTAGGCGAGTGATTATTGGGTGATTGGAAGGGGGCAGCTTGAGGACACGAGGGTGAGTAAGAGGCCACGCGAGTCGCCGCTTTCACCCTTTACTGTGGTGCGCAACACTCAAATTGCGTCTGCTCTGAATTAAACATGTGGCACCTCGTTGCTTGAGGCGTGATGGACATTCAAACATATTGCAAAGCAGAGAAAATTACTTTTTAAGTAGGCTATTTATGGTGAAGATATTGTATTCATTTGATTATAATAAAACATCCATTATGCCCTGAGTGAATGGCGTGGGGAGGTGAGGCCGGCAGAGTGCAGCTCAATGTAATAACAACTGTGCGTCTGCTCCAAATGAGTCAAGAATAAGAGCAGGTTCCTGTAGATATTACTTTCCTTTGCAGGGGTGCTCAGATCTGGTGATATGCTTCATGAGGAGTAATAAAGAAATATATCTGTTTTTATTGTGCCTTGGCGACAGAGTTATGTTTAGAGCTAGTATAAAGAGCTGGAACATGGCGTAAAATTATATTATGGCCCATTAGGTGGGGGCCTGAGCTAAGCGTCGCTAGCGGTAACCGAGAACTGGGGGTAATGGGGCCGCGGCGTATTGTCTGTGATCTGCTCTTTCACTTCTCACTGATTGAATCGTCTACATCACTGGTACTCCATCTCCTGGGGAACCGGAGTAGACGAGGTGATTTTTGCTGAAGACATTACTCTGTCAAACCTGGGAGATAAGAGAGTACGGTGGGGGTGGGGGCGGACTTGAAGGGGTGGAGGGGAGGGCGTCTAAAATGTAAAGAAAAGGTGATGTTCAAGGAATCGTAGCCAGATTGGTGTGTGGAGAGAAAACGATCCCTAGGTAGAGGTTTCATTTAGGAATAGAAATCATTTCTTTATCACTGTGTGCAGGGGTTTCTGACAACACCAAAGAAAACAATAGATGTACTTTACTCTAACTGTATTTCTCAGTGAATAGAATAAATATCCACTTTCTAGCTATTGTTGCAAAAGGTCTAGGAGTGCTTATGCTGCCATGAAGCTTTAACTGATGCTCTCAAGGTTAACAGGCTACTGACCTTGGATCTTTCTCTCTGGTCTGGATCTCTACAGACCTGACCCCCCACTTCTGGGGCTTCCCCCACTAGATTTCAATAGGAGTGGTAAGGAGCATATTAAGGTGCTGTCCTGTCTGGATGCCTGCTCTACATACTCTAGGGGGGAGGGGGGGGGTCCAGATTGGGAGAAGCTTCATATTCTATAAAGACCTAGCAAGACTTCTACATTGGGCCTGTTTTTACCTAGAAGTGTAAACTCTGCTTCACCTTTATCCGTTGTCAACCTACGCCCTTCCAGTTGTGTGTCGAATAGGCGAAGCATTGTGTGGAGCAGCAGCAGCAGAGTTTATCTGCTCTCCTGCGCAGGCAGCATGGGGGCTCAGGAAGTAATCTGAACCAAGCAGGCGAGGAATTCCAGGCATCCTGAATGGAACCAGATGTGTGTTTTTGTTCAGTCAGTCTCAATGACTGGTGATTTTTTTTTCTTACTTGCTCATAACACACTGAGACGTACATAAAAGTGCATCTGGGCACATACTCGCTCAAAATGCACACAACAAAAAACATGCAGGGAAGTCTGGCTTTCATAACAGGACTAGATGATGTGATAAGAGATGGGATCAGACAGAAACGGTCACTGCTGGCTTGTTTATGTTTGCACAGCGTGCAGGCCTCGCAGCCCTTCCTTCATCCTTCACAGATCCCCACTCAGATTGTGTTGCTTTTACGCGTTCGTACACGTTGGGCTCTGTTGACCCTCATATGGGCAACAAATGCATGTTTCTGTCAGCATTAGTGAAACCGTTCTCCACATCTGAGCTGCATAATTTTTCTTTTGCACACTTGAAGGTTCTTTTTGTTTGTTTTGGCATAGATCTGAAGTCCCCAAGTGAAACATAGTTAACTGATACCTTGGAGGAAGATGAAGAAAAAACTGTGTGCCACAAAAATTATCATCATTCACTAGTAAAGAAAATGTCTCCTGGAAGAACAACCTTGTTGGAGGCTATAATTATTATTGTTTCATTATTTTTGGGAATTGTATAAAACTAAAGGCCTTTGGACAATACTTGATATTCCCAATTACTGTTATGTGAAGGGACAGATAGCTGACTAGAATGATTTCATAGCCAGTAAAAACAGAAAATTAGGGGCTGACAATTCATAGAAAGAGCAATGTGGAATTAGCTCGACGTTTTTCAGGAAAGCTACTCAACTGAAAAAATTGCCAGAAGCTAGCCCATGTTTCTCAGTGAGGGCACACAGAATATTTTCTATTTGGCAGCAGTGTAGCGGTGAAAGTTAATACCACATTTGCACATGATGTCAACAAGGGGGTTGCATGTAAACAGGAAAAAAAGCATCAGACTAAGGTCCAATCCCTGGCGTCGTCAAATCAGTAACTGCTCCAGTCAAGGTAGTTTCAGTTGAATGACTGAAAGCCAAATTGAAATTTATTAAATAAAAATATTGTTATTGGATAAATAGGCAGTAAAGTGATCAGCAACAGCTCTCTCAATTAATTTGAACATTAAAGGATGGGGAATTGCTCCATAATTGTTCAGAATTTCCAGATCTTTCAGAGTTTTTAAGCAGCGCTTTGATAATGGCAGCGTTAAAAGCCGAGGGCTCAGATCCCGTGCAAAGTGGCTTATTGATCATTTCAAGAATAGGACTATTTAAACGAGGAAACCATTGCTTTACAAAGATTAGACGGTATAGGATCTAATATACAGGTTGTAGGTTTGGAAGCAGTTACAAGGCTGGTAAAGGCCTCAGGGGAAATTAATTCTGTGAAGTGTGGAAGGGTACAGTTGGTCAGAGTACCTGCATTGATCAAAAGTATTTGAGAGTTCATAGCCATCATTCAGGGAAGTGATGTCGACCGGTGACTTTCTCTAATTGAGTCAATCCTATATGTGAAGAATTTACAAAAATCTCTTTGTTTTAAGAGCTATTGGCAGGCTTTTTTTTCTGTGATTCTTGACAAATGTTGTAGGTTGAACCCTGAACTCACAATTTTGAAGTGTTAAAAAACGATTTATTTAACTTGCTGCTTTCTGGCATTACAGCCACATTGCATAAGTGTTGACCCCGAGGCCGTGGCTAAAACACTTAGATGGTTCCGCCAGCAACACACAAAGGCTTTTCAAATCTATTCCGTGGCCAAAGACTTGTTTCTCCTTCTTGGCTGCACTATACCATCAAAGGAAGTGGTGTTCATTGGCCAGGGTTCTGCTGGCAGGAATGTGTGACTAAGTGTGTGCGTGCTTGTTGCCTGAACATGTAGGCCGGTATCAGCCATCACCACAGGAAATGACCAGCAGTTTGCTTTGAAGTCCCAGCAGAGCTTTTCATTATTTCCACTATCTCCGGAGACACGAGGCGACACACCCGCCCCCTGTCTTACATTGCTGATGCTCTGCACTCACCCTCGGCTGCTCCGCACTCAGAGCTTCTGCCACCAAATGCCTGTTAGAATGCAGAACAAGCGTCTATTAGCATAGAGTATGGAAGTGCTGGCCGCCACAGGGCACAAACCCCACCACTACAGCCTCACTTCTGCACACCACACTTGCCTGAAAAGGCTGAGAGGGCACGTGTAATTGCATTTTCTTTTTCCCCATGCTGAAACCCGAATGGGTAGATACAGGGAATTCTAAGATTCCTCAACCCTGGCCCATTCTTCCGCTTCCCTTTTTTCTCGGTTATTCCCTCCTGCCTCGCCGCTCACCTCCACCCCCTCAAACCTCCACTTCCTCTCCTTGCGCTCCTAGCATGTCGAAATGTGTGGCGTGTGGAGATGAAATTAATTGGATCGCGGTGTAGAAGTGTTCAGCCCCCCGTGGCGTACTGCTGTGTGAGGTCGGATTGGCACACGCTCGCCAGAACTTGCTGCAAGACCAAGAGTTGCTCTGCTGCCAGTTTGTGCCAATCTGGAGCTGAGCCTCCTACACACTGTTTTACATGGAATCACATTTTTGTTGCGCACACACTATATGAACACTCATACTATCCCCCTCCACCTCGCACACAAACTTTCTCTTCTCCACTGATTCATATAATATACATGTACAACTTCCAGAAAAGGAAGGCAGATGTGTTTATTTGCCAGAGCAGCATGCCTGCGTTGGGTGTGGTTGCAATCTGGGTTAGGAAATCCCTCGCCGAGGTTATTACATGCCGTAATGCTAATGAAGCTTTTGCTCCAGTAATGGCATTACCAATTGGAAATGCTAACCCACATGTTCTAATCGAGCATCACAATTTACAGTGACAAAATCCTAATGACTAAAAATCTAATCTACTAGCACCCTGACAATCTGGATCATGTGTATGTTAATGATGCCGATTGAGATGCAAATGCAGCGCCTCTCAGCTACAACCAAAATATGTGTGAAGTAGATTTTAAAAAGTATTTTTCACTATCGTAAAGCTGGGGACATTGTTTTGAATGTGTTAACACAGGTGCTAATATATTTCCAGAGTGTTTGTACTGATACCAGGGCCTATGAAATATTTAAATTGCTCAGATCTCTCCCTTTCATTCTATTCCAGTCATGCCTTATATTAACCAGAAGTGTCTCTGTATATGTATATCTGATAAAGGGCATTGGTCTGAAATGTTGTTTGTTGATTAAAGACTCATGGAAGCATATTTCTAGTTTGCTGATCCTTCTTTTTTCTTACTGATATGGAGTGTTCCTATTTTATAAAAGCTCTTAAAAGCCAAACACCTTAGTTAGGGCTGTAACGATTAGTCGATTAATTATCAACTATTAACCTCTTAAGAGGAGTTGTAAAATTGATTTGTGAACATGGCATGCCCAAGTTGTGAGTAGCAGAGTTCCCACATGTCCAATCAGATTTGGATGGTCTCATCATGGAAAATTTCCATTTGGTCGCACTGCTGTCCATCAAACCAAAGGTGGTCAAACTTTTGGAGTCAGTCCTCATTGGCTTTCTCCAGGCCTCATGCTTCAATTGGTTTGTGCATGATGTCAATTGATGCCAAACAATTTCAAACCATAATTGTCATGTTATTTGCACATAGAACCTAATAACTGAAGCATAGCATTGCTGTAAATGACCATGCTACTCATGGTACATTGTGTCTTAACAGGTTAAATTAATGACCATCCAGTTTTGATTATTGGATCAGAGTCATTTTTATGAAGAAAATGTCCAAATTCTCTGGTTCAAGCTTCTCAAATCTGATGATTTTTCTGGTTTCTTTAGTTTTCTATAATCATAAACTGATTTTTTTTGTTTTGGTTGAATCTTCATGTTTCAGAAACGGTAATTGACCCATGACCCGACTATCAAAATAATAATTAGTTGCAGCTCTAATCTCTGTGTATCAATCCTTATTTTGTTGTAACACAAACAGCCATTCACAAAAGAAAATAGCCAAGTCTCAGTTTGTCCTAGTGGTCTGTTGGTGCTCCTGGTCTGGTTCTGACACTACTGACCATGCAATAGTAGCCAACTTTCGGTATCAATGACCAATGCTGTGGAAACATTTTGGTTCCAAGTATTGAGATCCAATATTTAGCCTTGTCTGTCCATTGTGTGTTCGGAGCTTGTCTTGTGTTATAAATGCGTCCTCTGTTCAGAGGTTGTCCCCCGCCCCTTCCATGCCGTCTGATCACTGCTGTGTGGCTGTGGCTTTTTGACTTCTCTGTTTGGCCTTCTCCCTCCGTCCTGCCGGCTAGCTTTCTCTGATTTATGATAGTCTGGAGCTAATGGTACAGAACCAGGATTTGTGTCTACGGTGTTGTGACTGGACTGGTGCCGGCTCATTGGCCCCCCCCTCCCCTCTTTTTCACTCGCCTCCCGCTCTGAATGAGGTGAGCGACGGAGTGAGATGGCCAGTGAGCGACTCGGGTGTTGATCAGCATCCCCGCACTCCTCAGCTCATTCATCTTCATCCTCCACCTTCTTTCCGCCAGAGGAACCAGGCTGCGAGCTGGCGGGGGAGCCGACTCACCTTCAGACAAGGCCACCAGACCTTGCCTCACCTTTCATCCCATTTCATCCTTCATACTCCCCCTGTTCCTTCCCACGCGCACACACACACACACACACACACTCACACTTGCCCCCTCGCACTTGGCCACTCTGCGACGGAACGGAAGCCTGGGGCCAGGCTGCGAGGCAGGCAGGGGGCCTTGTATGTGGAACTGTGTTAATTAGCACTGGAGTCTGGAGACTAACGCCATGTTATCTACCAAACCCCCCCTCCCTCATCCATCTCCTCTTCCTCCAAACCCCCTCATCTCTCTCCTTCTTCCTCTCTCTTCCCTCTCTCGGTGTCTCTAGAGGTTGCTTCCATCATGCCGCTTGCGTCGCCAGGTTTGTGAAGGATGTCGCTGCCAGCTGTCTTTTTCATGGACGGCTGCCAACCTCTGCCCATATCTTCCGTCCGTTGTCATTTCCTCATTTATTCCTGTCTTTCTCTCTTTCTCTCCACCTCCAGCCGTTTATCTGTTAATGAACTCTGTGTCTCAAGCCTGTTTTTGTTTTCCAGCCTTGTCTTGGAGAGACTACGTTTTTTTTTTGTTTTTTTTTTAAGGCAAGGACAGGGTGTTATGGAGCTCTCATTGGCACATTGGCGCAGCGGTACCAAGGTCGGGCAGGGCGGAGATTGCCCAGGTCGGCAGACAGTCTGTGTCCGCTGCACCATGCCAGCTCTGCAATCTGTGAGCAGTGTGTTAAGCGCAAAACAGGCTCTCCATTCCCCTCCCGGCCTGGTGGCGTTCGCCTTCTTCGGCGGCCCGATAAAGGTCAGAAGAGCATGGGCAGACAAAGCGAGCTTTCTATCCCATCAGAACAATGAGAATCGCAATCGATCAGCGGCTTCTGGCCGACCTTCCTCTCTTTTCGCCAGGAAATGCAACGTATTTTCTGCGTGGAAGCAGTCCTGCTATGAAGCCTTTTACCTCCGATTGAGTTCTTGGCTCTGTGGGTGAACCGTAGCACATTCCATTTATGAGTTTGAGACAGAAAGAGAATGAGTTGATTATTGTACATATGTCTGGACCTAGGCCTGAGCAATCTGCTGGTTTAGATTGAAAAGTGCAATTTCAGCCAACATGATCTTGAGATTGTCAAAGTGTTCCTAAGATTGTTGTGATCAGAGTATCGAGGGGATGAGTAGAGTGGATCAGTTTAAGTGTCAAAGTAATCTAAGCAAATGGATTTGTTCATTAAAATCCACTGAAAGATCAGGATTAAGGTTTGAGGAAGCCAGAGAAGAACAAGCTAAAATTCTACCAGCTCCTAGGCCTGAACGATCTATTGTTTTAGATCGAAAACTGATTTCAAGCAACGCGATTGTGAGATCACTAAAGTTGAGATTGTATTTCTTAACCCAGGTTTTGTTTTCAACTAGTTTACATGTATTTTAAGACTTCTTTGCTCTACTTTAAGTTAAGATATAGATGGCTCTTTTAGTTCTTCAATTATAACTACCATTGCTCAAGCACTAGATGCACTCTATGTTTATACATGTATGTATGACATTTGAAATCAGTTCTTGGGTTTAGTCTTTAGTCTTTTCATCCTTGCATTTGAGCTATGACATTTATTCTTTTGTTGTGCGCTGAAACTTGATTTGAAGACAATCATGAATGAGATCGGAATCCCAATTCATTTTTTTCTTAAAATGCTTCTAGCCCTAACTAATGCATGTAGACTGTTTGAATGAGTGTGTGATGTAGCCCACACAGGCCGCCTGTCGGGGGAGGGCGAGGGGGGTGTTCTGTATATCCGGAAACTTTGAATTTGTCTATCTGTGCGGCTTCATGTCCTTCTGTGAGCGTGAAGGTAAATCAATTTGTCTGCTTGTATGTTTTAGTTTCTGAGTAGCCCCACCCCCCTGGTGTGTGAGTACTGTTAAGCCGTCCTGCACTTAGTCTGACCCCGGCCCCCTATGAGGTGTTGTGGTGAGCTGAGTGTAAGACAGACGTATGCCAAATAAAGACACGAAATCCCTCCTTTTGTTGGAAAAACAACCCTGAAACCACACTCACATGCACACACACACACACACACACACACACACACACACACACACACACACACACACACACACACACACACACCATCTACACTGAGTCACTCTCTCCTTTTGTTCTTTATAACTTTTTCTCATGAGGATTCTGGCTCCATGAATTAAGCTCACTTGGCCTTTGATAATATCAATTAATCGGGACTGGCGGTGCTTTATGAAGGACACACTGGGTACAGCTAATTGTGCCTTTAAACCAGTTGCATACAATTATTTCCATGTCATTAGTCACTCTGCTAGGACTCTGAGCAGGGCTTCCCCTCCATGCTCTCTCTCCATATCTACTTGTGTACGTCTTTGTTGTTTTTGTTTGCCCGTTTTCTCTGTAACTCGCCTCCGTTTGTCCTCCTGCACCCCCACCAGCCCTCCCAGTAGTATTCCGGCTCGTGGCTTTTGAGAGTTTTAAATATCCCCCCCTCATTGATGAACTACTTTGATACCCTTGTTAAAGTGAGCCGATTCCTCCATCGGGGGAATTAAGGCCGCTTTTGTACACTGAAGCTCCTCAGTGCCATGCAGAGCTGTGATAGTGCCTCCTCTCAGAGAACTAGAGGAACGGGGACAGAGCGGGTGGGAGGGGAGCGTCTCTCTGATCTTCTGCCTCTCTCAGAACCATCTGTCTGGTGTTGGCCCAACATTCTGTGCCACTTAGTATTAGCACTTACAAATATATACATTTCTCACATCCCGGCTTTTGAGAGAAGTCGTACCCCTCGCTGAGTTATGCTCGCCAGGAGATGAGAAGCAAGAGCAGATTGCTTCATTGCTTCATTGATGGGAGGGGTGGAAGTGAGGGAGGTGCGGGCTCGATATGATGGATAATGGAATCAGGACTAGGGATTGGCTGTGTGATCAGGGTTTGTACTATAGCCCAGGCTGGCTAATGGAATATGTTTGTTTCCAGCAGCTTGATATCACAGCAAGCCACATTAACTCTGAATACTGTCTGGTTTACGTTGCACATTTATCATTCCTCTTCTTACGCTGATAGAATAGAATATTTCCCTTAAACGTGCATTAGCAACAGGTTTTTACATGGCAAACTGCAAAATCTAGTGAAAATATCTTGTTTTTGGTACAATTAGTCCAATTTTGAGTAGAATAATCTTATTCCATGGGTAGATAATTTAGCTTTTTCTTGATTTTAGTCTATTGAATCTTTTTTTTTTTCCCTATTAAACAAACTATTAGTCTTGATTTCCTAAAACAAGACCAATGACCCAAATCAGAAAAACTGTTTTTTTTTCAATGTAGATAACTTTAAACTAATCCAAAATAAAGTCTATACATTACTAATGTGGTAAATGACTATTCTAGCTGCAAATGTCTGGTTTTTGGTGCATCAATATCTACATAGGTATGTATTTGCTTATTGTGTCAGAAGGCTAATGCAATAAACTTTTCTATTCATTTTACAACTCTAAAACTGTGACTTTTCATGGAAGATGCTAAATTGACTGGGTGACCCCAAACTTTACAACGGTAGTGTAATTCTACTCAATATTGGACTAATTATACCAAATACAAGATATCTTCAATTTTTACAGTGCAGTATTGTAAAACCGCGGGATAAAAGACATTGCATATGCACACTAAAGATGCAAAAGTTATCTTTATTTGTTCCTTGTTTGCCAAAAGAGTTTTTCTGTAAACAGCAATGTTGCTCAGTTAGTCACAGGTGGAGGTTTAAGAAGTTAGTGGGCCATAAGCAAAGTGCTATTCAGAAATTGTAATAAGCTGTATGCAGCATTCCTGTCAGCCGTCAGTGCCAGGTGAGCGTCTGAGTCTTATAGCAGAATGATTTGCTGTTAAATCTGTCTGCTCCTCTTTTTTTTTGGGGGGGGGGGTATCTTAGGGGTGAGCATCTTTTATCCAAGGCTTCCATTTCTCTTTAGAAGCCGGCGAGTGACTCCCCCTCCTCCTCCTTCTCCTCCTCCTCCTCGCTTCCTCGCTGCTGTGAAATGGAATTGCTTTCTCGTTCGTTAAAGATTTTCTTGTCGGTGCCTCGTACTACTTCAGGAGTGAGATCACTTGAAATGGCTGAAAGTTCTCAAAAAACCGCTGGAGAATTATGGGGTGTGGGGGTGGATCAGGGAGCCAACATAAATAAAGAAAATTGCTTTTTTTTCTATTTTTTTTTGGAATTAAATCTGTTTGAGGGGACTTTTTTTTTTCTCCCTTTCTGACAACACACAAATTAATTCCGGCAAGTTGTCGCTTTACATTAAAGCATGAAGTGGCCTGCTGGTGTAAGGGAAAGCAATCCCTCTCCTGGTTGCCATGGAAGCAGGTGCGTTGTAGCCGTGGATACCAGCTGTGATGGTGCTGCCAAAACCGCTGCCCACCTATATCCTATAGGCTTTTTTTTCTGGGAGGGGGGGGAGTGAATAGTTTCCCTTTCAGACCATCCAGTCTTCTCTCTGAGAACATTTTGCCCATTTCTGAATTGTGTGAGTATTTGTGAAACACTATATCCCATGGCGGCTTACTCCAATCCTTTCATGTGATCCTCCCCTCTCACTTTTTAAGAATCGAACCAGCTGAGGATAATCTGCATGTGTGGAGAATAATCCCGCTCTTCTTAAATTATGTTTCTCTAAACAGTTTATTTGCAGTGAATAAGCCATATGAACTTATCACATCCCCCCCTCCCCCCCCACACTTTTCCATTTTTCCTTTTCCTCTCGCTTTCGTTCTTTTTCGCTCAAACTCTCATCAGTTCCATCTGTCCCAAAATAACGCAACTGTTCCCACACGTCTCACACCCGTGCCCCGGCACCCGTTGTGTTGGCGTACCATCGGGTTGTATGTGTGTGTGTTGGGGGGGTGGGATGCAGCAGCAGCGCCAATCTTAATCACATTGGGTGAGCACACCTGTGAAAACAGATGTCCACCGGGGTTGGCGTGCTGTTCCTCTTTAGGGTGGAGCGTCTGTGTGTGGCTCGCCACCACCACACCTCCTCCTCCTCCTCCTTCCTCATTTTCCTCTGAGTTTCTGGGGTCCCCAGCAGGCAGGCCTGGCCCCGGCACCCAGACAGGAAGAAACCCACGGATTGGCGTCATGCAGGGGGCCAGGAAGCACCGCCCCCCTGCCGTGTTTATTTTAATATCATCCCTGCATACGGATGATAATGGGGGGAAAAAAGCGCGATGAAAGACGAGAGCATCTCGATTATATTATGAAGCTCCGAATCAATTCTAAAGGAGTTTGATGCCTCCGCGATCGTAAATCAATTTGTTAGCCCTTTTTTATGAAATAATGTGATAAACACCAGGTGTTGACCTTTTCGAAATGAACCTCTCGCATTAGAGTGGATCTCCGTCATAAGAGCAGGCTTACGCTGGTATTTGTCACACAGAAAAAGCATCAGTGCGGGCGTGCTAATGCCGGCGTATAATTAAGAGCTTTATGATAGAATTACTCAACACAATGTTGTGTTTTGTATAATTACATCTTTATCTGATAGAAGGCATCTCTTAAAGCCAGAGCCGCATCGCTGTGCTTTAGCCCGGAGGCGTTGTGGAATAATGTGCGCCATTAAAATCGGCTCGCCGGATAACTACTGATGTTAATGAGTTAACCAGACAGAATGATCTGTATTAGTGAATTTTAAAAAGGCAATAAACGCATCACTTGCCCTCTCGCAGAAAAGGATTATGTATTTTCTGTCCAGCTGTGTTTCTCTCACCCCCATTTTTTTCAGTCTAAAACCCAGTTTCATTTCAGGCTGCCGGGTTTCGTATATAGGTGCCGCTCCCAAGTTTACACTCCTGCTCACATGAGCTAATGCTTTATGGAGTCAGGTCACCCAAATTACCAAACAATCCCATTTTCTTAGTTGCATTTCATGGTTTCTGGGCATGCACATGGTTTTGGGGGTTTTGTGTATCCAGAGTTTTGAGATATGCACCCCCTGAGATTTCTGCTGCTGCCCCAACACAGTGGAGGTGAAGGCAATTTTGTTTGTGGTGCTCACAGCAGTGAAAAATTACCTTTAAAAATTCAACAGCAGTGTGTCTTTCCAGGAACACTGTCTCCATTACTCTGGATAATCCACAGACCTCACTGTGAACCGTTTTCATTTGAACTATTTTCTACTAAAGGAGTAGTGCCTGTAGCCCCTTCAGATGGGATTTATATCTCTGGTGGATTTGGGATGGGAGGGTTCTGTATTACCTGTGCTGCTCAGTGATAGGGTTCCAAAAGGTTGGAATATGTCTTGTAAATTTACAGAAACTTTCTATTGGAAGTTAAGTTTGAGAATTTTGGAAATATTCAACTTTCAGCTCCTAACTGTATGAATACATTCTATTTAATATTTGCAAGTTAAACATTAATACCATTATAGAGCAAATATATTTGCAGCATAATAGTATCAAAACTTGCTTCACCATACTATGAGATAATAGTGTAACTGTATTTGCGTCATGTGCAGGTCACCACAGTTTCAGGAGTTTCTGGATTATTTAAGGTGATATCGGGTAAAACGGACCATTTAAGGTTCGGGGGCCAATGATTACAAAGGATTTCAAACTGTGCTTGATAAGAAACGGGTGATTTAATTAGTTTATGGTTTTGATGGTGGGTGAGACAATACTTAAAATCTAAACTAAATCACAAATGTGCATAATAAGTAGCCTGACAAATCTAACTAAACCCATTTTACCTGAAAAAAGAAAACCTAAATAATTATATTTTATCACAAAATTCCAACATTAGAAACCGTAATTATTAATCATAAAGTTACATAGAAAAGGCATATTTGGTAATGTGTTATTAGGGAAAACAAAAAATACCATTAGCCTCATAGTTGTAGGTCTGGTAAAGAAACTATTGCTGTGACTATGGGAATCATGACGATTGGCGAATTTTCCAAAAATGTTGAACTATCCCTTTAAAGCTGGTTGTTTTAGCCAAGAGTATGCTCCCAAGTTTCCTGTTAAGGACCAATCTTCAATTGTGTAAATGTTGCATTTAATCCTGTTTATTCCCATTAATTTCTATTGAAAGTTTCCATCTTTAAAAGTTTCCAGAATTTTGCAACCCTAGTTTGTATACCTGTTGTATGTTCCAGCAGATGCACATGTGTATCTGATTAATTGTACAGAAGGGACACTCTCATGTAGACCTGTTTTTCTTTCACCATAATTAATCACCAGAGAATCCCATTGTAGATGATTGTTTCATCCCAAGGTTTTTTGTTTTAATCCAAAAAACAAAATAAGTCTTCTTTAGTACAACTTCAGCTGCATATCACACCTAAAAGAAACATGGTCTCCAACTTATTCAGTAATATGCCCCCAATGTCAAAATCGCCCATCATTTCATTCCCTTCCAGAAAGACACTTTAAAAGAGTTTTCATACATAAGCTGCAGTGACAACTTAAGAACCAGAGAAAGGATTTCGCTAAACTAAAGATAAATTTACAGGACATGAAATGAGCTGTTGTAATGTCACATCGGAGCGATTCTCTCTGCTGTTCCACCTTTCTGAAGTCGAACTGACAGGCTGCAGCTAAATGTATTTAACACTGTCGCAGATAACAACCACCGTTCCTACATAGAAATCCTCAGCAATTATTATTCACAATGTAGTTTGCTACTGTGTTAGAAGACAAACAATCAATAATTTACCATTTTTCCATCTTGCACAGGAGGAGGGTAAACATTTATTACCTGCTTCCTCCTGTAGAGTTTTGTATTGTTTGTATTTTTTTGATATATCCTATTGTCTAAGTTGTCATATCATTAGAATAAAAGCTGTATGAGTAATGTGACTGCAAGATGCAGTCTATAAAATGCCATTTGTAAAGCTCAGTAAGGATTTAAAATGTTTTTCAAGACCCAGGAGCACATATTTAACCCATTGAAGCCCATGAGCCTTTAAGTCTCCGACTATCGTTTTATACAAGTGCTTCCTCTTATCATGTCACCAACTTCCTGCTCCTTTCTCCTGAGAACATGGAGAAGACAAGAAGATATTATGATTTTCAACCCTGACATGTATACATCTATTTAATCATTCAAGTCTTTTGTCAAGAATTTTGATGAATAGATTTTTGTTTAAGGGCAGATTTGTGCATGTAGCAATTATAATAGTGGTTAAAATACCGTTTTCTGCAAAGAAAACGGCACAAAATGAAAAAATAGATATGTAACATGATTGTTAGTGACTCAACTGATATAATTATATGCAAGAAACCTCTTTAAAAATCAGGGCTTAAATGGGTTAACTGAAAAAAGTGATGCTTTTGAGCATAGTGGTCATATTACCTCACTAGAAGCTCATTAAATGGGTTAAAGAGAGGGCGAAAAAAACAAACTGCCTGCATGAAGAGAGGCCACTAGAGTAAAATGCGGAAACCTTTTTGATGATTTGGATGAACTAACCTTTTACCGCCAGTTTTGAAACCAGCCTCTCACTCTCCCCTCCATCCCTGACCCGGCTGCCGTCCGGCACTCCGACCTCTCGTCCATCACAGCATTGATCCGGGCTCTTATCTCCACTCTGATCCCTGTGTTATTTCGGGAGCATAGGGATTACTTAATGATCTATTGACCTGATCTATCGATCCGTACAGTCAACCACAATGGACCATCTAGTGAAGAGGAGGCTGTAGGGCACGCCGAACCCTCCTCAACTCACCTCCACCTCCTCTGCTCCACCTCACTGTTTAAACCCACAGAGAATGAGGTCCTAACATGCTTTCAGCAGCTGTAAATTGCTCTATGTATTTTTTTTGCTGTCTAACAGCGCTGAAGCTAATAGGACCGCTGATTCTAAATCTTCTCCCTGCGTTTTCATTTAACTTAACGTCTGTGCTGACACTGATTTGTTCAGCCTCTAATGTGTGGTTTGTTTGGAGCAGGACTGCCTCGTTTGAACTGTGACTTTTATGCTCCCTGCAACAGGCTTTACGCTGTGATTAAATCAAAAAACAAGGAACATGAAATTGGGCTTTATGTTGTGAAGTCTTATCACTAAGTTTAACCTGTTAAAATCCAAAAAGTATTGAGTTTCATTCATAAATCACAGTAGAAAAGCTCAGCTCCAACACTAAAAGTATTTTATCTGTAGTAAAACACAATGTTACTGTTACAGCATCAATATATATCATCAATATCCACATCATCAATACAATAAGACAATAGTTTAATATAATATCAGTAGTAGGGCTGCAACTAACCACTATTAAGATATTTAATTTATATTTGTTTGTGCAATTATTTCCTTTATAATACAGAATACACTACTCACAATAAGTTAAGGATATTATGAGAGACTCAGATTTCATACATTTTTGGGGTAATATTAAACTAATGAAAAAGTTGTTTCTTCTTAGACATTATTAGTAATATCAAAGGGAACTTTTACTTATTTTAATAAAATTCAGACCAAATAGGAAAAGCAATCATGTAACTAACAATATCGCTAACTTATTTTTAAAAGTCTATATAATTCTGTAATGATCCTCTGTGTGATTTCTATGATTTTTATCACTAAATAATCGATAAAATCAATATAATAATAAATTGTTGAACTTTGCATTGATTCTGGGTCAGTTTGGTCATGATTTAGGTTTGAATAAAGTATTTTTATCTGTTGTAAAACATAATTTTAGATTTTTTTTTGCAATATTCTAGCTATATGTGGTCTGTAAAAGCAACATAAATTGACTGATTCTTCTGTAGTCCCCTCACATGATGTAGATTTCTTTTGATACCAGGTTACAGAATATATTCTTCATGTTCTGTAATGATCCAGTGTGATTTCTCTGATTTTATGGACAAATAATTGATCTTTGAACTCTTATCTTACTAATCATTTAAATTTGTATTGCAGATATTTAGCTTAGGTTAAGTTTTAAACAAAGTATTTTATCTGTAGTACAGTAAAACACAATTTTATTTTATTTTTTGGCAATATTCTAACTATATTTGCTCTGTCACAGCATCATAAATTGATTCTGATGTAGATTTCTTTTGATACCTGGTTTAACTACATACATTGTGTGGTTGTAGAGATATGCAATATTTATTGGGACCAGGGATTAGGTGGTTAAATCTTCTACTTTTGACCAAAAGTGAACTTAAGGTAATCAAATGGCTTTTGACAAGTCGGATCCACATAAACTGCACCGGCTCATCTGATTGGGTCTTATTTCCCTGTGTTTTATTTGCGATTTGACACCTTGAAGCGTGACGACAGTGACACGTTGAGCTCTTCATGGGTGAGATCCTCAGGCATTTGCAAGACACCAATAAATTACTCTACTGTGTTTAACGCGTTTGTAGTGTTTTGCTGGTGCTGCGGTGATGGCTTTTGTCATGCTGGCAGCGCCGCAGAACAAAACCAATCACAGCCAGAGTGGCTGGTCCGTTTGCTTGTCTGTCACAGCTTCTGTCCAGATTTCCATTAAATTTTCTATGGATTTCCCAAGAGAATGATTTATAATCATTTTGTTTCATGTAGTGCCACCATCTGGTCTAAATTTCTGTTTCACCAACACTTAACGCGATGGCAGGTCATTTCAGGAAGCTGGATGTTCTTTAAAATTGCAGTGGATGGGTGACTTTATTGTTTGTTTTTTTTTGTTTTTTTATGTTTATGTTTTAGTTTGTGGTCTCGTGAAACTACTTCCTGACTGGCGGTGGCATTTATTGACTGCTACTTTTGGATTTTGTTCGATCGTTTGATTTTCGTGGCCCGCTGTGGTTGTGCGGTAAACAAGATGCAGGAAAAAATACAAATTGAAAGCTGTAAGATCGTGGGAAAACTAAACGAGCTGTTGTGGGTTCAGTTCTTTTATGCACAATTGATTAATAGTTTGCTAATTCATGAGAACAAATGATCAAACTGTTTAGTCCCGTATAGAACATATCAATGGTGGGAAAAAAAACTATGAAATCCTGCGAGATTAGTGAAATCCTCAGTATATTTTGTGGTTCATGTCCATTGCAAACATCAACTTCTTGTGATTTTTACTACAATTTAAACCTGTTACTCATTATAGCCATTAACAATAAAACAATACATTTTTCCTTCAAAACTATGAAACTTAAGGTCAGATGATGCATTTTCCTTCTTGTACGTCTCATAATAAGACAAAATATATCTTGTGTTCTGCAAGTTGTGAATAGTCTGTTTATTGTTTAACAACTTCAGACTAACGTTTACCATCAGGAGGAAAAAAAATCGAGGGGTAATGTTCTGCTATCGCTCTGGAGCTTGTTTATGTAAAATATTTGATGGTTGAGCGGCCATGTTGTTCTCT
The DNA here is from genome assembly GCA_030544235.1 of Lepturacanthus savala. Classification (NCBI taxonomy): domain Eukaryota; kingdom Metazoa; phylum Chordata; class Actinopteri; order Scombriformes; family Trichiuridae; genus Lepturacanthus; species Lepturacanthus savala. The sequence goes on from CM060465.1 coordinate 33,551,374, forward strand.
GGGGAGCTAACATCTGCTTAGTGTTTCTAGTCGGATAAACCTTTTTGTAGCGTCTTATTTTGTAGGTTACGTTGCAACTAGGGTCGCAAAATTCTGAGAATTTTCAAAGTTGATAACTTTCCATGGGAATTAACAGGAATATATATGAGAATAACACCAATACCAGCTGTTTCCAGACCAGTGGAGCAGAGCCATGAGCTGCTCAGCTACTACTACACTAATGGTATTTTTTGGTTTCCCTTATAAAACTCAGCAAATACACAATCCAGCAGTTCTGTCTCATATTGTTCTATTATTATCTCATAGCCTGGTGAAGTAGGTTTGATAATGTTATGCTGTAAATATATTTGACCTATAATGGTATTACTGTTTAACTTGCAATTAATAAATTCAAATCTATTCATAGAAGTAGTGAGTTAGGTTCTCTAAGTTTTTAACCCTCCTGTTATGTTACGGGTCAAATTGACCTGTTTTTAAAGTTTGAGGATTTGGGAAAAATTTTTTTTTTGTTTTTCTCTGACCTCGCTGTTCTATGACCCACAAATCAGACTAGAGGTAAAAGGGTATTTCTTTCTCACACACACACACACACACACACACGCACACACACACACACACACACACACGCACACACAATTTTGTTCATTTCTGGTTCAGTGCATGCATGTTAAAAAAAAACATTACTTGTTAGAGGGTGGGAACACAATTGAACTAAATATTGATAGAATAGTTAGTAATGGACTTAGTAATACAATATTAACAATGCTTGTTAGGATTTTTTTTTTTTTGATAATTAAACATGCACTGGGTCAAATTGACCCACCATTGCTGTTCCTGACATATTAACATAACAGGAAAATTTCATGGAAAGTTTCTGGAAATTTAGCGGAAATCTTCGCTTTATAAACTATTAAAACATGTAAATTGCTTAACAACTGTTACACATAGTGCCTTTGAAGGATTAGCCATTTGCCAATAATGCACAACTATTAAACAAGTAAACTAAAACCACAATATATCTTATCCAACATCCTTTCTCTGACATTAGAAGCACACGTGTCATCGTGGTCATGACAGTCAATGCAGGTCATGACCGGTGGCATTAGGCCGGGTGCACAGATTCCATGATGTGATTGCAAATGGTGACATTCTGTATGTGGCGTTGTGAAATTAATGTGGCCCGCGATCGATATTGGACGACTTTCAAGCAGCTCAATTTTACACTTGCTGCAGAGAACAGATGGTACCCGCTGATAATGTTGCTGGAAGGTGGATCCATGGCAGAGAAGATGCAGAGGGGAGACCAGATCCCCCGGAGCAGGGGGGAAGGAGAAAAGAGGTTAAGGCCCTGTGTAATTCTTACTTGCATAACCTGCACGGATGAATAATTCCATAATCAGATTTATATAATGAATAGTTAATTGCACATCAGCTCCGATTGTCTATACACACACAACACATGACCCCACCCCACCCCCCGAGCTACAGATTCATTTATACACAAACAGCGCCGGCGCTGTTGCAGGGTAAATGATCTCTTGTGCTGTTATCTCTAACATCGACGATTCAAGTAGCCGGAGGACATAAATTTGTGTTCAGACTGTGTTTGAAGGAAAAACATTCCAGTGGCTCTGGAATATTAAAACACACCCACAGGCTTCTACCAATGCCTGAGCAGCGGAGTTAGAGGGTTGAGATTGTGTTTTTCACTTTTCCAGGACTGAGAAGGGGACCTGTTGCATAATTTTTTTTTTTATTTTTTTTTTTTGGAGGGGGGAGAGCAGCAAACCTGTCTGCTCTATAATTGATAGACCTCGGTATTGCATTGATAGCGCGGGGGTATCTATGTGAAAATAGGCCTCTATCTCCACCTCGTAAATCTCTCAGTCATGTCAGGTTGAATCTCCTCAAACTACATATCCTGGGGGAAACTAGCGAATGAGACAAGCACCCCGGTGTTGAAAAGCATGTTATTGGAGCCCATTCCTACTCCGGGATTCCTTTTGGGCCCCTGTGATTACATTGCCTCGGCCCAGGCCATGTTTGTGTGCATGCCTTTTCAGAGTGTGTGTGTGTGTGTGCTCGCTACCAAATTTGGTGTGTCTGCTGTTACTCGAATGACTCGCACAGAGCTAAAAGCGAGACCGGGCGAGGGATCAGAATTCTTAAAAGCAAGTCTGGGCACATCTGGTTGTGATTGGCAGGAGAAAAAAGGGTCCCTGTGTTCTGGGAAACTGGCAGTAAGTGCCCGACCCAACCCAGTAAAACCCAGTACAGTACAGAACCAGCCAACAAGGAGGGAAAAAAAGGGTCCCCCTCCCTCCACCCTTCCCTACTTATCCTGACTCTTGGCCAACTCTCATAATCCCACAGCAAAGCCCCTGGCAGCGTTTTTTGTTATAAACAGTGTTCAGAGCTCTTTCATTCCTTCCATTTCAATATAAGAAAGTAGGGGCTGCCATGAGCCAGGTAGACCCAGAGCTCTATTACTTATGGCGGCAACCCGTGTGTCTGGGATAATGATGCCTTGGGGGGGTGAGTGTGTGCCTGACTGTTTGCTCATCTCCGCCACCTTAGTCGAACTAGGAGGAGGGGAAATAGCTATGGGCCAGGCGAGATATTTAAAGGCGTTTCATAGTGGGTCCAAAAATGGGTTATTCTGCCATCTGTTTGATTTTTTTTTTTTTTGAGTTAAAGGTGGGAAAGCTTGACGTAGTTTGTGTGTGTGCAGGATGGCCCAATGTGATCCTCCTCCGTTCAGTCTGGAAATTTTCCATGGTAAAACTAGAAACCATGAGATAAAATACACAGGAATAAATTTAAAATTTACACCAATGAAAGGTTGGCCCTTAACAGGGAAACTTAAATATGGTTGGGGAAAATATACTATAATTGGGAAACTTTCCATGGGAATTAATAGGAATATTTGAGAATAAACAGAAATAAAGGATGTTCCTTAACAAAAAACTTAAATATCATTGGAGAAACTAAGCAGAATCTTGGCTAAGACAACCAGCTTTAAAGGGATAGTTCAACAACATTTTTGAATGTTTGCCCCTGGTTGTGATTCCCATTGTCACAGCAATAGGTGCTTTGGTTGCTTGTTTATTTGTTTTGTTTTGTTTTTATACCAGCTGTTTCCAGACCAGCGGAGCAGAGCCGTGAGCTGCTCAGCTACTACTATACTAATGGTATTTTTTGGTTTCCCTCATCAAACTCAGCAAATACACAAGCCAGCAACTCCCAAACGCTGTGGTGGGCGAAGCAAATAATATATATATAATATATATATATCGTAAAAAAGAGAACAATTAAAGAGCAATGCCAGCGTGGAGCTGTTGTTCGGCCTTGCCCTCATTACACTTATTATTTGAACCAATGTTTTTTTGTTTTTTTTTACCCGTGGTGCATCATGCCCTGTCACCTTGCTGAATTCCAGCTCTAATTCAAATGGAGCGTGTTCGTTTATAGCTCTCTGAACCTTTTTCCGGCCTGCTGCCCGGAACATGGGGAGAGTTACGCTCCAGATCCAGTGACGTCTGCTGTTGTGCCTTTTTAATTCTACGGGGGGACTATTTACCGTCCTTATTAAGCAGGCTGATGGTGACTGGGCAGCGAGCCTGGGCTGTGCGTGTGGGCATTCTTTCTCCATTCGTGACACTGTTGTTTTGGGGATGTGCGTCGGACGCCTGAGGCGGCGCATTGGAGCCAGAGCTCTGCTGGTGTTTCCACACATGCCGCAGATCCAGTGACCCTCACCAGCATAATGACTGCGGGGTTAATTCCCCGGGAGTGGCCCCGGCGCTCAGAGGGAAGAGATGAGAAGGAGCGTGCAGCGGAGGGCGATGCAGCAGGCCACGGCTATACAATACGCCGCAGCTTTTATTCTTCCATGTAACACACAGAGCGATCTGTTTCTACCCCGTCCTTTCTGATGGGATTTTGCAAGCTGCCAATAATCCACTGTCGTTGCAAAGGAGCATCTCTTCTCTCCCCCCCCCTCCGTTCGCTGTCTCTCTCTGCTTCTCATTCTCGTGGATTTCTAAAGCTAAAAATAATCCCTAAATCATGGCTGAAATGTTTGAGGGAGGCTGGCGGAGAAGCTCCAAGTGGAATTACACAGTGACAATCTCCTACTCCATCTCGGAGATGCTGTAAGACGAGGCAGAAATGCCCATTTCCCCGCCACATTAAGTGATTTGCAGGGCAGCATTTGAGTACGATTGTTCATGGGGAGCACATGAGAAATCATCCATTTGCATAACATTTTTCCTTCTCAAGATGGAGAGAGATGTTAAGTGCCATTACCGTTTTTCCCCTAGACTCTGTCAGGGAAATCGTTCTCATAAATAATGTTTTCAAAATGAACCTACAGTTACGATGTACACAAAAATATCCCCTGAATAATACCTCCAAGGCCTGTTCGCCCTGCTTGTATCTTAGTGTATTTACTTTGCCTGGCTGTAAATCATTAGTGCCGCATGGCTGTGCAAACCCTTTCCATTAGTATTCAAAGTGCACTGTAATGAGATGGGGGAAAAAAAGAAGTAGGAATGGAAGGCAGTGTGAAAACTCTCCGTTGGATTTGGCCCTTTTGATTCTCGGCAACTCTCTCCAAATCCCAATTCCTATCTGCCGCGGCTGCAGTTTGTGTTTTGTATTTATGTTGTAAATTGATGAGAAGGCTGCCAGCTCCACTGTTATCTGGAGGGAGAAGGAGCGTGTGAGTGCACATGTAAGTGTGTGTGTGTGTGTGTGTGGAGAGCGATGGCCGAGCTCCCCGTTGTTACATAATGATGAGATATTGAGTGTGTGACCTGGTACCACTTTATCTCGCCCTGCACAGATTGCGTTCCATAATCTAATGAGACAGATATTCTTTAATGTAAATCCTGAGCAGGGTCATGATTGCCATGATAAAACTTAAGGTCACACTTCACATTATACAAGGCCGGCTCGCATATATGCGTAATAAGCAAGGTTGTTATTGCTATGGAGAACGTACTGTAATCATATGTCTCATCATATTATTTCTTTGCTTATTAAACCGGCTGAAATTGTCTGTGCTGACTGTTGCGTGGCGCAATGACACAAAATGTCACTAAGTAATTACCCATAAATCAGTGCATTATGAGTATGTAGAGGACATGGAGGCGCCGATCGGCTCAGGAAGTGTAAACAAGTAAAAAAATAAATATGCGGAGGGTGTATGTGGCTACTGCAAAAAGTGAGACTAATTTATTAAAATTGGTCGTGCAAATGAGGTCACCATAAATTCTGGCACTTTAAATGTGGGCCTCAATTCAGACTTCACGTGGACATCGAAAGCAGAAACAACCTGATGGGAAGTCTCACTATTTTGCAGCAGCTGCTTGGAGATTAATCGCAGCGAGTCATGGACGTTTGGCTTGGGTCTTTGCTAGCTTTGGCACCATGTGAGATTTTCCACTCCAAAAGGACATTTTTTTTTTTTGTTTCTAAAAAATCTTTGCTTGTCAGTAATTCCTACATGAAAACGTCTTGTCGACATCAAAGGCGTGTGTGGGAAACCTCCTTTCACTTCCAGCTTTTATTGTCGAACGCATTGTTTCTAGCGAGCGGCTGTGCCACATTGTGCAGCTTTTCTGAAGAGGTTTGATGACAACAGAATGAAAGTGTCGTCGCTCGCAAAGCGGAGACAAACAACATCGTCAGGAAAGTAAATGTCAGCACGAAACCACTGCGTCACTTCACGACGACTTTCTCTGACGAGATCAACCGTGAGGCCAAGACGCCGCCATCGAGCGGGTAAAAATAAAAAAAAAAAAAAGTCTTCCCCTGCCAGATGGTGAATCATCTTAATTGACAATCAACAGTATAAACAGTGGGCCTTAATTATGCCTGAATGGAAATAGATGGAGACAAACTGTGCGAGCTATGGAGAGAGGCAAGAAGAATGATAGCAGGGGTGAGCATTACCATGGAGATTCGCCTCGCATTGCATTCCGCTGGCTCCTTTGCCGTTGGAGGCTGGTTTTTTTGGTCTCCGTCCAACGCGGTCAGCACCGAGGGGAGAAAGTTTTGGTTTCAGTGTCTTTGAGTGAGAAGCCACACATACCCACCCCCCCTCCTACATTTCTCCCACTCTGCTTTTCCCTGCATTTCTCTCTCTCTTCCCCAGCCTGCACAGATGTGTCGCCTAGCTTGCGGTTTTCGTGGCGGTTTTGCCTTGAAGCAGCCGCACCTCCAGGACCACCGTCCCTGATGAAGAGCTGCAGAGCCTCCGTTTGGCAGCTTCTTATTCGACATGGGGTTTCTGTCCCCAGACATTCTCCCCCTCCCCTTACCCCTCTCTCTCATCCTGAGTGCTCCTTTGAAACAAGGGAAGCTGCCAGGAGGGTGAATCCATCATCGCTTTGGCCCAGGGGTGCTACGTTTAGCGTTAGCGCCCAAATGGAAAGACGTGCGCGGCACATCAAGAGGCGGCGTGATGTAGGGAACCTTCTCTTCTCTTCGCCATCCGTTGAAAAACTAGCAGAGGAGTACTCAGCTCACCCCCTTCCTTCTGATTATCCATCACCCCGGAGCTTGTTGAAAAATCATTTACTGTACACGGGAGGTGATTGACGACGCAAAAACGGAGTCTGTGTGCCCGTCTCATCAGTCCACCCCTGCAGACATAATACTCCGCCTCAGAGGACGCACAAACGCGTTCCCCTACACCATCTCAATTGTTTCTGGAGAGGTGACACTTAAAGTTCAAAGGAGGCTGGGAGGCTGTTAGAGGCAGAACACATTGCGGGTTTCAATAGTTAACACCCCTGGAGAAATGTTTCTCTTGTCACTCTTTGTCTGATTCTCTATCAGAAAACCCCCGAACACACAATGGAAGAGTTGACCTGTTTGGTTCAGTGCAGCAGCATCCATCACAGTAAAAGGAATGAGACCAAAGCCAAAGATAAATGGTTTCTTTTTCGATTTTTTTTTTTTTTTTTTTTGGTAAAGTGAAAGCCTGTACGGACCCGTGTTGTGGAGTAAATAAGTCTGAAAACCGGACTGTGCAGCATGGAGTCAAATCTGACCTTGAGAGTAAGTTTTCTGTAACGTTTCCTGGTGTTTTTTTTTTTTTTTTACACTGTAGAATGTTACGAGGATTAAGTAGAAACTTCTGGAAGAATCCGTCCTAATCCACGGTTCCTCCTGATCAAAGGCGGCCAGATAGCTCTGAGTCGGACCTACTTCTCTTCCACTTTTTCTATCGCTTCAGATTCTCCCGAATACGCACTTCGGCCCGGCCTTGTCTGATGGCTTAAACGTATCGCTCCGAGAAAGACGGGGGTGAGATAGTCCGAGAGAAATTGGACTGGGAATATCTTTTGTGTGGCGCGGCGCTTTGCCTGCAAGTGTAATTGGTTGGAATGGTGAACTGAAAGAGCCCGTGGACGGCCGTGTGTGTGGGTTAGAAGCAGGCAGGTCAATTGACTTCAGGAATTTCTATATCTCTTCCCTCAAATGTGATGATGTTTCCTAAATTGCCCAGAACTACTGTTTTCCTCCTCATTAACCACCGACACCCAATTTGCTACATTTGCAAAGAATTACCAATTGTTCCTGCTTGATCTTGCTCTCACAACGTGGAAATTTGTGGTAGTCATTTGCACCTCTACAAATGTGTTTATTAGAAACTGGGCTTCAGTCCAATGTTGGGCGGTAACTCAAATGAGTAATTTAAAGGTCCCATATCATGGAAATTGACATTTTTATGGCTTTAGTGACTATAGAGAACTTCTAGGTGTTGTATAAATACTGTTCCATGCATCAAATACTCAATCCAGCCAGCCGGGGATTCAGAAAGTTTGCTTTAAAACAGATTGTGTGATTTTATGATTCTTCACCTATACAGTCAGGCCCCATCACAGAGATTCATATCATAGAGGCTCATGAATATTAATGAGACAGACCAAAATCACCCTGTGCTTTCTAGAGATCAGGAGAGAAGCTCGAGGAAAAACGGTCATGAGATGATTTTTGCTACTTTAAAACCACAAATAAATCATGTTTGATGTATCATAACTCCAAAAAGTGCAGAATATGAGACCTGTTTCTATTTATTTTTTATTTTCTTGGTATCTTCATGCTCCGTTTTAAAAATACTTGATACAATGCTTATACTTTTTTAGTATCTACTTTTCATTTGCCATTTTTACACCCTTAGCTATAACTAATCTGTTATCTACTATGCATTTTGCATTGGATGCTATTTGTTTCATAGCCCAGTGTGAGACTTGAGGTGAATTCATTAAATAGAATGTCACTGGTGAAACTGATCTTGGCTGTCACTCAACAGGGTACCACATATTTATTCAGGAAACAATAATGTTTGTGAAGCATAGGGAGAAAGCAAATATGAGCAAAGCAGTCTCCATACACACACACACACACACACACACACACACATATATATATATATATATATATATATATATATATATATATATATATATATATATATATACACACACACATACAGGCTTAACCTATTTCATCTCCCATGTTTTTTTCCACAATAAATCTTTTCAGATTATGTTCATAGATCCTTTAGGAATATTGAATTGGATGCTATTTGAGAAGGAAAAATCATCTGCTGCAGCCTTCAAATCAGTGCTCCATGTTCATATCAAGACAACAATAGGCAACAATAGTAGAGTCTGTGAATGGCAGGAAGGATATTGTCGAGTGGTGTTGACGTTTAATTAGTGATGCAGCTTGCTTTCTACCAACGACCTATAGATATCCTGATCAGTTTTGTTCTGGAAGCTACTTTTCAGCTTTGCCTGTATAGAAATATGCTCTGAGTGACAAAACAGGAAAATTCTGAATTCTATTTGAGTATCCAGACTGAGGCACATCCATACAGGTGAGAATATCTTGTTTTTGGTACAATTAGTCAAAATTTGAGTAGAAATATCTTATTCCAGATAAATTAGATCTTTTGTTAAGAAAACTAAAAAATAATTGAAAATGAAGAAAAATATTTGCCAGTGAAATAAGATAAATTGACTCAATAAAATCTTTATTATTTCAAGTTTTTTTTCTGATTTAAGTCAACTTATACTAATATATTCTTATTAAAAAAATAAATTGACCAAAATCAAGAAAACTTGAAATAAGCTAAATTATCTGCCAGTGGAATAAGATAATTTGACTCTAACAATTAATTAGTTTAAATTTGAGTAGAATTATCTCATTCCATGGGCAGATAATTCATCTTCTAGTTTCTTTTCTCTAATTTGGTCTTGTTTTAAGAAAACAAAGCTAGCATTTTCTTAAATATTGGCTAAAATCAAGAAAAAGCTACATTATCTGCCATTAGAATAAGATTATTCTGTTCAATATTGGACTAATTGTACTAAAGACAAGATATTTTCACCAGATTTTGCAGTGTGCCATGTATGTGTATGTATGTTTAAGGGAAATATTCTGTTCTATCAGCGTAAGAAGAGGAATGATAAATGTGCAGCGTAACGTAATTGACTAAAATCAAGAATAAAACTTGAAATGAGCTTAATTATCTGCCAGTGGAGTAAGGTAATTCTACTTAATATTGGACTAATTGTACCAAAAACATATGTTTACCTGATAGGATTCCTGTAGGAATCTGATTTCAAATCGCCTCCAAATATAGTTTGAATCTGATTTGCAAAAATTGTCATTCATGTGTTTCTTGTTTTTTAGACTTTCTAAAATGAATCTGGCAGCAGTTTGAACACAGCCTACATTTACTCAACGTCTTTAGTACCAGTACAAATTTGCATCCCATTTTAAGCTACTTTTTACTTCTATTTCACTACATTTTTGAGGAGCTGCAAACGTTAACATTCCTTAAATGCCACAAATGAAGAGTTTGTTAGCCGGATAAAGTTGCTAATTAAAGACAGCTAGTGATAGTTGATGTACAATGAAGATATGAACTGCCATTATCTTATTGTGCATTCACCTTTTAACCAACAGATATAGTTTAGAAACATCTCACAAACCCATTTAAAATGAATTCCGGTGAGGGGGTCATTTTCTGACGGGTTTGCGATACGCTGGCGGAAATCCTGCATGACAATGTTTAATTAAGGAGTCCATGTTTGATTTAATTTTCCGGAGCCATAAACAACGTCAAACAATAAACCGTCCAAGAAGAGCATAAACAAAGGCAGCGTTTTTTTTGAAGTGGTGATATGTCGCTAGCCGGCCTGCCATCTGTTTGAGCTGATCAAAAATCAATTGAAATGTGCATTTTTTACTGTGATGTTTTAGTTAGAGGCCCCCGGTCCCTGTGGAATGCGTAAGCAGAAGGCGCCGTGTTGCAATCAACGTTCTCGGGGAAAAAAGCTCCGAGTTGCTTTATGCAAACTTGGAATCCTCCACTCTGTCACTGCCAGCACGGAGGGAAAAAACAACAAGAGTAGTATCTGTTGTGGATGAGGGAGGCTCCGCGGCCCACTCATTGTGATACGCTATCTTAGATGTGATACCGAGCTTTATTGAGTCGATGTGGAAGCTCTCCAAAAAATAAAAAATAAAAATAAGAAACGGGTCGACGCTGTATTTGGTTAGAGGGATTGGGAGGAGAGAAGGGAGGGAGGGGGAAAAAGTAATCTCCAAGAAATGAAGACGCGTGAAGATGATTTTTATTTTTAAATAAGGGCGCCGGAGGGGATTTTGAAAGCAACCGAGTATGTGGTGAATCAGCTGTTGACACCTGCACGGTAATGGCTTCTGTTGGATTTGTTTCACTGCCTGGAAAAATAAACTCTGAATAAAACCACTCCTCTCAATTTGAATGACTCTAGTAGAAAAGTTTCTCCTTCACCGGATTTGTTTTACTTGCCTTAGATTAACTTAAATGCATATGTGGCGATCTGTGCTGTCTCTTTGCAACAGCAGTAGAGGCAGTACAGCGACATGCAAGAAAATAAATATCACACAAAACCTTTATAAAAGGTACAATATAATAAAACCATGAAAAATGAATTTGTCAGTTCTTTCATCAGAAAATGGAGATGAGTGAACCTGAACAAACGTTAGCAGCACATTCTCCAGATGGATAAACACTCATTACTTAACGTTTGTGAAACACCTAAAGAACTGTCCCCTTCCTGATATAACACCAGTAATTTAACATTTACAGAGGTTTAGAGGTGTTATAGTATTTATATAGTAAGCAAGTGGAGCATGAGAGTGGAGATCAAACCACAAAACAGACAAAATGAAGCTTCTCCTGCTCTGAGATGGAATTACCAGCTTTGTGGAAACTTGTCAAATACATGTTTCTAGTTATTTTGATGAGAGTAACTTAAATTAGTAGTGTAATGCCTTACGTTATATACGATATATCCACTTTGCAAATAAAACATGATTTAAATAATCAAATAACATCAACAGGTTCCACTAAACTAAGTGATTTAAATTGGAAGTAAACTAGACGACTCCAATTTATCAAACCATCTTAATTAAGTGCTAAATCATAGTTATGTTGAATTTACTAAACCTTATTACATTATACATTACTCATATGTATTATTATTCATTCATATTATTCATTTTTAAACATTGAAAATCCTTCAAAACTTGTAACAGAACGTGCTCTTTATAACTAAAAGTGAGTGTTTTTAATATTTTCAAAATAAAGACCTTAAAGTATAATACAGCAATTTTTCAACATTTTTGCCTTAAAACACTGTCTGTGTCGCAGCAGATGAGGAGTAATTGATATGGATTTTAATCAGCCTGTGTCATCCTCCTTAACATGCATTAAAAGTGCTGAAGTGGAATGGTGTATGGGAGCTGTCACTGGCCTTTTCACAGCGATGGCAGAGCGTTTGGGTCTGCTGGACAATTTATTTGCCCTGTAAGAGAATTTCCTCCTCGCTATCTGCACCAGCAGGTCAGCTGGAGCCGCCGACGTATTAAGCGATATTGAAGTAGACCGCTGCAGAATAAACATGCTGGGCTCCTCTTTAAGCAGCGTCTGTCTGGAGTGATTAGTCTGAAAGAGAAATCAGGGTGATGAGTATCCGCTCATCTGTAAAACCCTGTAGACTGAACAATTTACTCCTCCTCGAGCTGTGTTTACCAAAAACGGAGCCAATAAATTTTCACTTCAGTCTCGCTAGTAACCTTCTAGTCTCTGACCTCACATTTGTTTGTGTTTTGCTGCTCTAAAAGCGGCTGTAGACTGATTTTCTTTTTTGGAATGTCACAGAAAAGGAATGCTGATTTAGAATTTATTTGATTGACTGATGGCCGATGGCCTATTTGTCCAGTTTTCCTGCTATAAATGATAATAAATGTGTAATATCTCTACAACCACAAAGGTTATTGCACTTGAACCTGTTGTCAGAAGAGTCAGAATCAATTTATGTTGCTGTTACAAAGCAAATATATTTAGAATATTGCAAAAATAATAATAATAATAATAAATCTAACATTGTTCTGGTATCAAAAGAAAATGTGGGGTAACTACAGAAGTGTCAGAATCAATTTATGATGCTGTTACAGAGCAAATATTGCAAAAATAATAGTGTTAAACCTAAAAAAACAAATCAGAAAAACAAGTTTAAAAAACGGAATTATCTGCAATTCAAAGTTCAATGATTAATAAGATAAGAGTTCAAAGGTCAATTATTTGTCCATAAAATCCTATAAATCCCACTGAGGATCATTCCAGAACATGAAGAATATATTCTCTAAGATGTTTAAAAAGGAGATTATAAAGGAGACAATTAAATAATCATATAGATGATGTGGATATTGATGATATATATTGATGCTGTAACAGTGACATTGTGTTTTACTACAGATAAAACACTTTATTTAATGTTGGAGCTGAGGTTTTCTCATGCGATATATGAATAAAACTCAATGCTGCTGCTGTATCAGGGTTTTTTGGGGTTTTAACAGGTTACTTGATCATTGTCCGTTAACTGACAGGATAAAATGTAGTATTTAGTGGAGCTGTAGCAGCAGTAAATGAGTCCCGGTGCAGGTCGTGTCCTCCTCCTCTTCCTCTTCACCCTTTCTGCTGTCGGGTTTTTGTCGGTCATCTCGTGGTGAAGCTGTTATTACGTCTTAAGGTGGACTGACGGGTCAGTGGAGCAACACCAGGCTGCTTCTCTATCTCACCCTCTGCCGTCTCCTCAAACTCCTTCATGACCAGTTTGCTTAAACTTTCTCATATATGCAGCTGTGGAAAAAAAACAGACTTAAACAAAATGTTCCTTTTGCTACAAGTAGTAAAATCAGAAAAACTGATCTGTAGCTGTAGAACAGAATAACTAAATAAACACACACATCATCCTGCAGCTTATTTATTTAACCTAAACCACTTCCTCTTTTGCTTTCAGCAAATTAATGATCCAAAACCCATCAGGTTTTTTAACTGATATTATTAATTGGTCAGAATTATTATCAATAGTTAAACAGTTAATTCTGAACATCCTGATCGAGGCCTGAATCGGTTTTAGATCGAAAACCTCAATTTCACGCAACGTCAAAGCTGCGATTTGATTTTTTTCAGATTTCCTAACCCAGGTTTAGTTTCGGTCTACTATATTAAATGTGTATGTCATCTTTCTACCGTTCTACCAAGCTCAACAATTAGACGCGTTTCTAAAATGGCTTCAGCGGGTGTAGAAACAAAGTGGAGGGTTTTAAACCCCCCCAAAAAACAGCATGTCAGTCATTTATCAGTAGTTCAGGTTTAAAGGCTGCAGACGAACATCAGAAACAATTGCTGTGCAAAATATGCTGCACTAAAGAGTTTGAGTTATGGCATTTATTGTTTCAATGGTATGATGTCAATTTCTGTGATGCTTGTAAATGTCGCCGTGCACTGAAACTTGATTTGAAGACCATCGTGAGTGAAGGCGAGGCAAGTTAATTTGTGTAGAACATTTCAACAACAAGGTAATTCACATAAAACATTAAGTGTCAAGATACAGTTTAAAAACAGGTGATTGAAACAGGATGAAATCGCAATATCTGCCAGAAAAGTCACTATTCTTTAGCCCTTGTGACTAAATGTAACCTGGATTGTGTGTGACCTCTGCAATGATCCACGTCCACTTATCAACTAATAGAAATGCAGCTTGATTAACATGAAACTGGGCATTTCATCAAACATCAAACCCAAGTTTTATGACTGTAAATTACCAAATAATAACCAAGTTTGAATTAACCACAGGGTCCTCTTTAAAGGCCGGGTGCAGCTGTATATTTTGCAGTGAAAAAATAAAAATTACAGCATGAAATTCAAACTTTCTGTGGTAAAATAAGCTGGAGAAGCAGCCATGAAATGCTCAACTACAGTACTGTAATCTGACTTTTGAAAAATATAAGTTATACAGTAATCATACTGGTTTAATTAAAGAATGTGAGTAAATTACCATATTTTTTCCAGTTTTGCTGAGCAAGATTTTTGTCAGGAAGGAATTAATCTCAACCTGGTCTCAAATAAACACCTGATGTGTTAAGTGACTGTGCAGCTTGTAATATACATATAAGATTGATAAAATCTCAGTTTGTAGGAGGATTCTCTGTTATTCTGGTCATTTGTGGACAAACTGTGACCACTCAACACTCTGATTTCACAGCTTTCAACCGTCTCTGAACCGAAGTCAAATGAAGTTTTCCTCAATTGTCCAGCAGGAAGCAAACTTGTCCGTCTTGTGAAATCTCAGCATTTCTTCAGCAGTAGCTCTCCCAGGCAGCCGTGACAGGATATTGATGGTCCCTTACATTTCCTCTTTTTTTTTTTTTTTCCGTCGTCCTGCCCCCTTCCGTCTTCTCGTCCCCGGCTGCTCACCCATCGCTCTCTGCAGGACAGAGACTTCAAACCCCCCGGCGGGGAGGAGCTGTCTGGCTCGCTGTCAACCCGTCCTCCCCTCCGAGGCCGCAGAGTTCAGATGTGAAGGAGGAGCGGGTGATTGAAAAATAAAAAAAAGCCCAAACTCAAACAGAGGGAGCGTTGCTCCTGTGCGTGGGCTGTTAACATAAGTGAGCGGCTGTCATGCGTTTTGTTAGCATCAACACTTTTTCTTCGGGCAGCCCTGCGGAGAGGGATTGCTTGTCGCAGCGAGGAGATAGTTGTCAGCGTTGTGTTCTTGCCCCGAGGATGGAGACTAGCAGGAGTCCTTCTGCCTGCCTGCCTCATTTCTAAAAGATGCAGCGAGGAGTGTGTGTGTGTGTGTGTGGAGGAGGAGGAGGTTGGGGGTATTTTCCGGAGCAGGCTGTTTCTGCAGATCTGAGCGGTGAAGTGGAAAAAGGCACTTTTTCTTTTTTTTTTTTTTTGATCAAAGCTTCACTTCAGAAGGCACTTTGGTGACCAGTCTTTTTTACCCCGTGGCCACATCAATGTTCAGGGGGCAGCAGAGTTAACGGGCCAAATAGGGGAGAAAAAAAACCAAGGGGGAAGAGGGTGCAGTCCATCAACGTCTTTGTTAGCAGGTGCAGCAAAGTGGGACTCTGTTCTCCTGTGACTGATGGGAAACACGTCCCCTAATCAGCCGATGTAAAGACCTTTAGATCAGAAAGTTGCTGCTTTGCCTCCTCCTGCTCTTAACAGTAACTCCCAGTGAGTGATGGAGGCGACTGGAAGCGTGTCCGTCATGCTGGGACCTCCTGCTGGTCTTAGAGATTATTATTAACTAAAGTGTTTCCAGAAAGTGACCACTTAGATCCCCAGTATGTGGTCGGTTTATCCAAATGAATGGAGGTTTACTTTTGCGAGGAGCTGTCGTGCAGATGTGGAGATGACCAGCAGTTTAAAGCTAGTTTATACTTCTGTGTACATGCATAGCCCTGTTTCCAGCTCATATCACTTAAATAAATACACTGCCTTTCTCTATTAAACTCTTCTAGACAGTAACAGCACTTAGTAAAACAAAATGTAATCACTTTAACCCTTAAACAAGCATCCTGCACCAGGGGATACACACTCTTTAACATCCTGTAGGGGGTGTGCTGGGAGATTCTCATAAATCCAGTTGGCATTTATCAAAAGTCTCTTTATTGTTTAATCTGACCAGAAAACATCAAATGCCAGATCAGGGGTAGAAATGTGGTCATGTGCAAAACTGGAAAGTCTGTTAATAATAATTGCTGCAGTACCAGATATTACTATGCACAGCTGTGGCCATTACAACACTATTTTACAACTGTGGAGTATTTTACTCCCTTTATTTTCAAGCAGGGCATCTCTGCTAGATCCTTTTTATGGGAAAGTAAAATGCACATAGCATTACAATGCTATTATGTAAATGACAAAAGAATACAACAATGTAAAATTTATTTTCACCAAATTGAACATTATATATTGATCATCTGAGCTTTGTTTATACCTAAATAGGGCAACACATCATGAGAGATACAAAATGTGGACATTTTATTTCTCAGGGCTTAAATAGATGAGTGATAACATTAAATTATATTTTTCCACTTATTTTCCATTCCTGCCTGTTTTAGGTTTAAGGAAGGAGGACTTGTTGGTTCCGAAAAGTCATTGTTGTCAAATTATTCATCCTCCGGGTACAAAAAAAAGAGGAAAATGCATATTTCACCTCTTTTGTAGACCTGGAAAATAAAGTTTGCTGTAGCTTTAAATAGGATTTTGGCTGAAAAGGTGCTCACCCTGCTTATTATTTACTTATAACTACTTATTTTATCCTCATCACTTTTTCTCAACAAAATATAATGAATGATTTAAATAGGACACACAAATTTGTTAGAATTGAGTTAACTTCAAATAAATGACCTTTTTATCTAACTGCTCATTACAGAAACATCTGTCATCTTGAGGTATTTGGCTTGTCTGGAGCATTTTTGTCCATACATCTCTCATATGTGGTATTTTTTAAAGTGCTGGATCAAGTTTCTATCCAGCACTGCCTGGTGTGAAGTAGCAAAAGGAGAACGCCATGCTCTGAACAACACCTGACGCTGTGCAGCATCTTTTTTTTATTGAAACTAAAGTAGTTTCACGCCACCTACGTGCTGCTCCAAAAGGCAAAAAAAAAGTCTGGTACAAAAACAAAAGGAAAAACAGGCAAAAGGAGGAAAAAACCCTGAACAGTACATCGAGTCAGAAATCTGTTATTTAAGGGGATATGGGTTTTTTGTCACCTGCACTTGCAATAAAAGCATTTGCTCTTTGTTATCGATGAACTCTTCTGATACGGGTGAAATCTGAATCCAAGAAAAGAAAAAGCAGAGGCACTACCAGGATTTGAAAACGGTATAAAAAGCTGATTATTATAACATGACAAGAATAATCTAAAAGCACATGAGCCTACTCATTACGACCACCAAGGAAAATCTAATACAAACTTCACACTAAAGAGAAAAGACGAGATAATACATTTACAAAAGGAAAAAATTATACTAATATATCCGGGAACAAACCATGTACTCAGTCAGTCTGGCCGTCGTGAGCATGGGATAAATCCCTGTATTCCGGTTTCTCTGTGGACCGCTTGACCGGAACGTTGTAGAACAACAGGAGGCTGTTAAGTCTTTGCCTCCCTCGATGTCACCACACATAAAACCTCTTGTTTAAACAGCCTTTAATTTTCACCTCACTTCACTGGCTTTAAGCCACAAAAGGTAAAACAAGAGGTGACGTCTGAGTCTCTAACAGCAGGAGGTCATAACATTCTGGGCTCATTCAACCATATTAGCAAAATTAAGTGGATACAAATTTATTTGCTGACAGTAAACTCTCCAGCTCTCACAGGTTCCTTCTAAGTGTGTGTGTGTGTGTGTGTGTGTGTGTGTATATATATATATATATATATATATATATATATATATATATATATATATATATATATATATATATATATAGAATAACATCACATACAGCAAGCATGCAAGATGACTGCTGCTGTCAAAGTGATGCTGTTGCCGTGGCAACATCAAAACAGCAAATGGAAAACCACATGATTTTCATTAATATTTAACAATCCTATTTTTTTGTCAACTTTGAAAAGAAATACCTGAAGAAACTACCATGTTATTACATTTAAGCACAGCATATATGAGCATATATCAATGATTGTGTAAAATAGTGGATTTATGCTTCAAAAAATTCATGTTTTAAAAGATTATACAGCACATTTTCTTTTAATATCATCAGATTCATGAGTTTATGAACGTATATACATGTTATGTAATGTTACATAATGTTTTTAAGCTGTTGATAAGTTGCTGTTTTGATGTTGATGATGTGATTTTAGCTTGTTTTTCCCTCTCTATTCCAATATCACATGTTTCTGAATGTCATTTATGCCCTGAACAACAAACAAAAGGTAGTAAAATGTTGTGCAGTAAAGGCATAAGTGACTCAGTGCTTCAAACTCAGTTGAACTCTTCCATTTATGCCGTTATGACTTCAGCCTTCATTTAAAATATTAAAAAGAACCATAGTGATCTATTCTATCATTTAATAGAGCTAATCAAAGCCTTTAAAATTATATAAAACTCATTTTCGCCCAAAATGTGGCTTTGGCTTCAAACCCTTGATATCTCATTTTGAGATTTTGAATCCGTCGGAGCTGGAAAGCAGCATGAAGTGTTTCTTTAAGGTTGTGATAGAAACCAACGAGTTTTTTATGACTTATCGTCCAACGATGCCTGAAGGCATCGTGAAACGCCGGCCGTCACACAGACAAGATCATTGTTCAAAGTAGGATAATGGTGCACATTTTTTCGTAGTTAGCAGTCTTGTGAGTTACATTCTGACGGCAAAACGATGGGGTTTAGGGTCCGAGATGCCGTTCAAACCGTTTGAAAAGCACTCCGGCTGACGTATTCTGACACCTTTAATCTCTCTCAGCTCCTGTCCACGGTTTTCTCTAATTGTGCCGACATTTAGCCGCTCGTCTCGCCTCGTAATTTTACATATTTCCTGTCCTGTCTTCATCCCCTTCTCGCTTTGATGCTCCTCCCCTATTTCTTTTTTTTTATCTCTTTCCCCTGGGCCCCATCTGTCTGAACTCTGTCCATTTCCACTCCTGACCTCATAAAGACGAAAGTAAGAGGATTCCACTCTCTACGGTGTCAAACAAAATCATGCAGCAGCTCCTATATAGGATAAAGAGCTTAGATATTAAACGTATTACGGCTTCAAAACAGAAAAAAATGACTGTATGTGATGTCCAGTCTGTGGTCATAAGATTTTTTCCTTGATTTATGTTTTCCTGCAGTGTCAATGTGCCGCTCATCGAGCTCCTGTGTTCCTGTCACTCTGGAGCCTGGAGTCAGATCTTTTATTTATTCATGAGGAAGTGCAGCATTATAGATAGAATTAAAAAATAAATAAAAAACTTCACATGGATAACTGTGTGCTGCAAATGTGTGAGTGAGACGGGCTTTTGTTTTGTTTTCCAATACAGCAGTTTAATGAAAAACTCAAAGACCAGACCGGTAATCCCTGACAACAGCCACGCAATCCCCGATTTGTGATGTTGAGCATGCTGCATTGTAAACAAATCCAGACAGCATACCAAGGCAGCAAACAATGAAAAGATCTATTAAGCCGCACAAGGTCATTGCCCTTGAGAACGGCGTTCTGTTTTCCCCACTCCAACACGCCGACTGTCCGCTTTAAAAAGCAGCCGCGAAATGAGCAGGGGTGTAAATTCCGTTTGTATGAAAAACGTTTTTATGAGCGGTTCCGCGCCAACACAGGTGCCTTTTCGTGTCCTTGTGTTATAGACAGAAGTAAAACTAAATGTTTCATTTGCCCAGGTTGGCGGGTATAATTCTGCCACTTTCCCCCCCTGCTGTCGCACGCGGCTCGGCGTCGGATTCGGCTGAAAACGATTGTTCTCTGATGCCGTGACCCTCGGGTTGAGCAGCGTCTGGAGAGAAAAACACTTCTTCACCCAAAGTGTGCGCAGCAGATTATTTTCCATGGAGGAGTCATTACGGGGTTTGATTTGTTTTGTTAATGTTCACCTCGGCCAAAGGAAATGTGAGCCAGCCCCCCCGTGCACACACACACACACACACACACAAATGCACACTCCATTTTCTCTGCATGTTAAAGACAGAGTGTGTTTGTCTGTTAGTGGTCTGACACTCTGACTCACTGAGAATGTGAAACCCCTAAAGGAATGACTGTGGTTACCCTGTGTAGCTTCCACACACACACACACACACACACACACACACGTACTAGCTCTGATTCTTTTTTTCTTTCATTGAAATTAGGTATCTGAATTTTTAGCCTCTCAGTTAAACTGTTCAAATTTCCAATAAATACACTACTGTTCAAATTTGTAGGGTCACCCAGACAATTTAATGTTTTCCATGAAAAGTCACACTTTTATTTACCACCATGAGTTTCTAACCACAAGGTTAGAAATAATGATTTGTATTTGTATGTGATTTGTCTTCCAAACTTTCTAGCTTCTCTAAGCAGCTAAACTGTTTTCAGCTGTGCTAACATGTTAGCATCAAGGGTTTTCTAATCATCCATTAACCTTCTGATGCAATGAGCAAACACATTGTACCATTAGAACACTGGACTGATAGTTGCTGGAAATGGGCCTCGATATTGATCCACCAAAAACCAGACATTTGCAGCTAGAATAGTCATTTACCACATTAGCAATGTATAGTGTATTTACAATTAGTTTAAAGTTATCTTTATTGAAAAAATTGTGCTTTTCTTTCAAAAATAAGGACATTTCTAAATGACCCTAAACTTCTGAACAGTCCTGTTGCTCAAATCTAGCAAATTCAGATCCTAAACTTTTACTTTGACTTGAAAATCTCATTCATTAACCTTTTTAAAAGAGTGGTTCTCAAGCTTGTTCACATCAAGGACCCTTAGGGGGAAAACAAAAATTAGACCTGAGAGACCCCTTATCAGATCAAAGCATAGGGTCTGGAAAGTCGATGAGGACCGACTACAAAAGTTTGACCACCTTTGGTTTGATTGACAGCAGTGTGATCCAATGGACATTTCCCATGACGAGACCATCCAAACCTGATAGCCAATAGCCAGGGCTTTAGAACCACATGTGACATGTGGGAACTGTGCTACTTACACCTTGGGCATACCAGCATAGATGTACATAAGAAAGGTTAGATGTGTCATCCACACTGCCAACCAATGGAGTCTAATGTCCGCCACTGGCGGCCATCTTGCCACGGGCAGCTCGCTCAGCCATAACGATGTGTTATAATGGTGCATGTTCTTTTAAATGAGCAAATCTTTCTCAATTTTTAATCATAATTAAACAGATTGGTTTTTTATAAAACATCAGATGGAGTTATGACACTGCCAACTTATAGTTTTTATATATATATAATTATAGCCACATTGATAACATTTGTAAGAAACCAAACTGTGTGTAACTCTGTCAAGTTTTCAGCGAGATCAGAGTATTTGTTTGTTCTGATCATCACCTTCCTTTACATTCAATAATTGAGTTCAGACTGTTTGCCTGTGGCAAGATGGCCGCCGGGCGAGGATGTACAAGTCTGTGCCGTAGGA
The DNA here is from genome assembly GCA_030544235.1 of Lepturacanthus savala. Classification (NCBI taxonomy): domain Eukaryota; kingdom Metazoa; phylum Chordata; class Actinopteri; order Scombriformes; family Trichiuridae; genus Lepturacanthus; species Lepturacanthus savala. The sequence continues at coordinate 33,572,906 of CM060465.1, forward strand.
CATTGAGCCTTTATTATGTATATCTCTGCATACCAAGACTGCATCTTAAGAAGTTAAACACTGAGGATTCCTTTCTATTCCAAGCATAAGCAATAGATTTATCCTCAAATTGAACTAACAACTAACTAACTAACTAACTAACTAACAACAACTACACATACATCTGAGCGATTTCAAAATCGCAAATAAAAATGACCTTTTTGATTGTGAACATGTGAAAATGTGAAAGAAATGTAATTTCAATGCAAATACATTGTGCTATAAATCTCTTCCATCGCCTCTTTCCCATATGACTCGTTAAGACTCTTCTCTCTATTCATTTTCACCACTATGTTCATATGTCAGCCCCACCCTCATTTGCTCCGTAATTTTAACACCCTTCCCTCATCGTTCGGCATTTGTAATCAAAGTTATTTATTGTGATAGAGATTAACTCGCCCTAATCGACACAGCCCACCCACCCGGAGAGGAACTCTAAACGTGCCTGTCTCTATTAAGTGCTTCCTAATGAAAATTCAGCGTGTAAGTTGATGAGTGGCGCGACTCGATGGGCCTACCGCAGCTAAATGATGAGCTTTTTGAAAGTAGGCTCGCATTGATTCGTTCCTGGATGCATGGTTGCATAACTGAGAGCTTGTTGGTACACACACACACACGTTATCGATTGTGAAATAAGAAAACATGGGCATCGTTAGGTTATTGTGCTGCCAGCTCCTGTTTGGATTCTTTCAACACGGCTTATCTCTAGTTACGATCGCACATCCTGCTTATTTTTATTTATTTTTTTTTCTTCCTTCTAAAAAATAAGAAGCCGCAAGGGACCGGTGAGAGACGATTGTCACTCATGAGAAAGCTGGTAGGTAGGATTTTAGGATTTCGCTGCCAGTTGGAAGCTTAGGCCAGATGAGTTTCCCAGGAAGATTGGAACACACACACACACATGCACGTGCACACACACACACAGACGCATAAATGTGTGCACGGACCACTTGAGCTGCTGGCTGACAGTGATTATAAACCTTGGGAATATCTCCCACGTGCGGCCTCACGCAGCTATCAAGAGCTGCACGCCACACAATCTAACCCCCCGATTCTTTGCCTACCATCGCCATGGTAACAATCACAAGTTGTCCCCCCCCATCCATCCCTCCTCCCCATCCTCCCCCAGCTCATCTCTCCCTCCACTCCCGCCACTCAGATGTGACTTGTCAGGGACTATTCAGGATGTGGATTGCCAGGCCATAAGCCCAGCACGGCTCCTGCAGAGGCAGAATAGAACCAATCAACGAAATGGACCGGCTCCGCTAGATGCCGCTTATTATTAGCATTACCACCTCTTGCACTTGCAGCATGTGCATTCACATGGCTGCTTATTTTTCTCGTTTGAGCCACTTGATAACAGCTTCTACTTTGACCTTTTGCTGCTTCAACAAACACAGCACCGCCGTTCACAAGTTGTCCTTCCCCGTGTCTGGGGAGTGTTTTTTTTTTTTTTATTTTATTTTTTGGAAAATGCCGCTAGCTGTGGTCCGCTTTCAGGCTGTAATCATGGCAGGGGGAAAACACAGCGGGAGTCCATTTAGCTAATTCTGTGATGCACTCTCTAGTTGGTTTTCCATTGACTGATGGGCTTGTGGAGTACAGTAGACCTACGCGGTTGTCAACAGCTAACAGAGGAACATGCAGAGATGAAACACTACACGCTCTGAAAAGCCTCCCTCTGACTCCACTGTTGTGCTGCCATTACGGGATCTGAGGTGCAATAACTTCGAACAAGAGAGGACAGAAAAGCCCGCCAGGTGTTAAAGATTTTGTGAGAAACTGCGAGAGATATGGAAGTAGTAATAATAGTAGTAGTAATCTTGATTTTAATACACACTAGCCCTGAGCAATAGAACAATACAATTACAATTATTATTGTACAATTACAATAATAAAATAGTTCAATGTGATCTAAAGCAAACCAATGCTTCTTCCTCCCTGGCTCATAAACATTCTATTTCCCTTTAATAGACAAACCACAAGTCAAGTTTCATATAAAGTGGTTACACAGCCACTTTTCTTATGGTAGTCATTAGAAATTATCAATAATCATATGAAATGATATGAAATCGTTTATATCATGTTAGCCAGTTATAGCTAGCCAGTTAACATATTAGCTAGCTAGCTATATCACCCAACTCTACATTTACATATTAAAAGTATGTCATTAAACATAAAATGCCCCAAATACTTAAAAGAACAATCAATAATTATCTATATTGATCACTATAAACACATTTTTTATTTAATATCACTCAACCCTGGCACTACAACCTCAATACAATAAGAAAATAGTTTAATATGAATAGTTTCACTCAAGTTTTGTGTAAAACAAACCAATGTTGCTTCCTTCCTGGCTCATTAACATCATCTTTATATTGATAATGAATCAATCATTGAATCAAACAGTCATTTAACAGACAAACCACAAATCATATATAGCTAGCTAACATATCTCACTATAGCTAGCTTACATAGCTAGCTTTGTTTTAAAAGTAGGTCATTGAGCATTAAATGCACCAAATATATGAAAGATCAATCGATAACCATCAATATTGATCAATATGAACACATTTTTACTTTAATATCACCCAGCCATGTCACTACAACCTCAGGGAAAAAGCCCAACAACAAAACCACTTGGAATATATAATGTGATGAATAAGAGACTAAATTAAATTGTTCACATAATTAGCACCATTATATTAAATGATTTCTTCACATAGGCATAGTCTACTCTTTGAATCATTGATTGTTAATGTGTTAATGATGAAATATCTTAAAATTTTGCCTTAGTGTTTAAGAAGAACAAAGAAAATGAAGGATTGAATCAAAAATCGTACATTAAGTTTAGATTTTAATTTCAGGCCCACTGCAGCAGAAGGAGCTTTTCTCCCTTTTTGAGGCTCTGGAGAAGGCTTTGATGTGGTTGTGTTTTTCAAAGCGGTTGATCTGCTGTTAGTGTTCTACTCATTGTTCGTCGTGTCATTAGGGAAATCATTTGTAGATGTTCTCGAATAATTTTAGCTCTCCGCTCCCATGTTAGATGCTTCCCCTGAGGGCCTGCTTAACAATTAGTTATCATTAGTTACCAAGAGCAGCACCCTCAAGACTCCTCTCATTTTAAAACACGGTTGAATATCATCCCCTCTTTTCGCTGTATCGTTGTCACGCTTCTGACAACCAGTCTCCTCTTTTTATTGTGCTAATGGATCCGGCTCTGACGGCTGTAGTTTTCCCGCGTTAATCCACCAACCCTTGCCTGAGTGCCACCGCACGGAACCGCGTTGTTTGGCCTTGATCATCGCACAAATTATTCTTCCATCCCGACGATTACCGTCGCCAGGCGAGACAAAGAGATGGAAACGCTGACAACCGAGACCCGCCACCTGCTTCGAGCACTCACGCGAAAGAATGTATTTAATTAGCTTAAAGATAGCGAGGGTAATCATGACATCAGCAACTTGGGGAAGTTGAGCGCCGTCTTTACTTTCCTCTGTTATTTGATGAATACCGCGGAAGAACAAAGAGACGCACATTTCCCCCCGTCTGACTGTGCCATCCTTTTGATTTGGGTCTAATTGGGTGCACGTTAGCCTCTGGTACAACAGATATAACTAATTAGGCTCTTGTGCGTGTAATTAAAACAATGTACCATGGCCGAGCTTCCAGCAGGGTGTGTGTTTAACAAAAGCAATTAAGGAATTTATCACCTGGAAAGATCCTTTTTTTCTGTCTTTATCTGAACATCGGCACCAGTCACTTGTTTGTTTTTTGAGCACAAAGGCAAGTCCGTCTTTTGTCACGCGTCTGAAAAGGAGTCGGCGGCGGCGAAACTGTGGAGAATTAGTTTTGATCCTCGGGAGGCTGGCACTTATCAGGAGTGTTGTGATATGAGGGGCTCGGTAACCTCCTCGGAGATTCCTCTTACTTCTTGCTCTTCGCTCTCTTTATATTCTCTACTCCTCCCTCACCATTAAGCCCTGTATTAAAGATTCATACGGCTCCTACGGTGTATTCGGAATACACTAACGCCCCTCCTGCTGCTCTGCTCTTCCTCCTTGTTCATTCTGCCCTCTACCTTCTCCTCTTCTCGCCCCCACCACGCATATCGGTGAATTCCCTCTAATAAGGATACTTAGAGTAAATCCTCCCAACTCCCCTTTCCACAGCGGATTAGAGTTCTCACCCTCGGCGAGGAGAACAATCAGTTGCGAGGGGCAAAACAAAAAGCTTTTTCTCTCTTGTCTTGTGTTTTCTCTCCAGGTTGAGATCTCATTTCCTATTACCAGGCACGCCGTCCGTCTGACGGCGTTGGGCAGTCGCCATGTTACTTGTTAACCGTGTTTTTTCGCTGTTTACGGAATCAAACGCCTTCTCAGTGAAGCTCCTTTCTATCGATCAGCGTCCATGCCAGCTACATTTTTCAAAAGCGTTTCTGAGGCTCAGGATTTCTGCTTTCTGAAATGAGGAAGTAGATGAGGATCAGTACGTGATGCCGCCGCCATGACAGAAACGTGTATAAGTAGCAGGCAGAAGTACTGATGTGGTCTTGAACACTTCACAGCTCAAAGTGATATTAGGAGCCACATGTGGCTCCAGTTCAGTTGTTGGTAATTGGGTCTGTTGGCTGGTTTCATTGGTGTTAATTTTGGTTTTCAATTTAGTTTTAGTCTTTTGTCAAATGTCTTTTTTTGGTCAAAGACAATCCAAAGTATTGTAGTCTAGTTTTAGTTGACTAAAATCCAAAGTATTTAATATGCTTTTAGTTAATAGTCTTTCTTTTGTCTTTGATATTGGTCTATTGTACATTTTGTATAGATTGTAGAGGAGTAAAGGAACACTTGACAGTAGATTTTAATTTACAACGAATTTATTTAAAGACGCAGTCAGCAGTTGCGTAACGGCGTGTAGATATTAACGTTAGCTTAATGCTATCAATTAGTTTACATACGTAAGTGACACTAAGCTGGCACCAGGCCAATTTAACTTAAGCTACCAATATAACATTAGTTACATAATGTTATTATATATAATATATAATTAAGTCTATTGTGAACATCTGTCGAACTTGTAAAATCTCAAACTCATAGCTTAACTCTCTTTTCGCTGACTCTCTGACCTGTTGCCTAGGTGATTAACGATGTGCTCCTAACGGCAACGAGACGTTTTAAAGTAGATTTTGTCTCGTCTTTTTTCGGCACTGAGTTTTAGTGTCAACAATAATCAACAGATGAGAAGAAGTTGAAGTTTATGAGACGGATTTAGTGTGAATATTAATATTATCCAAACACCAAAGTTATAGCAGAACCTCCGCAGATGGTTATCGCCAAATATTAATAATTAATTTGCTCCTCTTGATGGGAAGACTAATATTCTATATCTGACAGTCAAGATGAATATGAAATATAGTCCATTATCAGAGATTTTTTTTTAAATATGCTCCATTTTTAAAAGATGTTATCAGACAGAAATCATTCAAAATGATATATTGTATGTCTCTTTTATGAAGCCTAAATTAAACCTGCCTGCTTCTAGATAACTTGATTTAATTGCTTTTCTGCTCCTGACGGAGTTTTTTCTGTCATTTGTCTGTGACTCAGTGAGCTCAGAGGGAGAAAAAGGTTTCGATTGTTCTGAACTATTTTCAGTTTTTAACTATGAGGATATGACGACAACTGCAAATCTCTATAAAACCCAAGTATGGTGGTCAATCAAAATGATTTGCTTGAAATGTATTTAGATATTGATATTACTACGGACCGGGCTGATATAAGTACGACTTCTTAAACTGCCAAAAAACATAATTAATAATAGAATAAAAAGGAGATTTGATTCAGCTTTAGATAATAACTGGTGTATTTCTATAGTTGATTACATTTTCCATGTAGCTTGTCCAACTCTGACCACTTATGGATTTGTTTTCCATTAATAAATCCAAATTATGACTGAAGCTGATGTTGCCCTATATTTGCAATTCTTAGTCTTCTGTTAAATGCATATTTAGTCAGCTTGTACACTATTTAGTCACATTTTAGTTGATAAAAAGGCCTGGTAGTTTAGTCTAGTTTTAGTTAAAGAAAATCCTTAAAACTATTTTTAATTGACTAGAATTAAAATGATATTAAGAGCCAGATGCTACCATTTCAGCTGGTTTTAGTTTAGTTTAGTTTTAGTCGTGTGTGAATCCTCATATTAGTTTTAGTCACATTTAGTCGACTTCTTTTTTGTTTGCCCTTCAGACAACAGTCAATCTAACTGATACAGGTCATTTCTGCTGAAGGAACTACAAGATCCCGGACCACAGAATATCTTTCTCATGTATTCCACTCAATGAAACAAATAGCAGAGACAACAAAGTTCATATAAATGATGAATAGAGTTGAAGCAGTTCATCCTCCTCACTCTATCACATGTAGAAATGAGGCAGCTCACACTAGCCCCACCGGAGTCTTCTAGCAATTAGGCAAGTGCCGGAAAAACACATTAATCTAGCTATTATATCTATCCTTGTTAATTTATAGTTGGGTTGGTGAAGCTCACTCATTAATTGGCTGTGTTGGATGACACACAGTGAAATTACATTTGCATAGATCATTTTTAAATTGCCACCCAACATCCAGCTGGGAGCGACGCTGAGAATAAACCCTTTAAGTGTTTGCTTGTTTGACGGCAGTGATGAGAGCAGAGAAAAGGTGTCGGAGAGGAGCCGCTGGGTGTTTTTTTTTTTTTTTTTTGAGCTGTGCTTCGCGCTCAGCCGTCTCGCCCACGCCTCCATACAAGCGGAGAAATTGGCTGTACTCAGCAGACCAGGACGGAGATACCGAGTGGCGGCGGCGGCGGCGGTGGTGGGGGCAGAACGGGCACCCAAGCAGCCGGAGAGGGAAGGGAAGGGCAGGAGGGCCGAGTCAATTCCAAAAGGACTCTTGAGTTTCGTTCCTGAAATTGAATCGTCAATTTCCCAAACCCGGGGCCGAACACTCTGTCCGGATTGGAAATGAACGAGTGTCCAGGCGCCGGTTGTCCTGGAAATAGAGGTTAGCCCCCGCATGGCCAGGTGGGGAGCAGATAAGTGGAAAAGGAGAGAGAAAGGTGGACGAATAATGATGTGAAGGTCATGAACGAGCTGGTTTAAAGAGCCGGCTCTTTAGAATAAACGATGGGAGGAGCCTTTCTTTTTTTTTTTTTATCAATTAATTATTAATTTAATTATTTTTAGTTTTTTTATTATTTTATTTATTTTACTTTTTATTTTAATAGCTATTCTTTTTTTATTTTTTTTTATTTATTCTAATATTTGTTCTTTAATTTATTTTTTTTATCTATTTGATTTATTTTTGTATTTTACATTTTTATTTTACTAGCATTTTTTTGTTATTTATTTATTTTTTTATTATTTATTTATTTTTTTTATTTTACTTTTTCATTTTAATTTACAAATAGTGGTTTTAGTGTTTTATTTACATTTTATACAGAAGTTTTAGTGTTTTTTATTTAAAATTTGAATCCAAAGTTTTAATGTTTTTATTTAAACTTTTAATCAGTGGTTTTAGTCTTTTAATTTTAATTTAGAATCAGTGGTTTTAGTGATTTATTTTAATTTAGAATCAGTGGTTTTAGTGATTTATTTTAATTTAGAATCAGTGGTTTTAGTGATTTATTTTAATTTAGAATCAGTGGTTTTAGTCTTTTAATTTTAATTTAGAATCAGTGGTTTTAGTGATTTATTTTAATTTAGAATCATTGGTTTTAGTATTTAAATTTTTAACCAGAGGACTCAGTGTTTTAATACAAATCGCAAGTAAAAACAGGTAAATTTCGCTGAATTACAAAAGTTAGCAGTGGTAAAATGGAGAGCCGTTTGGCAGCTACTAAGAAGACCCAGCTCTTCATAGTGAGCTGAGCCAAATGATCCGGCTCACTAAAAAGAGCTGAAACTCCCATCACTTTGACCGAAACCGAAAGCCAAATTGAACACAGGACCTGACCTTGGCATGCTCCCATTTTCTTTTTTTTTTCCTGCGATGGCGCGAGCGATAATTCTCCGCCCGGACTGGCAGCTCCGGTGTGACTCTAGAGAAGGGGACGTCTGTAATTATCAGCAGAAGGCTCTGGAAGATAAAGAGGCCTCGATTGTGGGCTTCCCTGGCAGACATCAGCGCTATCTCGCACTCAAACTCGACGCTTGTCACCTTTTCGCGGCTGCACGCATGTGCACGCCTCCACAAGCGAACCCGCTTCTTTTGTACAGGATCGTGCTGGTCTGGTGTCGGCCCCCCTGCCAACATGAACCGCGACTTTGATGCTCCGGCCCCCCTCCGTCCGGCAGCATCTGAAGTCTGGATGTGACAGAATGTCAGCGCACTCACCTGACATGAAAGACACTGTGGCACAAGGTGCAGACGCTATGGCTGAAACACCTCGGCTACGCCTCGCCGCCGGCCAGTAATACCCCCCCACCGCCCGCTGCTGCTTATCAGGCCATCTGCAAACTGATTAAAGCAGCTTATTTTTAGGCGATGGGGGGCTAATTCCCTCTGACCTTTGGGTGTTCGTGTTTGATTAGAAAGGGTAATCACAGGAGGACTGAGCTATTAATCAAAACAGAATCATAAATAAAATGTAACCCGGGCAATTCATCAGTTCAAGGTTGCATGTGAAGATATGCAGAATGTTCTACTTCTAATTAAATGAAATGTATTTATGAAATGTATTTGTTTAATTGATTCCTGATGTTTTGTCAGTATTGTTGTAATTAAAACTAATTAGAATAGGGGCTGCACAATATATTGGCTATTTAAAATACATCTGTATAATTTCTACATTAGACAATATTGTCATGTTAATATGACAATTTTGTCATTGATTAGAAAGGGTAAAAACAAGAGGACTGAGCTATTAATCAAAACAGAACCATAACTAAAATCTAATTCATCAGTTCAAGCTTGCATGTGAAGATATGCAGAACATTCTATTTCTAATTAAATGCAAAGCATTTGGCAATATTGTTGTATAACATTCATGCAAATAAAGCTAATTAGAATCGGCTATATATATATATATCGCTATATTTTCAATGGACTTGGACATTATTGTCATGTTAATTTGAGAATATTGTCATTGATTAGATAAGGTAATCACAAGAGGACTGAGCTATTAATTAAAACGGAATCATAAATAAAATGTAACCCTGGCCATTCATCAGTTCAAGGCTTGAATGTGAAGATATGCAGAATGTTCAACTTCTAATTAAATGAAATGTATGTCTTTAATTGATTCCTGATGGTTTGGCAGTTTTGCTGTTGCACAATATTCATGTCAATGAAGCTAATTTAAACTGGGGCTACATGATATATCGGCTATTTAAGACATATCATCAGTTCAAGGTTTGCATGTGAAGATATGCAGAACATCGTACTTCTAATTAAATTTAATTTGCTGCATGATACGGCCAAAATATCACATCCCAACTTTTTAGGCTGAATCATAAGACACCACACGTTCTCTAATTTAGTTGAAAATATTCCAATATCAACCTTGGCTTTCAGATATATGTGGTGTATATCCGTTTTTTATGGATTTTCTTTTTAATGGATATTCAAAACATCATTATCATCATTAAAACTTTCATATCACAGCTTTCTTTACAGCTCCTCCTCTTGTTGCTTCCCAGCACTTTCACTACAATTCAAAGCTCCATTGTCCCGTCTCTTCCTGCACTGATTATAGTAACTTCTCTCAAAAACCACACGCTAAGACATTAGCTGGTTTAGCTGCTACTTTATTCCTCATGCTAACATGGGTATAAGTCCAAGACGCGTTCACAGACCCTCGGGAAATCCCAGCACTATCACCTAACAGAACAGAATCTGAGCCTAAAGTCGTTTATTTATGTAAAAATATGATCGTAACATGCCCAAGTTGTTATACTATCCAGGAAATTATCATGACTATCAACACAATTTTAAAACTATGTTGATTGAGATCCACACTTTCAACCTAAATGTTAAGCATTTTTAACTGTACTTGCATGTCTTTCCTTATCCCAATATATGTCCATGTTTTACCTAATGTACAATTAGTCCATTAAGACTAAGTAACAGTCCAGCATACCCTTATTTAAACATGAAAATTTGACTTAAACTTCCATTTTTACTTCCGACGGGCACTGCACTAGTATCTTATATAGTAGATATATTGTGCAGCCCCAATTCAAATGAGCTTTATTGGCATGAATGTTGAATTAACAATACTGCCAAAGCATCAGGACTCTATGAAATCAATACATTTCATAACTTAAGAATAGAATAGCAGTGTACTTTTACATTAACACTGTGTGCATGTGTGTGTGCGCGTGCGTGTGTGTGTGTGTGTTTGTGTGTGTCCTATCTCACACTGAGCCTCTCAGCACTGATTGATACTGAGCCAGAGGAGTCGTATCCCACCCTACGAGTGTAGGACAGGTTTTAATGTGTTTGTGTGTGTGTGACTGTGTGAAATGGCTCCTGCCTTTTAAGCGTCTCACTAATACGGAGAGAGTCCATTTTTCTAGGATTACAGGTGGTGGTGGTGGTGGTTTTGGTGGTGGGGGTGTGTGTGCTGTACGTGCTGCTCATGCCAATAAGCATCCATCAACAATCAGTGCAGCTCCAGCTCCTTACAGCAGCCTCCCGGGTAACAGAGCAATCACAGCCGAGACATGGCTGTAGTCTGGATGGGATTTGGGGACTCCGTAATTTTTATGAATTTTCTGACAGCGTTCAATTAGGCCAAGGAGTGTGTGAGTGTGTGTGTGTTTGTATGAGATTGTGGAACTGAAGTGTGGATGTGTTATCATATCTAGTGTCAGATGCCTGTATCATATATCTGTTATACACTTTTACACAATTAGCCCATATTGAGTAGAATTTTCTTATTGAACTGGCAGATATTTTTGCTTATTTCATGTGTTTTTTTCCTGATTTGCATTAATTTTCCTTAAGAAAACTATTAAATTGATTTAAATAAGCAAGATGATCTGCCAATGGAATAAGATAATTCTACTCATTATTAGACTAATTGTACCAAAAACAAGAGATTTTATTTTTTGCAGTGTTTGATTTCTATGATTTTTAGGACAAATAATTGATCTTTGAACTCTTATCTTATTAATCATTGAACTTTGCTTTGCAGATAATTTAGCTTATTTCAATTTTTTTTCCTGATTTGTGTCAGTTTGGTTTTAAGTTTTAAATAACTTTTTATCTGTAGTCAAACAAACTATTATTTTTTTTCTATTTGAAATAAGCAACTTGAAATAAGCAACACTTTCTGCCAATAGAATAAGATAATTTTATTCATTATTGGACTAATTATACAAAAAGCAAGATATTTTCACTTGTTAAGATTAGATTTTTTGCAGTGTAGAGTGCGTGAAGAGCATTAATCATGTCTAATTGTGTGTGTGTGTGTGTGTGTGTACATACAATTGGGCTGCAATTAACTAGTTTTTATATGATTTAATTATTTGGTGTCAAATTTCACAATCTCACATCTAAGGTGTGTTTTTAATAACTTCAAAATCACTTGTTTGCTGAGACCAACAGTACAAAACGTTAAAATCATACATATATGGCATCATGTCAGAAATGTCATGTAGTGTGTGTAACCCTAAAAACATGATACCCGATAGTTTATCTCTATTTAAAAGGTTTAAAAAATGCAAATCACATGCAATCAACAGGTTTTATATTCTAGGTGGATTAAATATGTAAAATGAATCATTCTTTTTCAGTTACACCATTCGATGTCTAACAAATCGCACAAAATTGATGAAATTGAAACCAACATGAATACAAAATGCATATTGAATGCTTCTTAAAACTGTCTTTTAAAAAGTTTTTGACTTTCTCATCTTCCCGACTAATGATTTGAACTATTACTATATGCAGAGAAAATAGAGGAAAAAAGCAGCACGTCTTCGCGTCATAGAGGGATGAATCGGTGAATTGTTCTTTCTTTAACAATCTCAATTCTTTTCCTGTCAAATCAGTTCATCTAATCTTCTGAGCACCGACTCTTAGCCTTTGTCTCAGTTCCCTTTCAGAGCCTCGTACATACGAGCTACTGTAACACACTCCCTCCCTCACACTCACAAACATCTCTACCTGTCAGACACTCTGAATACTCCAGTAGTAGCAGGGACTCAGCAGTGAAGGGAGGCTGGCAGCTTGAGTGGCAGCGCCGCTGATCATCTCCCTGATTTCAAACTTAATTAACCGGGGCGTCGGGCAACGCGTCCTCCAGCCCGTCTGCAGCCGAGAGCCGGATCGCTATCTCCTCTAGAGATCTACGGCGCTGACGGGAGGAGGACAAAGAAGGAAGAGGCTAGAGGAGACAGATGGGACCTCGTCCTGCCGCTATCACATAACTTAACCAGCTATTAAAGGATAATTCCTGTTCATTACAACTTCAGTCGTGTTTTCTTAGCATCGAGTGTTACAAAGGTAATAGATTAATGTTGGATATCACATTCTGCAGATGGACACACACTCAATACTTTGCGTTTGTGAAACATAAGGATCTGAAGAACATCGTAGTCAAACACATTAAGAATTGTCCACTTCTTAAGGGGAGCATGAAGGTAACAAGGAAGCAAGTGGAGCAAAATGGACCTTTTCCTGTTCTGAGATGACAAAGATGAGCTATATTTAGATCGATGAATCCATATCTCCAGTTTTTTGGAGAGAGTAACTTAAAAGTGATGCAATAGTAGTAATGTCTTACCTTTTAAATACAGTAATATTGCAATGTAATGAATTACTTTGAAATAACTAACAATAAATACATTATTACAGTTTTAAAGTAACTTGCCCAGCACCGAGCATCAATATGATAAATTTCCATTGGATGTTAAACTGGGGAATCTGGTAAATATTCAATTCAGTAGACTTGTGCTCAAAAGTGTGGCCTCCAGGGATCTAGGAATAATCTGCATGTGATGGAGGAATGCATATGTGAATGCACAATGATGATGATGGGTGAATATAAAAAAAATGTTGAATTATCCCTTTAAATCTGGTTGTTTTAGCTAAGATAAGGCTACAATATTCATTCAACTATACTTAATTTCCCTGTTAAAGGCCACCTCTGCATCACTGGTCTAGAAACAGCTTGTGACTATGAGAATCACGACGATGGGCAAGTTTTCAAAACTGTTGAACTATCCCTTTAAATCCAGATTATGCTACGGTATATTTGCCCCAACTATATTTTAGTTCCCTGTAAAGGACCGACCTTTACATTTTGGATTTATTCCCATTAATTCCCATGGAAAGTTTCTAACTTTGCAACCATAATCTGAATACATTTGGATTTCAGACTATTGATCTGGGAAAACAATCAATCTTGGTCTTCATGTTTTAAAATATTTAACAAAAGCAGGTCTCCAACTTTGAAAATTCCCGGAATTTTGCAACCCTACTAATCATTAAAGCAGCTGTTGAGATCTGGGAGCATTAATACAACACGTCAGACGGGAAGGTCAGAAACATTTACCAAAACCACTGATGGTAAAGCTGAAAATGATGCACACCTGAATGGTTGGTAACAGGAAAACTTCAGGCACAACTGCAATAGTTCAAAGGTGAAGCAGTAATCCTGTGTCTAGACAGAAAGAGACATGTCAGTGTTGATTTTCACACAACAGATACACACTTGTTTTAATCTATGCAGCTGTCTGCACTGACTCTGATGCTCAAGTTTCAGTATTCAGATCCTTTAGTTGAGAAAAAGTAGAAATACAGTCATTAAAAAACACAAAGTAAGTCTACCCCTTAAAATACGTCAGGGATGTTGTGAAAGACTCAGTGGATTTCATACAGTTTTTGGGGTAATAAATATTAAACTAATGAAAATGGAATTTCTTCTTATTCTTCTTCTTTCTTCTTATTATATATAGCAGCTTTCAGATTGAACTACTCGAAAATCGCATTTTTATCAGTTCTAAATGTATCTTAGTGGGATATTTTTCTAACTATGCATGTAAATGGTGTTTCTTCTCAAACATTATTGCTAATATCAAAAGGAACTTTTACTTATTTCATTAAAATTCAGACCAGAATATTGATATATATGAGTTTTATGCTGCTGTTCAGTCTAAAAGGGAAGTGCAAAGAAGTAAATATACTCATTTACTTTCCACCACTGTGTTTTAGCTGCATCTCACAGTTGTATCCGTGATCCAAAGTGTTTATTTCCTCTTAAAGTGTCTTTGCCTCCATTCTACATGTACCAGTCATTGGGTATTGGACCGTGCTGCTTCTAAAACACGGCTGACCTATGTTGAACACGGTACCTGAACGCCTCCTGTAGACAGGCACACGGATCACTCCCGGCTGCTCCAGTGTTTCTTTCTGTCTAGACGCAGCGTAAGTCTCTATGAAGTGTGATTAATGTGTGCGGGGGAGGTCATGATTTTACAGTTTCCCTTTGTTGCTAACCTGCGGTTCGTTTAAAACATGTCTGAGTGAGACTGTTCATGCTTCTTGCTTCACTGTTCTCTTTAGTCACCGGTGGTTATTTTCTACCATTTATTTCCTGGATTAATGGATCGTTTGGTGTCTGAAATGTCCAATAACAGCGAGAAAAATCTTGTTTTGTGCAACCAGCAGTCAAAATAGTCCAGGTACTACATTTAGTATCACAAAGGGCTTAGAAAAAAAGCAACAAACACACAGATTGGAGGATTTGGAGTGCAGTTCTGGCATTTTTGTTTAAAGAAATAACTTGTTTTAATGGTATGATACACACTACCGTTCACACTTGATTGAGTGTGTGCGTCTGTGTGTGTTTGTGTATGAGAGAGAAATGTGATCATGGGTGTGACTTAGCCGGTGCATGTAGGCGAGATTGTGCCTGGAGAACGGGTGATTGGAAATCGTGTTTATCAGAAACCGTGCATTCCTGACTCGCGAACATACGATTAGCGGACGACCGCTTCGGGTCAGGTGACACACACACAAACGGACACGCACGTACGAATGTGCATACGATACACACACACACACCGATACACACACAATGCTCTTGCCCGAACATGTGGTGTAATCAGCGGCCTTATCAGGGGAACTGTGGAGCTGTAACAGGCTCATTAACTTCTCCCCGAGCCTTTTTTAGAGGGGGAATTGCCCAAGACGAGTGGGCTGCACTTCTCTCTACCCTCTATTAATACACTGTATTCTACAGTTTTTTTGTAGATTGTGCACGTTTGCTTGTACCTCCAACCTTCCTCCGTGTTCCTGCCCTCATCCCTTCATTAGTGGACCTTTAGCGATGTTCGTCCTCGCTTGGCGTGGAGCGGTCACTAGCAGAGGATTATGTATTAAAGAGTCTCAGCTGCTCTGGGGCTCCTGTGGATCAGCGTTGGGCCACCGAAGGCCTGATAATGGTGTTTGTTTAGCCATTAGTCAGGCCCTGCTTAGCAGCTCTCTCCCCTTCGAGCTGCAGCAACACTGATAGATGATAGATGAAGATTGCTGGGGTCGGAGGGTCGGAGGGATGAGCTGAGTGGATCAGTCGGAGTGTGGAGGTAATCTTAGCAAATGAGTTTCTTCATTAAAATCCGCAGGAAGATCAGGATTAAGGTTTGAGGAAGCCAGAGATGCAACAAGCTAAAAATGTACCAGCTCCCAGGCCTGAATGATTCTGGATCAAAAACTGTGATTTCAGGCAGCGCCATGTAAACCACCTCCCTGACCTTCACTACTTTAATTTAAAACATCAATGGTTCTTTTACTTTATAAGTTGTAATAATTGCTCAAGCACTCACATAGGGCTGCTCCATTATCACGATTATTTTAATATTGAAACCCTGACTATTCAAATGAATATGTTTTAGCTACACAATGTGTTTATTCAGCATGAGTGACTGTGCTTTTGTTTGAGATGTTTAATAGATTTGCTGTGTTGCCAAGAGTCGTGGATATCATCTTTATAGCAAATCCTGCACTTGAAGCAGGCGTATAATGAAATGATATACAAGGAAAAAGAAATAGCATCTGAGTCGTTGTGAGACATTGTTTGAGATGTTAAACAAATGTATTGTTTGTAAGCGTCGTGGATATTACAAATCTCCTCGTCGGATTCTTGGAACCTGAAGTGTTCCCTGTTAAGAGAACTTTTCTGACCCTTTTTCTCAAATAAACGACTCAACACTCTCTTCCTAATCCTTTGACATTAATTGCACAGCTTTAGTATAACTTGTTAATAAGTAAGACATTTGAAATCATTTTTATTCTTGCATTAGTTATGGCATTTATTTTTTTGTGGTATGATGTAAGCTTCTGTGAAGCTTATTTGAAGAAAATGGATGAAATTGCAATATCTGCCAAAAAAATCACATCAAATCATGTCATAGATTTTAGCCCACAGGTCTCCAACTGTACACACCTGTAGTTTATGATTTTCAATATATGTGGTGGATATCATAGTTGTGACATTAAGCATGGCCTCATTAAGGTTCAGGTTGTGTTTTAGCTCAAACTAGAGTTTATTAAAGTCCTCATACGTTTATTTTGGCTTCACAATTAATAAGCTTCTTCATTTAGTTATGCAAAATAGTCGCAAATTCCAAAATAAGGGTGGATATTAGAGGTTAAATTGTGAGGGAAGAAGGTAGTTTTGACTTCAGGTTGTGTTTTGAGTCACACACACACACACACACACATTTTATCCGAGTTGCAGGAAAGCCAGACTCATTAGTTTTCATCGCCCACTAAAAAGTAGCCCACTCTATTGCCTTCTGCATGACCAGTGGAAAGTAGTTTCTCTCGCTGGAAGTCATTTAATTTTTTTGCAGCTAATTCAGACATTACCTTTTTAAGCTCCGATTGTGACCTTTTCCTCCATAAACTGAGTAGAACTGGCCAACGTTTTTACCTGATGTCTGTTAGTCGGTACTAAAAGCTGGAATCTTTCTGGGCTCCAGCCGACTCTCCTCATATCCCCATCATCACGATGCCTCATGTCACCATCCACACTCTGACTCATTTTGACAATTGACAGGCACCTGCCAGACGGCACAATGGAGGCATTGAGACGGAGTCCGGGCCGAGTGTGAGATTGCCCTCCCTCTCTTCCTGTGACTCTAACATCTCTCATCCATCCCGTCTTCTTTTCTGAAGGTTACTTCTCTCGCTGATTCAGCTCTCACAAGTCCGGACAGAACCACAGATATCTCATCTCTCACAGTTGGACACAATAGGCTGTCACATACCCTGTGCTTAGTCCATACACAGCTCCACAGTACCTGTGATTTAAAGGAACAGCTCATTTTGGGATGTATGTTTATTTATTTGATTTAATATCACATTATAAACAGGTTATGATTCTTTATCATAGTCATAACCTGGTTATAATCTGTATATACTGTAGCATACACTGCACCATAATTATCATATTCATATACACCAGCGGTCAAACGTTTTAGAACACCTTCCATCCATGCTGATATACAGACGGGGGTTAATTAACTATTAATTATAGTATCACAACTTCACATAAGTCATGACTGCTTGTTTTAAGGCAGTTTCTGAATACAGGCTGTGTATGTTTCTCTGTGGATTGAGTGTTTTTTAAACATGGGACAGTATTAATACACTACTGTCGTATATACACTCAAATATATATAGGGCTCTAATAAATCTATAGGTATTTATTGGAATTAAACTGATTAATGTTCAATAAACATGTGCAATGACAATAAAGTTAAATCTAATTTAATTCTATAAACCACCAACCATTCATACACTTATAGGTCTGTATTAATCCATCAATTATTGAAGCAATTAATCGATTAGATGTTTGGTTCATGAAATGGTGTAAAATATGAATCAACATTTCCCAAAACATGGCTGTTTGTGTTCGGACAGAATTAACCCTGATGCACCACGATTAGAGCTGCAACTGATTATTTTGATGATTGATTAATCTAGCGATTGTTGAAATGATTAATCAGAGATGTTTGCATAATGAAACGGTGTAAAATGTTGATTACTGCTTCCCAAAGCTGAAGATTCACCTACATGTTTTTCAGTTTACTATTCTAGAAGACTAAAGGATCCAGAAAGACTATTGATCTATTGAGTCAAAATGACTCAAATTGATTAATCAATCAGAATAGTCCACAACTATATTATATAGATATGAATGAATTAGAATGCTCCTCCCTATATAGGACTTTTAAATATGAAAAAACTCAAAAGTAAAATATATATCCAACTGCACAAGCCTGGTTTTCTCCAGAGTGAGAAAAAAAATCCACCTGCAAACAAACTAAAGCTTGTTTCTCATTTTTTTTTAACATTACAACATGAATAAAATGTAAAAACGACGGCAGCAACATATTGACTAACCAAAGTTTTTTCAGCAGTCAGCTCCAGTCTAGAGAGATCAAATCCAATGCCAGTGCTCACCGGCAAAATCTGGCAATGCAACATATAACTCCCCCTAAAAACACAAATTGATGTTCTTACATTTCTGTTCACATATCAGTAAACAAACAAAACAAAATATGCAAGTGAGTTTTTTTCTCCCCGTTCTTCTCCACACACAAAAACATGTTGTTTTTTTACTCTATTGTTTCTTGAATTGAATGTTTGAGCTTCACTGTGCATAATGACGTCTGCTGAGTTTTCACTCATCAGTGAAGCAGGAGACATGTCCAATAATCCAAACTTTTAAAAACTGAAATTATTTGCATATTCATAGATTCTGCATTTTTCCATGAGGGAAAAGAAGTAGATGTCAGAATTTTTTACTTGCAAACTAACAGAAATAAAATATTAAATTGTTAATCAAAGCATAGAATTATCATATAAAAGATGTCTGCAAGGGACCTTTTAACACTGCAGCTGTGACAGGCCGCCGTTCGCTGTGAATACGTCTTAAAAATAACTCGCAGCTGAAAAGTTTTACACCTTATGCAAATCTGACATGAAGGAGACAACCCAGAAACAACCAGTTGCACTTGTTTTGATTCCCTCAAGATACTAAAACACAGCTGCTCTCTACTCCGCTCAATTACGTGCTTCAGCGACATGAAGGAAAAGCCGATCATCAAGGATTCCTGATTGAATAGGAAGCAACATCAGTCTGGAAATAACTTGAATGTGTAAACAGGGGCTTTGCAGCAGTAGTAGTAGGTGGGGTTTTTTTTAGTGCTAAACACATCATGATTCCAGCTGTGTACTTAAAGTTACGTATTGTATTAAATGTCATCTTGTTGATATATTCCATTAAACCCAAAGCCGCCGTAAACACACATTTCTGTCCCCTTTTACAGAGTTTCCATGTGAATTCCTGGTAGAGGCCAAGCAATCAGTCACCATAAGATCAGTATTCCCCTTGAAACCAAACGAAAGCTCGGCTTTGAGACTAAACCACATTACAAGATACCTTCATGGCTCATTGGCGTTTATGATGGTGAAGTGAAATCATTATAACCAATAAGGTGTGTAATAGATTCCTTCCCAGCAGTCAGTCTGCGTGCCTGACTTCTTAATTGTAGCTGCATGTGCATTGGAATGTGAGCGTGAGGTGGGAGTCGGGGATCGCCTCGGGGTGCTGTAGCGATCAGAGGAGCTGCCCTCCAACCAGGAAGAGGTGATTCTTAGTCTGTGTGTGTGGGAGCAGCCGAGCTGCTGGAGTTCCCCTGAGCAAGTCGCACAGTCGTAACCTGCTTTTATATACACCACCGTTCTCAAGTTTTAGAACACACATTTCTATTTAAATTCAAGCAGTTTAATTCCACCTTATAGATTTATTAGAGCCCTATATATATATATATTTGACTGTATATACGACAGTAGTGTATTAAAAAACACTCAATCCACAGAGAAACATCCACAGCCTGTATTCAGAAACTGTGCCTTAAAACAAGCAGTCAAGACTTATGTGAAGTTGTGATGTCACTACTATACAGTCACCACCAACAGCCATTTAAAGAGGAGGAGAAGCTTGAGAAAAGAAGTGGAAAACTATGCTGAGATGATCTTTGCTGCTTCAGATCTTGTTAAAATTCTATATAAAAAAACAGGAAAGTGTAGAATATGGGACATTTAAATGGTACAAAAATAATCAGTTAACTACCCAACGACCCAAAAAAGACAGATTTCAATATTCAGGAATCAAGTAATAGTTAACAACTTTAACATCCAGCTTTCCTGCAGTAATGGACTTAAATAAACCAAGTTTCTCTGGTTAATTAACCCCCGTCTGTATATCAGCATGGATGAAGCCTGATGTCTGGGTCTTTTCTAGGACTAGAGCTCTAGAGCTAAGCAGAACCCCATGATCTAGACCTAGTTAGTCAGGAGTTCATCCTCGTATCTTGTCGGCGTCGTGAGTAAATATCCTACGTCACGGTGGGATTTCAAGTGTTTATTAATTGTGTTGTGTTGATTTTTGATCCCCTTTCCAGATTTTTGCTGGACATAATTTAAATTCTGCTTTGTTTTTGTCGCTCTCAATCACCTTTAGAGTAGTTCCACACGGCTGATATGACTCCTCCTGTCAGCGCTGTGCAGCCAATCATGTAATGTTATAGCAGTGTCAATTTTATAGTAGGAGTACTCATGCCTGGATTAACTATGAGGGCATCCCTTACAACAATATGAGAGCCCATGTGAGTGTATTTGTGAATTTTAACTTCAGTTGATGGCTTTATTATTTCTTTGGTAAATGTACCTTGACAATGACCTAAATGCATTCCCCCAAATCCTGACAAACTCAAAACTATCTACAAATGAACAGGCATCTCCATTTTAGTTGGAAATGACACCTTTTGTAGTTTTTCTACACCTAAACATTTGGTTTTGAAAATTAACCTCATGGTGTATACTAAAAATGTTCTGTTTTTGTCATAGAATGCACAGTATTTTCCGCTCATGTTACAGAGTGTCTTGACTTTATATTTATGCTCCTTCAACAAAGTGTTGATTTGTTGTTGACCCAACAAAGACAGATTAATTACATCCAGCACATTCTCAATTAAACCATACGACGACTGAGCTGGGAAGCCTTTCAGTGGTGTTGGGTTGCAGCTACACTGCAAACATGTTTTAAATAGACTTTTGCAGATCTTTGTGCATGAGTCACAGTATCTACTCATTGCCATCTGCACGAAAAATCAAAAAAAGGACAACAGAAGTTTGTCAGACAACAGCATGGTCCTCTAAAGAAGAACTAAAATGATCAGCAGAGTTGTGGGTGTGCATTTTTCTCATGCAGTTATTGGATCTCGGATGCATAACTGAGTGAGTTGAGTTGATTAGCGGGCTTGTGTATGCATGCCTGCCCCTACAACTGTTTGTGTGTATTAGCGGCCGTCTGGATGGGGCGCTGATGTCGGAGGAGCCTGTTGGCTCCTGAACGTGGCTCTCCTCCGCCGGGCCAGGCCGTTTAATCAGGTTCCCCACATCCGCCAGCTGTGTCCACACAGCAAACAGCCACTCCGTCCCGCTGGAGAGCCGCATCCAGCTGGGGGCGGGGAGGCCAGTTAGCATTGGGAGATTAGCTCAAGCTGCTGCCGCCCAGACAGACAGAGAGAGGTTGCATTTGTGTGTTTTTGTCTGTAGAGACAAACAGAGATGGAGAGATTACCGCAGACATCGCGGCTGGCCGCCGAGGAAAGAAAGGTACAAGGCGGACGAGTCGAGTGGCGAGAGGCGAGCGTGCATCCCTGCACGCACGATTCGTCTCAAGTAGTTTGTGTATATGTGCACCTGTGGTTTTGAGCTGTGGCTGCTGGAGTGTCCAGCTGGCAGAGAGGAGATAGCAGGAGCCTCTAAAACGGTGAGGGAGCAGTAAACAGGCAGATCAGTCCTAATGAGGAAAATGCCTTTCGTAACAAAAAAAAAAAAAGATGGCGACTGTGTGACATCTCTGACTTGCGGTCATACATCAAAACAGACTCTTTATTTCTTTATTTATTTCAGGCATGTCTATTCATCAGTTTACATCACACATCATTATAGTCTCAATACACATCAGACATGGCCGAAAGGGAAGCGGCAGAAACCGAAGCTTATCGAGCTCTGCCCCCATTTTCCACGGTATATTTCATTTTCTTGTCATGTTCATGTTACGAGTTACATTTATTTTCTTTTTGTCAATTGGCAAAAGGGTTTAGCTTCAGTTCAGCTTTAGACGGGCAGTTAATAGATCCCTCACGTGTCCACACAAGTGTCCATTTTCCATCCTTCATAAGTCGGCAAGTGTCTCTTGTGGTTGTCATGGTATGTCATATCAAAGTCCTGTTACCACATCTGTATAATTTATCATGTGCAATAATCTACTCTACTCACTGTAGCATATCTATCTTGTACATATGGTGCATCTATCCTATATTATATTGTATTATATTTATTTATTTTTGCAATCTTTTCTTGCATGTCACTTAGGAGGGAGGTTCCCCCTGATATTAACATGCATCCGGGGTAGATCCAATCACAAGTGTGGCAGCTCTGAGTGTGAGCGTGCATTAGTGCGTGTCTGGAGTTACCACTTTGGATCAGATCTTACTTCCTCGCTGTATATGTAAATAAACATGCACATCATTTCCATTTGCAACTCGGACTCTGGCTTTAATTGCACTTGTATTAATGTAACTTACTGCCTGTGTGTTTGTGTGTGTGTGTGACCTTGGTAACACAGAGAGCAGAGAGGAGTGGAATTAGCAAATGTCAGCTCAATGAGAGTTGCTATTGCGATGTCCTGTAATTTCTGGTTCCACACGGTGTATTTCACCCTGTTTATCCTGCTTGAACACAGCTATTGACACAGAGTTCATGGATCAAGAGGAAGCTGTACACTTCCCTGCTGGATGTTAGGTGCCTGATAGTTTAAGTAACCAGATCTCAATCCATCCTCAATGTGTCTTGGATACATTTACACCTGTATTTAGCTCTGACTGCTTGTGATTGGATCACTCAGGACACATGTTAATACTAGGTGGGAACAGGGACATAGCCCCAGGCCTATTTTTCAGTTTTTCTGCCATATATGATAATAAATGTGGAATATCTCTACAACCACAAACCTGGTGTCAAAATAAATCATGAAGAACATGAAGAATATATTCTGTAAGATGTTTAAAAAGGAGATTATAAAGGAGCCAATTAAATAATCACACAAACAGCTCAAATCTAAATTAAATATCTAAATAGTCTCTACTACTGATATTATATTAAACTATTTTCTTATTGTATTGAATAAAAATATTTTATTTAGTGTTGGAGCTGAGGTTTAATACTGTGATTTATGAATAAAACTCAATGCTTTTGGATTTTAACAGATTAAGGATCAACATAAAACAGAAGATTCAAAAGCTGTTTTACATCCGGTTCCTAACATGACATCTAAACACATTTTATAAATACCAATACATAAATGCCTTCAGTGCAGAAAGGAAAGATCTAAAGAATATATAGAGAATTGTAAAGTGCAATAAAGTTAGATAAGTCTTGCTGGACAGAGGTTTCAGTTTCTTTCAAAACCTCCAAACTCCCACAGCCTTAATGCACAGCCCCCATTTAATTCCAACAGGACGGCTGCTGTTTGTCTCTTATCGCTGGAATAGCGAGAAAAATCAGATCCACACAATGTTCAGGTCATGGGTCAGCGTTAAAACTGTTAGCATATTTAGCCGGTAGCAGCTGGATCCTGCTGAAATGGACCAGGTCCATCAGTCCCCCCCCCCACGCCTGGTGTCCTCGACACAATGGCGTCTGTGGCTGCTTTGGTGAGCGTAGTTCTCCCAGTCAGTCAAATTGAAATAAATGAACTGCCAACCCTGACGGCAGGGTAATTGTTCATATGGAAATTGGATTGCCGTCGTCACATACAACCAGACTCGTGAAACAATTTCGCCGCGAGGATGGGACGATGTCAGAGAAGAGAGAGGAGGAAGAGGGGGGAAAAAAAGCGAGACGGGCAGGGAGACATGCTGAGACATAAAGGGGAGTTCTCCTCATTCTCCCACTTAATGTTTCATCTTTAACAATGCCGCTTGTTCTTCAAATGCCTCCCCTTTGGATGATGGGAGGAAAATAACAGCCCCCCTCTTTTCTCTCTCTAACCCACCTTGTCATGTTGCCTTGTACATTTTATCGAGCCTTTTCAGCGGCCAAACATGCTGCGACAGACGTGGCGAGATTTGCTTTAGAGCATTAACCTCTCGCTCACCTCTCCTCCGTCCCGTTTTCTCCGGCCTCTGGGGGACAGGTGAGTAATCTAATGGCATTTCACTTTTATCAGTGTATAACGTTGGAAGTGGCTTCAATAGCCCCTCCCCCACCCCCCACATCAATGTCAGACCCAGGCATCTGTCAGAGCCGGCTCTCCGATAAAAGCAAGTGCTCACTATGGAATGATCTCAGTATGGGGTGATATTCTATTATCTTTTCGGGGTAGGGTGTCTGTTTTGTATTTATTATCAGTTTCCCCGTCCGTATCAGTTTTTTAATGAGAGCGCCGAGCACTCACGCTGGTTCAGAAACCTGCCCGGTCAGCAGTTGTAGAAGTGTTTGCATGTGTGATCTAATCATCACACACACTCCCCCCTTTTCTTTTTTCAGCCTCCTTTTCTTGCTGATCTCTGGATCGCTCACAGAATCACGCTTGCACTTTCTCCTGATGGGTGTTGTCCTCTGGGAAAAAACTAAAAAAAAAAAAGGGGGCGGGGTGCTGCCGTGCTGGGGTTTAGTGGGTTTAGTGCCCCCGTGTCAAAGGAGCACAGTGTGGTAGTTTGAAGTAGTGGAGTGTCTCTGTGTGGTCGGGATGGGATTACCTTGTCAGCACTTCAGACTGCTCCGGTGCACATATTGGTGCATGTATCTCTAAGCCTGGGCATCTGTGTGTGTGTGTGTGTGTGTGTGCGCACACCTGACATTTTTCAATTATCTTTCATTTTCCTCCACCGAGAGCGGCTTTTTCCTGTCCAGACATGTCCTAAACCTGGGATGAGAGGGTGAAAGAGATCAACGAAAAAGGTCTGGTGTGCAAGTTGCTGTTTTCCAGTCTGTGCATGTAGGAGCTCAACATGTTGTTTTCTCTCTCTCTTCCCCTCCAACCACAGAAATAAACTCAAAGTGTAAATTAGGCATCACTTAACCCATTGAAACCTACAAGCCTTTAAGTCTAGGACTGTCATTATACTTGAAATAAAAAAATAAATTAAATGTCAAACTCATACACCTGTTTTTTCCTGACATAAATGTAGACAACTTTTTATGTTTTAAGCAAAAAAAGAACTGCTTCTTCCTCACATAAGACATCATCAACAAACCCTCCCACAAAGAAGTCATTTTATTTAGATTATTATGATTTTCAGCCCTGACAGGTACATATCATTTTAATCATTCAAGTCTCTAGAATAATCCCCCTGAAAATAATTTTGTACATGGGATGAAGAGATTTTTATTTATGGGAATATTTGCACAAGCAGCAACTATAACAGCCATTAAAATGTTATTTTTTGCAAAGAGAAGACGACAAAATGGGGGAAAAAAACAGGCATAAAACTTAAATGTTAGTGACTCAACTGATTATTGTAAAAAATCTGGGTTAAATGGGTTAAGTGCACCGTATACCCTGAAAAATACAGTAGTTTACAGTAAAAAAAAAGTTTATTCATTTCCAAATAACTAATGCATACATTTGCAATAATCAAAGAAATAACTCCCATGTTGAGTGTTTTAAGCAAAAAAAAAAGTTTCCAAATGAACAAACCCTCCCAGAAAGGGAAAGGTTATACAGCATTTTATTATACAACATTCTCATATATTTATGAAAAAATAAGCCACTTGGAAAGTAGTGTAGTGTTAAAGGAAACAGCTGACAGCATGGTAAAGCTGTCAGAAACAAATATAGCGTAAACCTAAAGTGATATTGATTTTTTAAAAATATGTTTTGCTGCTGGCTAACATTAGCTTAGCTTCTTTGCCAGTTTCTTTCTGCTTCTCCAACCTGAGGGCGTGCTGATCCAAATCTGTTAGATTAGATAAGAATATACCAAACCCCTATCTGTAAAAACTGTGAACTAAGCCTTTACAGTAAGTATTAATTCATGCAGAGGGGACGTTAAGGTGCAGGACCCTCCATACCTCGACTATAGTAGACGTATGTTTAATTATAATTAATGCTTTAACACCACTAAATGCAGGGAAACATAAGGAGAAAACATCCATTTACAAATTCAACTCATATTACTCAGTAAAGGTTAAATTTAACAGGTCAGTATGAGGGGTATAGTTATTTACAGGAGTGTTCTTCCTATTTGGTGTGAATGTAAAAGAACAATACATGCATTAAGTGCAGAAAGGAAAGAATCAAAGAATATATAGAGAATTATAAAGTGCAATAATCATATAGTTACAAAATAAGCAAAAGTTCCCTTTGATATGACTAATAATGAATGAGAAGAAACACCATTTTCATTAGTTTAATATATATTAACCCAATAAACAATAACCCTTAACTTCTTGTGAGAAATATGTCTGTAGCTTCTTGATTTTGCTCTAAATTAAATTTATAATTTTATAATTTTCCTAACCCTAAGCCCCCGGATCCCCATAAGAGGGTGAATCCTTTGCCTAAAACTGAAATGATGGCACTGACTTTATGTCAAGTTCATGTTTGGTGCTTTCAATAAATAAATGAATAAGTGTTTTTCTCACATAACAGCAAATACCTTCCAAAAAAACCAACACGTTTTTGCCAGATCGTGCAGGGAAATTAGCAGAGATTTCTAATTCGAGGTCAATTCATTGTATGCAATCAAGCCAGATTCACTTCAACAATTGTGTTTTCTGTGCCAGCTTCATTAGCACATGATGCGTTTCATTATTATTTATCTGGAGCCGTTGGAGACTTCATTAGCTGCAGGCTGACGCAGGGCCACGCGGCTTCTAAATTTAGCAGCTTTTTATTTATTCAGAAATAGCCACGTGTTGGATGGTTTAGAGGATGGTTAGAGACACGTCGACAGGAGAAGACGAGGTGGGATGGTCTGGGGAGAAATGGGCCTCATTCCACCTGTGTCACCCCCACCAGACGTCTGCTTCTCCTCAGCTCTTTGAAGCCTCTTTAATTCAGGATTAAACCCGTGGAAAAAAAGGATGAAAAGTGATAGAGCGACAGAAGGAGACATCCTTTGAGAGAACGGGCTCCTTTGAAATATGTCAAGAATTTCCTTCGCATTGACCCACAATGCAGCATCTGAGGGAAATGTGTGTGACTCTCTCTCTTTTTATTTTTTTTCTTTTTATTCCTGATTGTGGGCTGGCTCTAGGATTTGCATGAATACAGGGGGAAAAAAAAAGACTCTTTGAAGTCATGGATGTAAGTGAGCCGGAGTTTTTTCTGAAACCTGAATGAGCACCTCAAGACAATTGACTTACATTGTACAACTCAGGGTGAGAAAAGTCGCTTTGTCACAGCGTGTTTGATGAGAAGCCAAAGGAATAAAGTCATTTCTGTCACATAATCCACCTTTTTGTGGAGTCTCCCTGTGCAGTCTGGATCATGGCTGAGTGAACTGATGGAAATATGGATATCGCATCCTTGAGCGTGCGAGTGGACGACAAACAACGCGAGTGCATCCGGAGAGACAGTCACGCTTCAATTACTGTCCATATTTACAATTGCACCCAATATTTAGACAGTATGGAAAAAACAGAAAAACGCACAGCGGCATTCAGCAAACAGCTGCTGTTTAATTTCAGACATTACAACGCACAGACCTCGCTGTAAGTTTAATTATCTTCCACTCGCGAAGTTACAGAACGCTGAGTGCTCCTGCCAGGTGTTTCCACAGCCAGAACAAATGCACATAAAAGGTCGTATGGCAACTCAAGACTCTCCAGAACCAGGTTTCACCATCAAAAAGACTGAGAAACCACTTATTATTGAGGTAAAGTGACTTAGAAATGTAGTAGTTATTATAAGAATCTGCATTTCAATACTGAAGATCAATGATTCTCAACATATTTCGCCCTGTGACCCCTTAAAATTAAGCAAAGTCCACCTGAGACCAACTTACTAATTGTTTTTAATTCAACAATGAATTATTTTGTTTAGAAAACTTCAGAATATATCTTCACATGTCTGTTTTTTTCTGAATAACCACTAAAAAAAAACAGATATTCAGTTCATCATTATGTTCCACAAATAAAATAGAGAATTATTATTTTTATTTTTACATTTTTCCTCAAAAAATATGATACAATACAGTCCAAACCATAAGAAATAAATAGGATATTAGAATATGATTATTATTAAATTATTATATTGTCGAGGTAATAACTATCAAACTAATGAAAATGGTGTTTCTTCTCATTCATTATTAATAATATCAAAGGGAACTTTTGCTTATTTCATTAAAATTCAGACCAAATAGTCAAAGCACTTGTCTTTATCACTAACAAACTCATAACAGCATTTACATGTTTTATTTGATCAATTATAGATGCTTTGGGTCAAGTAGTTGTAACAAAACTGCTTCAGAGTTCATATAAATGTATAAAGCTTTTACCAAAACACATTTTTTAAGAAATTAAAAGATGACAATTGCAACAGTGAGTATATTAAATTATATTTCATGTAAAATATTGAATTGAAGGGTAAATAAAGCTGCCAAATAAACGTAGTGAGTGTAGAAACTACAAGTAGAAGTGTCAGTAACGTCCAAACCACAAGAAATAAAACGTTTCCTCCCCTGTCCGATCATCTCCTGACCTTTTGATTAATTCACTGACCTCTTGTGTGGTCCTGACCCTCAGGTTTTCTGTACTTAATGAAATGATTAAACACGAGAAATCACTGAAAGGTAGAGGGAGGGAGAGACCAGTAAAGGACAGATGATTAAGAATTTGAGAGGAAATGGAGGTCAGTGGTCCTCACACCTCAGCGCTCACGTTGTCCACTTCACTTTGGAAACATCAAATTAGGAAAATAAACACGACACGCGCCAGTTACGACAAGCAGAGCGTGCAGCCGTCCTCTTTATGGAGGCTGGGATGGATTATTCTGATTTTTTTTCTTTTTTGTGTGTGTGTCAGTCGTGGCTTCACCAGAAGAACATCTGTGTTCCGGCTCTAACGTCTTACAAGTTGTTGCCAAATGGAAGCTTTGCCCTAAATACGCCATAAGTACAGCTCTCAAACTTCATTACACAGGGACTGAGGTTTCCATTTAGTCCTGTGATCATTTTTAAAGGGTTTTTTTCCCCCTGTGCATCTCTCTTTAAATGCCCTGCAATTTTCCACCACTTTTTGTCAGAACAGCTTGACTGTTTTTGTTTATGTTGTCCATGTGTGTTTTTTTTTTTTTGAGGCAGTTTTTTGCAGCTTCTGCAGTTTTTTCCTGACATTTCCTTGAAAACTGGATCGTAAAAGCGGTTGTTGCCTCTTAAAACTGACACGCACTTTTTCATCATCATTCAACGTCGCCAGATGATCTGTCTCCCGTGACTTGAGTTATTACTCTTTGTCACTGGCGGGATCCTTTACTTGAGTAAAAGTAGAAACACAGTTACTGTAGAAGTCCTGAATTGAAAATATTAAGTAGAAAAACAGAATTATTATCAGCAAAATGTGGTAAAAGCAAACTGTATAGTTTGTAGTATTTGTCTTTATCACCAACAAACTCATAAGAGCTTTTAAATGTTAATAACAGTAGGGAATTGCATTACATTTTAATAAACTCACTATGCTTTTATTTTCTTTAAAAATATGTTTTGGTAAAAGCTTTATACATTTATATGAACTCAGTTCACATCTATAATTGATAAACTAAAACATTAAAATGCTCTCATGAGTTTGTTAGTGATAAAGACAAATACACTTCTGAAAATAATGTAGGGATATTGTTATTTACATGAGTTCTTTTCCCTTTTGGTTTGAATTTTAATGAAATGGGTAAAGTTCCATTTGATTTTACTAATAATTAATGAGAAGAAACACCATTTTTATTAGTTTAAATGAAATTTATGTGAATTATAGTTAATCAAATCTGTCAAATAAATGTAGTGGGAGTAGAAAGTCCAATATTTCCCTGTGAAATCTAGTACAGTGGAAGTATATGTACTATTATCACATAGAAATACTCCACTAAAGTACCTCAACAAGTTACAGTACTTGAGTAAATGTATTTTATTACTTCCCACCACTGCTTTGTTCACTGAACCCTTTTCCTTTATAGTCTTGATTAAATCTTGCCGCCTTCTCCTGATTATTGCAGTAAAAACTACCCACACAGACACAGATGGGGATTTTATTGCACAATTTCAGTCTTAATGGAAATATTTTAAGGTTATGAATTGAAAAGGGCACGATACATTTGTGCCGTGAAGTGGAGGCGGAGGAGGAGGAGGGAGGGAGGGAGGGAGCGCTGTGAAGAAAAATAAAATAAAATCATCAAATCAAGTCGTGGCCACTTAAATGCAAATGGAAAGTTGCCAGGGAAATTAACAGGGTGCCCCCACAGGCAAATGTCTAATAGTGGTCCTACTTAGTCCAGTGAGGGACGGTGGGTTCACATAATAAAACACACGGCTTCCCGGAACTTTCATCAGGGTTTTTTTTTTTCTTTTCAATTCAATTCTCAATTGTGGATTTGCAGTAGTGTTCAAAATAATAAAATAACAGCAGTCCAATGTAACTAACCAGATTAATCCAGGTTTTTATTATATGTTTTATTGCTACATGGCAAACAATTAACCAGAAAACCAACAAGACCCAGCATTCATGATGCCACGCTCTAAAGGCTGTTCAAAGAAACAGCAGTGTCTGCTGTTGACTTTACAAACTCAAAACTACTTTGTACAATGATTTTACGTTTCCAGGATTTATCAATGCTGTGAATCACTAAACTAATATTTAGTTGTATGTTTTTTATAACTGCTTCACATCTGTGCAGCACGCAGTCAACCAACATGTGGAACCTTCCAGCTGTTGTTCCACTTTTTTCCAGGGATTGGGTTGACCACTCCATAACATTCATTTCATTGGTTTGGAAGCACGATGCTGCTGGTTTACTGCTGTGTTTGGGGTTGTTGTCTTGTTGAAACTCACATTTCAAGTGCATTTCCTCTCCAGCATAAAGCAACATGACCTCTGAGTATTTTGATATAGGCAAACTGATCCATGATCCCTGGTATGTGATAAATAGGAGTGAACTGTGGCTTAAATTCAGATTTTAGGGGTCGTCTGTGGACCTTGGACACAAAAAGAAGTCCACAAAATGTTCCTCCATTTCTTTTTAGGCCAGTTGATGTGTTCTTTGGTGAATTGGAACCTCTTCTACACATGCCATGTTTTAACAGATTGACTTTGCAGGGGATTCTTGTAAATAGATGAGCTTCAGACAGATGTCTCTGATCATCCTGGAGCTGATCGTTGGCTGAGTCTCATCCTGATCTGATGGTTGTCTTCAGTTTTCTACTGTGTCTCTGGTCTTGTCTCTATTTTTAAGGTATTGGAGATTATTTGAAATGAACAGCCTGTATATTTTTGCACATCTTTATTAGTTTTATCCTTTAAATTAATCAGTACAATGTTCTTTTGACCAAAATCTTGAACGACCCATTTTCCTCAGGCTTTTAAAGAGACATGCAGGTTCAACAAGTGTTGTCTTCATCCTGAAACAGGGGGGCACCTGATTCACACCTGCTTTTTTACAAAATGGATGATCTCACTAATTGAATGCCTTTCAATTAATTGCACAGACTTAAGACTGTGATATCCTGAATGCTGGGTCTTGTTGGTTTTCTGAGAATCTACTGCACCTGCTGCTAAATCGTTTCCCATGTAGCAATAAAAAAAAATCTAATAAAAACCTGGATTTATCTGGTTAATCACATCGGACTGCTATTATTTTGAACACTACTGTAGCTGACGAGGTGAAATGAGAGGATCGTGGGGCCAGGGAGGAATCCACATGCAAACATAGATGCACATTTGCTGCTTTCAAAGCCACCTGCAGCTGGGTATTTACCACAACCTGGGCAAACAGCAGCCAGCCAGAACTCCACTGCAGCGCCTGCTGTTCGCCCCTCCACCACGCCGTCTGGATTTTACAGGGATATCGTGTTGATCATGTTTCCCCCAGACGAGAGGGTGTAGTTCCTGAGCTCGAAAGGTGTTGCTGGGAGGCGGGAAAAAATAAAGTGCAAATGAAGTTGGCACAGAACCAAGGTTTTAAAATAGTTTTTTTATTGTGTTTTGTTTGAGATCCAGCCCCGAGGCCTCGGTCTTTTCTTTCTTTACCATCAAACATCGTCCTTTTTATCTTTTCACCGGTGATCCTATCTGATATTCAGTCAATTAAATCCAAAATAACGCAGCCTATGTAGAACTGGAGCGGAGTTTAGTGTCATAAATGAGCAGCTACTGAGCCTGAGGCAGTCTGTTAAAGAGTTGTATCCCAATAACCTAAATCTATATCCTGATGTGCTTCATGTTGTTCTCTTAATGGGTCTGTTCTCCCAAAACTCTTAAAAACTGCTTTCTGCTCTTGGTGGTTTGTATCCGTGCAATTTTTTTTTTATTTATATAGTTCAAAATCACAGATTCAACCCAATGGGCTTTACATTTTGTACAATACAACATGCCCTGTCCTTAGACCTTCACATCATACAAGGAAAAACTCAAGTTTAGATTTTTTTTGTGCGCGTTTTCTCGGCTCTGAGTCACAGCACGGCACAATGTGCGAATATTTTTCATTGAATATTGACGTGGAAGAAAAAAAAAAGAAAAATCTTGTGCAACATTTCTTTTTAGGAGCAGATTCTTTGGATAATCTGCTGTTTTGAACAGTTTCTCAAAAGAAAGAAAGCAAGAAAACGGTTCACAGCGAGGGTCTATCGATTATTCAGAGCAACACAGACTCTGGTTCTGGATAGAAATGTTGCTGTTACATTTTGAAGCATCATAAAATGTTTATCCATAAAACCCCAGCCAAGGAAAACTCAACAGATATCTCAAATCCTTATTTAACCCATTTAAACCCATTTAAAGATCTCATGCATATAATTATATCAGTTGAGTCACTAACAATCATGTTATGAATCAATTTTTTCCATTTTGTACTCTTTTCTTTGCAGAAAATAGCATTTTAATCACTATTAATACATACTATTATTCTATAGTATTATACTAGTTGCTGCTTGTACAAATCTGCCTATAAAAACCTATTTTGGGGGGATTATTATAGAGACTAGAATGATTAAATATATATATATATATATATATATATATATATATATATATATATGCACTACTCACAATACATTAGGGATATTGTTATTTATGAGTGCTATTCCTATTTCGTCTGCATTTTAATAAAATAAGTAAAAGTTGCCTTTGATATGACTAATAATGAATGAGAATAAACACAGTTAGCATTTGTTTAATATTTATTACCCCAAAAACAGTTGAAATCCACTGAGTCACTTACAATATCTTATTATGTGAGTAGTTTATCCATCATAATAGGAGGAAGGGACAGGAAGTTGGTGACGTCATGTGACAGGAAGCACTTTTGTCCATTATCGTGTCAGTAGAAAAAAAGATGTATGAGTAACATTTTTGTTTTAATTATAAAATGACAGTCACAGGCTGAAAGGGCTTAACCTTCCCCTTGTTTTACACTCGTTTTAGATTTTAAATTCATAAAAGAACCACTTCATTTTCTTTTATTTGCATCAAGGTTTTTTGACTTTGTCAGGTAGCCCTAGTTCAACACAATAAAACAAGTGTTTTCACTAAATTATAAAATGCTCTGGTTGAGACCCAAACTGACTCCTTTGTGTCTTCATTTAGTGTTTGAATCAAAGTTCTACTGCTGAGAATTTTTATTGAAGTAAATTAATTACAGTATATACTATTATTATAATGAAAAAAATCAACTTATCAAAAGTCAGCTTGTCAAAACTGAGCTGTTAACATAAGGGATGATAACGGCAAACTAACACAAGATGAAGGTTAAATGTGTTAAATGTACATTTTGACCGCATTAATAACTGATTCCGTGTATTCTTCTCTACAGAGATGGCCAGCTGGGTCTCCCTCCTCCTCTTCCTCATCTGCCAGTCGACCTCGCGAGCTCAGGAGGAGAGAAGCAACGACGTTCCCATCCTGGAGTTCACCTCGGACACCCCCATCAACAACGTGGTCCAGGACCCCCTCACCGGCCGCATCTACCTGGGGGCGGTCAACACCATCTTCCAGCTGGGGCCGGGGCTCGTCCAGGAGGCCCGAGCCGAGACCGGCCCCAAGGTGGACGCCCGGTCCTGCACGCCGCCCGCCTCCGCCTGCCAGGACACGAAGCTCATGCCCAACCTCAACAAGCTCCTGCTGGTGCACCCCACCAACGGCTCGCTGATCGTCTGCGGCAGCCGCTACCGGGGCATCTGCTCCCTCATGAACCTGACCAACGTGGATCAGCAGCTGTACTACAGCGACAGCAAAGGGGAGAGGACTTACGTGGCGAGCATAGAGGACAACGTCAACGTGGTGGGAGTCATGTCTTCGTACTCCAGGGACGGGCACGCCTTCCCCGTGTTCCTCGTCGGGAAGGGCTACGGCAGCCTGGACAGCACCAAACTCATCAGCACGAGGATCCTGCAGGACTTCCGCGAGTGGGTCGTCTTTGAGAGCATCATCGAGGCGTCCACGGTGCAGACGACGCCGTTCGTCCCCAAGTACCTGCACGACTTCCGCCACGCCTTCAAAGAGGACGGGTTCGTCTATTTCCTCTTCTCAAGGACCCTGGACGGCACGGACAACAAAAACCTGACCTACGTGTCCCGCCTCTGCGAGAACGACCACCACTACTACTCCCACACGGAGCTGCAGCTGAACTGCGGCCCGAATAACCGGTTCAACAAAGTCCAAGCAGCGTACGTGGCCTCGCCCGGGAAAGAGCTGGCTCGCGTCATGACGGAATCGGGAACGTACGGGAAGGTCTTCTCCTGGAATAAGGTTCTGTTCATGGTGGCGAGTCCGGACGACGACGACAGCATCTCGGCCCTCTGCATGTATCCGCTCAACGCCATCAACGAGCGGCTGGTGGACATCATCAGCGCCTGCTACAGCGACTCTGGGAAAATATCTGGGTTCGCTGCCGTGGACATTCCCTACTCATCCAAAACTGATGAATTCTGCACGTCAAGGATTGCGGTAAGATGCACCTGCAGATTGAAGATTGAAGTAGAAAAGACTCTCTGAGAGCACAGACCTCCACCAAGTATATTATGACTCCCACCACAACACCTAACGTCCTATATGATGCAGATGCATGATATTACCACCAGGTGGCGCCTGTTTTAAGGCGTATTTTCCGCAATGTTGCCAAACAAAAGAATACTCAGTATTCAGTATATTCAATATTCAGTCCAGAAATCAAGATTTCTTTCAGATTATTACCAAAATTGTATCATCTGTTCATGGTTCCATTGCCAACATTCGCTGAAAATGTGATGCAAATTCAGTCAAAACCTTTGGAGTTATTTTGACAGACAGAAAAAATGCTGGGTAAAACATAACCTCCTTGGCGACGGTAAAAACCAGTTTGAGAACAACAAGAGTGTAGAACTAGAATTCCCTTTTGTCTAATTAATAATGCACAGATGTTCATTGTTTACTTTAATGTCTGTGTTGACTTTGTTCTGCAGATTCTTTATATTGTTTCTCTAAATCTCTCGATCTCTCCCACATTTCCACTCCCTCCACTTTTCTTTCTCCCCAATTCCCTAAACTCATCCAAAATGATTCAATATACCTTAATTCGTTTTCCACATACACCGCCGCTTGGAGGTTTGATTCCCACATTTTCCTCTCTCATGCACGGTGGGGAAAGAAGTCTCAGGCTTTCAGACTGCAGTGTTAATTTTGACTTCACTTATATTGAGTTAAAGTTGCAATTTGGATGTTTTCTTTTAATAAAATGATGCAGACGAACGGTAAAGTCGACAAAATAAACATGCATCTTCATCTTTGTGCTTTTTCTTTTCCCTTTAACAGAAGGATATGTTGGATACCTACAAGTGTGGTGCAGACTTCCTGCCTTCCCCTCTGGCCAGCAAGCCAAAGTTTGCCTTAAAGGCAGACGCTGAGCTGACCAGGCCGGGCCTTATGACCGCCGTGGCCGTCGCTGTAGAGAACGACCACACCATCGCCTTCTTAGGAAACAACCAGGGAGAGGTCGTCAAGGTGGAGCCGCTTCTCTGATCTTGAACTTTTGGTTTTTACCGGGAACTAAAGACCTGTTGTCTGACAGTGTTTTAATTTTCCAGTTACACCTGACCGCCCAGCCGTATGTGTACAGTAAGACGCCTGGAGACACCATGGGAGAGAAGGTCAACAAGAACCTGTTCTTTGACCTCAGCCAGAGCCACCTCTACATTACCACGGACAAGAAGGTGCATATGTCAGGGCTAAGGTTGCAAATTTACCAAAGTTGGACTCTTTCCATTTACCAAATTTAATTCTGGCCCTTGACAGGAAACTTAAATATAGTTTGAGTAAACATACTGTCGCTTAATCTTGGCTGAAACAATCCGATTTAATGCAAGTAGACTCCTCAATCCCAAAGCACAAGACTATTGAAGATTTACATTTAAACCCACAGACTATATAAAGCCAAGAAAGTTTAAATAATATGGTAATACTGGAATGCAACCCTAGTCAGGGCTCTTTTCTAAACATCTGTGGCTTTATTAAAACAAGCTTCTTTCTCTCTGTAACCATCATCTATACATGGTTTATAGACAGTTTATTCACCTTTATTTAACTTATTTAAAGGTTGGTTAATAGTTAATTAGATTGTAAAGCATTATCTGGATGATTATTGTAAAGATATAATTGATATTTGAAATGCTTAATGAATACTTTATAGTGCATCTATCAACTTTAAGGTTTGTTAAAACCAATTACAAAGAATTAGCAGAGTAAATAACTGTTTAATTAAGCATTTATAGACTATAGTTATAATATAAATTTACCTGTATCTCTACAACTCAGGAAGGTCAAAGGAAGGTGATATATACAAACCCTTTGTCTTGAAATGAGAGTGTTTAATATTTTATTTTATAGAAAAGTTTATTATTATGAATTCATAATGTGGTAAATAGGTTTTTTCACAGTTGATCTAAGACCCTTTATATTAAAGTGTCTTCTATTTGAAATCTTAAACTACCAGGCACAAACCTAAAAATAATGTACCCAAAATAAGAAGTTTACTCTACTCCAATCCCGTTTTATTACAGCCATAACCCTGGTGTAATTTAAATGGTAAATCTTGAAACTTTACAACCAAAACCGTCAGAAATAATGCCACTAAGGCTCAAATGTCTCACAGGTTGGAAATTGTGCAAAAAGGGGAAACAGCAGGCGACAGTGTGCATTCTCTCAAAGATCTTCATGGTGTTGCACTCAGTTGTTCACATGAAAGTGAAAGTGAAAAATTTTTCAAGAACGAGGGAAAAAATAATAAGAGGAAACACAACAAATCCAAAGCCAACAGGGCAGATGCTCAGCTGAAGGTCCACAAAACATAAAGAAGGGGAAAAAAACAGCTCACACACTGCAGGGCTCCGGTATCAAAAGATATAATTTATATTTTTGATACTGCAGCTCTGCAGTGTGCGAGCTGGGTTTTTTTCCCTTCTCAGACTGAAAAAAATAACCCTGCAAACCCTCACCTCTGCACAGATGGCTTGTTTTTATCAGAATGTTCAGAGTTTCAGTGACACCTTAAAGAGGCATCAAATAGAAGAGCTCCAGTATTTTGTGAAGTCAACGTACTTTCCTGTACTCCAGTTTCGGCGCTTAGACCCGAGTTGAGTAATTGAACGCGGGGAGCAAACATGAGACCATATGCTATAACAGGACTTGTTTTACTCCCACTTTGCACAGCTGCAACAAACTGATAAATGCTGTACAGTGGTGGCGTGTCTCTCCCCCCGAGGTGCATCATTTGATCATGTTTTATGTCGTAAACGCTGCAGATCACGAAGGTGCCGGTGCAGACGTGCCTCCAAAAGAAAGACTGTCAATCATGTGTGGAAATGAGGGACCCTTACTGTGGCTGGTGTGTTCTGGAGGGCAGGTGAGGATCTCCCCCACACACACACACACACACACACACATATATATATATGCACTTAGGAATGAACACACACAGCGACAGGCTAACACAAACACCCACGCATGCAATTCCATCTGTAAAACACAGTGGGGTATTTGTTCAGTGTTTTATGGCAGACACTTTTAGTACCCCTCTGTGTTTATATTCCATCTACTGTTGTCCATAGAACCGTAAGGAATTAAAGCTGTTTGTCAGTCTCATGCAGCGAAAAACGCTCAATGCAATCTACTCTCATCAGCTCACATTTATCAGGGTCTGCATGTGTCGTATGTATCATATCTTTTATCCACAAAGATCGTATCAGACGAGCAGTTGTCCATTCTGTGGAAATAGATGAAACCCAGAAACGTTGAATTGCAAATAATCCAATGATCAGGAAACAAAGATATCAAATACACTACTAATAATAAGTTAGATATATTATTTACATCAGTGTTCTCCCTATTTATTTGAAATTTAAAGAAATAAGTAAACATTCCCTTTGATTCTACTAATAATAAGAGGAAACACCATTATTATTACCCCAAAAATGTATGAAATTCACTGAGTTTCACAATATCCCTTAACTGGGAACTTAAATATAGTTGTGGATTGTAGCATAATCTTGATTTTAAAGGGATAGTCCATTTTTGATAGTCATAGAAGTAGGTGCTTTACCTTTTATTGTCATTACAAGCTGTTTCCAGACCAGTGGAGCAGAATTGGCCATTATCAGGGAACTTAATTATAGTTGGGGTAAATATATTGTAGCACAGGCTAAAACAACCAGATTTAAAGGGATAGTTCGACATTTTTGAAAATTCGACATGTTTCCCATGGTCACAGCAGCATGTGCTTTACCTATTTCTGTCGTTACAAGCTGTTTCCAGACCAGTGGGGCAGAATAGGCCCTTAACAGGGAAAATATATTGGGGTAAATCTATTGTAGCGTAGGCTAAAACAGACCGATTTAAAGAGATAGATCAACATTTTTGAAAATCAGGATTGAGGCCACGCCCCCTTCATGGACTGTGGACACATGCACAAATGATTTCTCGATGCCAAGTTTATTGAAATGAATATTTCCAGAATCCCCCAGATTAACTTCTTCTGGAAAGTGTCTTGAAATTAACCAGAAATTTACTGGAAGTTTGCAAACGTAATCCGTCTTATTCTCACATCGAGTCGAAGAAAAGGAGAAGCAAAATCAGAAAAAAATCTGCACAGATCTCGCTTGGGCATCAGTTTTTATTCATACAGACACGTTGGGGGGGAAACCAGCTTTGCCTTTTGAGGCCTTGTGAAAGCATTTCTTGTTCCTCCTCCATGTGAAGGTGTACCAGGAGGTCTGAGTGCCGGCGGGCGGAGGAGAAGAACGGCTGGCTGTGGAGCCCCAGGCAGCAGTGTGTCAAGATCGTCTCCTTCTATCCTCCCAACCTCTCCTGCAAAAAGACTCAGAAGGTAGAGCTCTGCATCTCCCCTCTCTCTTTTCTCTCTCCTCCTTTTGTTCTGCAGGCCTCTTTCTGTCTGTCGCTCCACGGTGCACAAACCCCAACAGGATAGTCTGAGTAATGAACTGTTTCCATTGTGAATCAGAGACCCTGGGCTCTAGATATTCCTGCTCTGTATTGATCCGTCCCGAAAACTCCAAACTGGCTTATTATAACCGCCCTGGTTGATTGTGTTGGAAGATGGAGGAGGCTCTCCAGTGTGTGCACACTCTCTCTAAAGTTGTTTTTTTCATTCCTCCGCTTCCCGACTACTTATCTACCTCTCCGTCTGTGACTCATTCTTGTATTCCCATCAACAGCCGCCCTGTCTTTCTCATTCTCTATTTTTAAAAGGAAACCGTTTGTGTTTGAGCACACCTAAGTTATTTTTCCTGTGAGCTTAAATATGCAGCTGCAGTCCAAGGCAAGTTTATTTCTATGGAACATTTCAACAAGGTAATTCAAAATGCTTCACATAAAACATTAAAAAGCATCAAGATACAATTAAAAACAGTTGTTTTTTTCCAGTTCTCTTCCGGTGACTCTATCTACTTAGGCCCTAAACCATTCAGTGCTTTATAAACCAGTAAAAGTATTTTAAAGTTAATTCTTTGGCAAACAGAAAGCACCTCCAGCAGCAGCATTTTGAATTAGCTGCAGCCGTCTGATTGTGTTCTGTGAGGGGAAAAATGCTGCCTACACTAATTTTTCCTGATTTATTCCATCCAGGTTAAGATCAACATCCCCTCGCTTCCCACCATCGGGCTCTCCGACCGTCTCCACTGCACCGTCGAGTCGTTCCAGAGCGACGGCACCATGTCGGACTCGGGTCAGGTCTCCTGTGACCTGCCCCACCCCTCACTTATACCGCAGACACCTGAGGACCAAGGTACGGCCTTTAAATTAACCCGCAATCTTTTTTTTTTTACGCTGCTTCTTCTTTTTTTTTTTTTCCAAGGCAAATGCCAGTTGCAAATGTCACAGCCGATGACATAGCCGCTGTGTTAAAGCGGCCAAATTGCCTGGAGGAGCCCAGAGAGGCTTAAGTAGCACCATGTCAGATGTTTTTTGGTAATTTAATTAACTAATTAACACCACTAAGGTACGCCATCAACCAGCTAGAATATAGCATTAAATATTAACCCCATTTTGTATCTGGGTAGAATAACAATTACGTAGAATAATAAGTCTAATACATTTTTAATAAATAACGCACGGTGCTCAACAGAGACATGTGACTTCATATCTGTATAAAACAACAAAAGATCTTATGTTACATGTCCCCTTTAAATTAATAGCCTAATTAATACTGATTAATAATAAGTTATATATCTCATTGTGTGGAATAGAATATGATCATTCAAGTCAACATCAGACATGTACTGTCTGAGAAAACTTCTTCCTGTGGTGGCAGGTGTTGGATCAGGTGGTGAATCTGTTGTTTTAACAACACTCAGAGGACACAGAAACACTTATTCTGCATCATTTTGGGAGATTATTGCTGCTTTCACACACGTCTATGGAACGCGCCCGACAAAGTGATCTTCTTCTAGGAATCGTCCCTGTTTTGTTTGTTCGGGTGAACTTGTTTCGTTCCCCGGCGCGGTGCTTCAGGAGGTGTTTGATTAAAGGTGGAGTATGCAGGGTTTGTCAACGTGTTGTTTGTGAACGCAGCTCTCAGTTGGCCGATCTTCCCCCGGCTCCATGCAAGTGAGCCAAAAGTAAGAGTGAAAGTTAAAGAGAGCGGCGAGAACAATGCCTCAAAGCAGAGGAATAAAACTTTTCTTTTTTTTATTTAATTCTTCTACAGTGATTACGTTCTAAAATGCAGACCCTGTTCCTCTAAAACAATGATAAAATCAGAAAAATACAGGATGAACGGTGGAGCTCTGCAGATAAATACACCCCCACACACTTCTGGTGGGTCATACATGATGATTGAAAGAGATTACATGTGTATGAGTGTGTGCTGTTTGTTCAGGGAAATCCTGTGTACTCTGCATCAAACACTGGT
The DNA here is from genome assembly GCA_030544235.1 of Lepturacanthus savala. Taxonomy (NCBI): domain Eukaryota; kingdom Metazoa; phylum Chordata; class Actinopteri; order Scombriformes; family Trichiuridae; genus Lepturacanthus; species Lepturacanthus savala. The sequence continues at coordinate 33,614,615 of CM060465.1, forward strand.
TTTGCAGATATTGGTTTTATCTGTGGAACTTGTTGGCAAAGCAAGTGTGAAATACATCTGTCTGTTTGATGTTGGCTCCCTCAGATGCTTCTTCTGTCTTCCTTCGAGCAAAATGGCCGCTTCTAATGTCGCTCCGCTGACTCCTGAAGTAGAACACACATGTAGATGTAGACGTGAATTGTATAGATCACCTCTAGAATATCTCTACAACCACAAAGGTTATTGGACTTAAACCTGGAATCAAAATATGTGAGGTGACTACAGAAGAGTCAGAATCTATTTATGTTGCTGTTATAGAGCAAATATAGTTAGAATATTGAAAAAAATCTAATTGTGTTCATAATTGTGTTTTATTACAGATAAAAATACTTTATTTAAAACTTAAAACAAGACTACACTGATAAATCAGGGGAAAATCTTAAGCTAAGATAAATTATCTGCAATGCAAAGTTAAATGATTAATAAAATAAGAGTTCAAAGGTCAATTATTTGTCTATAAAAACTGAGGATCATTCCAGAACATGAAGAATATATTCTGTAAGACGTTTATAAAGGAGACAATTAAATAATCACACATTGATATTATGATATTATATTAAACTATTTTCTTATTGTATTGATGATGTGGATATTGATGATATATATTGATGCTGTAACAGTAACATTGTGTTTTATTACAGATAAAATACTTTATTTAGTGTTGGAGCTGAGGTTTAACACTGGGATTTATGATCAAAACTCATTAAATTAAAAAGTTCAAGGTCAGGGAGGTGACATATGTATGAAATAGTTCAAAATAAAACCCAGGTTAGCAAAACTGCACACAAAAATGACAGCTTTAAGGATCTCGAGATTGTTTGGCCTGAAATCGTGGTTTTCGGTCTAAAACGATCGATCGTTCAGGTCTAACATTAATCTTCAACCGTGAATAAATCAGTGAAACTCATATCTGCTTTATCTGTCCCTTGTGTCCTCAGACTTCGTGGCCGTGGCGGTGAGGATCTTCGTCAACGAGACGGTGGAACTGGCCACGCGGGACTTCAAGTTCTACAACTGCGCCGCCACCGTGAGGAAATCCGAGAACACACCGTGAGTGTGAAGCCGCGGCGTTGTCGGTTCTGCTCCGTCACTTCGCTGAAAATCCACAGCGACACCGAGCGCGGCAGCGGCTGACAAGCCTGATGTAAATGTATCGCCCAGCACCAACACATGAGAGATCAAGGCTCTGTTTGCAAATTGTGATTCATGGAGGTTTTGAATGCACCTCTTGCAATGCAAACCCCCCCCCCCCCACCCACACACACACACACACTCCCACACACACACCCTCCTCCTCCTTTTTATTACCACGCTGAGGAAATTGCCTCAGTTTCCTTTTCATTAATCAAAAAATGAAAGTCGATCTCCCCATTTTCTCCCCTCGTTATTTTTTTTTCTTCGTTTCTCTCGTGCTGAGCGACGCGTGATGAACGAGCTTTGCTCACGTGAAGTTTGCCGAGATCCATTCTCGTTGTCAGCGACATGGATTTTTGTGGCGGATGCTCTTTGATGAGTTTGCATGTTTAAACCGATGTTTGTGTGTGCTTTTTATGCCTGTGTGTTCCTACTTAATTGCGTGTGGGAAAGCAATCCATCTTTGCTGTTTATCTGTCTATATCTGTGTGTGTGTGTGTTTGCAGGTGCATGTCGTGTGTGTCCAGTTCCTGGGGCTGTCAGTGGAACACAGGTGACCACACCTGTAGCGACATGGACGACACCGTGATGGGTCCCAGCATCATCAAACACCGGCAGGTTAGTCCTGTCACATCAAGAATCTCTATCAGATGAGGCAGATTTTTCAGTTTTCTTGCTGTAAATGATAATAAATCTGGAATATATCTACAAAAACTATGGTTATTGGACTTAAAACTGGAATTAAAATAAATCTACAACATGTGATGTGACTACAGAAGAGCCAGAATCAATTCATGTTGTTGTTACAGGGCAAATATAGTTAGAATATTGCAAAAAAGATCTAAAATTATGTTTTACAACAGGTAAAAATCCTTTATTTAAAGCTTAAATAAGACCAAACTGAACCAAATCAGGGAGAATTACCATAATTAAAAAATCTAAAAATATTTTATTTAATTTAGTAACATTTATTTTTAATTATTTGTGTATTATTTCCCCTTTGCACATTAATTTATTTAATTTATAATTTTATTTTTCATATTGACGTATTGATTGTTTTCTATATTAGGGTGAAAATAAATGGGGGAAAAATAATTTAAAAAAAATGGTAAAATAAAACGTAATTAAATCCAATAAATGGGAAAATACTAATTTATTTTATAAATTAATTAAATGGAAAATTAAGTAAATATGGACATTTATTGGTATATTTATTTATTTGTGTCATTTATTTATTATTGATGGCAGTTTCATTGGTCCATTTTGTTTCCTACACTTGTCATAAAACATCTTGAAGCACAAAACTTATAAGATGGGCTCCGTGATCTAGTTTTTGAGACTTTAAGGGTCCTTGATGTGGAAAAACTTTGAGAATCACTGAGATAAGAGTTCAAAGATCAATAATTTGTCCAAAAAATCATAGAAAACTTACTGAGGATCATTCCAGAACATGTAGAATATATTCTGTAAGATGTTTAAAAAGGAGATTATAAAGGAGACAATTAAATAATCACACAAACAGCTGAAATCTAAAGGAAATATCATTATTATATCTTATTGATAATATATATTGATGCTTTAACAGTAACAGTAACAGTAGATGAGGTTTTCTCATGCGATTTATGAACAAAACTCAGGTTTTTGTGGATTTTAACATGTTAAAAATGCTAAACATGAAGCAGAAGTTTCCTACAGACATGACTAATCACCACACGTGATTCAGCGCCTGAGTGAACCAAATTCCTCCTGAAAATTAATAAAAACCCAAATCCCGGTATCAGCCTCCACCATCGTGCATGACAAATGCTGAAGGGTGGAGGATATCAATTTACGAGTCAGCAGATGTTTCAATGATACACTTATCTGTCGCCACAGATGAGGCCGTCCGTTAAGTGGCTGGCTTATTTAAAATGTAAATGACTGGGAGCGCCGGCGCCTTGATTTGTTTCTGACGACTTCTCAGGGAGCAAAGTGTCCCCAGTTTGAGAATCCGGATCCCGTTCTCATCCCCGTGGGCTACAAGACGCGCATCAGCTTCGAGGGGATCAATTTGGATCTCTACCAGGTACGCTGGCAGCGATTCCGAATTTTTAAAGCCTTTCTGTAAAAACTTGTTGGCTCGTTTAACCACTTCTGAAGCAGAACCGCGGTGACGCACGTTGGTCACAACTGGAATGACTGAGAGTTTATTTATAGCGTTGCTTTTATTCTTCCCAGCACCGAGTTTTCACCATCGGCACTGAGCTGATGAGGAATGTGGAGGAAGAGGTGAAGGTAGAGGAGGGGCCTTTCTACACCTTCAGTGGCTTCAATGTGAGTTTTTATTTGCTCGACACTTATCCTGATTCTTTTTTTAAGTTGATGACATCAGGTAAACTGGGCCACTTTTTGGTAAATCGCTTGGGACAATAACACGATATCAAATATGCAATTTCCATGTATATTTATGCTTAATAACGCCTGTTTCTGATCATTTTATGTTGGAATTATGCGATAAAATATTATTATTCAGGCCCGAAACATCTTGAAACATCCGCTGTGCAAGTTTTTTTGCATGAGCAGTTTCAGGTAAAATGGGTCAAATCACAAAGAGAAATTCAAAATTGAATTATAATATTAAAATGCATTAAACAAACTTATAGTGCTACTATTTAAACAAGGACAGATCAGCTATGTGACACACACACTGTGTATACAAGCTAAGCTATCAAGCTAGCACCCAGTCATGTGTAATAAGCTAATTTACACAAACACAGTAAAAGTAGTGACTACTGTGAGTTGAACTAATTGCACATGACAGTCGACATACTGTCCATGTTTTAGTTGAACCACATGTCAAACGCATGTGTGTTTGTGGCCCATTTTAGCTGAAACCATGCGGCCCAGGTAAACTGAGTTAACTAAATTAAATTAAACTAAATCAAGTTAAATTCGGCCACCAAGATAAACATCACTTTTCCAAAAAATATGTTGTTTTATCAAACTAACAGTGTTATTTCTGATGGATGCCGTCAAGACATGGTTGGCAAGATTTTAAATAATAAATCCACCTAGAATATAAAGCTAATTGATAGCATGTTTTATTGATAGCAACACTTTTTAAGAGGGTTAAACTATCTGGTACCAAGTTTTGACACTTTTGACATTATCCCATTAAACAGTATAGTTGGTAGTAGATAGTAAAATAGTAGAAGTAACTTTATAAAACACGTGGGTGTTGAAGTACTGATTTTAATTGGTTTACTAATCTTGCTCCGATGGCTTCGGGCCAATTTGCCCAAACCAGGTTCCTGAACTTTAGCAGATTAATGGATTTGTAAATGATCAAAATCCAATTCTGTGGAACCACTGTAGAGTTAACACCTGACTGCACAGGAAAAAAAAAAAAAGTTTTATCAGCCAAGACTTTCTGTGAATGCAGAGCTGACTTTGTCAAACAAACTGCCCTTTAGTTGCTTTCACAGCCCCTTTGATATTCTCTAGCTCCCTCTAATGGACAGAGCCTCCTCTCTGGAGTTATTTTAGCTCCTCCTGCACATGAACTCTGTGATTGGGGAGCTCAAACAGTGCATAGCCCCCAGCTATGTTCTTTTCCAACATTGATTTCTTCAGCTTGAAAATCTGCCAGACTTAGTATAATTTTTTTTCGCTCATTTTCTTTTTTTAGAGTGGCAGCCCACACTGTTTGCAGAGAAGAGCTTAAGTGCTATTAATCACCGGAATATGTGTTAATAATTTATTTTCTTCCAATTTTCGTAGTTTTCCTACAATAAGTCACCGGAGACCAATGTTCTCTTCTACGTGAAGGACAAGGAGTCGGGCAAGAAGATGGACAGCACACTCAACGGTACGCCTGCACATTCTAATGCCCGGGACTTATTAGCGATGCCCCATGTGTAGGCCGCCAATCCCCCTGTGGCGCCTCCATTAGATTCGAGGAGGTTGCCTTTTTAATCTTGTATTGAAAGTTAATCAGAAAATTAATTGGTAATGAATGTATCATCGGACACATTTTGACAGAATACAGGGAAAAAGGATTGAGTTGCATTTGTAGCAGGTGATTATGAGCCTCCCCCCCCCCCCATACACACACACATACACTTTTTTTTTTTACATTTTTCATTGCCATGCAAATTAATTAAACCACAGTTATCGTAGTCAGGTCAGTTTTCAAAAAAAGATGAACGCCCGAAGGCATCTCATGTTATTTTTTGGCCTAGAAACGTTTTAAAAGGTGTTGAATTCAAATCTTCTGTATGCCAGGCTCAAAAATGTCCCATAATGCCTCAAAATAGAAAAATCCAATATGGCCACCACTGCCACCAGGTCATATATATACATATACATATATATACATATATATACATATATATGTTTTGGGGGATCCAATGGCAAGATCAAATTAATGCACATGGTTAAGAATGTTGTTGTCTTGGTAATTTTAGTCATTTATCTAATAATCAATGGATTTCATGTTATTTTTTGGCATATACCATTTTTAGGGGTTTTAAATTAAAAACTTCTGTATACCAGGCTCAAAAATGTCCCATAATGCCTCAAAATAGAAAAATCCAATATGGCCACCACTGTTGCCAGGTCAAAATCTAATCATACTCCATCTTCTTGACTGTAGAAGGTAAAAACCTGAATGTTATGTGCTTTTTATATGTTTTCACACATGGTGATTTAATGACATGATCAGATTTAGGATCAAGACTAAAGTAAATGCTTCAAATTAATGTACATGGTTAAAATTATTGTCTCGGATATAATATAGTAATTTTAGTAAGTTACATCAATGCATTTCATGTTAATTTTTGGTATACAATGTTTTTAGGGGCTTTGAAAGGCACTGAATTAAAATCAGTGCATTGAATATTAGATAAATTACAAAATTATTACAACAATTACTGAAACTACTAAATTATATTTGATAAATTTCTCAATAAATAGGTAAATATCCACAGTAAATAAATAGTTAAAATATTAAAATCAATTTTAAACATGTATATTAATTTGAAGCATTAATACACATGACCTTATGACCTTAGATCTGATCATGCCATTGAATCCCCATGTGTAAAAACATATATAATCATAACATTCATGTTTTTACCTTCTACAGTCAAGAAGATAGTGATTGATTAGATTTTAATCTGTCGGCGGCCATATTGAATTTCTCCATTTTTGACGCGTTATGGGAAATCTGGAGCCTCTAGATTTGAATTCAGCACCTTTAACAGCCCTAAAAATGTTGTTTGACAAATAATAACATGAAATGGACTTTAAATAAATATATTTTCCAAACTCCTGTGTTGTTTCTTGATGTGCTGATGTAAAAAGTCACCACCTACCAGAGTCCAGGAGCATCTCTAGGGGCCAAATTGTAGATCTCTCTTCATAATGCTGAATCTTGGAGCCTCATTCATCTTCTTTATGTACTTTTATCGAGTCCAACTCAGGAATTATGCTTTCTATTGCATTATATTCCAATGTGCATTGTTACTCTTATTTCTTTAGATTATTAAGATTTATTTTTTAGATTTGAGCAGATTAAGAGGTTTATCAGGTCGTTTATCAGATTTTCACAATTTTTCTAAACGTTTTTGATTTCTCTGGTCACTACAGTCACCCTGTACAACTGCTCCATGGGAAGAGAAGACTGCAGCTTGTGTAAAAACGCTGATCCTAAGTACCGGTGTGTGTGGTGCGCCAAGCAGAAGGCGTGTGTGTACGAGAAACTCTGCAACCCCGACCAGCACGGGTCCGACGACCCCTACAGCACCGAGTGCCCGGACCCCCAGATCACCGACGTGAGTCCTGGTCACGTTGTGTTTGACTCATCAACTGGAAACGCCACCAGCTTTAAAAAAAAAAGACGTGTGATTTGCAGTTAAAAAGAAAAAAAAAAGCATAGACTTTGATGATTGGATTATTGATCGGGGAGCTTTATCGACTGCGTTTTCATCGTCGTGGAGATGGAGGAGTTGAAAGACTTTCTCCTTCAGGGGCGGTTTTGTGTTGACCCGCAGCACATCTAGAGTGGATCAATTCTTTATTTGCTCCCGTTAATTGTCGGTCCCTTATTGTCGCGGCCGGGATAAAAAGAGCCGGCCCCGCGCTCTGTCAAGCCCCCAATGAGCAATTTTAGTCTTAAAGATCTGCAAGATCTTCCTCAGACTGGATTCTTGCAGATTGAAAACTCAGATTTTAAGAGAATAACAGCACGGGACGACTCTTTGATCCTTTTTTTTTCGTCCTGCACTGAGTTTTTGCACGATTGGTTCCTCGTCGTTATTGTCGTTGACAAAAATCCGTCAGTAATTGTGTTGGTGTCAATGTGACTGAGGTTATAGCCGAGAACTGAGATTGACAAGCAGACACATCCCACAGCAGATACTGTCCATAAATTAAATTAAGTGGATGCTGGCGGTTGAGTAGTAAACTACACTTTTGGCAGTATTTCTCTGCTGATTTTGTTGTTTTATGATGTGTTTTTGACAAAGTTTAATTCAGTTTTATGTGTTTTTTTTATTAGATTTTTATTTATTATTAGAAATAATTCAAAATTTCAGGGATGTTTGATGTTGGAAACTTTTTGATGATGACATTTTGTTCTTCAACTCCTTATTGACTTTATTTCCTGTGGAAGACGCATATTTTTTCAGATAATCTGAGTTTTAAGATTGTTTGCACATTAATTTGCTGATAGTAGAAAGTGTCTGTGCTCATCTTAAATATGAGTTTAAGGTGGATTTGTGGCATCACTAACTGCAGCTAAAGGAGTTGTTTTTGTGATAAATCGAGTTATTAATGACATTGTTTATAATGTAAATTACCAAATAATAGCAGTGTTTCAACGATTAATGGATTATTCCATTAGTATTACATTAATCTCCAACTATTTTGATAATTGATTAATAGATTTGAGTCATTCAAATGTCCAAATTCTCTGGTTCCAGCTTCTCAAAATAATAATTTAATAATAATAATTTAGGAATCTTCAGCTTTGGGAAACGGTGATCAGCATTTTTACACCTTTTTCTGAACCAAACAACTAATCGATTAATCGTTTCAATGATTGACAGTTAGTTGGTTTATCCATCAGTTAATTTTAATCTTCTAATTTCATTGTACTACGACTTTATGTAATGTAGCCTAAAGAAAAAAGCAGTTGGATCCAGTATTATTCAGGCTCTTGTACACACACACACATGCAAACATAACTCTGTAATTCTCCACTGTGGCCTTTGAATATTAAACATTATTTTAACTGCAATTATTCAGTGGACTTTAACAGATTTGTATAAATCTCCTCTATGTTCCTATGGCTCGACTAATCTATTTAAATCCATTTCAAATCCCTTTTTCTTTCTCCAATGAAACACACTGTATCTCCTCATCCAGATCATCCCTCGTTACGGCCCCATGCGGGGAGGCATCTCCATCACCATCCGAGGCTCCAACCTCGGCATCCAGAAGGAAGACATTAAAAGCATCACCGTGGTCGGGGAGCCCTGCATTCATCAGCAGGAGAAGTACTCCGTCTCCACCAGGTAACCATCACACACCCTGCTGTATTCATACAAATGCACGAGTAGATGCCGTTTCCTGTCCAAAGTCTTTTGTTTTTCTTGTAAACTTTGAAAACACCATCAGCTAATGAATGCCTTTGCTTTAGGAAACCTGGGTGGATGTTTTAATTAGCTCATTATGCCGCTCTATTGATCTGAAGTCTGAAAGGAAAGAAAAAAAGGTTGTTTCAGAAACATTATCACTCTTTTTAAAAGGCAAATATTAGTATTCATGTCCTTATTTGTGTAGAAATATCGATGGCACAAAGTCGGGTGGTGAATTTCCAGGAACTTTCCATGGGAAGTTGAGCTCGGGAATTTGGGGAAATAATTAATATCTGCAAATTAAACATTAATTTAATATAGATAAAATATATTTACAGCATAGTATCATCAAAACTTACATCACCACACTATGAGATAATAATGTTATAAGACTGAACTGTATTTGCTGCAGCGTATTGGAGATGCTGGATTGTGCATTTGCTGAGTTTGATGAGGAAAACCAAAAAATACCATTAATGTATGACATGACAATTGGTGAATTTTCATAAAATGCTGAACTATCCCTTTAAATCTGTTTGTTTTACCCATATTATAATAGGAATTAATGGGAATAAACAGGAACAAATCCATATATTGTAGCATATTCCTGTTAATTCCCATGAGACATTTCCAACTTTTCCCAAAATTCAAAATTCTCAGAATTCCCAGAATTGTGCAACAGTTTTCAAAAACGTTGAACTAACACTTTAAAGTATATTTTCCCCAAATATATATTTAAGTTTCCTGTTAACGACCAACCTTCAATTGTGTAAATTTTGCATTTCTTCCTGTTTATTCCCATATATACCCATTAATTCCCATATATTATGGTTAATTCCCATGGAAAATGTTTGGGAGTTGCTGGATTGTGTATTTGCTGAATTTGATGAGGAAAACCAAAAAATACCATTAGTGTAGTAGTAAACAGCTGATATTGACAAAAAAGTGAAGCACCTATTGCTGTGACTATAGGAATCATGACAATTGGTGAATTTTCAAAAATGTTGAACTATCCCTTTAAATCTGTTTGTTTTACCCATATTATATGGGAATTAATGGGGATAAACAGGAACAAATCCATATATTGTAGCATATTCCTGTTAATTCCCATGGGACATTTCCAACTTTTCCAACAAAAACGTTGAACTAACCCTTTAAAGTATATTTTCCCCAAATATATTCAGGTTTCCTGTTAACGGCCAACCTTCAATTGTGTAAATTTAGCATTTATTCCTGTTTATTCCCATATATTCCCATTCATTCCATGTCCAACTTTGAAAATTCATGTAATTTTGCAACAATTTTCAAAAATGTTGAACTATCCCTTTAAATCTGGTTGTTTTAACCCAAATTATACTATGGTATATTTTCCCCGAACCTTATTTAAGTTTCCTGTTAAGGTCCAACCTTCAATTGTGTAGATTTTGGATTTATTCCTGTTTATTCCCATGGAAAGTTTCCAACTTTGAAGATTCCCAGAACTTTGCAACCGTAGGAAAAGTGAAACTCCTTCATTACAAGTTAAACTCGTGCATTCAAATCATATCCAAGTGGAAGGACAGAAGTAGTATCAGCGAAATATATTTAGAAAAATGGCCCCAGGATTATTATATATCACATTATTATAATAATACTGATGCAATGATGTGTAAGTAGCGTTTGACTGTTGTAGCTGGATCAGCAGCAGCTGGTTCTAACTATTTTATATCCAAGTTGGGGTCAAGAAATGATTAATGTGGTTGTAAAAAAAGAGGAAAAAAAGTTTTATATTCATGTTTTGGACTTTTCTCTAGTCTTTTCTTTGTGAAATATCGGATACTTTGACATCTCGGGCCCTCAAACAGTTATTTAAATGAAACCATCTTGAGTTTAGAGAGGAAATTGCTCTGGGCTGCAGCTGCAACTCAGACGTCTGAGAGTTTCAAACTTGTTTTTTTGAGGCATCACAAGCCAAATTTGTTGGAAAACACTGATGTAATCTTGTTTTCTATTAGTTTATAATATTTTTCTTTTTCATTTAAAGTAACTATAGGTAGAAGTAGCAGAGTAAAAATGACAATCCGTCCCTCAGGAATGCAGTGAAGTAGAAGTATGAGGTCAAAATGGAAATGTTGAGTCGCTCAAAATTGAAAAGTATCGCGCCTGGTGAATGTCAGTCTTTATCTGTGGATTCTTTTATATATGACTGGTGACGGATGTGATGATCCTGGTTTTTTGCCTCCGGAACAGCCTGAATTCCTGTTGGAATATGCATTCACACTATCGGGGGAGGGAAAAAAAACGCACAGCGCGGATTTAATAGCATCACACACATCATTTGCGACAATCTTGTCATGCCGCAGACATTCTGTTCCACCTCATCCCCAAAAAAAGGTGCTTTAATGGGCTGAGCGGTGCAAAAAAAACTGCTCTGTGGAAGAAAAAAAGAAAAGTCAGAGCCATGTTTCAAAAGATGTTCAGGATCGCATGTCCTGAGAAAACGAGAAGCGCCGCCATCATCGCCCACAGCCAGCAGCCAGAGCTGTTGACACCTGGCAGGATGGATCCGTGTTTATGACAGATTCTTGCGCCGCCTTCTGCATGATGAGGTATAAACCAGGATTTATGAGAGCAGATGGAATGTTTTTCACTCTTAAATCATCCACTGGTGCTCAGACGCTGCACCCACCCCAAGGTGCAGCATCACCCCCCATCCGCCTCCAGGTTGTTGGCAACCTATAGGCTCATCTGTGTTGTTGCAATAATTAATTTTTCTTTTTTTTTTCCTGCATTCGCCGAAGCCGGTTCCGGCAAAAAATAGACCCTGCCCGTAATAAAAGTGGAATTGGCAAAAGAACCGCGGCTGACACATGCCGGTTATATTGCTTTTATAAATTCTGTTGAGCGAGCGTGAGATTTACAGGGGGATTTCTTTATTGTTGGGATGCATCCGCGTGTTTTCTTTAACGATTTAGTTCAAAGATAATTAACCCTTTAGCTGCCAGAGGTCTGACATCTTCATCGGTTTACTACAGAGACCATGCAGATTATCTGAAGGTTCTAGTAGGAGCAGAACATGCACGTTCTACTGGAGGAGAAAGAAGTGATATGTAATAAAGTATAGCAGTAAAAATCTGCAAATATTGGCTTGCTTTACATCTCTAATAGTTTAATAGGGATGTTTTTTTACTAGGAGTCAGATTCTGTGCTAAAAGCAAACTAAAAACTAAACATTAACCAGGCTAACGCTACTAAAAATCAAGCTAACCCTAATAAAAACTAAATTAACTCTTATAAAAAACCTGTATTGCATATTTTTAACTTTTTTTTTACTGTAAACTACTCCACCTTTGCATTTTAACATCCTATTTTTATAACTACCACATTTATGTTTTGAATGTTAACATATATTTTATATTGCACTTTAGCATCAAAGGATTTCTGCTGCGCTTTGGTTTTTAATATAGTATTTAATAGCTTTCTGCTATTTAAATACATTTTTTTCTGCAATCTACACACAATTCCCCATAATGACAAACTTGAAAACACATTTCAGTCCAAATTATCAAGAATTTACTTTACAGATATGATTATTTAGGCAAATATGCATATCTAGTTTTGTGCTGCTGACCTCTTAACCCTTGAAAAAGAGATCCTGATCTCAATGTTCTTATTATTACCTGGTTAAATAAATAAAAAAAATGTTTAAAATGTCTCACATGCTCTTTAGTCACATTATTTCAACACATTTCTGCGGGACTAATTCTGAGTTGGGGATGTAGAATGACATGTCTGACATCTTGTGGAGTCAAGTTTCAAAGATATTTAACAAAATCTGACGTTTTTCAGTAATTCTTAAGTCGACAGTGGTTCCTAGAGGGTTAATGCAGCAGAGAAATCCTTAATGTGGAGATGCACTTTCTGCATTGGGTTTATTCCTCTACGCTCACGTGTCGAGTCTCATCTTCATCTGGTTTTTACTTCACCCCCCGCTGAGCTCCTGCATATGCATTGGCTTGACGTTTTTACAGGTTTTCCATTGGGTTATTTTATTCCTTCGATTCCCCGTTGCAGCTGTTCGCTCACGTATATCTATTAGCCCACATAAGACTTGACCTCGTTCATCAGCAACACATTTCCCCTTCAGCACCGCGGCAGACTTGGATTAGTTTGGTTTGTCACACCAGATTTGGCAGAAAACACCAGACTTTGCCAATCTGGCTTCAGAATTCACACTACACGCATAGCCCATTTCATAAAAAGTGATGGAAATCTTTTAAATTTTCTGTTTTTTTCTTTCCTCAAACTTATTTTTGATTTTTTTCACAGTGAATGTACGTGCAAAATACCTTAATCCTCCTCCCCCGGCCTCCCACACATCATTAATAACCTAATACTGAAATTAAAACACTGTATTGTCCTTTATTCCTGGACATTGTAGCTGGAAGCCAGATTCAGATACAGCAGACTAGAAAGTACAAAACCATGTGTGTGCAATAATATTTACAGTGCATTCAGATCGTATTCCTTCAATCACCTTTATCACATGTTGGTCTCTTGCAGCTTTCTGCTTTTTAAATTCATTTTTTTCAGTAATCTACACACAATTCCCCATAATGGCAAAGTGAAAACGGTACAAATTATCATGAATTTACTTTACAGATGTGCAAATTTCAGTAAATATGCATATCTCCACACACATATAAATATTCATGCATTTTTTAAAGATATTTCCTTTAATATACAATATTTATTTGTCTGCCAATGTGCATGTTGTGCAAAATCAGCTCATTTGAATGTGTAAATTTGAGCAAAGATTGCATGAAGCCATCCTGTCGTTTAAGTGAAAACTCAGGATAAAAGTCAAAGCAGGAGAGACAAAAATGTTGGAACAAGAAAACAAGATATATTTTTTTTTCCCTTTAAGATACAGTGTTTTTCTTCCAAAATACATGTTGTGCAAAATCATCTTATTTGAATGTGTAAATTTGAACAAAGATTGTATGAAGCTTTTTAAGGGAAAACTCAGGATGAAATTCAAAGCAGTAAAGACAGGAATTTGAACGAGAAAACAAGATATCATATATTTTCCCCTTTAAAATACAGTATTTGTCTGCCAATGTGCATGTCGTGCAAAATCAGCTCATTTGAATGTCTAAATTTGAACAAAGATTGCATGAAGCCATCCTTTTTTTTCCAGGTTGTAAGTCAAAGTAGCAGGGACAACAATTTGATTTGCAGAAGCTGTTTTAGACGTTCTCACAAACTTGAAATTAGGAATACAGATCACACACGTCTGCTCTTAAATCCTGTTTGAATTCCTCTTTTTTTTGCCGTTTTTTCCCGTCCTGTCCAGCGTGGTGTGTGAGATCGGCCCTCTGGATCCTAAGAAAACCCACTGGGGTCAGGTGGAAGTGGAGGTGAATGGAGGAAAGAGAGGAACCTCCTCCATGTATTTCACCTACAGGGTAAACACACACACACACACACTTTTGACCCAGGAAATCAACTCATCCAAAAGCTTTCAACTGATCTGGATGTTTCATGGTCTCTATTATCTTTTCCATTTCCCTAACTGCAGAGAGGCTCTTATCAGAGCAAACCAAGGCCGATGCCGTTTGAGTAGAATACAAATCCACCATCCTAATGTATTGGTAAATGTAGTGCTTAGACGCTGTCACATTACAATGGTAATAACAGTAATACAGTGTACGGTAAGCCGGAGTGTGTGTACACACGCCTCTTTAACCAGATGCTGTACGGAAGGCCTCTTTTTCTCTCTAATACTTTAACAGGCTGCAGTGGAGCTATTTAACTGGTTTTTCATATCTCTGCTAAAGCTTCCCCACAGGGGAGTGCTCCGCCTAACTGTTTGCTCAGCAAATTGAGGCAGATGTGTGTGTGTGTGTGAGTGTGTGTGACAAGGAGTGTGAGAGCAGGAAACGTGTGGGTACAGTATAGGACATTCCACTGTATCTGTTTGTTGTCGATGTGAACACTAACATAAATACTATTATGAATAGTTCAATATTTATTATAAGAGAATCCTCACAGGGGAACAGTGTTTCATGCATATAACTGTCAGTGGAGTCACTAACAATTATATTATGTCTATTTTTTCCTTTTTCTCGTCTTTTCTTTAGCATTTTGTTTGCACAAATCTGCACATAAACAAAAGCCTGTTTATCTTGTATTGTCTTGTATTTTCTAGAGACTTGAATGATTAAATAGAGATATACATGTCAGAAAGAGCAGGAAGTTGATGACGTCATGTGACAGGAAGCACTTGGAAACTTAACTCTTTTTATTTTAAGTACGACAGGCATAGACTTAAAGGCTCACAGGCTTAAACGGGTTAAAAAGTCCTCACAGGAGAATAAAGTGGACTATGTATTCATGCCGTGTTTTCCGACCCCTCGCCCTCCTCTCTCCAGGACCCGATTCCTGCATCTGCCAAGCCAAAGCGGGGTCCCAAAGCTGGAGGCACCCTCATTACTATTTCTGGAGTCTTCCTGGACACCGGCAGTAAGGAGGATGTCCAGGTTACCGTCGGAACAGTCGACTGCGCTGTGTAAGGAGGGGTTTTTATTTAATTTTTGTGCTCTATAATTGTCATTCACGCCAACTACCAATTCTGTTTCACTTCAGTCTCTTCAGTTGATAAGTGCTACTTGTTATTCAGACATTGTATTCTATGCAAATTCTTCAAACGCACACTTTGAAGCCCATAAATTGTTTTCTTTTTTCCATTTCTACATTCCTGGAAGCAATAATGGAATTGACCTTAACGGTGGTGTCACAAGCAAGTTTTTCTTTTTTTTTTTTTTTTTTCATCCCCTCCCCACTCTTATCCTTTGCCGTCATTGTTGTGACCACCAGTGTTCTGTCGATACCGGTCCGCCGTGACATTTTAGGCAAAGGTAACCGAAAAATAACGAGGCGGAGAAGCGGCAAAGCTGGGACTTAACAAGCTGTCAGGCTGCTGCCATGTCGGCCTCCTCTGCACGGTGACCTTGTACGACCCCCCTCCCTCTTCCTTCCAGCGCTGAGTTATGTCCTTGTCTCAACAGGGAGCAGTTTGGAGAAGAGATCACCTGCAGGACAGGAAAATACCAAGCTGATAAGGTGCCCTCCGACCACCTCGCCATCACGGTGAAGTATGGAAAGAGCACCGTCACAACCATCCCCAACGCTTTCCAGTTCTTGGAGAACCCCATCGTACTGGACCACTACCCCAAAGGAAGCTTTGTCTGGTCAGTTCTTTAGTAGCAGAGGAATATTAATTAGTCCCGATTCATATATTTTTAAAGGTCTCATATTGTAAAAAGTGAGACTTTAATTGCTTTGTGATTGTAAGAAGGTCTGGGTGCTCTTTTTAGAGCATCACAGCCCCAAAAATCAGACCTAACACCTCGTCTGATAGGATTTTTTGATTTGAGATGTTTTATAACAGAAAGTAGACAAAATTATGGACATAATAAAGAATAATAAAGATAGTTTGATATAATATTGATAGTTTAACTCAAGGTTTGTGTTTAAAAAAACCTCCTTGGCTCATAATCATCATATTTCTATTGATAATGGATCAATCATTAAATTAATCAGCCAGATTGTAAAAAATCTAAAATCAATTTTAATATAAAGTGGTCACATTCAACCTTTTTTGTGATTTTCTGGTTGTTATTAAAATAACAATCATTTTTATTTACTGATATAACATTTTATATTTGTTCTAGCTATATCAACTGCCTCTATATTTATGTATTAAAAGTAGATCATTAAGTATAAAATGCCCCCAGATATTTAAGATATTTATCAATATCTATATCTTTTTTATATATATAAAACCACAAATATATGTTCTAAAAGTTATCAGATATGTCCACTACTGACACCATGAGGTTGATATTTTTTATTTATAACTGAAATGGTAATTGACAAATGTTAGCATGCTAACTAAGATGGTGAACCTTGCATGCTAGCATGCTACTGTTAGCATTAAGCTCAAAGCACTTTTTGCCTTAGAGCAGCATCACAGAGCCCTTAGGATGGATACTCTACTCCTATTTATAAGTGAAATACTAACTGAAAAATGTTAGCATGCTAGCAAAGATTGTGAACACGGTTAACCTACATCTGAACATTGCATGTTAGCATGCTGGTGTTAGCATTAAATTCAAAGCACTGTTGTATCTTAATGTAGCATCACAGAGCTGATAGCATGGCTGTGTATACTTTATTCCTGTTCATAAATGAAATGCTAAGTGGCAAATTTTAGCATGTTAACTAGTTAACATATATCTCAACATTGCATGTTAGCATGCCGATGTTAGCATTAAGCTCAAAGCACTATTTGCCTTAATGCAGGGCCCATAGCATGGTTGTATATACTCTACTCCTATTTATAAGTGAAATACTAATTGAAAAATGTTAGCATGCTTGCTAAGATTGTGAACACGGCTAACCTACATCTGAACATTGCATGTTAGCATGCAAGTGAAATGCTAATTAACAAATGTGTACTTTATTCCTAATTCCATAAAAAAATTATAATAAAAAGGAAAATGAAAAGCTGCTAATTTGATATTGACAACCACAATGCCAAGAATTAGTATTTTACTGTGTGTTCGAGCTGCTGCGTGTTTAATATTTCCTGAATGGCTGAAGGGGAGACAAACAGTAGATTTTGATGTTATAACAAACTGCTTGATGATCGCTGAAATTGGATGGATTGGACCGTTAGCTTCCTTTTTTTTATTTTTGTTTTTTTTGTGCGGGTTAAAGCACTGCAGTGGGGGTGATTAGACACACAGGCTGGAACAACAGGCAACAGATAAGGTGCTCGCAGCCTAAACTAATTTGTTCTCATCTCTGGTCAAAATGACCCCAGGTGCAATTTAAGAACTGTGCCTGTCTTCCTGTAACTGTCCCTATGAGCTCGTATCCATGCTGATTTTGTGTTTTCTGTGCGTTGGTGTGTGTTTTTAGCGGAGGGAGGAACATCGTGGTGACCGGCTCAGGTTTTGACTTGATCCAGACGGCCGTCATGAGGGTCCAAGGAGACGACTCGACAGCTTTTGAGGTGCGTCTGTCGTCCATTTTTTAATTATCTGCACCTCCTTCTCCTCTTTCCATCAATCTGTCGATTTCCCATTTCTCTCCGGGTTGCATTTTCTTCGCTCTTTCTCTCTGTTCTTCACACCCTCTCAGCTGTGTCTCTCCATGAAACTCTTGATGTCAGAGAGCTTCTGTTTTATCTTTTTCCTCCTCGCAGCAGCAGCAATGTCCATTGATCTCTCCACATCTCATGAGCCCACATCTACAGCAGAGACTCTTTTAAACTCTGTGAAGCATTTGCACTGGTCGACCTTACACACACACACACACACACACACACACACACACCAAGGTTGTTATCATTAACACAAACCGACAAATGACCTAAAATAGAAAAGAATTGAAAATATGTTTATTAACTGAAATTATGAACAGGAAATCTTTTAGTACAGTTTCTTTCTAACTGAAATTATTGAGGAAATGTCCTTATTAGCATATTAGAAAAAAAAGTGGGGGGGAAATTAATTAATACATTTTTTATTTGGTGAATTTTTCCCAAATTCTAGAATAAAAGACTCCCTTCATTTATGTTGCTCACATGTCAAACAGGATATCCTCATAAATTCTATGTCCTTCCAAAATAAAAGCCCCCTTTTCATGCCGAACTGTAAAAACGTAGATTTTATATCACAGCTTTTTGTAAAATTGTTAAAACACTATGCAATAGCGGGTTAAATAACTACTATATTAAATTTAATAAAAACTAAATTAAACTGGGCATTTTCAAAGCAAACCCACTTGAAAAACTAATTAAAACTTATCTGAAATTGAAAAGAAAAAAGTTCAAATGAAATAAAAATTAAAAACTACTATAAACTGACACCCACCAGCCCACGTCTCCTCTGTTTGCTTCCACTGATCAGTGAGATTTCATGAACTATTTCATCATCTCCCATCATTTTAATCCTTAAACCTGTAGTTTTGCAGATAGCAGCAGCAGAATCTTCCTGGTCTGTCTTCCTCTGTGCTGGAACTCAAAGCTTTTCCGGTGCCTTCCCTCCAGTACACTGGGAAATGTTAAGCAGGGAAAATTTTGTTCATTTTAATTTAAAGGGATAAATCTAATACCGGCATTAAGGTTGCAGCAGATTATGTGACTATGCCGCTCTCCAACACTTTTTCTCGCAGCCAAGTCCCTGATCGCTGCCGCTCGGGGACCAGGCAGCGGCCTGAAAAGACTGGAGGCTGCAGCAAACTAGCAGAATGTAGAATGTTATCTCAAAGGCCTTGGCTGGTCAACTTCTTAAGCTTCTCTTGGTTTAAGTTTATCCACCGAACGAGACCCACATGTCTTTGCTTCATTGCGGCAGCCGCCCCGCGGTAAAAACAGGTCGATTCCATTGTGGGTCAGCTTAGCTTCTTAAAGCACTGATGTGTTTTTAGCTGTAAAGTCCCTTCAGCACTTTGTTGTAATTTCAAACAAGAGAATTCTGGAGTTGACGGCACCAGCTGCTCATAATTAAAACAAAAAATAGCCTAATTGTTACGTACTAAGTGGAGATTTATGCATCGTTTATGCACAACCAAGATCTAATAGTGGTTATGGAAGGATTTGGGTGAGTGGAGATTTTATTCATTTTAACATTTGGACAAAGTAAATCGAGCAGTTTCCGGTCTTTTTAAATCAATCAGCACATTTTAAATGAATTGATTAAAGTGCTTCACATGTGCAAATGAAACAAAACATATCGAAGAGCAATAACATGTTAAAAACATATGAAATAATGATAATAATAAAACATATAAAGGAGAAAGAGCAGGGTTAAAAACACAGGTAATTGATCTCATGATGGTTCGAAAGCTTTTCCGTACCGTATATGTTATAATGTGCAATACATCACAAAATAAATCAAATAATTCCATGCAAATGTGCACAAACACAGTAGAAACAGTTGAAAATATCATAAATATAAGAAACAACAGAGGCACAAATTTTAAGATAAGTAATAAAAACTCTAAACAGTAAAGGTAACAAGTAAATAAATCTTTTTCATGTTAAGGAGCCTTTAACCCATGATAAAATGTCATTGTGTTACTTATGGATGGATTATAATTAAAATAAATTCCCTTTTTTTTTGCTGGAGACCCTCTGGAACCACCTCAAGGACCCCTGGGGGTCCCTGGACCCTACTTTGAGAACCACTGCAGTAGGAAACAATAAAATGAATAAAATAATATCATGCATGTGCACACATACACACACACACAGTTAAAAAAACCATAAATTTCATCAATTTGCAGTAAATCAATGGGTAAGAGCACAAGATATTATACAAAGAGACGAAATACATGATCTAAAAAGTTAAAATAAACAAATATATAGAGAGTAATAATTAGAATATTATGAAAAGGTTTATTTTATTTCAGTGATTCCATTCAGAATGTGTGATTTTATTAGTTGTCAGTTATAATCATCAACATTAAAACATTTAAAATATATTAGTCTGTGTTTAACGAATGAATAAAAATACATGTTTGACTTTTTGAGTGGAATTATTGATATAAATCAACTTTTTCATGATATTCTTATTATATGATCAGCACATATAACCAAGTAAAAACCACAAATATGAAAAATAATAGTTAAATTAAAAGCCAGACTATAAAGTAGGTTTGCTTTTAAAGATATTGACATTTAGAACATTCTGTTCCAACTTTAATTAAGAGGCCACTACCTCAGATCTAATAAATAGACGGGGCAAAGAGACCTTTATAAACCAATAAAAGGATCTTAAAAATCAATTCAGAGACTTTAAAACTGGTGTAATATGACCGGCTTTAGATAACTGATCAGATATCAGAGTAGTAGGAGAAGATTAGCAAAATATCAACCACAATTTATGGCCAGATGTTCAGCTTCTGTACTTTTATGGTTTAAAGTAAATTCTGCCTCAAATGGCAAAACTTTAGTTTTTCACATGATTATGGATGTCATGGGAACTAATGGCTGTATGTAAGGGAATAATATATGGAGATATTTCATCTTCAGGGGATATTGTTGCCAACTAGCTGGTAATTTAGATGCTAAATGTTGAATAATTGCAAAATTCCCAAGATTAACTCGGGTTTTGAATGTTTTTATACCTTAAAATCGCCTAAATATTAGTTGTATTAAAACAATATGTAAGAAAAAGTAGTAAATGTTGCTATGTAAGTGAATGGGACTGTGATAGGTTCAAATTTATGAAGGAATAAAACACAACGATGCTCACATGTCAAATGTCCATGAGCAATAGGGATATCCTGGTCATGTGACCTCATAAATTGTATGACCTTCAAAATAAAAGCCCCCTTTTCACACCTAACGGTAAAAACAGATTTTATATCACAGATTTTTATTGTAATTGTTGCCATGTGGCAATGCAATTTAGGGTTAATTACCCATGGAAAGTTCCTGGAAATTTACAGTCTGCAACTGTACGTGTAGCCTGAACTTTCTTCTTCTGTCTCCCTCTGATTTTATTCAGAAAGCCCAGGAGAAGAACGACACAGTGATCCAGTTCCGTTCTCCGACGGTGAACGGCTCCCTGAACCAGCATCTCACCACCTCCATCGTACTCGACAACTTCGTGAAGGACCTGAAGCCGTTCGACTACCACCCTGACCCCACCTTCAACCAGCTGACCAAGAAGGTCATCACCGAGGCCAGCATCATCATCGTCACCGTAAGGCCCAGACGCTTTTATTATGTTTAATAAAGCACTCATTCTCATTCTTGGTGTTATATTTAATAGATTCTAGCTTCACTCACTCACTATTACCTGTTCAAATACTTTTAAAGGGACAGTACAACATAAACCGGCTCCTTTTTTAATGCTGCAGGCAGTCGTGTTTCCATGTTTTCAAAATAAAACACCTTTAAAAGGGCAAAACCGTGCATAAAAGACACTTTTTCTCTTGCCAAAACATGATTTAAAATATTCTTGTTACTCTTATTTCATTCTGGCTTGTTTGTTGAGCCAAGAAATCTCTTTCTGCCAGAAAATGCATTACTTGAAATTATAAATTATAACCAATCCAGCACTTTTCACTGTTAAAATACCTTTAAAAGCCTTCACAAAAAGTGCAAAGACTCTCATATATTGGGATTTAAAGGTTATTTTTACCTAAAAATCACTTGTTCTCATTCTTAGTGTTATATTTAATAGATTTTAGCTTCACTTCATACTTTTAAAGGGACAGTACAACATAAACCGGCTCCTTTTTTAATGCTGCAGGCAGTCGTGTTTCCATTTTTTTCAAAATAAAATACCTTCAAAAGTAAAAAAGCAGTGTCAAAAAGTGATTTAAAAATATCCTTGTTAGTCTTATTTCATTCTGGCTTCTTGTTGAGCCAAGAACTAATTTTCTGCCAGACAGTGCATTACTTGAAATTATAAATTATAACCAATCCAGCCCCTTTCACAGCCTTTAAAAGCAAAATTCAACACATAAAACGCAGTTTTTCTCTTGTCAAAACGTGATTATAGTTCATGTTTTATGAGTTAAAGGTTATTTTTGCCTAAAAATCACTTGTTCTCATTCTTGGTTGTTATATTAAATAGATTCTAGCTGTTTGAATACTTTTAAAGGGACAGTACAACAGATAAACCAGCTCCTTTTTTTAAATGCGGTGTTCATCATGTTTCTGAGTCGTCAGCCTCTTTGTGCAAAAAGGAATTAAGACAAATGGTTTTATTATATGACTTGAGGATAAAATGGAAAAATTGCTGAGTTGCAGTTACAGAGCGGCACATTTTTCACTCTTCAGCTGCTTATATTCCAGTCGGTTTGCATAAAAAAAAAACAACACATTTAATATTTCAGCTCAGTGGACTGAATGTTTGTCATCAAATGAACTGAAGCAAATGTACATTAGCTGCATTTAACAATCATTTATTTAGTTTAACATCTATGAACAGATGGAAAATCAATATATATTTCTCCAAAACAGGAGTTTTGGTGCATCTGATGGGTCGCAGCATAATTATTAGAATAAATTAGCAGAAAAATATATATATTTTTAAGAAACGCATAAAAAATGTAAATTACTGAATAATTTGACCTTCTAAGAGTTTACTGAAGCTCCCTTTAGGTAACTTTATCTTTATTCACCAAATTATTGTGGTTTAAATGGTAAATACAAATAATAATTGGATTTTTTTAGTACTGCATTTGAATTATTTTATTATCTGTATTATTCATTCATGGAAGTGTGTTTTTTAATAAGTGGATTCTCTCTAAAATGTCAGAAAATACTGAAATAACACTCCGAATCCAATTTATCTCAAATAAGACAAAGAAGTGCAGAAATTAACCAGAGTTGAGAAGCTTGAACTTGGTAATTGTTGCATTAGTGACTAATTGATTAATTCAGTCATTTTGCTGTATTTCCGAGGCAGAGCTGCAGTGTTTTACCTCCTAAACTTTCTTTGGGTAAACACACTTAAGGTAAATTAGACAGGAAAGGAATTTGCAACAAAGGTCTGAGGCCTTTTCAATTACTCAGGCCTCGGTTTACTTAAGCTAATTTCACTTTGCTTAGATTCCAGACTGCATTAGGATAATTGAAAACATGTCTATACATATAGACGTGTGCAGCATAATCTCTAGTGTGTGTTACGGTGCCAGCGCTGCAGGATCCACTGGAGCTCAGCTTGAAGGAATGTTTTACAAATGTGCTTACAATTAATATATGTGCTTATATTAATGTTTAATTAATGATTTTAATCTGTCTCATTACATTCAGTGACCACAGAGTGGAATATTACAAAATACACAAAGATCTGCTCAAACTTTTTCATGCATCATGAAAGACAAAGCTCACAATAATCAGAGGTGTCAATCAACTAAGTACAAATAGGTTTTTACCTTAATTAATAGAAATTTTGTGGATCTATACTTTTTACTTTGATTTGTTGCATTTTCACCTTACTTTTAAAAGGAACAGTGCATAAAACACCTTTACAATCCTAGTTCTACATGACTTTTAACTTGAGGAAACATAAGGAAGTGAATTCCATGACAGTGGCCTTACTGTGTGCAGGCACTTCTTCTCAAATGGACAAACCCAATTAGTTCTAAACAGTTAAAATTGCACAGGTCACAGATGCAAAATGCACTCTGAATTCCTGAGACTCTGCAAAACATCATACAACGTATACAGTATCCTGTAAAAGTTTGGGGTCACTAACTAAAGTAGTAAAATCTTTCTTGAAGTTGCTGCTGCCATAATTTAGAACGTTGGAGCTTGTTAATGATCATTAAGTCTGATCTTAACCAGCAGACTGTTAAAAAAGAAGCTGATTTTGGACTAGTTTTGAATAAGTGATGTGATAAATGACTTACTGGCTTCTACATGTTAGTTTGATTGGTTTCTTCCACATAGCTAGCTACTAGCCGTCTGTCAAAATTAGCCGTTAGCGACTGGCGCCGCCCACTGGGTAAAAAAAAAGCATCTGGACCAAACCACTTTGTAGAATAAAGGAGGGGGGTCATAATTTTTTAAAGGTGGAAACACATTGATTAATATTTAGCAGGGTTCAAAAGTTTGGCGTCACTTAGAAATGTCCTTATTTTTGAATAACTTTAAGTGGTAAATGACTATTCTAGCTGCAAATGTCTGGATTTTGGTGCATCAATATCTACGTATAGAGGCCCATTTCCAGCAACTATCACTCCAGTGTTCTATGTGTTTTTTCATTGCATCTGAAGGTTAATGGATGATTAGAAAACCCTTGATGCTATCATGTTAGCACAGCCGAAGCTAGAAAACTGAAAGCAAAGTTTGAAGGAAAAAAAAATATTCTTTCAAATACAAATCATTATTTCTAACCTTGTCAATGTCTTGGCTGTATTTTCTATTCCTTTCACAACTCATGGTGGTAAATTAAAGTGTGACTTTTCATGGAAAACACTAAATTGTCTGGGTGACTCCAAACTTTTGAACGGTTGTGTAGTTCTAAACACTTAAAAGGTGCAAAAGGCGATCAGAATTCCATATATATGCATTCTATTAACCCTTTATAGGCTGCTCTTTTTTTATACCCCACTGTTGTTGATGTTTCCCTCCTTCAGGGTCGAGGATTCTCCAGAGCGATGACGGCTAAAGAGGCTCAGGCGTTTGTGGGTGACGTCCCCTGCCTGGTCAACACCCTCCAGGACGACAAGCTGTTCCTGGACCCGCCCTCCACGCCGCCCAGAGCCCGATCCAGACGCCACCGCCGAGACACCCGGCCCGAACTACTGGACCTGACGGTCAGATAAAACAAAGCCTAGACACACATGATGAATCACCAGCCAATTCTTCTCCAGGCGTGTCCTCTGTACATCTTTGAGACCTCCATTCTTCCTCCGGTCGAACAATTTTCATGTCGCTACAGGCCCTTAATTACATTTAATTATAATCTCGCCACAATTGTGATGAATACTGTAACCTCTCCTGCGGGGTAATTCTTCCAAATGAGCTATTGTTTAATTTCTGTGGCTGTGTGCTTCATAAAGAAGTGAGGACAGGGGGCTATCAATAGTTGCAGGATAGCGGCATAGAAAAAGCACTTGATTATAAAGTGTCAGACGCGATACACGCACGCATTCGTCAGCTGATGTGGCTGCAGCGGCCTGCATTTAAAACACCGCTGCTGCTCCAATTATCATGGAGATTTCCTCCTCCATCCTGTTACCTCTCAAACACTGTTGACTCGTTACGATTAACCTTCACCTGAATGAATTATCGGGTGAAAATGTGGAGCAGATTAAATAAATAAATATAAAAATCCTGCCTTTTCTGTTTGTCCACAGATAAAGTTCGGTAAAGGGGAGTGGGTGATCGGCTCGGTGCAGTACGAGCAGAAAAACGATTTGTCGCTTTACATCATCATCCCGGCCGTCATCGTCCCCATGCTGCTCATCATCGCCGTCTCCTTCTACTGCTACAGGTACGTCTGCATAGAACAAATTAAATTTATTCATACAGCATCTTTAAAAATGGCTTTAAACTGATTAAAAATGCCTCACATGCAAATAAAATAATATATAGAAAACAGCAGCAACATGTGGAAAACGTTTAAATTAAAGTAAAGCATATTTAACCCGTTAAACTCCAGGGAGATTGCTCCACTAATCATGTACAAATATAGTGAAGCTATACATCAAATTAAACAGGAGAAACTCCACTACAAGCACATATAAGTCATATTTACACACACCAAACACAACTCCAACACCAAGCTAATTAATTAACAAATATGAAAATCGGTATACGATCATAAAGCCAACCCACTCACCACATTTTGATGGTTAACGCTCTGATACTTCATGTTACACAAACAAATGACATCTCATATGAAAGCTGAGACTGTGACGAGTCCAACGGTACCATCAGTGTAGCTTTATGACAAAAACTCAGTAAACTAGCAGCCAAAAAACACTACAGTAAAAAGTCGCTTGTTTGAAGCGACTAACAAAAAATGTGTTTTTTTGTTGCTGTTTTGGGATGAAAATGTTTATTTGAGATCAATAAATGGTCATTTAGTGTCGACCAACATCTCTGTGTTTATTCCAGACATACCCTATTTACTATGGGTATGTCCTAAACCTAAAAAAGGGCTGGAGGTCAAGGGGTTAAGGAGGTAGCAAATATTTAAGGATAATATCAAAAGGAGGGATATAAACACAAATATATTAGAAAAATGCTCTAATTTCATTTTTTACACTAAGCTGTAACAAAACTCTTCTATTTGGACTTGTTGATGCCAGATTCTATACTTAAATAAAAGTAGAAATATCTAAAACATCTTCAATTACAAGTAAAGGTAAAGTAACATTATCAGATCAATGTATCAGAAGTAAAAGTGCCCATTATACAGACTGTTATATTATTATTATATTTATTTTTAACACTAACAAATACATGCATTTAATGTATAATATTCTATATAATTGTATTATATGTTTATTTATATAGAACCTTTTGCATAAAGTGTATAAAACATTTTAAAAAAGGGTAAAAACAGCAAAAATATTATTAATAAATAAATAATGTGGTGGAGTAGAAAGAACAAGATTTCCTTCTAACTTCACATATTCATATTATAAAAGTGGAATATGTCAGCTACTGCTTATGTAATTTCTTTTTACAGTAATTAAGCTATAAGAAAACTCATTTATATATACTGTTATATAGTCAGTATTAGTATTCAGACTCTATACTTAAATAAAAGTAGAAATATTGTTATCTAAAAGAAAAAAAGAGTAAAAGTCCTAAACTCATAATGTCAAGTACGGAAGTATTATCAGCTAAATGTATTATAAGTAAAAAACCTATATATTATTTGTTTTTAGCACATGCATTTTAATTTATTATAGTATATATATAATTATATCATGTTGATTTACATATAAGCTTTTGCACATTAGTGCATAACACATTAAAATGTAAATGTAAAACAGCAAGAATATATTAAATAAATATTAATAAATAACAAATAAATGTGGTTGAATGAATGAAATGATAGTAAATGTCTGTTAAAAGTGTTAGAATGGACGTATAAAGTGAAATAAGATGGAAATAACTTAAGTATAATACTATATTATACTGCATATAATACTCTCTAGTCACTATTATACTGCATATAATACTCTCTAGTCACTATTATACTGCATATAATACTCTCTAGTCACTATTATACTACATATAATACTCTCTAGTCACTATTATACTGCATATAATACTCTCTAGTCACTATTATACTACATATAATACTCTCTAGTCACTATTATACTGCATATAATACTCTCTAGTCACTATTATACTGCATATAATACTCTCTAGTCACTATTATACTACATATAATACTCTCTAGTCACTATTATACTGCATATAATACTCTCTAGTCACTATTATACTACATATAATACTCTCTAGTCACTATTATACTGCATATAATACTCTCTAGTCACTATTATACTGCATATAATACTCTCTAGTCACTATTATACTGCATATAATACTCTCTAGTCACTATTATACTACATATAATACTCTCTAGTCACTATTATACTGCATATAATACTCTCTAGTCACTATTATACTGCATATAATACTCTCTAGTCACTATTATACTGCATATAATACTCTCTAGTCACTATTATACTGCATATAATACTCTCTAGTCACTATTATACTGCATATAATACTCTCTAGTCACTATTATACTGCATATAATACTCTCTAGTCACTATTATACTGCATATAATACTCTCTAGTCACTATTATACTGCATATAATACTCTCTAGTCACTATTATACTGCATATAATACTCTCTAGTCACTATTATACTACATATAATACTCTCTAGTCACTATTATACTGCATATAATACTCTCTAGTCACTATTATACTGCATATAATACTCTCTAGTCACTATTATACTGCATATAATACTCTCTAGTCACTATTATACTGCATATAATACTCTCTAGTCACTATTATACTGCATATAATACTCTCTAGTCACTATTATACTACATATAATACTCTCTAGTCACTATTATACTGCATATAATACTCTCTAGTCACTATTTGTACTTTTTACAGTTATTCCTTCCACTACTTTCCTGTAGATTTACCTTTTTTCTCACAGTAGAAGCCGTTTGGCAGCTTATCAGTTGATTTACAAGCCTTTTTCCTTTTTGTTTGGCTTGTGACCCCCTTTAAAATAAAGAGAAGTCCTCTTGGGAATGATCCGCCACGGCGGGTCACGGCTGAAGTGCGGACGTGTGTTATGATCAGTTCGGCAGGAGTTATGTTTCCTTCTCAGATTAGTTTATTGTGAGGATTTAGAGGCTCCAAGAGATTCCAGACTTGCTTTTTAAGACCCCTGTGGAACACCTGTCAAGCAAAGTGAAGGTCAAACATGATGTTTTTAATAGACCAATGTCCACGTCTGCACTTGAGGATGATGCTCTCTATATATATATGTGTGTGTGTGTGTGTGTGTGTGTGTGTGTGTGTGTGTGTGTGTGTGTGTGTGTGTGTGTGTGTGTGTGTGTGTGTGTGTGTGTGTGTGTGTGTGTGTGTGTGTGTGTGTTTCTCCCTCCACCTTGAAGCCTCTTGTCTGGTAATAGGAAACATTAGAATGCTTCACCTTAATCTGTATGTTATTAGCGAACTTATCTTTGCTCTTTCATCAAACTTAAATACAATAATTTCAGGTCCCAGGACATTTTAAGACATAGGTGTCAAACCCAAGGCCCGGGGGCCAAATCTGGGCCGCCACCTCATTTTCTGTGGCCTAGACACGCAGACAGAGACACGCTGGTCAATTGTCTTTATACAACTTTGTTAAATCCAAAATCTTTTCTCAATTGGCCACAAAGGTTATTTAAAAACAGGAAAGTATATCAGCATATATATAAACTGTTAGTAAATGAGGAATAATTGCAACTTTAGAATAACTGAAACTTAACAAATCATTAGTACTTAATTAAAAGCTTATTCATCATATATTACTAATTTATATGGTATAAATATAAATCATTAACATACAGTTAACAAGTCATTCATAACTCATTAACATCTTGTAAGTTATTGTCTATTAACTATTTATAAGGCAAGGTTATAAATCCTTAACTATATATTAACAAGTCATAAATAACTCATTAATTAACTGTTTACTAATGCTCTATTTACTAGTTATAGTGGGTACTTATTAAGTTTGTTTGCACTCGCATTGAATTCATGATATTTTTCTCAAATATGACAGCTGCACTGTTGTAGTATGAGTCATTTTATGTAGATTTCACTTCATCTTCCAGGGTTTTATTTAGTTTTATTCACTAATTCAATCTTTATGTTAGAAATGTAGTTTTGTTTGTCAGACGCTTAATGTGTCTGTCACTGTTGGTTTTGCATTAGCTAAATGTGCATAAAACACCTACAATGAGGGAATAATAACCAGTACCAATAAGAAAACACAAATTTATCAACTACCCAGTCCATCCTCTGCATAATAACCTGAGATTATGTTTTAAACATTAACCTTGAACATGACATTCTGTCAAAAACCCGTGTTTCTGGGTCTTTGCAGGAGAAAGAGTCAGCAGGCGGAGAGGGAATATGAGAAGGTGAAACACCAGCTGGAGAATCTGGAGGAGAGCGTTCGAGATCGTTGCAAGAAAGAATTCACAGGTAGCAGCCGAGCTGCTGAGCAGACGCTCCGCAAAGTCGCTAATGCCCCTCAAAGGAGTCGTGTTTCTTAGAAGCTATAAACTAATGAAGTGCTTCATGGCTCTGATTACATTTCTTTGATGTATTATACTGCCGTGAATTAAATAAATTCTCGCCGCTTAACGCGGCGTTATCATCATTATTTGAGCAGTTTTGCAGCAACAGTAATAGAAAACAGTCGGTCACAGATGAAATGATTTTCCCCGTTAATGCTGTGCATTCTCAGCCCACTTTCTGGTGACAAGTGGTGACTAGATGAGAAAAAGAATGAGTTTTAGAATGAATAGAAAGTTTTATTACATCAGCTTTCTGACGCAATGAGCAAACACATTGTGATAGTTGCTGGAAATGGGCCTCTATACACCGCTAGAATAATCATTTACCACATTAGCAATGTATAGAGTGTATTTCTGCTTAGTTTAAAGTTATATTCATTGAAAACAACAGTGTTTTTTCTTTAAAAAATAATAAGTGACCCCAATATTAATCAATGTGTTTTCTAATCGTTGAAAAATTATGACCCCCCCCCGTTTATTCCTCAAAGTGGTTTGGTCCAGATGCTTTTTTTTTCCAGTGGGCGGGGCCAGTCGCTAACAGCTAATTTTGACAGTCGGCTAGTAGCTAGCTATGTGGAAGAAACCAATCAAACTAACATGTAGAAGCCAGTAACGAGCTCTAACGATGTAAATTATAGTAGCAGCAACTAGAGTGAGGGAGGAGGGTCCTTCAAGAAAGACTTCACTACTTTTTCTCTCATAGATATATGATCTCATTTCCCTTATGTATAAACATAAATATGGAACATTGCTATAACTACTATTACTTTTAATACCATTGTTTAAAACATTTGAACATGCTGAGGGCTCAAACCTGCAAGGCAAGTTACAAAGGGAGAGAGAGAAGAAGATAAATTTACTGTTTATCGTCCCCTCCGTCAATAAAATGGGATTTTCGCCGCTGGCCCCTCGTTAAAT
The DNA here is from genome assembly GCA_030544235.1 of Lepturacanthus savala. Taxonomy (NCBI): domain Eukaryota; kingdom Metazoa; phylum Chordata; class Actinopteri; order Scombriformes; family Trichiuridae; genus Lepturacanthus; species Lepturacanthus savala. The sequence continues at coordinate 33,645,686 of CM060465.1, forward strand.
CGTCCTGTTTCCGTCCCACAGACTTGATGATCGAGATGGAGGACCACACCAACGAGGTGAGCGAGGGCCGGATGCCCTTCCTGGACTACAAGACCTACACGGACCGGGTCTTCTTCCTGCCCTCCAAGGACGGCGCCAACGACGTGATGATCACAGGGAAGCTGGACATCCCCGAGGCCCGGCGGGCCGTCGTGGCCCAGGCCCTCAACCAGTTCTCCAACCTGCTGAACTCCAAGACCTTCCTCATTAACGTAATTATGCTGCACATGGACACGTGACCGTAAATGTCAGTAAATGTCACAGGTCTGAGTTTGATCTGGGCGATAACACACTTTTTCATTTTTAGTACCACAGTAGCTGCTGAGTATAAGTCGCACAAGCCCAAAAAATGCATAACGAAGAAGAAAAACTCATATATAAGTTGCAGTGGTCTATACGTCGCAAAGTTTTCGACGAGACTTCTGAAACTGGACTTTTCGAAAAAAGTTCGGGGGGAAAAAAAAAACAAAACTTGGAGAAACACTCGGTTTCAAAAATACCCGCGTCGGTGTGGACCTCGAAGAAAATAGATGGTGACAGACAGATGGTTCATCCAATCATCTGCCAAGTCTTTTTTTTGAAAGTTCTGCAACTTTCTAAGTAGGACTTCTCAGTGAGTTGTGTGTAACGAACCATCTGCTGCGTCAGGTTAGAGGTGTGGATCTTCTGGAGAAACTTGTCTGCCTCCATCTTGGAGAACATTCTGCAGCCATAAAGATGTTTTTCCTTCATCGTTTGCCGTTTTCTAGTTTTCCCCGACTGCACCTGCTTTATTAGAATCTACCCAGCTGTTGATTTTGGCAAATTACCTTTTATATCTCAATGAATTTCATTCATTTATTCATTTGACATGGCTAATATCCATTACTTATTTTCAAATTAACTATTAATTAACGCTGTCTAAATCCTGTGTTTGAACAGTTTCACAGCTCACGTGGCTGTAGAGTCTCAGTATTGTGATAATTTTCTATCCATTTGTGTTTGGTTGGTTTATACAATACAGAATACAGTATAATAAGTAAATGGACTGAAAGGATAAGGCTTCAACAAATAATAAAAGAAAATCTTTTAGTATTTTTTTTTAAATACTGTGTTCATAACATTGCCAAAGCAGCATGAACTGTGTCCTTGAGCGTTTGCTGTGAACTCTGATCTAATGAGCTCAAAAATGTAAAAAAAAAAATGCAGTCAATGTTCTGGTTTATTGTCAATCTGACTCTTTATTTCTAAAGAAACTGTATCAGACAGATGTCTATTCATCCTCCTAAAACAAGGATTTTGTTGATTTGTGAATTAGCTTAGTAAAGTTACTGAAGAAGCCGCATTCTCCTACATCTCTCTACCGCCGTAAACACTTTCTTTTATCGAATCTCGCTTGAATTCAGGCTCTCGTTCCTTTAAACCGAGTCATTTTGTCAGCGCAGTACAATGTTAGAAGTGAAAAACAGAAGATATTGCAGAGGTTGACGTGTGAAGACTCCCAATAAACCAATATAGCTGGCACAGAAGCCGCCTCTGAGGTGTTAACTGCATATGTGTGGGTGATTCCTCTTCCACTAATTGGTATCTTTTCTAAGCCACAATATTTTACAGGGCTGGAGAACTAAATTTGCCTTGATAATTATTGTTTTCACTAGCATTAGTCTTTTGAATATTTAAAAGCATATTATGTTTGATTATCTTGTGTGCACTTCTGTGTGTGTGTGTGTGTTTGCAGGCGTCAGGATGATTAATATAGCTTGTTATTTCCCTGTTCCTGTGTGTGTGTGGTATTTGTAGTTCATCCGTACCCTGGAGCGCAGTCATGATTTCAACGCCAGGGCCAAGGTGTATTTCGCCTCCCTGCTGACAGTGGCTCTGCATGGGAAGCTGGAATACTACACTGACATCATGAGAACGCTGCTGCTGGAGCTGATGGAGGAATACGTCAACAGCAAGAATCCAAAACTCATGCTGCGCAGGTGAGTGAACAGCAACTCACTGCTGCTGTTCTGTAAATACCGGTCACAATCTTCAGGTTTAAAGGGGCCCTGGTATGAAAAAAAACTATTTATAGGCGCTTGTCTGTGAATATTCATGTCTTTGGTTTAGGCTTAGACATAAAATGTGAAATAAGACCCACTCATTCTGTTGTGGTCTGTTGCTAAAAGCTGGTTCCACTCCTGTAATAATGAACAGGGCTGCAACTAACAGCTTATGTTAGTCAGTTAATCTTATTATTGATTATTGAAACGATTTGATTAGTTAGGATTCAACAACCCACAACCCAAAGATCATCAGTTTACTATTATAGAGACTAAAGAAACCAGGAAAATGAGTCAAATCCATTAATAAATGATCAAAATATTTGGTGATTAATGTAATAGTTGGCAACTAATTGATTAATCGACTAATTGTTGCAGTTCTATATGAAATTCTCTTTACTTTTGCCTGGTTTAGCTTCAATATTTTGACAGACAGATTATCATTGACTCTATAAAGTCAAAGTTTCTAACCCATCGTGAGTAGAGCTGCAATGATTAATTGATTAATCGATTAATTTAGTTCATAAAATGTCTAACACTGTTTCCCAAAAGCTGAAGATTCAACCTAAAATGTCTTTTTTGTCCAGACCAACAGTCCACAACCCGAAGATCATCAGTTTATTATTATAGAAGAATAAAGAAACTAACCACTGGAACTAAAAATCTGTTTATTTAGGTATTGGTAATATTTCTAATAGATTGTCATTGTCTTTATAAAATCAAAGTTTCTAACCTATCATGAGTAGAGCTGCTATGATTAGTTGATTAATCTATTGGTTATTTGGTTCATAAAATGATGTAAAATGTTGAAAAATCATCAGTTTACTATTATAGAAGACCAAAGAAACCAGAAAATAATCAGATTTTAGTCGCTGGAAACAGAAAATTTGGACATTTTTTGACTTAAAATGATTAATCAATTATCAAAGTAGTTGATTAATGCAATAGTTGTCTACTAATTGATTAATCTATTAATCAGTGCAGCTTTAAAATTGACCTATCAAAGTGTGTGTGTTTCAATGGGATGGGGAGTAGTGAATGTGTGTTTTACAGTTAAATAGCTCAAGATGAATTTGTCACAAATAAGGCTGTAAATTGATTAAAATAGTTAATCATGATTATTCGCACGACTGTCCATAGATAATCGCATATTAATAGTTTTATCTGTTCTCTTTACTGAAAAGGGACATCTTTCTAGTTTTAATACTCTTGTCTGTACTAGTGATTGAGTGGAGAAGATGTTTTATTTATCTCACAGGTACAGCATTCAAATTCTTCAAAATATGCTCAAATCATAACTTATAGCAAACTCGAGCTCAAACAGATGGGCACATTCGCAGCTAAATGTTCCATCACTTCAGTACTGATAAAAAACACTTCCTGGATCCATCACTTCAAAAACACTTCTAATAATCCAACAAAAAATATGCCATCACTCTGGGAAAAACAAAGGCTGACAAACAGCATCTCCAGGATAATGCAAAATAAAACAAACCATAAAATAGTGAGAAACAGTCGGTCCTTAGCAATTCAAATGCACTTATTGGATGTGATCTAATTTATTAATAAATCTATTTATTAGAAATAATAATATTTTCCATTTTATACGCTGAGTGAGAATGAATAAATAAATCTATTGAAAATGGAGTAAATGCAGCATGTATATGCAAAAGGAAAACACACACGAATAAATACATTTAATTAATTAAATGGAAAATTAAATATGCACATTTACTGTCATAGTCATTTATGAAATGCGTCATTCATTTATTTTTGTTCAGGCAGTTTCATTCCTCTATTATTACTGTTAGAAAAAATCTAAAGTAAAAATCTTATCAGATGGGGCCTGGTTTGTGAATTTAAGGGTAAATGGTATAAAAACCTTTGAGAACCACTGGGCTTGAGGATTAAACTACTGGTAAAAATGGGGTCATCATAACCAAACTTTCATTAAAGGTACAGTGTTTAGTTTATGGCGCCTCTAGTGGCCAGATTGCAGATTTGAAGTTTTGAATGTTATATTCCATTTCTGTCTGTTTCTATACATCAGTGGTTCTCAAACTTTTGCACATCAAGGATCCTTAAACTCACAAAAACTAGATTAGAGACCCTGTCTCATAAAATCTGTGCTTTAAGATGGAATAAGGACTGAAAGTCTCATAATCAAGAGTAAATAAATAAATAACATAGATAATATACTAGTAAATATCCAAATTGATTTAATTATCCCAAATTATTTTTTTCTGTTTTATTTGAACTTCCATTTTATTTATTGATTTTTAAATTTATTTATTTATTTATTCACTCTCCCCATTCATTTTTACCTCAATATATAAAATGGAAAATAAATTGTTAAATTAATTCATGGCAAAGGTAAAATAATACACAAATAGGAAATAAATTTTGCTAAATTAAATACATTTATTATTTTTTTAATTATTATATCAGTGTTAAATCAGAATAATTTGTAAATTGCTTTTTGTTACATGTCCAACTCAAGTGTAGTACAGTAAGAAATATAAATTTAAATAAAAATATAAAGAAAATGTACCATTAAAGCACTAAATTAATCTTACACACTGGACCTTTACTGCTGTCAGACAGACAATATGGATCTAAAATGAATGAAATCTAAAGACTGTGCTTATTCTCTGACTTTTCCTCTTACGCCAGGTGCAGGTTGACATTTGTAGTTTTGAATCCAACCTTTATTGATTGAACACATTAGAAGTTGGTGCAGAATCCGGGATGAATTTTTCATTTTCACAGCAGACACTTTGACTTGTCAAAGTTGGGGAATGCCATTGAGTGATGGCTGCATACAGGTGAACTAGTTCCAGACTCTGGTTTTGTTGTGTATACTCACTCACTGTCAGGACTTACTGGGACAATTAACAGAACGGAGCCATCATTAATGTCATTTTTTACGCCAGTCATCCTCCTTCTGCTTCGCCGTCTGTTTGCTTTTCCTCCTCTCGAGTCTAAATGAATCTTTCCCGTCCCTCTTCATCTCCGACTACCTCATCCCATTAAAGGCCAAAAGCTGAGATTTGAAGAAGTTTACGGTTGCCCCTTAAATTATAACAGCTTCCTGTGAGTTGATCTTCAGCCCAGTACTCTGTTGTATTTTCCCCCTTATTTTTCTATAGACTCAAAGAAGTGAAAAATTGCTGTATTGCACTTTAAGGTATTTATTTTGAAAATATTAAATTAAACAAGCAGCTTCTGTTACATTTAAATAGCAATAAAAGTTTTGAGGGATATTCAATATCGTTTAATAAAATGTTATTTACACAGAAAATGAAGAGTCGGGTAACGTGCCTTTATTTAAGTGGTATTTATTTAAGTTCTACAACATGAATACAATTAATTTGTTTAGTGTATTTAATGGAAGTGATTTTATTAAATTCAACGTAATAATGTTTAGCAAAATCAACAGAATGGTATTTAGTAAATTCAAAATAAGGTTTAGTAAATTCAATGCAATGTGCAATGTTTATTAAATTCAACATAATAAGGTTTAATGAATAAAATGTAATAAGGTTTAGTAAAATCAACAGAATGGTATTTAATAAATTCAACATAATAATGTTCATTAAATTCAACATAATAATGTTCATTAAATTCAACATAATAAGGTTTAATGAATAAAATGTAATAAGGTTTAGTAAAATCAACAGAATGGTATTTAATAAATTCAACATAATAATGTTTAGTAAATTTAAAGCAATTATGTTTAGTAAAATCAACAGAATGGTGTTTAGTAAATTCAATGTGATAATATTTATTAAATTCAACGTAATAGGGTTTAGTGAATTAAACATAATAAGGTTTAGTAAAATCAACAGAATGGTATTTAATAAATTCAACATAATGTTTAGTAAATTCAACATAATGTTTAGTAAATTCAACATAATGTTTAGTAAATTCAACATAATGTTTAGTAAATTCAACATAAGGTTTAATGAATAAAATGTAATAAGGTTTAGTAAAATCAACAGAATGGTATTTAATAAATTCAACATAATAATGTTTAGTAAATTCAACATAATAATGTTTAGTAAAATCAATAGAACTGTGTTTAGTAAATTCAACATAATATGGTTTAGCAAATTCCTAAGTCTTCTAGTTTACTTCCATTTGAAATCACGTAGTTTAGTGGGACTAATGTTAAGTAAATTCAAAATAAGATTTAGTAAATTCGATGTAATAATGTTTATTAAATTTAACATAATATGGTTTAGTAAAATCAATGTAATTGTATGATTTAGCACTTAATTAGTATTTGATAAATTTAAGTCCTCTAGTTTACTGCCAATTAAAATCATTTAGTGGGACTGATTGATGTTATTTTATTATTTAAGTATTATTTTTTATTTCTTTGAGTGTACCTTCATGTGCCACCGTTCACATGGAGATTAATAAACTACTCAAAGATCAGGAATGCCAGAGTTTGGGTCATTGAAGTGAAGGTTCTCTCACATCTTTTGATGGAATCCATCCATATTTGTATAGTCCTTGGTTGGGGAAGGCAGCTGCAGATATAAAATATCCACTCGACATCATCACCAGTGTTTTGGTGGTAAATCATGTGGAGGTTTTTAGTGCCCAACTATAATATTCTTGGCCGCAGTCGAACCTGCGAGCCACATTTTACTGAAATGGAAGCTTTAGGGTCATCATTGAGCAAATGAAGGACGATTTGTAATTCATGCCGGCGTTAAGCCGTTTTTTTACAGTGTAAATAAACACCCCCCCCCCCCCCCCTCGCTTTTCAACCTTGATCAGAACGAGGCTCATCAATCGAGCCGTAAATCACCCGCGGCAACGCTCCAGCCGACACCTTAACCTCACCCGAATTCCCTCTCGATAATTGCCCTTTTCACCGAGACGAGCGCTAAATTGTTTGATTACGAAAATTAGCTCTGCGCCATTTAAGAAATATGACACTATTTAAAAAAAAAAAAAAAAAACGTTCGTGACTGGCATGAAATTAACACTCGACATTGTTTATTCTTCAATTAATTAGTTATTTTAGGAACTTGCCAAATCCCGTGGATGTTTTTCTCTGATATTACCTAATATTAATTGCTCCGTTTTTTTTCTTTCTTCTCCCTTGGCAATATCGCATAATGTCTTTGTAGAAGCGGTAAACATCCAGCTGACTAATTTGATTGAAGTAAATAGCCTTCAGAAGAGGAAAAAACCCTCCAACTTTAGCGTTCTTTTGTTCTTTTCCTGTGTTTAATGATCATGTCAAGGTCAAATCGAGCTCCGACGGCTGCTTTCCTCCCTCAGCAGGACCCACTCGTCTGACAGTCACTCATCACTGCTGGGAACGGGGGGGTTCATAGGATCTGAACTGTCCTCTGTTCCCAGACACGCTGTGACTGGCTGTTATGCAAGTACATGTCTTAATTATCCCCCAATGGAGAGGCTCATTATGCTGATTAGGCCATTGTGCCAACGCAGGCTCCCTTATATACAACGACATCTAATTAGGCATGCAGGCGGCTAACAACGGGTGGATATCTGACATTAGGACGAGTGATCCGTCAAGTGACCGCTGACACACGGGTTTAAATTAAAATATCCTGCCGATCCTGACAAGACATGCAGAATTTTCCCATTTTTTTTAACTTACAGTACACTCAAAGAAATAAAATATAAGATTTAAACAATCTTATTGTTATTTTGAGTGACATAAATATAAATATGCTGGGTCGACATAATGTGTTTAATGTGTTACTGTGACTTTATTACAAAGGATAAATCCATGTCATAAAGTCACAGGAACACAAACAGCATATTTATATTTATGCCACTCAACTAAATAATTTCTTGATAAACTAGTTTGTAATAATTGGATAGAAATACTTTCCATAATGTTTTTTTTTGAGTGTACTAAACTAATTGATTTAAATTTAAAGTAAACTAGATGAATTAAATGCATCAAAATATCTTAATTAGGTGCTAAATCATACAATTACGTTGAATTTACTAAACCATATTACATTGATTTTACCAAACCTTATTACATTGAATTTACTTGATTCTACTAAACATTTTTACGTTGAATTTACTAAAATCACTTCGGTTAAATACACTAAACAATGAATTGGAAGTCATTTTATTTAGATTATTATGATAAAAGAGTACCAAAAAATAGATGCATAACATGATTGTTAGTGACTCAACTGATATAATGATATGCATGAAATTTCTAGGCTTAAATGGGTCAATATGAGGTGCTGTGTATACATTAATGAGGAAATGGCTGCAATATAATAAAGAGTGAAACATTTAAGGTGGTCTGAATAGTTCCGTAGCCACTGTACAACAAAGCAGCTTCACCAAACCCAACCCTGAAAGTTTTTAGTTTACGGTGAACGCCGACGCACAAATCAACTCAACAACCCAGTGCGTGTAGTCGCCAGGGCCTCATCTCAATAAAAACATACACTCAAATATTGAACACTTTGTAATATACTGCAGCGCCCACTACAACCTCAATAATAAACATAAAGTAGAATTATTACCGCTCCCTGACAACGTCACCGCTGGAAATATCAGCTTTGAGGGTTTATGGCTGAGCCGTTTGCAGTGAATCGCAATAGATTACACAAGAGTTCCTAATAAAGTGCTGCGGGAGTGTTACCTTTACATATGCTGTGTGTCTAGTAAATTAGTTGATTGTTGTCTTATTCCAATCCCATTGAAACAAAGGTCAAGTCAATGGTTTAAACTGGTTTTAAAAATGTCTTTTCTACGTAGTTACCTTAAATCACCAAATAATAGCCTGGGGTTTTAATTGTTTCAGTCACTTTATTTAAGATCAGGTGATTAAGGTGACAGAATTCTGGAAAAGAAGACTAAAAAAACAGAAAATAATGAGATGAGATGAATGAGAAGCTGGAACCAGAGAATTTGGACATTTTCTTTTTAAAAATGACTCAAATCAATTAATAATAGTCTGAGATTAATATAATAATTTCCACTAAGTGATTAATCGTTCCAGCTCTAGATTCTAGTTTCTTTATGAGATACTTCTTAAAAATCACACATGATGGGAGATCAGATTTTTATTTATCTATATCTATTTATTTATACACTGTAAATTACCAAATAACAGCCCAGGTGTTTATTTGAGACCAGGAACCAGTTTGGGACAAGAGATTAACTCCTTCCTGACAACAATCTTGGTCAGAAAAACTAAACATATATAGTTTTAATATATAGTTTAATATATAGTTTTACCTCTCTTCTCTCAAGGAACAGTGTATGTATGTATGTATATATATATATATATATATATATATATATATATATATATATATATATATATATATATATATTCCTTCATTTTTTAAAGAGGATGCAACAAATATCGTATAAGCTCAGTTTTACCTCCCCTTTGCAAAGTTGTTTGCATTTGATATGTGGGGGATATTAAAATGCAAATGAACTATTGCACATTTGTACTTGTTTTTCTTGAACTCAATAATAAAATATTACGTTTGCTCTATTTATTAACATACAGATCCCCCTTCTCTGTATTTAATCACAGTTTTTCTGCAAGCAAAATGTAAAAACCTGCTTGTCTGATGTGTTTTCCAGGTCAGAGACGGTGGTGGAGAGGATGCTATGCAACTGGATGTCTATCTGCCTCTACCAGTTTTTGAAAGTAACGTATTGAATTAATTAACAAGCATAATTATTCAGAACTCTTACACTGGTCTTATATCATTTTTTTTGGAAGTTCATGAACCAACTCTGCAGTAATTCAGCTTTTCATGTTCAAAGCGTTTTACCACTGATTCAGAAAATGTGTTTAACCCTCTAGGTGCCACTGAATAAAACGCTAGATTTTGTAAAATATGGTTATTCCTTATTTGCATATTGTTTCCATATGGCATATTAGAAAAAATGAATTAAATTCAAGTTGAATTTTTTATTTGGGGAAAACTTTCAAATTCTGAATCAAAGACCTCCATCGGTGAGACAATGATGCTCACATGTCAAATGTCCATGAGAAAACAGGATATCCTGGTCATGTGACCTCATAAATTGTATTTCCTTCAAAATAAAAGCCCTCTTTTCATGCCTAAGTGTATAGACAGATTTTATATCACAGCTTTTTATAAGAAAAGGTTGTAAACATAGTCTCAGGATAGTTTCATGCTATGGAAGTCAATGGGACTCCATTAGGTTGTATATACTAGGAATTTTACATATTTGCATACTGTTGCCATATGGAGAGCAAAACAGGAAATCCTGGTCACGTGACCTCATAAATAGCATGTCCTTCAAAATAAAAGCCCCCTTTTCACACCTAACTTTAAAAACATAGACATTATATCGCAGCTTTTTGGAAAAATTAAGATCAAGTAATTGTGACATTTCATTAATATTCTTTCATCCAAGACGACTCCCGCCCTGTGACGTCATAATATGCAAATTAGATGGTTCAATTTAATCCCTACATAAACTTTTGGATCTTTTATCACTTTAATTTAAAAAAAAAATCCTTTGGCACCTAAAGGGTAAAACATGAGGCTCACTTCATGGATTTCTTCCATTAGTGCACCACATTGATAATGTGCATTTATCGGTCTTCTGAACTGCTAATCGTGACAATTAGCTTCTTGACAACATCTGCAACAACTTCTAAATGGCTTTGTGTGTGTGTGTTAATGTGTGTGTGTGTTAATGTGTGTGTGTGTGTCAGGACTCGGCAGGCGAGCCCTTGTACAAACTGTTCCGAGCTATCAAGCACCAGATCGAGAAAGGGCCCGTGGACGCCAGAGTGAAGAAAGCCAAGTACACCCTCAACGACACGGGCCTGTTGGGCGACGACGTGGAATACTCCGTCCTGGTGAGATGGACACACACACACACACACACACACACTTTACACACACACTGAAAGTCCAATCAGATAAATCACATACACTACTTTTGAGATTGCCTAGTGTTTTGTGTCTGGTGAGAAACACACACACACACAATAAACAGACTCATGCTCTGTGCAGTTGCCATGGTAACAACACACAAAAAAAAAGGACCCAGAGGCGACCGCCTGCTTTTTTGTGTGACATCCATTTTCAGTGTCAATGTTCTCGGTTTGAAAAAAAAACAAAAAAACAACACAGGCGACACATTCCAATATAGAAATGAAATGCACAGCTCAGGTGAAAGTCCTGACAAGTCAAATCCTCCCAGACCTGCACCTGCTCTGGTTTCTATTCGGGCAAAATAAAATAATAAATAAATAAATAAATAACAGGGCTCTCGTATCGTGTTTCGATAATGGAGGCTAATGTGAGCGCAGCTGTTTTCTGTTAAAGTCAGCACAAATAAAAAGACCCGTGGGTAACGCCGTCGTCGAGGACAATTATCAAATTAGCCTGAATTACACGTCTCCCGCTGTGATGGATCGCCTTCTGTGATTGAATTACAGAAAAGGAGTGGGGAGAGCGCGGGGAAAAAATAGGATGAGACAGTTTTTTTACAGACAGACACAGCGTTTCCCATTCGATTCAAATCACAGCGTGATCCTCCGCGGCTTCAAATTAGAGATGTCAGTCGAGAACGAGCCGGTTCGAAAGAGCCGGTTCGAACGAGCCGGTTCGAACGAGCCGGTTCGAAGTCTCCGGTCAAAGAGCCGGTTCAAAGACTCGGTTCAAAGAGCCGGTTCAAAGAGCCGGTTCAAAGACTCGGTTCAAAGACTCGGTTCAAAGAGCCGGTTTGAAGACTCGTTTCAAAGAGTCGGTTCAAAGAGCCGGTTTGAAGACTCGGTTCAAAGAGTCAGTTCAAAGAGTCGGTTCAAAGAGTCGGTTCAAAGAGTCGGTTCAAAGAGTCGGTTCAAAGACTCGGTTCAAAGACTCGGTTCAAAGACTCGGTTCAAAGACTCGGTTCAAAGACTCGGTTCAAAGACTCGGTTCAAAGAGCCGGTTTGAAGACTCGGTTCAAAGAGTCGGTTCAAAGACTCGGTTCAAAGAGCCGGTTCAAAGACTTCAAAAAGTCGGTTCAAATTATTTTTAAATCAGTGGTTTTAGTGTTTTTATTTTAATTTTAAATCAGTGATTTTAGTGTTTTTATTTTAATTTTAAATCAGTGATTTTAGTGTTTTTATTTTATTTTTGAATCAATAGTTTGTGTTTTTATTTTAATTTTAAATCAGTGGTTTTAGTGTTTTTATTTGTATTTTAAATCAGTGGTTTTAGTGTTTTATTTTAATTTTAAATCAGTGGTTTTAGTGTTTTATTTGTATTTTAAATCAGTGGTTTTAGTGTTTTATTTTAATTTTAAATCAGTGGTTTTAGTGTTTTATTTTAATTTTAAATCAGTGGTTTTAGTGTTTTATTTTATTTTTAAATCAGTGGTTTTAGTGTTTTATTTTTTTTATAAATCAGTGGTTTTGTTTTTATTTTAATTTTAAATCAGTGGTTTTAGTGTTTTATTTTATTTTTAAATCAGTGGTTTTAATGTTTTTATTTTAATTTTAAAACAGTGGTTTTAGTGTTTTATTTTATTTTTAAATCAGTGGTTTTAGTGTTTAATTTTATTTTTAAATCAGTGGTTTTAGTGTTTTAATTTTTGCTAAATTTGGCTGAAGTGTTAAAACAGAGAGCCGTTTGGGAGCCACTAAGAAGAGCCGGCTCTTCTTTAGTGAGCTGAGCCAAACGATCCGACTCACTAAAAAGAGCCTGAACTCTCATCACTACTTCCAATGCAGCGACGGAGCTTTATGAGGTGACTGCTGCGATTCGGATTGCCTTCTTCTCTGTTTGAATCTCTGGAGTGGTGCGGTTCTGTTGGTTATTTCAGAGTCCTCCTCCTGCCGAGTCCTGGTCATTATCAGGCCGAGGTGACAGGCGTCCTGTCAAGGTGTCGCCGCTTACAGAGCCGGTTGCCATGGCGACAGCATCCCCACAGAAAAGGGGTGGGGGACTTAGGCATAGGTGTAAATCCTGTATTTGTAAATAGAAATAAGTCATTTTGACTATTAAAGAAATGTTAAATAAATGCACAACACAAATGCTGCTAAACGTAAAACAATGTGCCCCCCCCTTATTCCTCAAAGTGGTTTGGTCCTGATGCTGTTTGTATGAATCGTACCATCAGAACACTGGAGTGATAGTTGCTGGAAATGGACACCTATGTAGATTTTGCACCAAAAAAACGATATTTGCAACTAGAATAGTGTTTTCTTTTAAAAAAATAAGGAAAATTTACTGCCCCCACCTCTGATTTCTGCATGTTTCTCTTTTTTTCCCCCTTTTGACATGTGTTTCTGTGTGATTTTTCCAGACGCTGCAGGTGCTGGTGCACGGCGAGGGTCCAGACGTGACGCCCGTCAAGGTGTTGAGCTGCGACACCATCTCACAGGTGAAGGAGAAGATCATAGAGCAGGTTTACAGGAACCTGCCGTACTCCCTGAGGCCCAAAGTAGACAGCGTCACGCTGGGTGAGTAAATGACGGAGGAGGACGGGCAGCAAACCGCTGATAATGATGAATAATAGAAAGGTCGAGGGGCGAGGGTGGTAGAATGTAAAAAGTTCAGTTCTGAAGGAAATGTGTGCTGTTTTTTTCTGCCTCACCCTACAACAGCAACATCGCTAAATGAATAATACAAATAAATAAATCGATATATATATTAGAAATAATAATTTAATAATTTTCTAATGTGGTAAACGACTATTCTAGCTGCAAATGTCTGGTTTTTGCTGCATCAATATCTACATTGTGCATAAAACACTTTTTTTTATCTGGAAATATTCCACCCCTTTGCAATCTTTGCAATAGTTCTACATGACTTTTAACTTCAGGAAACATAAGGAAGCGAATTACATGACAGTGGCCTCACTGTGTGCAGGCACTTCTTCTCAAATGGACAAACCCAGTTAGTTCTAAACAGTTAAAATGCACAGGTTACAGATGCAAATTCTGCAAAACATCATACAACGTATACACTATCCTGTAAAAGTTTGAGGTCACTTAGAAATTTTTGAAAGAAATCACTGTTATTTTTCAATAAAGATAACTTTAAAATAATCAGAAATCCACTCTATACATTGCTAATATGGTAAATGACTATTCTAGCTGCAAATATCTGGTTTTTGGTGCATCAATATCTACATAGGTGTATAGAGGCCCATTTCCAGCAACTATCAGTCCAGTGTTCTAATGGAACAATGTGTTTGATCATTGCATCAGAAGGTTAATGGATGATTAGAAAACCCTTGATGCTAACATGTTAGCACAGCTGGACACAGTTTAGCTGCCTAGAAAAGATATAAAACTGAAGTTTGAAGGAAAAAAATATTATTTCAAATCCAAATCATTATTTCTAACCTTGTCAATGTCATTTTCCAACTCATGGTGGTAAATAAAAGTGTGACTTTACAGTAGTGTATATAAACTTGTACTAAATATGTACATTCATGACTATTATAATCCATTTTTTGATCAAGGTCAAGAAATAAAAATACACATTAGCAACTTGTGACGCCTTCATGATCATCCAGGGTATCAATCACAGGCCAGTAATCAATCATAGTATGATTTTTTCAATAATCATTAATGCAATCAGGTTAGTATTATAAATGCACTAACATAAAAAAATAAAAAGTTTAGGCTCAGGATTTCTTTTTGCTTTAATCCCTAAATTATATAAGATAGATAATAAATCAAATTGATAAATATATATTAAATACATACATTTATAATCCAATGTCATTTTCTAAGTAGGGTTGCCTGGCAACAGATAATTGACCCTTTAATAGTATATTCACTTGAATATAATAAGTGACCTCTTTTATCCAGTGTCCATATACAGGTGGTGACGTATGCATTTTTAATTCATTTAAATATTTAATTGGTTATTTATTACGTTTTAAGCTCGTTTAACAGATGGTTTTGAGATGATCTGTCTGTGTCTGTGTCTTTGTGTGTGAAATGGAATAAAAGAGGTTGAGCAGGGAGTTATTGGGTGTCAGCAACATGAAGAACAGCCTCCATCCCTAAACAAAGTTTTGCTTGTTACTGTAGTGAGAAACCTTGGGGAATGACTTGAAAGGCTAAAGCTCTATAGACATTTTCCAACATCAAAGCCATTTTTTATTCCCACGCACGCTGTAGATCTCATTCCTTTATACATTTTAGATAAGCAGAGATCCGTCTTCTTTCATGACGAATCAGAAAGATAACCCCCTTATATTTGCTGTTACTTCTAAATGAATCATATGCAGCAGATGGCTTTGAGCTTCAGGTCCACGAGTACTGTCGTTTTTGTTTTTTTTTCCCCTAAACTGAAAACGTGTGGGCGCGAATCACGGTTCGGAATTAGATTTAAAATATTCAAGCAAATCTCGATCTGTCCCTTTCCTCGCCCCAAATCGGCTCAAGTGTGTCACCAAATCCCCGGAGGAAGCCGAGGAGACAGTCGGACGGATAGTTGGATTTCCTTAAGTCCACATTATTACAGGGTAACCTCTGAGCAACAGTGACACATGATGAAATAAATGGAAAAGGCCAGAAACAAAAGAGCACGAGCATCAGAGATGATAATTTACTTAACATTGTAGTGCATGTCTACTTAACACGGTTCTATAAGAGAGGCTTTTAATTGAATTTGTCTTTATTTATCTAAATCTACACCTGCACTCAGCGTTTAACCAATTAAGCCACAGGTTTTCCTGCTATGAATGAGAATAAATATGGAAAATCTTTATAAAGGTTATTGTACTTAAACCTGGTATTAAAAGAAATCTACAACTTGTGGCATAAAATAATCATCCAGAACATGAAGAATATATTCTGTAAGATGTTTAAAAGGGAGATAGGGAATAATTAATAATAATTAATAAATAATTAAAGCAAATCATTTAGCTTATTTCATTTGTTGTCCTCGATTTTAGTCAATTTAGTCTTTTCTTTTAAGAAAATGTTGTAAATTGACCCAAATCAGGAAAAAAAAGGCTTAAAATACGATAAATTATCTAAGATAAGAATTCAAAGATCAATTATTTGTCCATAAAATCATAGAAATCCTACTTAGGATCATTAGAGAACATGATTATATTCTGTAAGATGTTTAAAAAGGAGATTAAACTGGTTGAACTGAAATCTTTGGTACAATTAGTCCAATATTTAGTGGAACTATCTTATTCCACTGGCAGATAATTGAGCTTATTTCACTTTTTCCCCTCGATTTTAGTCAATTTAATATTTTTTTGTTGTTTTTTTGAGAAAATGTTAGTCTTGAATTTTTAAAACAAGACTAAATTGACCCAAATCAGGAAAAAAAGACTTGAAATAAGATGAATTATCTAAGATAAGAGTTCAAAGGTCAATTATTTGTCCATAAAATCATAGAAATCCTACTTAGGATTATTATAGAACATGAAGAATATATTCTGTAAGATGTTTAAAAAGGAGATTATAAAGGAGACAATTAAATAATCACAATTATTTTTTATTCCACTGGCAAATAATTTAGCTTATTTCATTTTTTCCCCTCAATTTTAGTCAATTTAGTCTTTTTTTGTGGTTTGTAAGATGTTTAAAAGACAAGTAAACGGATTAAACTTAAATCTTAACGAGTAAAAATATAGTTTTTGGTACAATTAGTCTAATATTCAGTGGAATTATCTTATTCAACTGGCAGATAATTGAGCTTATTTCACTTTCCCCCTCGATTTTAGTCAATTTAGTCATTTTTTGTGGTTTGTAAGACAATTAAACTGATTAAACTTAAATCTTAACGAGTAAAAATATTGTTTTTGGTACAATTAGTCCAATATTCAGTGGAATTATCTTATTCCACTGGCAGATAATTAAGCTTATTTCATTTTTTTCCCTCGATTTTAGTCAATTTAATCTTTTTTTGTCGTTTTTTTGAGAAAATGTTAGTCTTGAATTTTTAAAACAAGACTAAATTAACCCAAATCAGGAAAAAAACTTGAAAAAAAGCTGAATTATCTGCCATTGTAACACGATAATTCTACTTAATATTGGACCAAAAACAGATAAAATGCTAAATTTAGTGTTTTTGTTCTCATGTGATTTATGAATAAAACTCAATGTATCAGGAAGTTTTGATTTTTAATTAAAACCCAGCTATTATTTGGTCATTTACAGTATAAAATAACTGTGTGAATTACGTTCTCTGTTACTTTAAAGGTCCCATATCATACACTTTTCCAGGGTTTTATTAGAAGTTGTAATATATAGTTTTACATCTCCTCTCTCCGCATTAATCTACGTTACATGCTGAAATAAATGAAATGTACTATCTACTTACCACAGTCCTATAAGAGATGATTTTAATTGAATTTGTCTTTTTATTTCCAGAGTGGCGCCCGGGCTCAACGGGCCAGATTCTGTCCGACCTGGACTTGACCTCTCAGAAAGAAGGCCGGTGGAAACGCATCAACACCCTGGCACACTACAACGTGAGTCCTGACCAAAAAAAAAATAAGCCACTAAACATCTCCATGCTGCGTTATATGCGGAATCGAGTCTGAAAATAAAGCGTGGATGTGAGGAGGCAGCGGGGGAAGGAAATAGCTGAACGTGGGTGTGTTGGATATGGCTGTTTTTTTCGCACCGTTCCAGCTGTACCTCTTTGTGTCACTGTGGTAAAATCTATATCTGCTGATATTTTCAGATGAAAACTCAGCGGCTCTCTGGGTTATTAGTTTCCTGTCAGGGCCTACCACCTCCAAACTGTTAAAGGTGTCGTTTCCTTTCTGTTCGCCACGAGACGAATCCATGTACACCTATGTGTGAATGTGTAAAAACAACATGTCTGTGAGAACAACATGACAAAATTCATTAAAGGAATCTGACTTATTTGGAGTGTCTGGGTGAACTATAGGCGGTGTTTATATGGGGGAAAAAGTCTGTTTTTACATCTAGATGTGAAAAGGGGGCTTTTATTTTGAAGGACATCAAATTTATGAGGTCACATGACCAGGACATTTGGTTGTGAAACAGTGATGCTCACATGTCAAAGGTCAAATACAAATTGAACTCACTTTTTTTACATTTAATCATAACAAGTAGATAAAAACTAGTTTAAATCTCTAGGAAAGGTGTGTAGCATCATGTACAAACATAAAGGATTTGATTTTAGTTGAATATTTGCAGAAATTATCTTTAAACACTTATTATATTTCTGTTTTTCTGCTATAAATGATAATAAATCTGGAATATCTCTACAATCATTATTATTGTATTTAAACCTGGAATCTATTTATGTTGCTGTTATAGAGCAAATATAGTTAGAATATTGAAAAAAAAAACTTTATTCAAAGCTTAAATTGACCTAGATCAGGAATAAAGAAAACAATTAAACTTAAAATAAGCTAAATTATCTGCAATTCACAGTTCACATTGTGTTTTACTACGGATAAAAATACTTTATTTAAAACTTAAAACAAGACAAAACTGGCCCAAATCAGGGAAAACGAATAAGATAAATTATCTCTAATGCAAAGTTAAATAATTAATGCAATAAGAGTTTAAAGATCCATTTTTTTGTCTATAAAATCATAAAAATCACACACTGAAAAACTGAAATCTTAAATCCTCTATTACATCGTGTTTTCATAAGGCAACAATTACTTTATCTTCCTTTTTCTTAAAAAACCTGTGATATGAAATCTATGTTTTTACAGCTAGATGTGAAAAAGGGGGCTTTTATTTTGAAGGATATACGATTTATGAGGATATCCAGGATTTGACATGTGAGCATCACTGTCTCACAACCAAACCAACCTTTTATTCAATTTTGTTGGGAAAAATGTACCCAAATAAAAAAAATGAATTAAATTGAATTCAATTTTGATGTTATAAGTTGTTTTTTTTAAGTGAATTTATTCTCTTTTTAAGAAAATGATCAAGAAAATCCAGTGGAATATGATCATTCTACTCAATATTGGACTAATTATACAAAATACAAGTATTTTCACTTAAAATTCATTCCAGAATAATGAAGAATATATTCTGTAAGATGTTTATTATAAAGGAGCCAATTAAATAATCACACAAACAGATTAAATCTAAATTAAATATCTAAATAGTCTCTACTACTGATATTATATTAAACTACTTTCTTATTGTATTGGTGATGTGGATTTTGATGATATATATTGATGATTTAACTGCTTCTTGCAGTCTGGTCAGCTCTCAGTGGCAGCACAACGCCGCTCAATCTTCTCGTCTCCTTATTGATCCTTGGAAAAAATAAAAACTCACAAACATCATCTTTTTTTTTATCCTGCTTTTTAAATCCCCTCTTTTCTAAGGTGCTCCTCTTCCTTTCATCCCAACCTGCTGCTGTCGTCTCACAGTGACTCTTAGATCCTCATCGGCTGTGTGTGTAGTGCTAATCCCCAGTATTTGCAGGGTCAATAATGGCTTGATGCTAAAGAAAATGGCTCCTAAATGGCTCCAATGAAGATCCACTGTTGCTGTCCGTCAATCCCATTGATTGTGAATTAGTCCAGGTGCAATAGGAGACTGCTGACCTGCGTCACAGGACATTTTTGTGCTTCCTCCAGGTCCGAGACAACGCTACGTTAGTCTTGTCCAAAGTGATTCACGCCCCGCAGAACTACTACCAGAACCAGGAGAACCACGAGGAGCGTAAGTGTCTCATTGAACCGTTTAAGGCCGGAAAGTTTTCATGCATGTAATTAATTATACCAGAGGAGTCACTACTGTTCACCCAGTCAATTTAGTGTTTTCCATGAAAAGGCTCTTTCTATACCCACTGTACACTCAAAGACATGAAAAATTGCTGTGTTATACTTTATTTTACCCATTGAAGCCTATGAGCCTTTAAACCTGTCATTTTATATTTAAATTACAATTTTTTACGTTTTAAGCAAAACTAGAAGTTTCTAAGTGCTTCTTCCTGTCACATGACATCATCAACTTCCTGCTTATTCCTCCTGAGAACATGATTAAGATAAATCCTCCCAGAAAGAGGTTATTTTATTTAGATTATTGTGATTTTCAACCCTGACATGTATAGATATATTCAATCGTCTCTAGAATAATCCTCCAAAAATAATTTTGTACATGTGATAAATAGGTTTTTGTTTATGCACATTTGTATAATAGTCATTAAAATGCTATTTTCTGCAAAGAAAAGGGTACAAAATGAAAAAAAGATGTATAACATGATTAAAAAATGCAAAATTATTGATATTTTTGCAGATTTATTAATAAAAAAAACAAAATTGATTCTTTAATAAAGAATGAAAAATGTCCAAAACCCACTGTAGACTCAAAGAAATGAAAAATTGCTTATATATATTATAAAATATATCATACTTTATTTAAATAAAGTATTTTTCATGGTTTCATGCATATAATTATATCATTTAAGTCACTAACAATCATGTTATGTATCTATTTTTTCCATTTTATACTCTTTTCTTTGCAGAAAATAGCATTTTAATGGCTGTTATAGTTGCTGCTTGCACAAATCTGCCCATAAACAAAAATCTATTTATCACATGTACATAATTCTTTAGACTTAGACTTGAATGTTTTAATATATATATATATATATATATGTGAGAGGGTTTGTCTTCTCCATGGTCTCATGAGGAATTTGATGACGTCACATGACAGGAAACACTTGAAAACTTCATTTTTTTGCTTAAAACCTTTTGTCTAAGTTGTCTACAAGCATGTCATTAAAGGAAAAAAAAGCTGTATGAGTAATATTTAGATTTATAGTATTATTATTATTAAATATAGTAGTATTTAGAGAATAAAATGACAGTCATAGACCTAAAGGCTCATAGGCCTCAGTGGATTAAACACACACGCATGTTGAACCACGACGAGCACGGATCAGATTTATACTTGAGAAAATAATTGTTTTTTGCTAGTTTTCCCTCCAGGGCATTTGTCAACATCCCCGCTCTCATTAACCATGCTAATAAATGTTGTTTTATGGAAAGCACACTGAGATTATTTTGAAATAATAATAATGCACTTTTATCTCCAGCCTTTTTATGTACAGTTCAGAATAGATGATTGTTTAGCATTTCTACATGAATATTCTCTCTGCATTCAGATTCCGTTGACACCCCCCCCCTCCCTTTCCTTATTTTACTATCTGGATATAAGAGTGTGCATGAATAAATAAGTAGAAGTGTTAAAGTGCTGTTTTTTTCCTCCTCCATCAGGGAACGCTCTGCTGGATGACGACAAGGTGTTTCATTTGGTGCGACCGGCAGAAGAGCTGGACGAGATCAAGTCTAAACGAGGCAGCATAAAGGACAAGTCCATGACCAAAGCCATTACAGAGATCTATCTAACACGACTCCTGTCTGTCAAGGTACAGAGAGCACAGACCTGCCCTATTTGTAAAAACACACCCTAAAGTGCCCTTTTAAATGTGTTAATGACGTAGATGTGCAGAGAAGGTCAAAGGGGGAAGTCGCCTCCCTTCCTGCGCTATTTATTTAAAAAAGGTTCTCTTTTAAATGTCAAAACATGCACTAAAATGCCCTTATAAATGTGTAAACATGCACTAAAGCCCCTCCTTAAATGCCTCAATGTGCAATATAGTGCCCTATTAAATATGATGAGCATAGACGTGTATGGGAGGGTGGCTTTTAAATCTCTGAACATGCACTAAAGTGCCCTTTTAAATGTCTAAAATGTGCATTAAAGTGCCTTTTTAAAAATCTAAATCCACACTAGTGACCTTTTAAACATCTTAATATGCACTAAAGTGCCTTTTTAAATGTCTAAATATGCACTAAAGAGCTCTTTTTAATGTCTAAACGTGCACTACAGTGACCTTTTAAATCTTTTAAATATGCATTAAAGTGTGCTTTTAATTGTCTTAAAATGCACTATGTCTAATCATGCACTAAAGTGCCCTTTTAAGTCTGAACATGCATTAAAGTGCCCTTCTAAATCTCTAAACGTGCATTAAAGTGTTCTTTTAAATGTCTAAACATGCACTAAAATGCCCTTTTTAAATGTTTAAATTTGCACTAAAGTTCCCTTTTAAATGTCTAAATGTGTATTAAAGTGCCTTTTTAAAAATCTAAATCCACACTAGTGACCTTTTAAACATCTTGACATGCACTAAAGTTCCCTTTTAAATGTCTAAATTTGCACTAAAGAGCTCTTTTTAATGTCTAAATGTGCAATACAGTGACCTTTTAAATCTTTTAAACATGCATTAAAGTGCCTTTTTAAATCTCTGAACATGCACTAAAGTGCCCTTTAAAGTCTGAACATGCACTAAAGTGCCCTTTAAATCTCTAGACGTGCATTAAAGTGCCATTTTAAATATCTAAATGTGAATTAATGTGCCTTTTTAAAAATCTAAATCCACACAAAGTGACCTTTTAAACATCTTGACATGCACTAAAGTTCCCTTTTAAATGTCTAAATATGCACTAAAGAGGTCTTTCTAATGTTTTTATGTGCAATACAGTGTCCTTTTAAATCTTTTAAACATGCATTTAGAAGTTCCCTTCTAAATCTCTGAACATGCACTAAAGTGCCCTTTTAAATCTCTAAACGTGCATTAAAGTGTGCTTTTAAATGTCTAAACATGCCTAATATGCTGTTTTTAAATGTTTAAATTTGCACTAAATTTCCCTTTAAATGTCTAAATGTGAATTAATGTGCCTTTTTAAACAGTCTAAATCCACACATAGTGACCTTTTAAACATCTTGACATGCACTAAAGTGCCCTTTTAAATGTCTAAACGTGCATTAAAGTGTGCTTTTAAATGTCTAAACGTGCATTAATATGCCATTTTAAATATCTAAATGTGCACTAAAGTGTCCTCTCAAATGTCTTAACATGCACTAGATGTCTAAACATGCACGAAAATGCCCTTTTTAAATGTTTAAATTTGCACTAAAGAGCTCTTTCTAATGTTTTTATGTGTAATACAGTGTCCTTTTAAATCTTTTAAACATGCATTAAAGTACCTTTTTAATCTTTTAAACATGCACTAAAATGCCCTTTTTAAATGTTTAAATTTGCACTAAAGAGCTCTTTCTAATGTTTGTATGTGCAACAAGTGCCCTTTTAAATCTCTAAATGTGCAATAAAGTGCCATTTGAAATGTCTAAACATCCACTAAAGTGCCCACTAAAATGTAAACCCTTTTAAATGTCTAATTGTGCAACAAGTGCCCTTTTAGATCTCTAAACGTCCACTCGAGTGTCCTTTTTAAATTATTTCCTTCTTGTATCCATTCTTCAGCATCCATGAGTTAAATCACACAATTCTGATCAGTAATCCTCACTACACACTACCTTGAGTAGTCCGGTTAGACTAAGTTATGTTTTAATAATGTAAATTCCTGTATAATAACTACATAAAATAAACAGTAGGTGCCTTTTTTAACACCATCTGGTGTCCAGCACATTGATTTTTCAATGAGGGAGATGAAGTAAAGATTTTACCAACAATAAATGTGTGACAATAAACACACATATTGGACTCAAATTATTATTCAGAGGAGGGTATTTCTATTTTTATTTGATAACTGCTTTATTATATTTAATGTTCTCATCTTTTATTTGAAAACACGATAGAAGAGTGTTTCTGTCTTGAGGGGATCTTTAGCTTTTTTTTTTTTTGCTTTTCTGGGACGGGTTTTAGTAAAAAAAAAAACAACTTTAATTGACAGTCTGAGTCAGAAAATACTCCCCTGTTGAATATCTACCTTTTGCAAATAGCTTTGTGTTCATTTCTCTTCCAGGGAACGCTGCAGCAGTTTGTAGACGACTTTTTCCGCAGCGTGCTGTGCTCTGGGACGGTGGTGCCGCCGGCCGTCAAATATTTCTTTGACTTCTTAGACGAGCAGGCGCTGAAACACAACAACGTGGACGAGGAGACCATCCACATCTGGAAGACCAACAGGTAAAGAGCGATCCTAAGGGTCTAAAGTAACTTTAAACTAATCAGAAATACACTCTGCTAATGTGGTAAATGACTATTGTAGCTGCAAATGTCTGGTTTTTGGTGCATCAATATCTACATAGGTGTATAGAGGAACATTTCCAGCAACTATCATGTGTTTGCTCATTGCATCAGAAGGTTAATGGAATAACATTTTCTATTCATTTTATTTAGATTTCATTAAATTCATGTAGCCACTTGCATTTACAGCTGTTGTGTTAAAATAGTACTGCTACCTCCACCCTTCCCTGCTTATATGATATTCTTTTACTCCGGACTCATTTTGTCCATTGGACTCCATCTCTTCTTCTTTATCCAACAACCTGTTGATGCATGTGATTGGCCAGATGCTAAGTGCTGTCAATCATTGTGCTAACATGTGCGGTACCATGTCAGATTGTTATTGTGGGTGTGTGACAAAGAAAAAAAGGAGGCGGGTGTGAGGAAAAACAAAATAGTGATTTTAATGGATTCCAGTCTTGAGGGGTATGATCCAGAAAGGAGGTTCAATAAACTCTGAGATGAGAAACTCAGAGTATTCCAGAACAGCTGATCTGAATTAGTTCAATCAACTCTAAGTATGTTTACCTTAAGTTACACACGTGCACAAAAAGCCATCATCAATGGAGCACTGATACCATGAGTAACCATGGCAACAGACATGACTGCAGAAAATAAGATGGGGAGAAAACTGCTATAAGTTTGAATGGATTATTCCACTGAGCAGCAAGTTCATAGAATATAGTAGAAATGTGAAAAGGAATAAAATCCAACAGGTGAGAGGAGAAGCTGGAAGCAACTAAATATGAAATATAAACACATAATCCAAGAAGGTAAGGCATATTTTCTAAGGCTATGTCTGCAACTCACTTTGATTTAATTGACATAGGCTAATTTAAACCCCTAACAAACAAAATGTTGGTGTAACTCGTCGCCTCACAGTAACACATGATGCAATGTTTATACATTTTTATTTTATACGTATTAAAGTCCTTTAAATTGTGACTCAAACACTCAATGTATTAATTTAACTCAGCCAACAGAAAGAAGGCAGAAGCCTGTAAAACAGGCCTATAGCCTACTTTTTAATATATATATATATATATATATATATATATACTGTATATATTCACCCAGATTATACCAGTTTATGAAAAGCTGTAGCGTTTAAACAGATATTCATCTAGAATTAATTGACAGGAAATCCAGTCTCTGTCTGAAAATTCTCTCACAACATAAACCTTTTCTAATAATAATGGGTAGAAACTCACGGTTTCTACAAGTTAAACCTGCCAGCAGCATCACGGAGTCTGTTACCATGGTGACTGAGTCTGTTACCATGGTGACTGAGTCTGTTACCATGGTGACTGAGTCTGTTACCATGGTGACTGAGTCTGTTACCATGGTGACTAAGTCAGAGTTTCAGTTACCTCTCTTTCTGGAACAGATAACTCAGAGTTTCCCTCATCTCAGGGTTAATTTGCTCAGACTTTTCACACAACCCGCTTCCTGGACAACAAAAACACTGAAAACAAACTCAAACAAAATCAAACACAAAAACCTAATCGGAGGAGCCAACAACTCCAAAGCCCCACCCCTGCAGGTCGATTAATCACCCTAAGGTGCTCCCAATCACAAGCACAGTGAAACACAAGCACAACATGTATAAGCATTCATTTCAATACAATTTACATATAGAAACTATGATCATTTCAATCATGAGCATAAAGTCACTGCTACTTGGTGACACAGATTAAACTTTTTTCTCTCTCCTGCTTGTGTGTGCATCATTTGTAAATAACGTGTCCCCTTGTGTAAAATGGGGATTCCTCATGAGCCGTGGGGCCCTATGCACAGCATGTGTTCTACAGCCCCATCTGTATGAGCTATGATTGATAGAAACACACGGATGCACTAATACGCCACATGGAATACAGTAACTCACCCGGAAATATACAACTTCCTTATCCAGGATGGAACTGAATGCAAATGTCCTTTAGTTTGCATTTACACTCCTCCTCCTCCTCCTCCTCCTCCTCCCGTGCGACATTTAAGGGAATAAATTAGTGTCACGTCAGCTAAGGCTCAAACACACGAGACGACGCGTTGCATGTCGATGTGAGTGATTGACGTAAGGCCACAGAGAGAGATCAGCCCGACGCAGGAGGAGATGAGCAATTTAGAGTTTTTACACTCGGCGCCACAATCTGCATCCACCCGTTGTGTTTATCAAATCAACTGAGGCCCGCGTATTAAAAATGAATGAGTGTGTACGAGGCATAACAATAAACAAACATGGTAATTATGTCCCAAGCTAATTTAATTATCTGATTATAGCAACATTGCTATTTTTATTCTTCTATTGTATTCTCACCGCAGCCTTCCCCCGAGATATTACCAAACCAGTGTGAATTTTACACGCTGCGTGTTTCATGTCTCTAGATGGTGGAGCATGTGCTTCCATAAGGAGGGGAAGGATTTTTTTTTTGTTTTTTTGGAAACTACTGGGAATTTTTTAGGGGTTTCACAAGCTGACTGGAGTCTGGACAGAAGCAAATGGTGTTATTTTTGTGTTCTGGAGGGAAATCAGTGTGCATACTCGGGCTTTACATTATGGAGTTGGTTTTTAAAAGGTCAATGTTTTTCTGTAGCTGTAGCATTGCTAATCACAGTTTCTTCACAGCTATTTCACCACCCTTTGCGACCAAAGAAGAGGGTTTGTATCTTGCAGATTTCTGGTGAAGTTCCAGATATTTTCCATGGGAATTTAAGGATTTTAGAAATAATAATAATGAGAACTCCTGTGAAGCTTCCAACTTACAACCCTACATCAGAAGCATAAGCATGAGTTGTTGTTGAGTTGTTGCATAATTATTATTAGATTAAAAATTACCTGATTTATAACCCAAGGGCTGCAACTAACAACTATTCTGATTAAACTATCAATTATTAAAACGCTTAATCAATTAGCCGGTTCATAAAATGATGTAAAATGTCCATCACTGTTTCTCAAAACCCACAGATCATCAGTTTACTATTATAAAAAGAAACCAGGAAAAACCTTAAAAATAAATGTTGATTAATGTAATAGCTGGAAACTCATTGATTAATGGAATAATCTATTGATCATTGCAGCTCTAACCCTCTATTGAAATTACTTTGGTTGTCTTTTATTTTGAAGGACAAACAAAAAATCACATCACATGACCAGGAAATCCTGTTTTCTCTCTTTTTTTACATGGAAATTTGGACATTTTATTTTTTTAAATGACTCAAATATATTAATTGATTATCAAATTAATTGAGGTGGCAACTAATTGATCAATCTTTGCAGCTCTAGATAATCACATGTGATGGAAGATCACATTTATTTTTAGTTAAAATATTGGAATCTACTTTGTTCCTAAATATTTTTAAAGTAAATTCTTTTGTTTATGACAACAATTTCAACCATGTACATTAATTTGAAGCATTTCCTTCAGTCTTGATCTTAAATCTGATCATGCTATTGATGTTTGGGAACATATAAAAGCACATAACATTCAGGTTTTTACTTTCTACAGTCAAGAAGATAGTGATTGATTAGATTTTGACCTGCTGGCAGTGGTGGTTATGTTGGATTTCTCAAATTTTGAGGCGTTATGGGACATTTTTGAGCCCATAATAAAAACACTGTAGGCCAAAAATGAACATGACCCCTGACTGACCCCAACTATATGGTTCGGACCCAAAGTGATTTGTGACATCACACTAGCCATCCCTGTTATTTGGTAATTTACGGTATCTATTTGTGTGTGTGTGCACGCACTATTATGGGAGTTTGCCCTTTTTTCTTCCTTTTCATTTTCGTTGAACCACAGTGATTCTCAGAGGTCACTCCTCCATATGAAACAGCAATATAAAGTGACAGCTGATGGTATTGTTCTGAATAAACTGACACCTACAAGAAAAGGCTCCTCTCCATCCCTGTTATTATCTTGTACTACACTCAATTGCACCTCAGGCAAGTGCTCTCACACATGAAATGCCTCCCTGACTCAAATGAATTCATCGATGTAACGCGCTTGATGAGATTTTCCCCCCATTCTGAGGCCATAATAATGATAACAACCACTATAATAGACTACTTTCCTGACCTTTTTTTTTCTTTTTTACCCCCAACCCACTCATACAGCCTGCCTTTGCGGTTCTGGGTGAACATCCTCAAGAATCCCCACTTCATCTTCGACGTGCACGTGACTGAAGTGGTGGACGCCTCGCTGTCCGTCATCGCCCAGACCTTCATGGACGCCTGCACCAAGAGCGAGCACAAACTCAGCCGGGTGAGTGGAAGGAGGTGAAAAGACGATGGAGGCCAGAGTGGTTTACATTAGACGTAGAGAGTCGTGTTTAATTCAGCTAAAGTGCCATTGTTTTCCATTAATGTGCCACTTTTTGTCTCTAGGACTCTCCAAGTAACAAACTACTCTATGCAAAGGAGATCTCCACCTATAAGAAGATGGTGGACGAGTAAGTCCTGTCAGCACTTTAGATTTACTTTTTAAAATGTTGTGTCCATGCTTCTAAAATGTGTGTGTGTGTGTGTGTGTGTGTAGTTACTACAAGGGCATCAGGCAGATGGTACCTGTCAGTGACCAGGACATGAACACTCACCTGGCAGAGGTGTCACGGGTAAGAAATGAATAAATACTGTTTTCTGTGCCATTAATGTCTGGTGTTAATAACTTAATTCTGAAGTTTTCCAGCTATAAATGATAATAAATATGGATTATTTTTAAAACTACAGAGGTTATGGACTTAAACCTGGTATCAAAAGACAGTTACAGTGTCTGTTACAGAGCAAATAAAGGTAGAATATTGAAAAAAAATAGTTTTTTACAGATAAAATACTTTATTTAAAATTTAAAACAAAACCAAACTGACTCAAATCAGGAATACAGAAAACAAACAAACTAGGAGTTCAAGAAATCAATTATTTGTCTAAAAAATGATCATAACAGAACATTAAGAATATATTCTGTAAAATGTTTTAAGATAATTAATAAGATACAAGTTCAAAAATCAATTATATGTCCATAAAATCTAATATATGTCCAATATTGAGTAGAAATATTCTATTCCACTGGCAGATAATTTATCTTATTTCTAGCTTTTTATTGATTTTAGTCTATTTAGTCTTTTTTTTTTAAAGAAAATGTTAGTCTTGTATTTTTAAAACAAGTCTAAATTGACCCTAATCTGGAAAAAAAACTTGAAATAAGATAAATTATCTGCCAGTGGAATTAGATAATTCAACTAATTGCACCAAAAACAAGATATTTTCACCTGTTAATATTTCAGTTTTTGCAGTTTTTGAGTCTAGATTAATTTACGTTGCTGTGATGGAGCTAATTTAGCTGGAATATTACAAAATAAATCTAAAATTGTGTTTTATTAAAGATAAAAAATACTTGAAACAGGCTAAATTATCTCCAATGTAAAGTCCATTGATTAATAAGAGTTAAGAGTAAAAGATCAATTATTTGTCCATTAAATCATAGAAATTTGATTTGAATTGAAATAAGCTAAATTCTCTACATTGAAAAGTTCAATGATTAATATAATAAGAGTTCAAAGATCAATTATTTGTCCATAAAATAAACTTCTAAATTAAATATCTAAATAGTGGTTAGTTGCAGCCTTACTACTGATATTATATTAAACTATTTTCTGATGCTGTAACAGTAACATTGTGTTTTACTACAGATAAAACACTTTATTTAGTGTTGGAGCTGAGCTTTTCTACTGTGATTTATGAATAAAAGTCACTGCTATCAGGGGGTTTTGGATTTTAACAGATTAAATAATAAATCTCTTTACAAAGGTTAGTTCCTAGTTGCTCTCTCTTTAATTAAAGGTCCCATATCGTGCACTTTTCTGGCCTTCATTTAACTTTTGAAATCCCTACTATGATACATTTGCATTTTTAAGCAGCCAAACTCATCTTAATTTAGTTTTACGTCTCCTCTCTCGAGCTTCTTTCTGTAAATTTAGAAAAGAACAAGCTGAGGCAAAGTGAGTGAATCCAGGCTGTGCATTTCTCTATGGAGTGAATGTTTGATGCATGAGTCTCTGTCTATATTTATATCACCTACAACTTCTCTATACTCACACAAGCAATAAAAAACGGCAATTTCCTTGATATGGGACCTTTGCAAAGAAGTTACGATTGATTTTTTTATTTAAATCAACTCTTTTTTATAGGTTCGTGACATATTCTGTAACCTGTAAATTGTCTTTTTCTTTCTTTTTTCCCTCCAGTCTCACACAGACAAACTGAACACACAAGTGTCTCTCCATCAGCTTTACCAGTACGCCAGCAAATACTATGACGGGGTAAGAGGCCTCTTCTTCTTCCTCCTATCGCACCCAAAGGAGCCTATTCCACTGAATGCACTACTGCCCACTATATTATTGCTTTTCTTTTTTTTTTCGTTCCCTTTTCCGCTTCACTCTTGATATGCCAGAAGAGCGATTGTATGAAATTTTAATTGAAAGCGTTTCTGTGGGATGTGAATTGGAAAATTGCTCTGGGAATTGATTTTTTAAGCATCCATTGTGCATTGCCACTTGAGGTCAGGAAAAAGGGGATAAACAAAACCTAATGAACAAGTTGGATAAACAAATAGGGCTGCCAGTCTCCATAAGTAGGGAGTCCACAAAAATAGAGGCTTATACCGCATGACTGTTGGGAGTAACAGGTTACTAAAGGAATAAATTACTGTAATGCACTGGTTTTTGCTGTAATGTAAGGCATTACAGGAAAAAAAAGTAATATTTTACTCGCATTATAATGCATTTTTAACCTGGATGAAGTGGAAGTGGTAACTAAAATCAACAGCAGTGAAATATCCAGATCAGACAGAAGATGGAGAAACTTATTTTGATCAATATTGGAATCATTATTAATCATCATTATTCAAATGATTATTTTTTTAGTTACACGATGCATTTATTCATGAGTCACTGCTTTTGTTTGAGATGTTACACAAATTTGTTGAGTTTTTGTGTTTGCATTATAATCTTCCTGGTGATATGCTAATATAAATTTGGGTGTCATCTGCATAATTATCTTAATTTATTTAGTTTTCTGCAGTAATTTTAGCTAGTAGGAGCATGTAAATGTTGAATAGTAAAGGCCCCAGAATTGAACCTTGGGGGACTCCACAGGTTATGTCTGTAGTATAGGGGATTTCCAGTTATTTTGGGGAGAGAAACTTAAAAGTAAGGCAATAGTAACTAATAACTAAACACTAGGGTTGCAAATTCCATAAAATTTCCGGTAAATTTCCAGAAACTAGTTAAATTGGGGAATTTTGGAAACATTTCAATAGTCTTGTGCTTTGGGCTCAAATAGTGTCGCATCCAGGGATCTAGAAATCATCTGTGCATGACAATGGGCGGATATAAATTTGTGTGCCATCTGCTTAATTATCTTAATTTATTTTCTGCAGTAATCTTAGCTAGTACGAGCGTGTAAATGTTGAATAGTAAAGGCCCCAGAATTGAACCTTGGGGGACTCCACAGGTTATGGGACTTGTGTCTGAGAATGTTATTAAAGACATGAAAAGATTGTTAAATCCATATTTCCAGTTATTTTGGTGAGAGTAACTTAAATAGTAGT
The DNA here is from genome assembly GCA_030544235.1 of Lepturacanthus savala. NCBI lineage: Eukaryota > Metazoa > Chordata > Actinopteri > Scombriformes > Trichiuridae > Lepturacanthus > Lepturacanthus savala. The sequence continues at coordinate 33,677,381 of CM060465.1, forward strand.
ATAATGCCTCATATTTTAAATACAGTAATATTTCAATTAATTACTTTGAAATGACAGTAACGAGTAATAACGCATTACAGTTTTGTAGTAACTTGCCCAATATTGTGGATCGATAACTAACCACTAGGGTTTCAAATTCCATTAAATTTCCAGAAACTAGTTAAATTGGGGACATTCATTTCAATAGTCTTCTGCTTTGGGCTCAAATAATGTGGCATCCAGGGATCTAGAAATCATCTGTGCATGACAATGGGCGGATTTTCAAAAATGTTGAACTATCCTTTTAAATCTGGTTGTTTTTATCCAAGATGACGCTACAGTATATTTTCCCCAACTATAATTAAGCTCAGATCAGCAACATCCTGGATATTTAGATTAATGAATCCATATTTCCGGTTATGAAGTAACTAGCCCAACACTGGTCCTCATTTCCTCTTCTTTCTCTTTCCTCCTGTTATTTCCCATTTCTCACTCGTTTTCCTGCATTTTTTTTTCGTCTCCTTCAGATTATCGCGTCCCTAGAAGAGGACCCGGCCGCCCAGAGTAAACAGCTGACCCTGCGGCTCCAGCAGATAGCGGCCGCCCTGGAAAACAAAGTGACTGATCTCTAACCCGCTGAATGGAGGGAAAAGATGGAGGGAAAGAAGGGTTTAAGGGGAGGGGAATGGTAGGATATAACGCCAGTGACTACAGGGGCTTATTTCTCCTTTTTTTTTTAAGAGAATAAAACATGGAAATAAGCAAAGGTGAGAAGGGACTCTTCTGTGTCGGTACTGTATATTTGTACATCTTGGCCCGAGGACGATTTTTTTCCTGTACTGGGCCTAATGAGATGCGGATAGAGGGTGACACTGTCATAGGTACGCCTTAAAGCCCACTTTTTCCGAAACCTTAAAGGTCTACGCCTCTCGCTCATGCTTCACTGAATATTTCCCACCCCACAACCTCTCTCTCTTCTCTCTTTCGGGATTTAAGCCCCTCTGAGGAGCACTGGTACAGGAGATAATCAAAGGAGATGTTCAATTTCTTTCTGTGTAGAAAAAAAAAAAAGGTTTTAAGAATTGTATTATATATTTTTTTTAATCGTGCAGTCTTTATGCGGAAAGCTTTATAAGGAAAAAAAAATTATCTTTTTAAATGGATCACCTTGTGACGCGGATAGTGTTTTTATTAGCCTGTGTGTGCGTAGACGTCAACGTGTGGACAAAGAGTTGCTAAACTAAAAGTGTGTGTGTGTTGGCTTGTGCAGTTTGTGAGTGTGTGTGTGAGTGAATGTGTGTGTGCACACACAGGATGCCTAATGTCAGGCGTGAGGGTGAAGGGACGCCTGCTTTTTGTCATTTTAATCTCCCCAAACCCCAAAAATACTGGAGCCTGCCCTCTCGCTGAGCTTTTTTTTTTGACAAGAGACCAAAGGGTCCTCACAAGGACACATGGTTAATCTAGCAATGTACAGGCTCATATGAATGACAAGTCATTTCAGAAATATTTCAGTTCGATTTTCCTTTTTTTTTTCGACGATTCGCTTCAAGCCGGATTGCCATTTTGTGCTTGTGGAAAAAAAACATAATAGCACAGTCTGTCTCCCTTTATTGTACAGTGCCATGATACATTCCACTCCAACTAAAGCACAGAAGGACATTTCAGATGATTTTTTAAAGACATTTCATTTAATGACTGTTCTCGGATGTGTGTTTTTTTTTTCCTTTGCTGTAAAAGCTTTTTTTTTTATTCTAAGGAGCAAATATATTCCGTCACGGAGCCATGTCACTCATATTATCCCTGCAATAATGTCAGAACGCCATGAGCCACGATCGACAAGTCACATTAGCTCACGAAATGTATTCACATACAGTAGCAGTTCAGCAATATGTAGAAAAATTTCCAAATTGATTCATGCACGGTTTGTATTATGATTTTTGGTCCCATTTTTTTTTTGTATTACCCTGTGTAATGTTCCAAATAACCATCGAGCATTCTGCCTCTGAAGCTATAAAATAGCCTGTTCACATTAACCCTCTATTGCATGAAATATTACTTAGTCATGGTAAAAATGTTGAGTGCTTTTATTGCCTAAAATGGCCTGAATAATAAATATATTTAATAAATACAAGGAAAAGCTGTAAACATCATCTCAGGATAGTTTCATGCTATGTAAATCAATGGGACTCCATTAGGTTGTATGCACTAGGAATGTTCAATATTTGCATATTGTTGCTATATGGCAACAAATCTATTTTAGCATATTAGAAAAAAAAATGAAATGAAAAAAATGAAATCATTTTAAAAAAATTAAGTTTACTAGCCGAAAAAATCAGTTGAATTTTTTATTTGGTGAAAATGTTCCAAATTGTGATGCTCACATGTCAAATGTCCATGAGCAAAACAGGATATCCTGGTCATGTGAATTTATAAATTGTATGCCCTTCAAAATAAAAGCCCCCTTTTCGTGCCTAACTGTAAAATCATAGATTGTATATCCCAGCTTTTTAGTTCAAATCTATTTTAGACTATTAGAAAAAAACTGATAACATCAAAATTAAATAAATTAAAAATAATAATACGTTTACTAACCCAGAGAGTGAGTTTAATTTTTTTGTTTGGTGAAAATGTTCCAAAATTCTCAATAAAAAAACAACTTTTGTGATGCTCACATGTCAAATGTCCATGAGCAAAACAGGATATCCTGGTCATGTGACCTCATAAATTGTATGTCCTTCAAAATAAGAGCCCCCTTTTTATTTTCTAACTGTAAAATCATGTTTTTTTCAGCTTTTTAGAAAAATGAAGATAAAATATCCAAAATTATGAATAAAAAACAACCTTTGTGATGCTCACATGTCAAATGTCCATGAGCAAACAGGATATCCTGGTCATGTGACCTCATAAATTGTTTGCCCTTCAAAATAAAAGCCCCCTTTTCGTGCCTAATTGTAAAATCATAGATTGTATATCCCAGCTTTTTAGTTCAAATCTATTTTAGAGTATTAGAAAAAAAACTGATAACATTAAAATTAAATAAATAAAAAATAATAAGTTTACTAACCCAGAGAGTGAGTTTAATTTTTTTGTTTGGTGAAAATGTTCCAAAATTCTCAATAAAAAAACAACTTTTGTGACGCTCACATGTCAAATGTCCATGAGCAAAACAGGATATCCTGGTCATGTGACCTCATAAATTGTATGTCCTTCAAAATAAGAGACCCCTTTTTATTTTCTAACTGTGAAATCATGTTTTTTTCAGCTTTTTAGAAAAATGAAGATAAAATATCCAAAATTATGAATAAAAAACAACCTTTGTGATGCTCACATGTCAAATGTCCATGAGCAAACAGGATATCCTGGTCATGTGACTTTATAAATTGTATGCCCTTCAAAATAAAAGCCCCCTTTTCGTGCCTAACTGTAAAATCATAGGTTTTCTATCACAGCTTTTTAGTTCAAATCTAATTTAGAGTATTAGAAAAAAAAACTAACATTAAAATTAAATAAATTAAAAATAATAATAACCCTTCAAAATAAGAGCCCCCTTTTTATTTTCTAACTGTAAAATCATAGATTTTTTTCAGCTTTTTAGAAAAATGAAGATAAAATAACTGTTGCCATATGGCAATTTTCCAAAATTATGAATAAAAAACAACCTTTGTGATGCTCACATGTCAAATGTCCATGAGCAAAACAGGATATCCTGGTCATGTGACCTCATGAATTGTATGCCCTTCAAAATAAAAGCCTCCTTTTTGTGCCTAACTCTAAAATCATAGATCTTTTTTCAGCTTTTTAGAAGAAAACGAAGATAAAGTAATTATTGCCATATGGCCTCACTATGCAATAGAGGGTTAATAATCCACAACAAATGCAGTTTAAATGTTTTTGAACAAATTACAATGCTTTTGAAGCCTTTTATGTGACATCGGGGTTCAATCGTGTACATAATGGTCACAGTAATGGGGAGTATTGATATGTCAGTGTCAGAGCCGAGGGTCGACAGGGTAGGAATGAGAGTTTTTGATATTTCTCGGGCCATTAAACACCCTGCCGTGTTTCATCTCTAAAATTGTAGGTTTTTTTTTTTCCTCTGGTGTTGACAGATGATTTAATTGCCCCCCCCCTTCCACCGTCCATCCTCCTCCCCCAGTATCTGATCATGGACGCATGGATTTGACGGAGCATAACGAGACCCCTAGAATGTTAACGATTCCTGCCTTCGGCTTAGAGAGGGGTCCTCGCAGACCCTGATCCGACCAACGCTGCCCACTCTGTTGCAGAGCGGCACATCCGTACATAATGGAATCAGCAGGGGAGGCCTTTTTTTATCTTAATTGCATGCCGACTCCATCCTCCGTTGTTGTTTACTGCTGACTCCTCTCTCACTGACAGAGTTGATGCAAGAAGCTTCTTTCAGAGCCTTTCTTTAACCAAAAACGTGCCTTATTGAATAGGATGATACACATATATATATATAAATATATATATCGTTTCTAAATTATTCTACTTGGTAACCTAGGTGATTATGATGACGATAGTGCTATAGACACAGCAATGTATTTGGACTTGTGATATTAACGTGTGCCGTCTTAAAGATGCTAGAAGCCCCTCCCCCCCTCGCTGCAGCCATTTTTGCGTGCCAATATTTTCCGATTTTTTTTTTATTTTTAACTGGTTGCGGTTTTTCTCGACGTGTGCGTTTCATTTTGGGTGTCTGTGGCGTGTGCTTAGTAGGATTTTCGATGGCTAAAAGGCTTTAAAAAAATTAAAAAAATAAAGAAAAAGCCGAAATTAATAAATGTAAAAGAGTGGCCAATGTGATTTGGGTTTTCCTATGAAAATGTCTGACATTCCTAAATTAGTCTGGAGTCAAAAGGGTAGATTGAATATAGCGCAAAAATCGTTCCAATGGTGTTAATTTTTTTGCTGTGTTTCAAAGCTATTCCACAGTGTGTACGATACATAACGACTATCTATACTCGACAAATGACCTTTCTTACTGCTGTGCAGTTATTATTTTTATTTTCTTGTTTCCTATACCATATAAATCTTTGTAAAACATGTTGAAATACTGTATTCTAACTGTATAATCCTATGCATTGAGTCCTGGGACAGAAAAAAAAAGAGAAAAAAGGAAAAAAAAACCTGTTTGTGCAGTTGTCGAGACTCTTTTCCATTTTGAAACTTGTGAATGTGCTGTAATGATTAAAAAATAAGAAACCGGGACACTCCATTTTCAATACAGGACCATTGTTGGAAGTTTTTTTTTTTTTTCCTCCCCATCCAAGGCAGCTCGATTCTTGATCTTGTATCTGGTTGTACTGGATGAACATGATTTTACAAAAAAGGTTGTGTGTGTGGACGGAGAAGTTACCCACAGGTTTCATCACGACGCTCCTCCATGAATAAACTCAGAGACATATACGCCCTTCACATCTGCCGTGTTTCCTTTCACTTCTTTTAGATTATTGATTTATTTCCATTGAACAGCCACCTCTATGCATAATGCACGAGTCACAATCACCCCGGGGTGACAGAGTAACAGATTCCACAGGCCTCCCAATTTCTTTTTGCAGCATCCTAGTATTTATACAACTCATTTCACAACCTTGGATTCGCTGAAGAACTTCACACAGGCAGCAATAAAAAAGGTGGATTCATGAAAATGTATAAAAAGAGATTTATAGGGAGGACAAAGATCTGACTCGTCTGATTTATTTTCGCCTGGTATGACCACAAACTAGTTTTCTTGGTATGCAGCATAGCCGCGTGATAGATGATATTTCTCCCTTAATGCCACATCAGGTTCCTGTCACTCAGGATGCGAGCGAGAAGGCGCGGCGTTGCTCCACGAAACAAGTTGATAATGTAAATAGCCGCGCGGCATCTCTGTCATCTGCGCTGAAGGTTGAAAAATTGCTGCGAAAACAATCATTAAGTACTGACACCTAAGAATGAAACGGTGAGAGGGGAGAAAAAAAAGAAAGATGAAAGGCAAAATTGCCTCGTCTGACTGTTTAACAAACCCTGACGCAGGGGTGGAGGTATCAAAGAAAAAAAAATGGCAGAACATCTTCTGACTGAGCAGATCATTGACAGAAGAATGAGCTGCTGCCACAAGGAGAGTGATTACACTTGATTATTACAAGCGCTGCATCTTATACAGTATCCGGGATCATTAGTGGAAACTCAAAGGTGATACTGTACTTTTTATTTCTATTAGGAGGCTTATTATAGAAAAAAAAACCTCTTGAAGTCTTATTTTTTGGTATAGAATTATCATATTAACTATTTTTTCTCTGGATTTGGGTCAATTTGGTCTTGATTTAAGAACAAAAGCATTTTTTTTACTTGATATTGGACTAATTGTTCCAAAAATGAACAAATGATGGATTTGAGCTGCAAAAACAGGTGAAAATATCTTGTTTTTGAGTCGAATTATCTTATTACATTGAGGGTTTTTTTCCGATTTGTGTCAATTTAGTCTTGTTTTGCGAAAAGATTAAATTTACTAAAGTAAAGGAAAGAAAACTTAGATTATCTGCCAGTGGAATAAGATAATTCTACTCAATATTGGACTAATTGTACCAAAAAACAGATATTTTCAGTGTGCACGACTGAGCTGCAGTAACTCCACAAGCATTTGTATTTATCATGGTGCAACAGGTGGAAATATCTTGTTTTTGGTCCAATTAGTTCAATATTGAGTAGAATCATCTTATTCCACTGGCAGATAATTTTGCTTAGTTCATGTTTTTTCTTGATTTTAGTCAATTGAATCTTGTTTAATCCGTTAACTGTTACTGGGACAGTTTTATGTATATGTTGCATGAGAAAACTTCAGTTTTACTTTATTCTTTGTGAATAAATATTATATTGGAGTCTGTAAACTGAGCGATTTCGAAACATGGGACAGTATTAATATAAGCCTGAAGGACCTATACAGGACCTTTACTTGTTAAAATTCAAAACCCCCTGATACATTGAACAGTTTTATTCATGAGAAAACCTCAGCTCCAACACTGAAAGTCATTTTATCTGTAGTAAAACACAATGTTACTGTTACAGCATCAATATATATCATCAATCAATACAATAAGAAAATAGTTTATTATAATATCAGTAGTAGAGACTATTTAGATATTTAATTTAGATTTAATCTGTTTGTGTGATTATTTAATTGTCTCCTTTATAATAAACATCTTACAGAATATATTCTTCATGTTCTGGAATGATCCTCAGTGGGATTTTATGGACAAATAATTGACCTTTGAACTCTTATTAATCATTGATCTTTGCATTGCACATAGATTTGATCTGTTTGTGTGTTTATTCCACTGGCAGATTACTCTTCTTATTTCAAGTTTATTCCAGATTTGGGCCAATTTAGTCTTGTTTTAAACATTTTATTAAACAATTAAACTGAGTAAAACCAAGAAAAAATAACTTGATATAAGCTAAATTATCTGTCAGTGGAATAAGACAATTATATTCAATATTAGGCTAATTATTTCAAGTTTGGACACGTTTTAAGTTTTAAATTTCAGTATTCTCACTATATTTTCTCTATAACAGCAGCATAAATAGATTCTGACTCTTCTGTAGTCACCTCACATGTTGTAGATTTATTTTATTCCAGGTTTAAGTCCAATAACCTTTGTGGTTGTAGAGATATTCCACATTTATCATCATTTACAGCAGGAAAACAGAAAAATGCACTACTCACTAGGTTAGTGGATTAAGTAAGTGGATTTTATAATTTTTGTGGTAATAAATATTACATGTTTCTTGTCATTCATTATTAGAAATATCAAAGGGAAATTTTAATTATGTCATTAAAATTCAGAGCAAATAGGAAAAGCACTCATGTAATTATTGTGAGTGGTGTAAATCTGGGGCTTAAGTGGTTAAATTAACACATATCAGGAAAAAAAAAAAAACTTGGCAGTGCAATAATAATTCTACTCAACTGTACCAAAAACAAGATATTTCTCACCACAGCAATGGAAGATCATAAGCAACTTTTCCCTTGATCCTTTTAGCCACCTCTCACATTCTGGAGTGTTATACTTGACCACTTTTTCTCCTAGTGACCCCAGCTCTTTGAGGGCCGCGACCTTTCCAACAGCGCTAGGCTAATCAGAAAAGAGTGGGCAGTGGAGAGTTTTTTTCCCAGATTATGTAAGAAAACAACTAGATGCCTTTTGGAAATCTATTATTTTTAATAAATAGACAAAGATTTAAATTTTAAACCATGAAAATGGCAAAATAGGGCCCCCTCAAGACGTGCAGTGAACCTCATTTTTGCGACGACGACGTTTTCTCACAAGAAATTGGATTAAAATCAGCACTCGGCTGCTGTTCTCCTGCCTGGGAAAAGCTTCAAGCGTGCAGCAAGCCACACGTTTCCTTCAGCAGGAGCTGTGTGTTTGTGTGTTTCCCAGCAGGTTGTGTTTCACCTCCACATGTTGCAAACCTTCTAATGAGATTTGGCTTTGATTTCCCCAGCCTTAGAGAAAGAGTAGGAGGAGAAGTTGGTTGCGAATAACAAAAAAAAGAAAGACAATGATTGTGCGGTATCATTGTAAACAGTTGTTCTGATGAATAATTTAAAGATGTGACAACTAATTCTGGGGCTTTCTTAAAACTCCGAGATATCCTGAGAGAAAATGATATCCTGTTAGTTTGGCTTGCGTTCGTACAGACTTGTACTCGAATTTAGAGTTTGAATTTAAAATCCTTTAAGCCAGCGCAACCCACACTATATATCATGCACGATTAAATCAGCTATATCCTCTCTCTAAGTGCTGAGTTTAATTGACCAGGAGAGGAGTCTGGCCGAGTTATCTGGAGGAAACGGCTGTCTGGGTGGTGCAGAGTTACAACAAATACAGTAATTCTAATATTAAAATGAAAATCCTGTCTGTGTTATTAAAGTCATTCTGGAAAACAATATGTCTGGGCACTTCTGCTAAATTGTGGTGAATTTAAATTGTCTCCTCTCTCCTGCATTTCAAAATAAGAGTAAATATGAACAGTGCACGCAGACAAACACAGAAAGGTGAGCTATTTTAAACTGTATAATAGTTAAAATTAAAATGTCTTATGCTATACAGTAATGGGGATTTACATGCACTACCACTGTCATTATATTCCCCAGATGAAATTTAGATAAAAGACTATCATTTGGTGGTGGAGAAGGATGCATCCTATAGACTTCTCCTATACTTCAAACAATTCTACTGCTCCTGCATGATAGATAATGAGTGGAAAATGAGAGACATTTTCTATGTGTGTGTGTGTACATAATATATGTAAAATACAGAAAACGCATAAGCAAAAGTTCTGTAAATTGTGTCTGGGGTTGGTGGTTGTTTTTCTGATTCACAGCTAACACAGAAACTCCAGACATGCTTTAAGATGCACATACCCTACTTTGCATAATAGGCCTAAAAAAATCCTTCAAATGACACATACTACTCCTCCCTCATTAAGACTTTCAAAATCCACATCTCAAAAGTGGTGCGCTTTCAAAGTGTAAGCTACACATGGAACCAGGATTGGCTTCCAAACCATTTGTGATGTCACAAATCATGCTTTCATGTTAACAATTGTATTTTAAATAAGCTAGAGAATGTGAAAACAGCTGCAAACTGTGTTAAAATCCACATACATCATTCTGCATAGTGAAGCTTAAACATTCATAGAAGGGACTTTAATACTTCCAAAATAAATAATAATCAACCACTGCAGGCAATGATGCTGCAACTTCTGGTATGGTGACATTTGATCAAAAATAAGATCATCATTCAATTAGTTTTATTAGTATTTGAATTATATAGCTAATTATATAAATAATGTTGTTTCATACATTTGTTGAATGAACTACAGAAAAGTGAAAATGTATTTGGGACAAAACCATGAAAATCTCTAGCATTCGTAGGAAGTTGTTATTTCCGATTTTATCCACATCACCTGAACGCACCAACGTCAAAGCGCGCCGGCAAATGGGAGATTGATATTGTGGCATTGACCAATCAGCGCGGCGTCTGCAACGACTGTAGCCAATCACAGGAGGTAAGTCATTCCATTGTCCAATCACATTCAAGGGGGCGGATTTCATGTTTGATGTAGACTCGCGGCTGATGATGGAAGGGAGGAAACGGCTAGCTAGCTCTGAGCTAGCAGTATCATCACATTAAAGCACGTTAACCGGTAATAACATGCAGGAATAATAAAGCACGGGCTAATAAAGACACTTCTAGAGGTATGTAAAGAGTCTACGAAGTGGTTTTATTTGCTTGTCGCTAAACGGGAATTGAACCGGGAGCAACGTTAGCTAACATGCTAACAACAAACCTTAGGATGCAGCTACTTTCGAGCTGAATGAACTGTTAAGCTTAAAACATCATAATGGTAAATACTATACTGCCAATAAGCGTATTCTATTAAGCTTGGAATGTTCTAATTTGATATACAGTCATATTATCGCAGTGAACGTTAGCTAATAAGGATTAATTTAATGTTGGTGTGTATGTCCAGTAGGTTTGTCTGTCTTTTATATTGTTTATTATCTTAAGTCTAGCCGAATGTTTACTGGAAGTCGAGACTTCTGGTCCTGGTTTTAAGTAATACAGCAAAAACATAACGTTTCCTCTAATTTCTCCCTCTTTTTTACAGGCTGAAGCAGCAGTACCATCGTGTATTCAAGCCCCAACAACTCCATGACTTCCAGCTGCAGCAGCAGCAGCATCACTGAGCTGCTGGGAGCCCTGTGTGACTGCAGCCTTTCTGGGGTGTCATGGAAGCGCCGTGCCCTGGGTGGAGTCTCCAGAGAGGCGTTTCGCAAAGCCCTGAAGAAGCGAGCCTACGGTGCCCTGCTGTCCAAACTGTTTCAAGATGGCACCAAAGTGGCACCGAGTGCCACTGCTAACACGCCGCCTCGGAACAAAGTCCTGATGATATGTTTCGACCTGCGGGTGGCCGGGTGCCGGGAGGAGGCGGAGAGGATCGAGGAGCAGCTGGGGAGGCTGCTGGACGGAGAACCCTCGGGCCTGAAGGAAGTGGACTCGGTTCTGGAGCTCCTGGTCCACCTGGCTGGCTCAGCGCCCCCACCCCCGACCTCCTTCAGCAGGGACTACATGAGACGGGAGAGAGCTGTGCTGCGGAGGCCTCAACCCTGGAGCTACCAGAGCGAGGATCTACAGAGGCTGGAGGCGAGGGCGTGGGGGCTGGTGTGTGGGGAAGAATGGGGGACTCTGGAGGGTCTGTGCAGGACTCAGGGGTTGATGGACGCCCCGCCTGGCACAGGACTGCTCACTTGGAGGAATAAGACGGAAGTAGAAGAAAGATTTGAGAAGGAGACCAGGCTGACGCTGTTTGGAGCCCTGCAGCACACCCGGACCTCAGATATGGACATAAGACTGGACCTGCCCCCTGTTCCCAGTAATATTGATGTAACTGGGCTGGCTATCAGGGTATGAGACTCTGGCTTAACTTAATATAACACCTGCACTAACTAAACTAAACTAATGTTATAGTCACTGATTATCACTTGCTTGCAATATTTTGTGCATAAATGGACATTTTTTTATCAATATTCTTACCTCATGCACAACTGAAGTAGTTTATTATTTATACCATCAGTTACTTTAATTATACTTTTATATCAGGCACCTTATTTTATATCCTCAGTACTTGAAGAGTTGTTGTACTTTTCCTTTTTTTGTTTTGTGAACTGCTGTAACAACTAAGTTCCCCCGTTGCGGGATGAATAAAGTGCATCTAATCTAAAAGTTTGACTTGTTTTATCAACGTATATTGTGTGTTTCTTCCTGCAGGTTCCTCCCTGTTTAGATCAGTCTGAGGATGAAGGTTTCCAGTCGTCTTCCAACCTAACCCCGGACTCTCAGTCAGCCAGCCCCAGTCCGGAGCCTGATTTGTGGGAGGCCCTCCGGACGTTTGAGCCTCAGAAACGGCGTTGCTGGGAATCTGTTGGCTGGTAAATCTTTCTGTAGAAATAGAGCTGGGCTTTTTTAATTTTTAAATTGTAACAAAATCTATATTTTATTTTTTAGGACAAATCACCCAGCCCTATTTGGACATTAAAAATCCATAAAGTTAATTCATTTCTCTACTTGCTAATTCCGCTCTGTTTCTCCCATTAGCCCACCAGGGAAAAGAGAATCCCTCTATCTAACAGAAGGAGGCAGGGAGGTGTTTGACAAGCTGTATCGGTTATGGGAGGGGGAGATGAGGGTGGTCTGCACCAGTACCCCGTCCCCTCTCCTCCCGCTGCCCCTCGACTCTCAGACACAACTGGTCTCTGACCTCCTGAACATGCTGATCGGAGTGACGTCCACCACCTTCCCTCTCAACCAGGTGCATTTCATTAACCTCATTTATTAGTCTTGAACGTGTAATGAAAGGCAATTGATTTGTTTCTGAAGGGTCTGCCAGACTAAAGTGATAAAGCCACCGTGACAGCATACAAAAAAGAATTGAAAAATCAAAGGAAAGTTGTGCAAGTGGGTATAAGCAACCCAGCCGACTGATAAAAGTATATTATAGGAACATTCTACAAAAATAGTGACAGATTGGAGTTGTCTTAAAACATTAGAAGATGAATTACCTGAAAACGCTGAAAAACAAACCACAGGAGAAGTCTTGGGTTTATTGGGTCCCATTCCGTTTTTATACCTGCAGAAGATTAGTTATTTTTATGGTTTGCGGTGGTATTGCACTAAATTGCAAAAATATAGTTTGTGTTATTGTTGAGCCTCCCCAGAAGGGCGCTGTCTAGGAACGCCGTTTCTCATAAAGCATCCGAGGGAAGGACAACATAACAAACACTGACTATGTAATGCAATGTAATATAATAACACCACAAACCATACTTTCAGAAATCACCGCGGAGCTCTGACAGTCTCAACAAAATTCAATATTAGAAGCTTTACGAAGACTTTGCTGCAGGGCTATTTTATTGGAATTGGACGTTATTAGTCTGTACAGTTATATATTATATTTTGTCCATCATGTGTAAATATGTCATTTCTCCTTTCCCAGAGTGTTCAGTTCGATGTCAGACCCGGTGTGTGTGTGTCAGGAACCTCTGCAGAGAGCGTGTCTCGTCTCCTGGGGGAGTTGGCACAATATGGCACCTACTACTTGAGGCTGAGTCGCTTTTCTCTGCAGAACGCTGACAAGAAGGGCCTCGTCTTCCAGGTGCTCTTTGTATAATACTCATTAATTGCGTTAATTTAGCCTCTCCTCCGTTCTCCACTTGTATTAAATTGAACTGATGGCCGCAGCGCTGGTAACGGACAATAACTGTCCCATTCAGAACACAATTCCTCAAGAGGTAATTTGAAGCAAATGAGTTTGCAAAGATGGAAAAACAACAGTCAATTCACATTCAGTAACAATTTAAAATATAAAAATGATGTTTTTACAGCTAGGTGTAAAAAGGCGGCCTTTATTTTGAAGGACATACAATTTATGAGGTGACCAGGATGTCCACAATATGCAAATAAAAAAAAAAATCCTAATGCATTAATGCATATAAACTAATGGAGTCCAATTGACTTGCATAACACGAAACTATCCTGAGACTGTGTTTACAACTTTGTCTTATATTTCTTAAATATATCTATTATTAAGGGCATTTTAAGGAATTTAATATTTCCAAAATATGACAAAAAGTCCAGTCACTGCAGGCAATGAAGCTGCAATTTCTGTCATAGTGACATTTGATAAAATATAAGCTCATTATTAATTTAATTATAATATATTTGAATCATCATCCCCTGCCCTTAATTAAATAACAATATGTTGTCTCACTTTCATACACTTGTCTAATGAACTACAGAAAAGTGAAAATGTATTGGGAGAAATCCATAAAAAAATAGAAATTGTTTGAACGAAAGCTGTTGTTTCACTTTTTCTCTGCATCACCTGAATGCACCAAAGTCAACTTTGGTGCAAAGTGGTAAATGGGAGCAAATATATTATATATATTATTACATAACATATAGTACTATTTCATGCAATAGAGAATTAATATCCAATATCACAAAAAAGTGCATTTATTGATCTTTAAACAAGATGAATGGACCATTTCAGTGGTTTTATATCAACATATGTAATAAAATGCAATAAAGAACTTGTTTCTGCCTTTAAGGCTTTTACAGGTGGTCTGAGGAAGTACCTGCATTACTACAGAGCCTGTGTTCTCAGCACGCCGCACACACTCAGCCTGCTGACCATCGGATTCCTGTTTCGCAAAGTGGGCCGGCAGCTGAGGTGAAGTCAAACATGTTTTATATTTTTATTTTTTAGGCTGGTGTCTATTAATGTTAGTGTTCACTCCTTTTAAAGGTCCCATATCATCCACTTTTCTGGGTTTTATGTGACGTTTTGATACCCCAACATGATATATTTGAAATTTAGATTAGAATTTAAATTAGACTGTGGGATTTAGGGCTGTCACTTCATGTTTGAACATCACTGTCGCAGCTCGGGGGGATTTTGAAATATCGATCAAACTCCCACTTTGACAAGGAAAGTTTGCTGGAAAATGATTTTCTTAAGCCCTTCAAAGCACATGTTGTTTTTTGGTCAGTTTCATAAATATTCCTGATTATTTTGGTCCATATTGAAATCGTGATTATTCAATCGATTATTTTTGTAGTTGCACAATTCAGCATGAGTGACTTTCTGCTTTTGTTTGTCGTGTTTAAACGGATTTGTTGTTACCATGTGGATATCACCTTATAACAAATCTTGCATGTTATCTTCTGTTGCTCATCAGCTTCTTGGAACCTAATGGTGTTCCTGTATAAAAGAAAAGTAAAGAAATGTGGGGTGGCAAAAAAGTTGGAAACTTTCTGAACAAAAAAATGGGAACAATCCAAAAATGTACAAAATTGAAGGTTGGTCCTTAAAAGGAAACTTAAATATAGTTGGGGAAAATATATTGTAGCATAATCTTGGTTAAAACCAGATTTTAAAGGGATTTTGCTTGCAAATACTGAATAAAAATGCATTCATACAGTAGCAAACTAGCTGGTAAATTAGGTGCTAAATGTTGAATATTCCCAAATTCCCAAGTTTAACTTCCCATGGAGATTTTCTGGAAATGTTCCACCTTTACAACCTTAATTTTATGAGTTTGGAGATTGTTTGACACACAACTGCGCAGCCTTAGTCGTTCTTCTGACTGGTGTGGCTATTTGCATGATATGGGACCTTTTTTAATCTCACCCATACCCAGTCGCTGTATAGTCATGTTTTGGCTGATGCAAATATCAGATTTAGAAATAAAATAATCCTTGGTTCTTTTTTTTTTAACCTCAGGTACTTGTCAGAACTGTGCTGTGTGGACAGGCCTCTGGGTGCAGGCCAGGCCACCTTCCCTGTGGTGAGGGCTCTTTTTTTTTTTTTTATCTGCAAACTGCAATATGTCATCAATCAGCTCAGTGCCATGTGTCTCTTCTCAGGGTGTTAAACTGCTGTCCTACCTTTACAACGAAGCCCAGAACAACTGCAGCAACGAGAACTACCCGGTGCTGCTGTCGCTGCTGAAGAGCAGCGTGGAACCATACACGCGGTCAGTTATTCAGAACTGGATGATACAACCCAAGGACACGACTTCACTTTGCTTGTTCTATTGATTTTTTCTTTTCTCAAGATGCTGTCAAGATGTTTTTTTTTTTCAGTTTTTTTTTTCCCCATGTGCTTCATTTAGATTTGTGTCCGACTGGGTGTATAGCGGCGTGTTTCGAGACGTTTTTGGAGAATTCATGATACAAGTGAATGAAGAGTATCTCAGCTTTAGAGGTGAGACCACACACACACACACACACGCATGCACACAAACATCATGTCGTCACATAAACACTTTGGCTTCAGTCAGCAGGTTCTGAAAATGAAAACCCTGCCAGAAAATAGATTTCATTACAGCCTTTATTGCCTAGTTGGATTTGTCCTTGTGTCTATAAAGGATGTCATGAAGTTATTGGAAGATAATCAGCGGGAAACAGAATCAGCTTCTCTACCCACAGCTGCGTGGACCGGAGCCATCTCACTGAGCCACGGGGACCAACACAAATGAATAATGTTTCTTTGTACTTTGTAGTTGGGTTGCAAACACGCTGGCGAGAACAAAACTTTCTTTTTATGTGTCAGTTTTTCTTTTTTTTTATTCACCCCCCCCCTTTACAAATGCTCTTCTTGTAATTGCCCTTGACAAATCTGGACTAGCTGAATAAATTAGTTTAAGTCCAATTAATGACTTGGCCCCTGAAGGAGAGCAGAAGAGTCGAGTCGAGGCTTGCATGGCAGATTAATGCACCGGACTCCACGGGAAAAAGGCTGACATACTCCGTGTGTGTCATATTTCATCTCTGTAATAGTTTTTCATTGTCAAAGATACAATTGTATGAATTCTAATATCTATAGTTTGGTATGAATTCAGTTAGAAAACATAAAAAAAACGAGGTCAGGGAAAAACAAATTAGCCTCCCTGACAGATGGACAATAGTGTGTTTTAATAGCCTCATTTTTCCGGATAATATCAATTACATTTTAGATTTTTGTATTTGGATTGTCCTTTGGAAAAATGGAGAAAACAAGATTATAAAATAGTTTATAAATCATTAATTTACGATTCAATCGCTATAGAATTATCTCGGTGGCATCTTATTCCCTAAGCGGGTATACGCTGTAATGACTGCTTCATTTTGACAGCCCTCCATAAATATGGTTTAATATGAATCATTATAGCCTGTCCAAATATTATATGTCATGTAACACCCCATTCAAGGTCAGAGCATCACCTTGGCTTTGTCTGGCTAAGAGGTTCATTTGCTCGTCGGCTACACCTCATCAACTCCTCGCACTGAACCTATGCACTTCTCACTCCGGCTTCTTCTTTTTTTTTTTTTAGAGGACACACAAATGTCATTGTTCTCCTCGAAAGTCCTTAGGCCAAAGGAAGTAATCAGCCGCTCTGCTTTCTTGGCAAGCTGCGGGCTTTCTGTAAAGAGCTCTGGAAGAAGCTCAGCGCGCTCCTGTTCTCTTTTGCTTCTTTTTGCCGGGGATGACTGAGCTAAGCGCTAACAATTTCCAAGTGTTAATTCAAGCAGCCAGAGTTCCGCTATGCCCCGTAAGTCATACTAATAAGTAAAAAGTTTTATAGCCAGGCTGAGCAGTGCTCTGCATCTACCGCAGTTATGAGAGTGTTGTTCTTTTAGTGTGTTGTACAAGTGCTGTGCAAATAATTTGAGTTGAATCTTTATTTCTGCACTGAAGAGTTTATTACAACTACAAAAGAGCTTTTCATGGTCATCATACAGTAATCAGAGCTGTATGATGTATGAAAATGCTCATTTTTCTTTCCAAATTTTCCTCTCTTTTTCTTCCTCTTCCTAGAATCTTTCTACAAGCAGAAATATTCAACATTTAGCAATATTTCTTCTTTCTTCATTCCTTCCTCTCCACTAACCACTAATATAATATCTATAGAATCTTTCCACTGGGTTTGCAAAGTGGTGGAAAATGTCCGGTGCAAGAACTTCCCAGCTCTTGAGCTACTGTATGAATACATCTTTAACCAACAAATACCATTAATGTAGTAGTAGCTGAGCAGCTCTCTGCTCCTCTGGTCTGGAAACAGCTGGTATTGATAAAAAAAGGTAAAGCAGCTATTGCTGTGAGTGTGGGAATCATGAATTATCAAAAAAATGTTGAATTATCCCTTTAAATCTGGCTGTTTTAGTCCAGATTATGCTACGTTATATTCTCCCCTAACCCTTCCATATTATACCATATACTGATGGTGAAAAAAATCCAACTATCAACATTAACATACACATAAATACAATAATATAATACTATTAAATAGTAAAATGGAACAATAGAAAGTAATAATATTCAGTGAAGATCATTTCTTTATATTTGTAGTGTTTAAACTTCTTGATGTTTGAACATTCAGCTCCACACTAGCTTTACTCCCATTATTTGATATAATGATATTTGATATATATCGACCTCTTTGGATGTTAAAATTTGACATTTCTCTCAATTTCTGTCCTCAAACGTTTTCTGTAGATGTCTAGGTAATAAATTATAAATTATTCCTCGCTTTGTAATGAAATTGTGCTGGATTGATAGATCGATAGATGGGTCTGAATTGTATGACAGCATGTAATGAAACTGTCTTGAATTCTTTTTTTTTTTTCTTTTTTGCAGACAAACACTTCTGGGTCCAAGGCTACACTCTAATCTCTAAAGACGTGGAGGATTGTGTCCCCATCTTCCTGCGACACATCGCCAACGACGTCTACGTCTGCGGGAAGACCATCAACCTCCTCAAAATCTGTTGCCCGCAGGTTCGTCGGTTTAAAAAAACCCGTTGTTTGCTGGTGAATAAATTAAGCAAATCACATGTTAATCCTTAAGATTACCCCCACCATATTTGATCCGTTTGTCCTGCTGTTAAGAGACGTTCCGTGCATTCGCTTCGGAGATTCACACATCGGCTCTGACATCTGCAAAATCCACAATTATCCACCTGCCAGCCACTTCGCAGCGATGATTCCAGACATTTTGAAATCCATACCGCTTGCAAGAGATGGGACAAATAATCAATATTAATTCATATGGGGACACAGTCTCCTGCAGAACCTTATCAGACTTTTCTTTTTTGTTTGCTACCAACATTTGACCTCAGTTTTTTCTGCGTTCTGTCACTTTTATCCACATGTCTATTATATACACTGCAGTCTCAGAATTGCCTGTATCAGGATGGCATTGGTATTGTATAAAAAAAAAATCACAGTATTCTCATCAGTCTCAACAGTATAAAGCCCTGAGAGTACAAGTTCTTTTCAACATCAATGGAGCCCTAGTTAGCATAAGGACAGTGAGCCCAGCATTCTAAATGCTGACCTTCAGTGAAGCCTTAACGCTTTTAAGTAATAAAGATTCTATGTCATTTTCTTACTTCTCTGTAGATTTCGCAGCACATAATGTTTTTCATGACTCAACCTTCCTGACCCAAACTGCAGGGCTCATGCTTCTAACTAATTGCCATTCTGTAACTACAGTCTATCTCTCCTTGCGCTTATTTCCATTTCTGTTGGTCTGTTAAACTGCAGAGTGCCTGCGACGAACAGGTGGAAAATAATGGATTGGAAAAATGCAAAAGCAAAGAAAGGGTTTCTACTATGCTAACTAACTGCTTCCGAGTCAATTTCATGTTCTGATATGCAGGGTTTCTACAGGGTGTGGAATTTGATTTTAGTCATTTTCGGGTTCAGATAAGTATGGAAAAATATTTGTGCCTGCAAAGTAACTTGAACCTGAATCCAGACGTCAGTGATCAAATTTGCATATATACTGGAAAGCATCACAAATAACAGAATATTAAGCTTGTTCTGAACAGTTTTGACATATGCAGTGATGTAGTTATCAGAAAACTGAACTGCATAAGAAAAACATCTCTTTATGGCTGAGTTCATTGTGATTTCCATAGAAACGGTGAATGATTTCTTTAGTTTCCTGCTATAAATGATAATTAATATGGAATATCTCTACAACTACAAAAGTTATTGTACTAAAACTTGTTACCAAAATTTATGTTGCTGTGACAGAGCAAATATAGCTGGAATATAAAATAAAAATCATAAAAAATACTTGAAATAGGCAAAATTATCTCCAATGCAGAGTCCAAAGGTCAATTATTTGTCCATAAAAACATAGAAATCACACTGAGGGTCATTATAGAACATGAAGAATATATTCTGTAAGATGTTTATAAAGGAGCCAATTAAATAATTGCAGACTATGACAGAGAAAATACTTTATTTAGAACTTAATACAAGACCAAACCGACCTAAATCTGGAAGAAAATATTTGCAAAATTCAATAATTAATAAGATAAGAGTTCAAAGATCAATTATTTGTCCATAAAAATCATAGGATCATTATAAAACATGAAGAATATATACTGGAAGATGTTTAAAAAGGACATTTAGACAGCTAAAATCTAAATTAAATATCTAAATAGTGGTTAGTTGCAGCCCTACTACTGATATTATATTAAACTATTGTCTTATTGTATTGATAATGTGGATATTGATGATATATATTGATGCTGTAACAGTTTTACTACAGATAAAAGCACTTTATTTATTGAATTAGCTGAGTTATTTGTGCTTAGATGTCAAATATGGTCTGTTAAATCTAATGAAAGCTCAGAAAATGTGAAAAGGCACTCTGTATGTAGCTAGTGACAGAAAGTGAAAGAATGCCCGAGTTATTTATTGTTGATGTAGCTGTTCTACTTATTAAATATATGGTCCCAAATTAGAGTTTTCACATTCACTTAGATATAAACCCTCGAGGTACTCTACAACAAACCTGTTTAATATTCCTGCCGTCATAATTGATTCAGTATGCAAAGTTTTATATTGTATACGGACTTGTGGATTTTATTTAAGATTCTGCATGGAATGGCATGGAATTCCCTTTAAGCTACTTTTGTTAAACTCACGGGCAGTAACCTCATGGTCCTGTATAGAAGCGTCAAATATGGACAGTCAGCATTTTCTGTGAGAGAGCAGCAAATCTCTAGAATACTCTATGGAAATAAGGAACTGTTCTGCATACGGTATTTTAAATCAAACTTAAATTATGGCTTAAATCAGCCAGGGTATGTGTTCATGAATACATTTTTTTTCTTTTTGGATCAACTCCAAATTGTTTACGGTGTTTTATAACAGTTGGGACAAAGACTTGTGATACATTTCCTCCGTTTTTTTTTTTCTTTCCTCCCTTGTGTTTTATCCATTTGTCAATTTTTAGTTGGGTTGGGACTTCGGCTGCAAATTAGCTGTTGAGCTAACCCCAGCACATTTACCTTGATGTTGTTAAAATGTCACTGTTGATTAATGTGCCCTGTCCCCTATAAATAAATTAATAAATAGAATAAATAATACATTTCTGGCAGACGCCGCCAGCTAAATTGCTCTCCTCCACGGGTGACTGTGCATATTTTGTTTATGGAGAGGAACTTTGGGCTGGAAACAGTCGATGTCAACCCCAAAAACGAGACCATTAGGATTATCAGGATTATGGAATTAAATCGCATTGTGTGCGGCGCCCAATTGAACTCTTGCTCCGGTAATAATTTTTACAATAAAACTGTGTCCACAGCACTACATCTGCTGGTCGGAGCTGCCGACGCCTCGCATCGCCGTCACCTTCTCCCTGCAGGAGGTGGAGGAGATCGAGAGGGACTGCGCCGTGTACCGAGGACGCATGGAGCGCATCGCTAAACACAGCGCCGTCAGCAGGGAGGAACAAGTAGGGACAAATGCACCATGATACCATTCCTAACTATGGAATCCTACATTTCTGTCGGTAATTATAGGGTTGTAAAGGGGCGGTAACATTCCAGAAACTTTCCATGGGAAGTTAACCTTGGGAATTTTGGAAATTTGCAAGTTAATTGTGTGTTTGATGAGGGAAACCAAAAAATACCATTAGTGTAGTATAGTGCTGCTGTGAATTTTCACTTTTAACCTCTTTTAACCTCAACCCTACCCAGTTGCCATATATTCACATTAAGAGTTGCAAAATTCTGGGAATTTTCAAAGATCGACACTTTTCATGGGAATAAACAGGAATAAATCCAAAATATACACAATTAGAAGTTGACCCTTAACAGGAAACTTAAAAATAGTTGGGGAGAATATATATTGTAGCATGAACTTGGCTAAAACAACCAGATTTAAAGGGATAGTTCAACATTTTTGAAAATTCACCCATCCTCACAGCAATAGGTGTTTTTTATTGGAAAATTTCCATGGGAATAAACAGGAATAAATCCTAAATTGACTAAATTGAAGGTTGGACCTTAAGAGGGAACTTTAATATATTTGGGGAAAATATACTCTAACATTATCTTGCCTAAAATAACCAGATTTAAAGGGATAGTTCAACATTTTTGAGAAATCACCCATCGTCATTGCAATAAGTGACCTGCACATTCACCACAATATGAAATAATAACTATAACATTGCGACACGTAAAGAAAACTTCAAAAATGTTGAACTATCCCTTTGAATCTAATTGTTTTAGTCAAGCATATTTGCATTTATTGCCATTAATTCCAATATATTCCCATGGAGAGTTTCAAACTTTGATAATTCCTGGAAGTGAGACGTTCCAGACCTTCATCTCATTGAGAATCTAAGTGTGTGTTGCTGTAGACTTCGTGCTGCCATCTTCAATACAAGGTCTTGGTGAAAGAAGTAGAATTCATGCCATATTTAAATCTAAAAGCAGTCCATTGAAATGTGTTTGACCTCAATTAAGTGTGGCGTTCTTTTTTTGGGGCCAGGCAGTGTATAAAAACATGTTTCATATGCAGTGAGTATAAGTCAACGTGTTGTATTACCTTAATAAAAGCTGTTATGCTTCTGCAAGCTAACTTTAATAGATTTTTTTAGAAATATAGAGATTGTAAACAGACCTGCTACTTACAGTAAGATGAGTCACTACAGTTATTGTTACTCAAGATAAAGAGTTTTTTGTTTTCGCTCTACACAACTTGATCAATGATCGTAGCACTGCCGCCCCCTCAAGTACCGGTTTCAGCAGCGAGTCATTAAAATGATGTAGGTGAAGTCTGAGGCTCGCTCCCTGCATTATTCAGCACAACAACCTGGGTTTGTGCGTGCTGCCGGCTGTGGCGGTTGCACAGGTGTTGTAGCAGAGGTGAGCCACAGGGCAGATGGATGGGATCTCCGCTAATGACGATTTTCCTGTCCCTTCGTCAAGGCTCGTCGGACGGCGCAGGCTCGCCAGGAGCTGATCAATCAGGTCAGAGAGTCGGCAGCCAAAACCCTGGAGAGCATCTGCGGTTAGTATGATTTTTTTGATGTATATTTACATCCGCTACACCCCGCTGATTATACCTTTTAACAAACGGCTCCGCTCCGAGGTTAACCCGCGCCCGCTTGTCGACTCTCGGCGACGAGCGTTTCCTTCACTTCCATCGATTCCTCTCGGCTTGGAAAAGCTTTGAACCACTTCCAGCACTACGGGCTGTGAAATCTAATCATCATAGCTCGCGCCGATTAGCAAAAACTCCTCTTATAATTTGTTACTTTAAAAGATTCATTCATACGAACGTTTATTGAGTAGGATAAACCCCTTGAGAGGAATCTCAAGTGAATCAACAATCTACAGACATGGAACAACGAAGACAAAAAACACAAACATCACCAAAAAACCCCTCCAAAACGAGCACATCTGTGGCAAAATGAGCATATCAGTAGTAAGATGAGCCTAGCAACGCTGATATGTTGATAAAACATCATCAGAAAACACTTTAAATTGAAATTAGAAGAACATTTGAACATTTAAAGGGAGATTATTCCAATCTGATGAATGATCTTTCCCCAATTGTTTTGTTCACTAAAGGAATGGAAAGAAGTAGTTCCTTAACTGATATATTCAGGAATATGGAATCAAAAACTGTTATAGTTGAAACTGTAACCAGTGAATGTGTCTTCTTATATTGAGTGTGGGTCAATTAAGTAAATTATACATAAAAGGAGACGGTTATAAACAGTGTTGAGGGGCAGAAGGCAGGTTTTAGAAGTGTTAACATATACTACATCTGCATACATTGTAATGCTAGTTTCCTTCTAACACTAAATATAAAACAAAACAGTGATACAAAGCTGATTTTACGATGTATAAAATCAACGCGGGGTGTGAAAGTTCTGTGAGATGTGTGGTGAAAGTTTGGGGGGCGGCTGCACCTCTCTGTGTGTGTGTTTTATTTTTTTGTGTATTCCAAGCGTGTTTGCGAGGCAGATGGTGACGGAGACAGAGCTGTTATGTGGTGTTTTCTCGGTGTTGGGGCGTTAGCAGCCCGCTGTTACCTCTCCTCCCGCCTCCTGCAGGGCGCCAGGTGTCACAACGGCTGGCTGAGGAGGCCAAGAAGAGGGAGCGCTTTGAGGAGCTGAAGCAGCATTTGGAGCAAGAGGTAACGTCAGTGTGTTTATATATGTTTGTGTGTGTGTGTGACATTAAACGATTGTGTGTAAATTAGAGTAACATGTTGAAAACTGTGTATTGAGGTGAGAAAATATGACCGTGAAAAATGCTGATGTGTTGGAGGAAGAGAGAAAGCAATTTCATATAATTGTGATAGCAATCATTTCAGAAATTCATAACGAGCTGTTGAAGCTCCATGTCAAGGATGGGGAGGTGGTGAGAGGAAAAATAATCCTGAAGAGAAAGAAAAAGAGTGTAAACATCTGGATGGATAGAGTTTTAGTATCTCAAGTCAAAGTGAGAGAGGATGCAGTAAAAAACAGAGATAAATAAGGCGAAAAATTGGTTTATTGCTTTCATGGAAAGGATTTCTACATGATGTTGAGACTGTGATCTAAGAGAAGCAGCTGGACACAGTGATGATGAAAATCTCTTGATGTTAATCTGTTATTTAATTTGAGGAAAAGCACAAAGAGGCCTTAAAATGAATGTATTCAACGATATGTTTAAAAAAACAGTTAAAATGTTAAAAACATACAGATATTAAACACATAAAGATGTTAAAATAGGATTAAAAAGATGTTAAAAACATGCAGATGTTAATATTTATAGTTATTAGTTAATGGTTATTGTGAATATACAGATGCTAAAATGTTACAGATACAGATGTTTAACTGTTTAAAAAAGATGTTAAAATATATTAAAGATGTTAAAAACATAGATTTTAAACTGTATTTAAAAAGGATAATAAAAAACATAGGATGAAAAAAGATGTTAAAAACATAGATGTCAAAATTTATTTTAAAAAGATTAAAAGATAGTGTGTTTCAAGATGTTAATCGTTTTATTATTATTTTATGTTGTACTATTTTAGTTATTTATTTGCTTATTTTAGTTAAGATTATTTATGTTATATTATAATTTCATTGCCATCATTTTGTTTGCTGGCATGGTTGGTTCTGTGGGTGGATTTATTGAGGGGACTTAGAGTTGTAATCTTCTTTAATCACTGTTAAACTCCTTTAAAAACAGTAAAAATATTTGTCAAAAATAAGATGTTAACATACAGATGTTTAAAAACATACAGATGTGTTGGATATTTAAGCAGATACACAGATAAAGATGATTAAAATGTTTCAAAAATATGTTTAAGAACATAAAATCATGTTTAAGTTTCCAAAAACTAATGTGTGTATAACATATAAAGCAACAACATTAACATTAATAATAGTAATAATAATTAGTAGCAGTATCCCACACTTTGAAAACCCCCTGTTCCATGCAATGACAGCATATGTGTGTATATGTATTTATTAATTTATATATGTGTGTGTGGTTGCGTGTGTGTGGTTGCGTGTGTCTGTGTGTGGTTGCGTGTGTCTGTGGTTGCGTGTGTCTGTGTGTGGTTGCGTGTGTCTGTGGTTGCGTGTGTCTGTGGTTGCGTGTGTTTGCGTGTGTCTGTGTGTGGTTGCGTGTGTCTGTGGTTGCGTGTGTCTGTGGTTGCGTGTGTCTGTGTGTGGTTGCGTGTGTCTGTGTGTGGTTGCGTGTGTCTGTGTGTGGTTGCGTGTGTCTGTGTGTGGTTGCGTGTGTCTGTGTGTGGTTGCGTGTGTGTTTGCGGTTGCGTGTGTTTGCGGTTGTGTGTGTGTGGTTGCGTGTGTGTGTGTTTGCGGTTGCGTGCGTGTGTTTGCGGTTGCGTGCGTGTATTGCGTGTGTGCGTGTGTGTGTGCGTGTGTGTTCTGTATGTGTGTTGTGTGTGATGTGTGTGTGTGTTGTGTATGTGTGTTGTGTGTGTGTGTTGTGTATGTGTGTGTTGCGTGTGTTGTGTACATGTGTTGTGTATGTGTGTTGCGTGTGTGTTGTGTATGTGTGTTGTGTGTGTGTGTTGTGTATGTGTGTGTTGCGTGTGTTGTGTACATGTGTTGTGTATGTGTGTTGCGTGTGTGTTGTGTATGTGTGTTGCGTGTGTGTTGTGTATGTGTGTTGCGTGTGTGTTGTGTATGTGTGTTGCGTGTGTGTTGTGTATGTGTGTTGCGTGTGTTGTGTATGTGTGTTGCGTGTGTGTTGTGTATGTGTGTTGTGCGTGTGTGTTGTGCGTGTGTGTTGTGTATGTGTTGTGTATGTGTGTGTTGCGTGTGTGTTGTGTATGTGTGTTGTGCGTGTGTGTTGTGTATGTGTGTTGTGCGTGTGTGTTGTGTATGTGTGTTGTGTGTGTGTTGCGCGTGTGTGTTGTGTATGTGTGTTGCGCGTGTGTGTTGTGTATGTGTGTTGCGTGCGTGTGTTGTGTATGTGTGTTGTGTATGTGTGTTGCGTGTGTGTTGTGTATGTGTGTTGCGTGTGTGTTGTGTATGTGTGTTGTGTGCGTGTGTTGTGTATGTGTGTTGCGTGTGTGTTGTGTATTGCGTGTGTGTCGCATGTGTGTTGTGTATGTGTGTTGCGTGTGTGTTGCGTGTGTGTGTGTTGCACCAGCGGCGAAATGCAGCCAAGAAGAAGCAGGAGGACGATGACTTCAGCTTCGCCAGAGAACTCAGAGATCGAGAGAAGAGACTTCAGGCTCTGGAGGAGCAGCTGGAGCAGAGAGCCAGGTCTGACCGCTTTAATAGCAGCGACTACAAAAGTTCCTGTTTTATTGATGATTGATTAATCAATGTGAGGAGAGGGAAAAAAAAACAATCTCAGTTTTATTAACTGACTACAGGACACCAGCTCCATCTGTGCTTCCAGTGACTGGAATTCTGCCAGATCTACACACAGTTGGTATCGGCGTGTAACGTCTCAGTGTGAACAAATGTAACGCGAGTTGGTGCTTCTCCATGTGATCACTCAAACTGTCTCATAACTCGAGGTCAAAGTTCAGAAAAAAGCTCCTTTTTTATCTCTTCAGTTTCATCCTTTGCTAAGATTTAGATGCTTGCTTAATTGGAATGCGCTGTGAAAATATTTCACGTCGTCTGTGGGGGAAAAAGCATTGGTCATAGATGATAAACATTGATGGAGACTGGTTAAGGAGTTTGCTTAAAAGCCAGAAAGCCTATATACACACTGAGGCATATGGCAGACCAATATGTTTAACAGTCTTCCATAAGCACAGCACATGAAAGAGCCAGTAGGAGGAACATTAATTGCTGGATGATTTACATTCACTTTTTAAAGGGGCCGTATATTGTAGGAAGTTAATTGCTTTTTGAATATAAGAGGCCTGCATTCCTCTCAAGTCTTCTGTGAAGTTGTGATGTCATAACTATACAGTCACTGCTCATTCACAGCCATTCAAGAGGCTCATTAATATTAATAAGATGGACATAAAATGTTTATATAGAGCTTGAGAGATCATTTTTAGCTCTTAAAACTACAAATAGAATAGTAAAGCTTCAAATAAAATCCACTAAAATGTACCACATGTATATACATGCACTGCAAAAACTAAAATCAGGAGAAAATATCTTATTTTTGGTAGTTAGTCCCAAAAAACTTGAAATAATCTAAATTATCTGCCAATGGAATAAGATAATTCTACTCAATGTTTGACTAATTGTACCAAAAACAAGATATTTTCACCTGTTAAAACTTATTTATATTGTTATTATTTATATTTATATAATATATTTATATATATATTAGCTAGTCTTAGCCTACCTTTTTCTATTTATATGATTTACATTCACTTTTTAAAGGGTCCATATAGGAAGTGATTTTTTATTGTAGGATAATAAAACTTCAAATAAAAAAACAGGGAAATGTAAAAAACTACAATCAGGTGAAAACAGCCCAACATTGAGTAGAATTGTCAGATAATTGAGTTTATCTTTCCTTGATTTTAGACAATTTAATCTTTTTTTTATTTTAAGATAATCTTTATCTTGTCCTTTTTTCTTTTTAAATGAGACCAATTTGACCCAAATCAAGGGAAAACAACTTGAAATCTAAATTATCTGTCAGTGGAATTAGGTAATTCTATTAAATATTGGACGATTGACTTCACTTTTTACAGTGTGCAAACTTGTCACTTTTTATAGTAGTTGAAATGAAAAGGGTATATGCTATTCTATGCTATTTTCTTTGATTTAGAGTCACAACTCTTCCATAAATACATGCAACAAAAACATTTTTTGTTTTTTTTAAATCCTCATTGACTCGTACTTATTCATACACAACTCCAGACATCAGCCAGAGTGTTTAAATTCGATTGAAATAAATCCGAGAGGACCACAGAATCAACGAATGTATGAGGCGAGGCACTTGACTCGCAGAGCACTTTATTAAGAACACTTGTGCAATCTAATGCAAACAGCTCCGCCATAAATACCCAAAGCTTACATTCTCCCTGTTTGTTGATGTTGTTCTTCTCCATTGCTCCGGCTAATTCCTCAGAAACAGAATTTACATTATCAGAGCTCCCGAGCTGTTGTTTCTCAACTAAACGGTTAACAGTTACGAAGAAAATATCCAAATTCCCTGGTTCCAGCTTCTCTTCTCTGATTATATTCTGATTTATTTAGTCTTTTATAATAGTAAACTGATGATTCTTGGATTGTGGACTGTTGGGCTGGACAAAAAAAGAGGAGATTTTAGGTTGAAATGACATTTTACACCATTTTATGTACGAAACAACTATCAAAATAGTAGTTAGTTGCAGCACCAGAAAACATGTCTGACAGATGTTGACAATTTAATACGTACAACTACTTGACAGAGAATCATCATAGTCAGTTTTGATCAGCAAGATAAAGTCGATGGGTAATTGTGCAGACTGTGGAAATTGTACTTGATCGTTCATGAAGATGTGCTCAGGCTTTTTAGAGTCGTTGGAGGGAATGAGAATCTCAAATCTGTTGTGAACCAGTGCCCAGTGGTTTGGAGCTTTGCACATGTCGTTTTGAGGATACATCATTCAGTCCCATTTGAGGAAATGAGCCAAAGCAATAGAGGAAAACTGTAAAATCGCACAGCTAGGACTTTCACAACTTCAAAATAAACAAAAAACAGGAAAAGTGTAAAATATGGGACTTTTAAATGTGAATTATTTACTATTTCTTGTATGCATAGTAGAAGTAGAATATGTGGCTTCACTGGAAAAAATGATATTAGACCATCTGTGTTCAGCAAGACAAGCTTCATGTTAGAACATTTTGTTCTTATCCAAGTCTATGAAGCTAATTAGAGCTAATCTACCTGGTGGATAAAGGGACGATATTGTCATTTTAGAAAATGCCACGTTTCATCCTCAGTCGCTGTTTACAGTCTGTACACGGATGCCACTTAATTCTTTCTCACTGTAGGTTTTCTCTGGATGGAACCCAAAAGCTAAATAAATGGCTTGTGTGTTACTACGCTCAACTTGCAGGAAGGAGCTGATCACTCAGTACAGCCATCTGTCAGAGGAAGCCGCTCGCAGGGAGAGACGAGCCATGTGGAGGGTGCAGCGGATGAGGCTGGACGACGCTCGCTCTCAGTTCTTCATGCAGGACGAGCAGCAGGTTCAGGTTTGTGAGAATCGGCAGAAAATTACCGTAATTTCCGGACTATAAGCATCAGATTTTTCCCCATGATTTGAACCCTGTGGCCTGTACAACGATGCAGTTACGGCTGCAAAAAGGGTGGAAATTTTTAGCTAAATTTCCATAAACTTTACATGGGAAGTTAAGTTCGGGAATTTTGGAAATATAGAAAATTGAGCGGCTAACATTTAGCAGCTTTTTCCTCACAGCTCCCATTCCCTCAAGAAGTGAACTGGTCCTTCCTTCACCCCATTAGCACTATTGTATATACTATTAATTATATCATATTATAATCACAGATCACAATTGCATTTCTAAATATTAATCATCTACATCTATATATCACACCAGTATCATACCATACACTGCACCATAATTCATAGTTTTGATGCCTTCAGTGAGAATCTACAATGGAAATAGTCATGAAAATAAAGAAAACACATTGAATGAGAAGGTGTGTCCAACCATTTTTGTTTAATATTTGCACACACGGAGGTAAAGGTGGATGGATGCATTTTATTTTTGTTTGTTCCAAGTATTGTTGTGTCTTGTTACCAGGCTCTATTAGAGAAATATCCCTTTGGCCAGAAGAGACCACCTGGGGACGTGTTGCCACCTGTTCCTTCAACACAACAGGCTGCATCGCAATCAACACGGGTACAACAGTATAATGGATTCTTGAAAAATAAATCCACTTTCATTAGGCTCTTCTATACATGCATATACACTACTGGTGAAAAAGCCTTGTTTGTGCTTCTTTCTGAGCCTCTCCTCTGATTGGCTGATTTGAATGGGGGGGGGGGGGGGGTGATTGTATAGTTGTGACATCACAGCTTCACATAACACTTGTTTTAAGACAGTTTCTGAATACAGGCTGTGTATGATTCTCTGTGGATTGAGCATTTTTGAAACATGTGACAGTATAAATATCCTTATATATACAGTAATATATCTATAGGGGTCTAATTATTTTCTATTAGGTATTCATTGGACTTAAACTGCTTTAATTAAATAAAATACACATTCTCAAATTATGCAACTTGTACACACTTCACACTACTGTAGTTCACCTACCATTTATAACTTGTTAAAAATGCTAGATGTGCAATTTTAAATCATCTTTTGTAAAACAGATGCTATGTTTAATACTTAAAATCAGCATCTGTGCATACAGGTGGTATTGTTAAATAATTGATTACTCTATAATACAGGGGTATGTGTTTTTTTTATATAATTGTTTGTGTTTAGTACTTGTACTTAGTTTGTTTTTATTATTTATTATATTGTGTTTTTTCCTGCTCTTTATTCTGGCTGATTCAGCAATAATTCGAATGTGTTTAGATTGCTGTTCTCTGCACAAATGGCAAATAAAGGGACCTTGAACTTGTCTTTAACAGGAGATTCTCACTCAGGAGTCATCAGAACAGCAGCCAGTGGAGACTCGAGAACCTGAATCTGCAGATTCTGCTTTAATCTCCGAAGACATTGACATTAACGACTTTCTCCCTAAATCGCTGAATCCCGACAGTCAGCAGGTGGACGCGGCCCTGCAGGAGATCGGCTCTGACCTTCCCGAGGCTGGATCCACAGCACCGCTAGTAGACTATGACTTCAATGCCCCCTTTAGTCTGCTGGAGGGTATCACCGGCCAGGCCTCGGTCCAGCCCAGACCTCGGTGGGGAGCCACAGTCCAGCCGGACCACCCCTTGTTGTCTTCCATTCCTGTTGGGGAGAATATATCACAAGTCCAGGAGAATCAGGCCTCTAAATCCAGCTTTCCTACGCAAGAGGAACCCCAAAATACATCAAAAAACGGTGCGTATCAAGCCTCAACGCAACTAGTAGAGGAGGGCGGCTCTGAGACTGAAATAGGGATTTCTGAAAGAAAATTAGAAGAAAATAAGGATGAGAATAAAGCTGCTGAGCCCCAAAAAGAACATGGTGTAGTTGATTCAGCTTCTTCCTCTGCTCCAGAACAAGATGGGAAGGATCCTCTGTCTTTGCCGGGAATTCAAAACCACGTCTCCAACGCAAACCTGAAGGTCGGAGAGATGGTGTCAGACGTAGTCGCACCTCAGCCTTCACCCAGCATCCACGGACATTCCTCGGATTCTCATATTAACGTTGGGGAGTTCGTGTCGGATGTAGCCGCCTGTGTTCCAACCCCTAACGTCCACGGCCACGCCTCGGATTCACACTTCGAGAAAGGGGGACACGTTTCAGAAATCAACGCCCCTCTTCCTGCACCTAGCGTCCACGGCCACGCCTCGGATTCTCACATTAAAATCGGGGAAAATGTTTCGGAATTCGTCGCTCCTCTCCCGACACCGAGCGTCCACGGCCACGCCTCAGACGCCCACATCAAGGTCGGTGAGAACCTCTCCGACGTCGTCCCGTCTCTTCCCGTCGCCGGCGTCCACGGCCACGCCTCCGACGCCAACATCAAAGTGGGCGGGTTTGTGTCTGAAGTGGCCGAGGCGAGGCCCCGCTGGAGTAAGCACGGCCACGCCTCAGATTGTACCCTGCAGGTGGGATGCGTGGTGTCCGGGACCCAACCGGATTTGTCCCCGTTACCCGGATCCTCCCACGGTCACGCCTCGGACTCAAAGCTAGGCGTCGGATGTGTGGTTTCAGGTAAGCAATTTCAATTTGCATGTCAAACGATCTCCAAAAGTTAAAATGATATTTAACATTTATTATTACAAGTTCTGAAAGAGATTGAGCAATATTGCGAGTGCATATATATATATATAGTTCAGTTTTTCTCTAAATTGTCCTACTTTAACGTGTCATGTGACAGATGATGATGGTCTGATGTGGATTATGTTGCTGTAGCATGAACTCCTGACTAACTAGGTCTAGATCATGGGGTTCTGCTTAGCTCTAGAG
This sequence comes from Lepturacanthus savala, assembly GCA_030544235.1. Lineage (NCBI taxonomy): Eukaryota > Metazoa > Chordata > Actinopteri > Scombriformes > Trichiuridae > Lepturacanthus > Lepturacanthus savala. The sequence continues at coordinate 33,709,826 of CM060465.1, forward strand.
CTCTAGTCCTAGAAAAGACCCAGACATCAGGCTTCATCCATGCTGATATACAGACGGGGGTTAATTAACCAGAGAAACTTGGTTTTTTTAAGTCCATTACTGCAGAAAAGCTGGATGTCTAAGTTGTTAACTATTACTTGATTCCTGATAATTGATATCTGTCTTTTTTGGGTCGTTGAGTAGTTAACTGCAAATTTTTCTACAAGATTTAAAGCAGCAAAGATCATCTCAGTATAGTTTTCCACTTCTTTTCTCCAGCTTCTCTCCTCCTCCTCTTTAAATGGCTGTTGGTGGTGACTGTATAGTAGTGACATCACAACTTCACTGAAGTCATGACTGCTTGTTTTAAGGCAGTTTCTGAATACAGGCTGTGTATGTTTCTCTGTGAATTGAGTGTTTTTGAAACATGGGACACTATTAATACACTCTCCTGTCATATATACAGTCAAATATATACGAGTCTAATAAATCTATAAAGTATTCATTGGAATTAAACTGTTTAAAGTTCAATAAAAATGTAAAAATGTGTGTTCTAAAACTTTTGAACTGTAGTGTGTGTATATAGCAACATATAAGATGATATCTATGTGGCAACACAACAAATCTGTTTAACACTTCAAACAAAAGTACAGTCACTCCTGCTGAATAAATGATTGTGTAGCTAAAAAGATAATCGTGATTTCAACATTGAACATAATAAAAGCAATAATGATTTTTTTTCTGGTTTCAGGACCAGAATCCAGACCTTCGCCTCTTCCCGGCTCTGCCCACGGTCATTCCTCAGACTCCAGCTTAGGTCTCGGATGTGTGGTTTCCAAATCTGATCCGCTTCCATCGCCGTTACCGGGCAGCGAGTACGGCCACTCCTCGGATTCGACGCTGGGAGTCGGGTGTATGGTGTTGGGGGCGGAGCCACAACACGCCGCCCTACCGGGTGCTTTTGGCCACTCATCAGATTCTTCTCTTGGAGTTGGGTGTGTGGTGAAAGGCAAAGGAGAGCAACAGAAAACAGAGGACAGTGGAGAAAATAAAGGTATTGAATGATAGTAATTGGTGCATAAAGGCACATTAGGGCTGCTACTAATGACTATATAAAACTATAATAACTGCTGTAACACATAGAATGACCCCAAAATACTAGAACTCTTAATTTAAAATCATGGCACAGCTGATATAGCAATAAATTCCCCCTCTTTAAATTGTAGTAACTTTTTTTTAACTAACTTTTTGCCAAAATTGCAATAATTAATTATCGTTATTAGCCTTTTACATATTAAATAGAGCAAATTTATTGCGTTATTGGCTGTTATCAGTTTATCAGCTGCTACAAATCGGACCAATATTTAAATATCGACATAGTAGATACAGATAAAATTATTGAAACGTCTTGTTTGATTCATAAAATGCTGTAAAATGTCGATCACGTTTCCTGAAACTGTTTTTTTTTTTTGTCCACAACCCAATTGTTGTTATAGAAGACCAGGAAATAATCAGATTTGAGAAGCTGGAACCAAAGAATTTGCACATTTTCTTCTTAAATATGGCTCATAGTTGGTGATTTAGTGTAAGAGTTGGAAACTAATTGATTAATCATTGCAGCTTTAATTCGCCTGCAGCAGGTGTGAGTATCTGTGGGAATCACAGCATCACTCACAATACGATATCATGAAACTGAACCATTTTATCAAAGTATTATGATTCTGAGATGGTCAATATATTGCAAGGCAATGAATCTGCGATATATCCCAATATCTATGGACAAAAAATACTCCTCAAAGCCAAAATAAAGCATTTATTATGTATTTATTCACTGCAATGAGGGGTTAGTTTTACATAATTCAGGATTTCACTCTTGGCCAAGGTTCCATGTTACATATCATCCCTCTCTCTCTTATAAAATACATTAATACATAAATAGATATTTAGCATTAGTGTATCCATAATATATTCAGATATATTGCAATATATGAAATTTTGTCCCTCTCCTCGTCCTTGTGGTACCACTTAAACCAAGTAAATAAACTCTTCAGGTGATATTTGCATGTATATTTCACAGCTTTTACAGCACTGAGGGTTTTTTTGTGAACTTTATCATCTGACCCATTAGTGTTTATGAACAGTGCCCTAACAAATTAAGACATAACAGTGAGAGAATTCATTTTCCATCTCCCTCCAGGTTCCAGGTTGGATGGGGAGCAGCTGGCGGAGGCCATGGGGTCCTGGGCAGCCGGCTTCGGTTTGTCCCCTGGAGAAAAGTCTGAGCAGGAATATCTCTTTGCTTTGTCCTGCCAGTATCAGGTGGAACACTACGAGGACTCCTACAACCTCATGGGTCAGTTGACAACATGTGATAAAAGATTAATGTGATATAACATTGTATACACAATAGTGAAACAGGCTGGACTATATGTACAGTATATACATCTCTGAAATGACTACATGAGTAAGGAATGTGTTTTTTTAAATGTATAAAATCATCACAGGCTGTGAATAAATGCACATGTTCTGGATGACGCATGAACAGAAGCTGTTTAAACAGACTAAGAAGGTTGCATTTGAACTCAGTGCTGTTTCCTGCAGGTTTTTTACTGTATGTTTGCTGGCTGCTGTAATATCCTTTATAGTTCAGTCATGCTGCCGTTATTCCTGCCGGCTTCCAGCTTCTCCGTGAAATCAATCGGAATCTGTTCAGCCGAGGACATCTTCCACACCGCCGATCAAAGTCTGGAGCTCTGATTGTTTAGGGAGCGTTACTGGAACAACTTATAATACACTGCTGTTTAATTAAATCACACTACAGTAAATAATACCTTTGTGTTCTTTTGTTGTTGAGATAGCGTCAACTCAACAAATGGGTTCTGATTAGCTGGATTTCATTTATATACAGAAAAGAAATACTACTATGTGTTTCTGCTTTATCCATTCTGGTAAAAATATACTTTCATATTTATTTAGTCTGTTTCTATTTTATTTCACTAAACACTTTAGCTCCTCTCAATTGCCTCCTTTGACAAATTATATGGAAATGAGAAGCAGTTATTATTTTACATTTCAATTTTCTCAGCCTAAAGTCCTTCACTTGTAAAAATGTGTAGTCATTACACCAAATTAATGGTTTTAACAGTTCAGTCAACTAAAAGGTGGAGCTGATCCTCTAAATTTAGCTAGCTGTAGATTCCAAATCCTCAAAAAACAGGGGAAAACAACGGTTTATTTGCTTTCAAACAACAAAAAATGAATATTGAAAGACAGTTGATAACATTGCTTGCATTAAAAGGTTTTAACATTTGAATTAACTGAAACGTGGAGCCGATTCTCTACATTTTGCTAGTTATAGATCCCAAACCCCCCTAAAAAAGTGGAGGGAATTGCTTTGAATATTGAAAAGATATCTGATAATATTACTTTAATTAATTGTGTTGACACAGATTAAGATATTGGAAGATAAAAGATTGTTGATAGTACTGCTATAATTGACTTAAGAGTGTTTTTAGTAGGTTTTTAACATTTAAGTTAGAAAAATGTGGAGCTGATCCTCTAAATTTTGCCAGCTATAGATTCCAAATCCCCCCCTAAAAAGAAATATATCTATATATGAAAGAAGTGTCTTTGGTGTTTCACCTCATGACTCAACAATTTAGATTTTAGAGAAAATTGACAGTTTTGCTTCTGCAAAATCCATGTAATTCCAGAACAAGCGCTCCACATAGCTGGGAATGAGAGGAAGAGCGATTGCTGTGGAATTATAACGCTCTAACATCTTTCCTGAGCTGCGGACATGTTTCTTTTTTTTTTCCTCTCTTGATGTTAAATGTTGTCGACCCCTTGTGCTACACCTAGTGGTTTTCTTCGCTGTATGTGAAATGGCAGCTTTCTGGAGTGTGATATTTATTCGTTGACACGTCTCGTCGTCGTCTTCTCTCTCTTTTTTTATTCTCTCGTAGCTTCTTCTCCGGAGTGTCAGCTGCTGAAACAGGTGACCCGCGGGCCCTGGGGTCTTCCTATGGACCCCACACACACCACAGCCGTCCAGCTCAGTGAGATGGTTTCACTGCCGGTGCTGATAAAAAACTCTGTCACTACTCCACTCATCACACAGTGAGTATCCGACTAAAGAAAAGGGTCCGTTTCAAGCCAAATGGGACATTTAACCTGGAGTTACTGTTCCATTAAGACTCATCATTAACACTGTATTAATACATATATTATCAACTCTTACCCTTATGTGAACACAAGTTTTGAACTTCTAATTTGTTATTTATGGCCTGTATTCCTCAAATCAAGTTCAAAAACAGAATTTCTGGATTATTTTGACTGTAAGAAATAATCTGATGAAACTACAGCTGTAGTTATACCTGAGTTAATTATCTTACATTAATTCTGGTCTCTAATTATCTGTCTCTTTTGACAAAGGTTTAATAAAACACACTAAATTGTATGTAAATGAATACAGTTTATTTTATGTGCTGGAATCCTCTTTGTGGACAAAGTCATGGAATCTGAGTAAGGTTTTTCCCTCTGCTCTGGAGGAATAACGTCATATTTTATTAACTATATAACAACTGTATGTCTTTGTTTTATTTCATATAAATGCACCAATGCTCTACACAAGCCAAATACCTCAAAACAGATCACTGACAGATGTTTCTGTAATGAGCAGTTAAATGAAGAGGTCATTTATTTGAAGTCCTACATCTTTAAACATTATCAATTCGATTATTTTAGCCTTGGATTTCTCATCCTTTTTGCACACAGAGGGACTGCAGTATATGAAGCGGTGGAATTCACTTCTTTAAATTTGTATTAACATTTTCATCCCAGAGTTTGCCCAAAGATTTCCAACTCTATTTTTATCTTTTTGCTGCTTAAAGAGAATCTGTCCTAAATCCCACTTTTATATGAATGTGAATCGCTTCGGAATAATCTCAGGTGATGAAATGGAGGTAGTAGGAGAATAAGAAAAAACTAACTCCAGTATATCCCTTGAGCTAATGTCTATCATCTCTGCAACACGATTCAGTTTTGCATGTCAGCATCATCTTCGGTCCCGATTCTCAAAATCTCTTCTCCTCTTATCTCGCTCTCCTCTCCAGCGTTTCCCTGGTGAATAAGGCGGTGGTGGACTACTTTTTCGTGGAGCTCGGCGTCGAGAGACACTTTGAGGCGCTGCGCCACTTCCTGCTGATGGAGGATGGCGAGTTCGCCCAGTCCCTCAGCGATCTGCTGTTTGAAAAGGTGACGCCCTGCAGATGTTCCCATCATCTCTCCTGGTGATAGATTGTGTTTTTCTACAGTCGGAAGATAAGTGAGGACATTGCAGAACACGACGAAATGTCCTCGTCTCCCCTTGAATGCATTAGGTTTTTAAAAAATCTCTTTTTTGCTGATGCATTCAGTGTTATTTAGTGTTTTATCTAAGGAACCTTATATACTCTTTGCAGACAGTATTAACCCTCTATTGCCTGAAATATTACTTAAACATGTATTACTTAAAATGGCCTAAATAATAGATATATATAAAAATATATGTAAGAAAAAGTTGTAAACAGTCTCAGGATAGTTTCATGCTTTTAGGTTGTAGGTTGTAACTAATCTATTTTACTAAATTTGAAAAAAACATGAACAATTCACAGCTAACAGGGTTAAAAACTTGAAAATATTCCCTTAAAGTACATTTAGAACAGATGTGATATTAATTCATGAGTAGCTCGTTATTCTAGTTATTACTTATGTTATAGTCAGTTGCTTCTGAGACAATGATGCTCACATGTCAAATGTCCATGAGCAAACAGGATATCCTGGTCATGTGACCTCATACATTGTCTGTCCTTCAAAATAAAAGCCCCCTTTTCACACCTAACTGTAAAATCATAGATTTTTCTATCACACTTTTTGTAAAAATGGAGATAAAGTAATTGTTGCCATATGGCAACGCTCTGCAATAGAGGGTTAAACACACACTGAATACAATTCTTGCACCAAACCTTGACATCTGAGGCCACAGAGGCAGTTTTTTTAAAATGCAGGTGCAATGCTTGTGTGCAGCTTCCGAGAGAAGGAGAAAAGAAAATCGCACAATTCGCGTGCCCTTTTTCGAGGGGGTTCATGTTTTCTCCTGCAGGATGTGATTTAGTATTCCAGAGATCGTGTTGTGCTTGTATCACGCATAGATTCTCACAAAAGGATTGCTGTTGTGAAATGTAATGCTCTAATCAATATGTTTGGATTAAACGGCTGTTGTGACAAACCCGCTGTCAACTACCAGCAGATCCTCTCAGCTCTATGAAGCCTTTTCGGGGCCGTGGAAGTTTACATTCAGGAATAAGATATAAGAACTCCTGAACACTGTCAATCACCAGCAAAAAGATGAATTTAATGAAAGGACGTTTCAGTTCTCAGACTTTTATCAGGCAGTTTTGACAGCGAGGAAAGAGAGCACAATTCAAACATGTTTTTTGGGAACATGTGGACCAATTTCAAACAAAAAAGACAATAAAATACATAGTCAATACAAGGGAAATGGGGGAAAAATGCCAGAAAAAGAAATTCATCAATCAAGTCAATTAAACAATCAAGCCTTATGGAAGCAAGATAAATATCAGAAACGTCATGTCAATTATATAAAAATGTCTTTAGCCTAAATATTAACCTAAAAAAGCCTAAATATTCATCGATATATTTTAGTTTATTTGTTTTGAACATGTAAAACCAAAATAAAACGTCAAAGATAAAGAAAAAATAAAATAAATGTATATAAAAAAGGAAAATAATACAGTAATTTAAAGCAGAATTGTAGACCTATTTGATCCTACCCCTTTATCACTAAATAAATAATAGTAATATTAATAGCAATAGCAATAATATTAATGTAATACTTACTTATATTACATTGGTATAATGTAAAATATTCATAATTCCACAGTAACACCGATGTCAACTATAATAAAACTGCTAATTAATACAGTTATTCACATTTATACAGATAAGTTAAGTAGATAAATATTCATAGAACAATGTTAAGTTCATTATTTAAGCCAGAGTTTGTAAAGTAACGATCCAAAGGTCATGACCTCCTTTCTGTGGTGGGGTCAATGCCTCAAAAACATAAAAAAAACATAAACTGTCTCGTATTTTATTTTTATTTATTGCATGAAATATTATTTGGACATGGTAAAAAATGAGCAAACAGGATATCCTGGTCATGTGACCTCATAAATTAGGTGTCCTTCAAAATAAAAGCCTCCTTTTCATTCCGAAATGTAAAAATGTAGATTTTCTATCACAGCTTTTTAGAAAAATGAAGATAAAGTAATTGTTGCTATATGGAAACACTATACAATGGAGGATTAAAGAATTACACCTGTTTCTTTACAAATAGGGTAAAAACTTAAGATCATCCTTTTTCTACTGATTGACATGTGCAGGAGTTGTGTTTTTTTTCCTCCTCTTTCCTCCTCTTTTGAGCTTCTACCATTTATTTTCTCCTCTAAAAGAGGAGACTGGCATGAAGACAAAGTTATTTAACAGCTAAAGAGCCAGATGTTTTAGAGATTTCCCTCAGGATTGTGTGTGTGTGTGTGTGTGTGTTTGGAGAGAAAAACGGCTACAGGGAAGTGAATATTTAGTTTGTCGGCTGGACACAAACAGAAAATCAAATCGATGCTAATGACAAACTGTATCTGCTGGATGAATGAATAACAACCTGATTAAAACTTTATATAGTTATAATAAATTAAATTCTGTGGTTTCAGCTTGTTGTGCTACTTCCAAAAATCAAATCATATTGCATAAAAAGTACATAGAAATAATAGAAAAGCACCTAATAATAGTGTGTTTAAAGCCACAACCCTTATAATATATTGTATTTTGATGCCTTGGGAGCACTGTATTTTATATTTTAAATGAAAATGTGAAGAAAAATGTGTATATTTTAAAATTATTTTACAGAAAATTAAGCAAAATTAATATTAGGCTGTTCAGAAAAATAGCAGTGTCTGCGTTTTTCTTTGCAAACTCAAATATTTACTGTATAAATTCCTCAGAAAGGTCTCAGAAATGGTGGTTATACAAGAAAAAATCAGTTTAGTGATTCACAGGAAAACTAATTCCTGAAGATTTTCAGTTTTTACACTAAATATTTGAGTCTGTAAAGACAAATGCAGACACTGCTGTTTTTAACAGCCTAATATTCATTTTTCTCCATTTTCTGTAAAGTAATTCAAACCTTTTTCTTCATATTTTTATCATAAAGCATCAACATAAAAAACAGTTGATTAAAATATAATATATATAATTTGAATATGCTTTTTACTTGTTTTTGCACAATGCTCGGTTGATTTTTTTTGTGTTTTTCTGTCTTTTCTAACTTTTATAAGCTGCTGTAACAACTAAATCTCCACTTTGTAGAATGAACACTCCTTGTTCCAAATGCATCAAATTAAAATTATTATACGCATTTAAGCTTTACTCAAATTTTAAACACACTGCTGTTATTTTTCACAGGACACACACTCCTACACACATGACCCATGCATCTGTTCACATTTCCAATATATAATAAAAAGTATAAGAAGGTTCTTAAGTTCCCAGAGTGAAATAACAAGAGAAACCTTTAGCTTTTCTTCAGAAACGTTCCTGCACGTCTGTCCCTCGCTGCCCAGTAGACTGAAGGTTTTCCAGCTAACACCAGCAGTGTTTGTCTAGAATAAGAATCTGCCTTTAAACCCACAAGCTAAATATATCTTGTTGTCTCTCTGGTCTCGTCCATGCAGCTGGGCAGCGGGCAGACCCCTGGCGAGCTGCTGACCCCCCTGGTCCTGAACTCCATCCTCAGCAAGGCGCTGCAGTTCAGTTTACACGGAGACACGCCCCTGGCGGCCAACTTCACCTTCGCCCTGCGTTTCCTACCAGAGACCTTCCACCCGCACGCCCCCGATTCCCTCAACTGCCTGGAGCTGCGATATAAGGTGAGCTTGTTACCTGATTATAAGGCCTTGACCACACCAACACGGGTATGTTTGAAAATGAACTTTTATGGGCCCTAGCTAAAAATAAACCTCAAACCACCTCAAAAAGTAGGTGGTAATAGCATCTAACCATGTTATAGAGCTCCCAGTGGCCACTCGTGGTACTGCAACAACCACAAAATAATCCCATGTGACCTGAAAATCTTTCTTGACAGGACACCCCTATCTATAAACAAGTTATTACTAATTTCTTACAATACACCCTACATGCTCTTAACCCTCTATTGCATAGCATTGCTCTATGGCAGCAACATCATGCAAATTTTGCCAAATAATGCTCAAATTTCAGCCCAGAAAGTGTTGTGATATTCAGGTTTGCTGCAGCAAATGTGACCTAGAGGTTCAGAAGATTAATATATATAGATTATAGAATATAGATTATATATTACTGCTTTTTAGTCACATTGAGCCAAAGTAACTGTTGCCATATAGCAACGCTCTACAATAAGGGGCCATTTTAGCCAATCACAACGTCTCCATGGATACAACTTCCTGTTTACCGTCGCACAGTACATATGCAGTACATATTTGACTTTTTTATGCCGACAAAAGACCAGAGTTGATCAGACGGCTGCAAAAGATTGGATTGGAAGAGGAATCTCTGAAAAGCATTTTAGAAATAAGCTCAAGTGGGAGGAGAGATTTTTTCTGGATTATATAGTAGGATTTAATACAATACCGTTCTAGTCCTGTAGATGGCAGCAATGCAACTTTTTGGATGCCATCTGCCTTAAAACCCAGAAGAAGAAGAACAACGAGAATAAATTGTGGTTTTCCCATCCAATGACTGCTGAATCCCTGCTTAAAATCCATCAGTGGATCTATTTTTATCAGTAATATCGTTATTTCAATTAAATCTTTGCCTAAATATGAATGTATATATATGGTTTTGTACTTTCTACTCTCCTGGAATTGAACCTGACTTCCAGCTACAATCACAGTCACTCCAGAAATACTCATTATACTTATTATATTTTCTATCTACATTTGCTACTGTGGAAAAAACTGGAAAAAAATGTCACTTTGGACAAAAAAACATCAGTTTCAGGAGCAACGACTGCTTAAATGTGGATGAAAGGTTGGAAACATACAGAGAAACGTGCAATTTTCAAAAAAAGTGTTGTCTTTTATTATTTTTTGATAAATAACGAACGTGTTAGATTGATTGGACTGGACAGATGCTGACTAATGCTGCTCCTGGATCTCCATCTTGTTTCCCTCCCTCCTTCCTGTCCATATCTTTATCTCCCTCTCTCCTCATATATCTTTCCACCGCTCCTCTACCTCTCACCTCCTTTATCAACGTCTCTGAGCTCGCACCTTTCCTCCTGTCCCCTCCCTTCTCCTCATCCGTCACTCTTTTACCTGGTTTTCACAACTCTTTTCTTCACACTCTTTCTTTTTTTTTTTCGCTCTATGGTTTCTCTTCTCCCTCCAGGTGGACTGGCCGTTGAACATCATCATCACGGACAGCTGCACCAACAAGTACAACCGTCTGTTCTCGTTCCTGCTGCAGCTCAAACACATGGTGTGGAGCCTCCGAGACGTCTGGTTCCACCTCAAGAGAACGGGTGAGGGGAGAAAAAACCCCCAAAAAAACGACCCCCGCCTCGTCGCTGAGGAAGAAACAGGGAGCAGATTATCTCTCTTGTACTTCCAACTGTTCATAAGATATTCATAGAAGGGGTTTTTGTGATTCCGTGATGTTTTATTTATACAAAAGCTCGTCTCGCGGCAGTGGGATTGTTGTGAAGAATTGTGCTTCCTCGGGTTGGATAGTATTGATCAGTGAACGCATGTGTGTGGATTACATAAATATCTCTGTATTAAGGTATTACAGCGCTTGTTCTCCAGCCTTTTTTCACGTCAAGGAAACCAGAACTGACATAAATCAGCCCACAGACGCCCATTAGATAAGCTCGTCCCCATCTGATGGAATGTTGTGTAAATATGTCCTCAAAACTTAGAAATAACCATTTCTATTTAATTCCCTAGTCCAAAAATGTTAAAATCCTGATGGCAGCATTGAGTTTTATTCCTAAATCCCAGTATTAAACCTCAGCTCCAACACTAAATAAAGTATTTTACATCAATGTTACTGTTCCAGCATCAATATATATCATCAATATCCACATCATCAATACACTAAGACAATAGTTTAATATAATATCAGTAGTAGAGACTATTTAGATATTTAATGTAGATTAGAGCTGTTTGTGTGATTATTTAATTGGCTCCTTTATAATAAACATCTTACAGAATATATTCTTCATGTTCTGGAATGATCCTCAGTGGGATTTCTAGGGTTTTATGGACAAATAATTGATCTTTGAACTCTGATTAATAATTGAACAGATAGTTTTAGATCTGTTTTGCAATATATTTGCTCTATAACAGCAACATAAATAGATTCTGACTCTTCTGTAGTCAGATTTCTTTTAATTCCAGGTTAAAATCCATAATCTAAATGCTATTTCCTGCAAAGAAAAGATTACAAACTGGATAAGAATTGACACGCAACATGATTGTTAGTGTGTTGTTAACTGATGCATAAAATCTTTGAAATAATCAGCGCTTAAATGGGTTAATAATGACTCATGCATTAAGTTTTTGTCTAAAAGTAAATGAATAAAAAGCTCCACTTGCTGTTTTAAATCAGACTAAAGCCTGGAATTATTGATTTACTGTCCCTCTAATAGAAAACAACAACAAATCCTGACGTTAGTCTCATTGATTCATGTTCACATGTTGTTTTTTCCTCTCAGCTCTGGTGAAAGGCGCCGGCCGCTCGGTGCAGTTCCACCAGCTGCAGCTCTATCGCCACGAGATGCAGCATTTCGTCAAGGTGATCCAGGGCTACATCGCCAACCAGATCCTGCAGGTGTCCTGGAGCGAGTTCACGGCCAAGCTGGCGACGGCCAGCGACCTGGACGCCATCCACCGCACGCACGCCGACTACCTCAACAGAGCCATCTTCAGGTGAGAGGAGGAACTGCACGTCACACACACACACACTGATGCTGTTTGAGTTAAATATTCACCTTCCTGACGCAGTTTGTTGGCGTCGCTGCATGAATTAAAATGCATTAAATAAAACGTGTGACTGCTGGCTGTGAATATATATTATAACCCAGGAGAGTAATGGTTCAGCATATAAAAAGATCTGATTGTAGCTTTATGCTCTGCTGTTTTTGTCTTGGATGAAGTGAATCTACGGCACTTAAACAAAAAAATGACGATTTCTTTGGCTTCATTCAAGCTCAGGTCCAGATGAAATAGTCATTGGTCAGAACATTCAGACATTTTTCCTGCTCTAAATGATAATAAATGTGGAATATTTCTACAAACACAAAGGTTATTGGGCTTAAACCTGGAATTAAAATAAATCTACAACATGTGAGGTGACTACAGAAGAGTCTGAATCCATTTATGTTGCTGTTATAGAGAAAATATAGTTAGAATATTGAAAAAATCATTGAAATAAGCTAAATCTGCAATGCAAAGTTTAATGATTAATAATATAAAGGTTCAAAGGAGCCAATTAAATAATCACACTAACACCTCAAATCTAAATTAAATATCTAAATAGTCTCTACTACTGATATTCTATTAAACTATTGTCTTATTGTATTGATGATGTGGATATTGATGATATATATTGATGCTGGAACAGTAACATTGTGTTTTACTGCAGATAAAATACTTTATTTAGTGTTGGAGCTGAGGTTTAATACTGTGATTTATGAATAAAAGGTTTTAGATGTTAACAGGTTAAATATATTTAAGACAAGATTCCAAAAATAATCTCTAAGATTCAATGAGTCACTAACTATTAGTTAGTATTTTGAGTATTTTGATAATCGATTAATCGATTTGAGTCATTTTTAAGAAGTTCCAGCTTCTCTTCTGATTATTTCCTGGTTTCTTTAGTATCTATAATAAACTGATGATCTTTGGGTTGAAGAAAACAAAAACAAGACATTTAACATAATATTAGGAATCAAACAACTAATCGATTAATCTGTTAATAATAATTAAGAATAGTTAACACTAGTTTGAGCTGCTGAAATGTGAATATCCGCTGCTTTTCTTACCTATGATAGTAAATATGTGGATTTTAGGCTGTTTGTCAGATTCTTTCCTGACTTTCGAGATAAAATTATTAAAAAATCAATCAAAAATGTTCCAATAGACTGTACATATCAAACTTAATGCATTTAATAATTTGAAGAGGTAATAAAATCACTGACAAATCTGCCTCCTCCTTAACAAGTTAATTAAAATTCCAGCTTGATCTGAGGCTTTTGAACCCGATGAATTATTTAATCTCATTAGTAGAAGTTGTCGGTATCCGGCTTTTCTGTGTTAAGGTTATTTTATTTTTTTCCCGCTTCTCTCCAGGGGTTTGCTGACGGAGAAAGCCGCTCCGGTCATGAACATCATCCACAGCATCTTCAGCCTGATCCTGAAGTTCCGGGCCCAGCTGATCGCTCAGCCGTGGGAGCGGCAGCAGGGCGAGGCCGTCCACCCCAGCTTCATCGCCATGCAGCAGTCCTACAACACCTTCAAGTACTACTCCCACTTCCTCTTCAAAGGTAAGGACCCTCCACGCCTGAATCGGCTCGGTTTGAGAAAAATTAGCAGCAGCCGAGTTATTTTTATCCTGACGTGAAGCTGTTATTCAACCCATTGACATCCAGGATGTTTCAGAAGAGGATCCACTTGACATTAAATGATGAATAAAAGGATAAAAAAAAGGAAGAGCCTGGATAATGTCAGCCTCTTACTTAAGTTCTTTGTATAGTTTTCATTGTATTTTTATGCGACTATTGTTAAATATTCAGTTCCAAGCTGAATTCTATCAAATTGAGATATTGTCATTGTAAGACATTAAGTCAACCAGGAAAATTACATGATTCACATGTTAAAAAAAACCTTAAAATTAAAAACACATGCTATCAACTATATTTATATTCTATTATAAAACTATAATAGGATTATATAGTTAATATTTCTCTCTTTTTCCATTTATAGCTTTTGAAATTCTGTCAAATGAGGTTTAAAAATTACACAAAATCCTGATTTCTGTAAAAAATAATAAATTAAACATGAAATCAACATCAAAAACTGTATTTTTAAATTTTTTTGGACTTTTTTATCTTGTCAAACGTTATTTACCACTGACCCAAATTTCTTCTCATTAATTATTATTATTATTATTAAAATTCAGACCAAATAGGAAAAGAACTTAATTTATATTTAGGAAAATAAAGAAAATTTACAGTAATTAATTCACTGATGAGTAAATGATCTGGATTTTATGAAGTTTTTTTAAAAAATGCCAAAAAAAAGTGTTTGATTTCAGAAAATAATATATATTATATATCATTTTCTGAGAATTTGCTTAAGTCACAAATCAAAGGAAAAAAACTCCACATTTTCATAATTTTATTTTGTACCAGATAATAATAAATGTTGAATTTATTTTCTCTAATTGTGAGTTTTGTTAAATTTCGAAGAAAACTAAGAATTCACCGTTTCTTTTCTTCTCAGTCGTGACCAAGCTGGTGAACAGAGGCTACCAGCCTCATTTGGAGGATTTTCTACTTCGAATCAACTTCAACAACTACTACAAAGACTCCTGAGCAGCTGTTTGTAATGGACATGAGCTAAGTATCACAATTTAAAGATAATATATAAACCTGGACTCTTTAGAGTATAATGTTAATAAGGTTAAGGCAGAATAGGATAAGACAACTCTGGTTTAAAACACAAAAACCCACCTGTGCTTTATGTTAAGTTGGGATTTGACCTTGAAACCGTGTTAATGAGCCTGCATCAATGTGCAGGAATTGAACTTCACGTCTGCCTGTTTGATGCATGAGACTCTGCCTCTAATATCTGATGCTGCCCAGTGATTGAGATGAAACCGATGCCTCACGTGTTACCTGTAAATATAAGTTTGTTTAATAAATGAAATAAATTCACGGGAACGTGTAAGAAAAAAAAAAGACTATTTATTAAAGATTGCATGTTAACATCAGATTTTTTTTTAGAAAACTAGGGGAAATAAGTGCAAAGCCTTATGGGTGATGGATTCTGTCAACTCCAGCCATTTACAAAAAAGACAAAGGTGGGGGGTGGAAATGCAGTCCTTGCTATATTACAGAATTTCTTTTTCCTGACGGTGCATTAATTAAAAAGCGACGCTCCATCTCGGCTCTGAGAAGCTGCATCAGGCCAGACTGAAAGGATTTGATTCTTTTTTTTTTTTTACCCGCCGCCGGAGAGGCATCAATCAAAGGGAACAACACGGCCATCGACTTGCGGAGGTCATCAAACTTGACTTTTGAAGGCTAATGCGCCATAAGCACGTTTGTATGCTGAAGTGATTTATGAAGCGGCGCCGCAGGAACGAGGGAACGAGTCCGGTGGGTTGATAAGAATTTCTTTCTAGAATCAGAAGAAACTTCCAAGATGCACGTGGTCATGATTAAGGCTGCAAACGTCCAGAAACTTTCCATGGGAATAAATCCAAAAACACTGGACCTTAAATATAGTTGGAGAAAACGCAGCATAATCTTTGCTGAAACAATGCAAATATATTCCTGCAAATATTAAATACAGATGTATTTATAGACTAATTAGCTACCTGGCAAGTTAGGTGCTAAATTAGCTGTTTTTAATGTATTTTTTTCTGCAACCATACAAAGAATTTATACCTCTATTATCAAGTATTTTAACAGCTACTCCAGTTGTTAACTAATTATATTTCTGTTCATGCATTGCATTAATTCCATTTTATTCTGCAGCAAAATATTCACCATCTGATGTTAAAGGAAAGTCTTTTTGAACGTGTGTTAAATATTAAAAAAACACATTAAAATACTACAAAACATCCAGTAGATGAGATTAAATCTGCTGTATTCGATCAAATTGAGATATTTTTTGTAAGCTATTAGGTAAATTAAGGTAAATCAGATTATGACATGACATATTTTTTAATACTACTACTTCCAACTTGGATATTGCTTTTCTAAATACCCAAAATACTTCACATGTAGGGTAAAAACTGAAAATTATATTATTACATTTCATGAAATAAAGAAAAATTCAGAAAATATTATGGATTTCAGAACAATTCTAACAATAAGTTATATTTATATATTGATATTGTGAGAGACTCAGTGGATTTCATACAGTTTTGTGGTAATAAGTATTAAACCAGTTATTATTAGTAATATCAAAGGGAAATTTTACCTATTTCATTAAAATTCAGACCCAAATAAAACATCACTCATGTAAATAATAATATCCAAAGATGTTTAACATATCATTTAGAAAAATAATAAAATCTCAATTTCTGAGATTAACTTCCTACATTTTTGGGTATTAAACTAATGATAATGGTGTTTCTTCTCATTCATTATTATTAAAATCAAAGGGAACATTTCCAGATTTCATTAAAATGTATCGGCACTCCTCAGTTTAAATTCCCATGGAAAGTTTCTGAATATTCTGTAATATTTCACCCTGCAACCCTAATCCTTGCTACTTATTTCAGGGTTAAATGTCTAAAAAAACCCTGTTACATCACAGCTCTAGATCAGGCTGAAACTAAACACATCTGCTGCACCAGGATCTGCTGGGAAAGGCTCGGATTTCACAGATCAATTCCTTTTTCCTTTCAGTTCCTGATTAGCATTCGTATGTACGAGCAGAGAACAAATTGCTTTCCAATGAGTACATAATACCCCGCTGTGGTTTGGCTTCATGCGTTACTGTAGCAGTGGATTTTCTTTTAGTGTTACAGCTCAGAGGTTTTAATCTGCTGCGAAGGGAAAAAGAGAGAGAGAACATTATTTAATCATGCACCGCATCAGTCCTAGTGTATTGACTCTGAGAGCTTTTAATGCAGCCGGCTGATTATATCATCATATAGACACTGGAACGGACCATATTTACACAGGATTTCCAAATACCGAGCAGGAAGAGGTCGTTAATTTCTCGTGGAGGACCTGACACGCGGATCGAGATGTGTTTCCCGAGACGGGATCGTCTTAAGAAGCAAAGTGTGGAGGAATTATGATTATAAACCAACAAACATGACATTAATGCAGTTAAAACAGTCTGTGTCCACTGCTTCAAGGAAACTCACATGTTTTTTGTACCTTTTGTTGCCTTTTAAAGTGTTAAAATCGCTCTCGATTAGTGCATTCTGTAGCCGTCAAATGTTAAACTGACAAAAAAAAAAAATCAAGAATAAAAAAAACGGCAACCGTTAACATTTAAAGGAATGAACTTCAAACAAAAAAAAGACTAAATCAGTACCGTATCCATTGAAGCAGATCTAATGGACGGGTCCATGACGTGGTCCAGGCAACCCTGCTGCCAGTCAGTAAAACAAACCAGGACCAGGTAACTACTCTAATGTGGGTGTGACGGTACCAGTTAGGACTAAGGGTCGAGATGAGATGTTCGTCCTGGGTGGAATAATTCGGAATGTTCTTTTTCATCCTGATTGGGGGTCTAGGCCTCGGACTCCAGGTCTTCTTGTCCTCCTCCGTCACTCGTGTCGCTCGTCTCAGGCTCCAAAAGAAGGAATTTACCGTCGTTGGTTAGAGGCATGTTCTTCATGAGCTGAGCCAGAGCCTCAGGGTCCTGGAAAAAAGAAACTCTTGTTGTAGATGAACAGGAATTTACTTAATCTGTGTAAATTGAACAAACAGTGAATTAATTCTGAATGTGTAGTGCTATTGGGAGGAAAAGTCTAGATCAACTGATCTTCATTAATATCTACAAACTATAGATGTATATTATTTCACTGTGACGCATGAAAAAGATGTGATTCAGTGTTTTAAAATATAAAAATTCTGAGTATAAAATCAGTTTATTTTCTAGAACAAATATATTTTCTTTATTTGTTCAAGAAAAAATGTCACAATTCTGAGATTAAAGTCATTTTTGTTTTCTGGGAACGAATAAAAAAAGTGTCTACTACTTAATATGTCTGTGTAGATTCTCACTCATCCAGGTCATTGTAGTCAAGGGGTTTTTAAAAAGTAGGCAACTGGACTTTTTCTTTGAGCTTGAAGACGTTTCACCTTTTCATCCGAAAGGCTTCTTCAGTTCTGAACTGAACCTTTCATCCGAAAGGCTTCTTCAGTTCTGAACTGAACTGAAGAAGCCTTTCGGATGAAAGGTGAAACGTCTTCAAGCTCAAAGAAAAAGTCCAGTTGCCTACTTTTTAAAAACCCCTTGACTCTACTACTTAATTTTTCTCAGACTTCTGATAAAACAAAAAAATATATATTTGAGGTTTAAAAATATGTATTTTTTTTTATTCGTTCCAGAAAAATACAAATTTACAAGGTACAAAGGTTGACCCCTTAGGTTTATTTGTTCCTAACAAAGGTTTTTTGGAACAAATAAATGATTTTTTACTCGTTCCAGAAAAATAGACTTCACAAGGTACAAAGGTTAACCCCTTATGTTTTTTCCTCAGAATTTTCTTATGTTCTAGAACAAGGTTTTTAACAAACAAGGGTTAACATTTAAGGTTTAAAAGGGTGTTTTGGAACAAATAAATGCTTTTTTACTCGTTCCAGAAAATTTGACTTTACAAGGTACAAAAGTTAACCCCTTATGTTTTTTTCATCAGAATTTTCATTTGTTCTAGAAAAAGGTTTATAATGAACAAGGGTTAACATTTAACGTTTATTTGTTCCTAACAAAGGTTTTTTGGAACAAATAAATGCTTTTCTACTCGTTCTAGAAAATTTGACTTTACAAGGTACAAAGGTTAACCCCTTATGTTTTTTTCTTCAGAATTTTCTTATGTTCTAGAAAAAGGTTTATAATGAGCAAGGGTTAACATTGAAGGTTTAAAAATGTTTTTTGGAACAAAATGATGCTTTTTTACTCATTCCAGAAAAATAAGACTTCATAAGGTACAAAGGTTAACCCCTTATGTTTTTTTCCTCCGAATTTTCTTATGTTCTAGAAAAAGGTTTATAATGAACAAGGGTTAACAGTTAAGGTTTAAAAAGGTGTTTTGGAACAAATAAATGCTTTTTTACTCGTTCCAGAAAAATAGACTTCACAAGGTACAAAGGTTAACCCCTTATGTTTATTTCCTCCGAATTTTCATTTGTTCTAGAAAAAGGTTCCTAAATGAACAAGGGTTAACATTTAAGGTTTATTTGTTCCTAACAAAGGTTTTTTGGAACAAATAAATGCTTTTCTACTCGTTCCAGAAAAATGGACTTCACAAGATACAAAGGTTAACCCCTTATGTTTTTTTCTTCAGAATTTTCATTTGTTCTAGAAAAAGGTTTATATTGAACAAGCGTTAACATTTAAGGTTTATTTGTTCCTAACAAAGGTGTTTTGGAACAAATAAATGCTTTTTTACTTGTTCCAGAAAAATAGACTTCACAAGGTACAAAGGTTAACCCCTTATGTTTTTTTCTTCAGAATTTTCTTATGTTCTATAAAAAGGTTTATAATGAACAAGGGTTAACATTTAAGGTTTATTTGTTCCTAACAAAGGTTTTTTAGGACAAATAAACGCTTTTTTACTCGTTCCAGAAAAATAGACTTCACAAGATACAAAGGTTAACCCCTTATGTTTATTTCCTCCGAATTTTCATTTGTTCTAGAAAAAGGTTCCTAAATGAACAAGGGTTAACATTTAAGGTTTATTTGTTCCTAACAAAGGTTTTTTGGAACAAATAAATGCTTTTCTACTCGTTCCAGAAAAATGGACTTCACAAGATACAAAGGTTAACCCCTTATGTTTTTTTCCTCAGAATTTTCATTTGTTCTAGAAAAAGGTTTATAATGAACAAGGGTTAACATCTAAGGTTTAAAAAGGTGTTTTGGAACAAATAAATGCTTTTTTACTTGTTCCAGAAAAATAGACTTCACAAGGTACAAAGGTTAACCCCTTATGTTTATTTCCTCCGAATTTTCATTTGTTCTAGAAAAAGGTTTATATTGAACAAGCGTTAACATTTAAGGTTTATTTGTTCCTAACAAAGGTGTTTTGGAACAAATAAATGCTTTTTTACTTGTTCCAGAAAAATAGACTTCACAAGGTACAAAGGTTAACCCCTTATGTTTTTTTCTTCAGAATTTTCTTATGTTCTATAAAAAGGTTTATAATGAGCAAGGGTTAACATTTAAGGTTTATTTGTTCCTAACAAAGGTTTTTTAGGACAAATAAACGCTTTTTTACTCGTTCCAGAAAAATAGACTTCACAAGATACAAAGGTTAACCCCTTATGTTTATTTCCTCCGAATTTTCATTTGTTCTAGAAAAAGGTTCCTAAATGAACAAGGGTTAACATTTAAGGTTTATTTGTTCCTAACAAAGGTGTTTTGGAACAAATAAATGCTTTTTTACTTGTTCCAGAAAAATAGACTTCACAAGGTACAAAGGTTAACCCCTTATGTTTTTTTCTTCAGAATTTTCTTATGTTCTATAAAAAGGTTTATAATGAACAAGGGTTAACATTTAAGGTTTATTTGTTCCTAACAAAGGTTTTTTAGGACAAATAAACGCTTTTTTACTCGTTCCAGAAAAATAGACTTCACGAGGTACAAAGGTTAACCCCTTATGTTTTTTTCTTCAGAATTTTCATTTGTTCTAGAAAAAGGTTTATATTGAACAAGCGTTAACATTTAAGGTTTATTTGTTCCTAACAAAGGTGTTTTGGAACAAATAAATGCTTTTTTACTTGTTCCAGAAAAATAGACTTCACAAGGTACAAAGGTTAACCCCTTATGTTTTTTTCTTCAGAATTTTCTTATGTTCTAGAAAAAGGTTTATAATGAACGAAGGTTAACAGTTAAGGTTTAAAAAGGTGTTTTGGAACAAATAAATGCTTTTTTACTCGTTCCAGAAAAATAGACTTCACAAGGTACAAAGGTTAACCGCTTATGTTTTTTTCTTCAGAATTTTCCTATGTTCTAGAAAAAGGTTTATAATGAACGAGGGTTAACAGTTAAGGTTTAAAAAGGTGTTTTGGAACAAATAAATGCTTTTTTACTCGTTCCAGAAAAATAGACTTCACAAGGTACAAAGGTTAACCCCTTATGTTTTTTTCCTCCGAATTTTCATTTGTTCTAGAAAAAGGTTTATAATGAACGAGGGTTAACAGTTAAGGTTTAAAAAGGTGTTTTGGAACAAATAAATGCTTTTTTACTCGTTCCAGAAAAATAGACTTCACAAGGTACAAAGGTTAACCCCTTATGTTTTTTTCCTCAGAATTTTCTTATGTTCTAGAAAAAGGTTTATAATGAACGAGGGTTAACATTTAAGGTTTAAAAAGGTGTTTTGGAACAAATAAATGCTTTTTTACTTGTTCCAGAAAAATGGACTTCACAAGGTACAAAGGTTAACCCCTTATGTTTTTTTCTTCAGAATTTTCATTTGTTCTAGAAAAAGGTTTATAATGAAAGAGGGTTAACATTTAAGGTTTATTTGTTCCTAACAAAGGTTTTTTGGAACAAATAAATGCTTTTTTACTCGTTCCAGAAAAATGGACTTCACAAGGTACAAAGGTTAACCCCTTATGTTTTTTTCCTCAGAATTTTCATTTGTTCTAGAAAAAGGTTTATAATGAACAAGGGTTAACATTTAAGGTTTATTTGTTCCTAACAAATGTTTTTTGGAACAAATAAATGCTTTTCTACTCGTTTCAGAAAAATAGACTTCACAAGGTACAAACGTTAACCCCTTATGTTTTTTTCATCAGAATTTTCTTATGTTCTAGAAAAAGGTTTATAATGAGCAAGGGTTAACATTTAAGGTTTAAAAAGGTGTTTTGGAACAAATAAATGCTTTTTTACTCGGTCCAGAAAAATAGACTTCACAAGGTACAAAGGTTAACCCCTTATGTTTTTTTCTTCAGAATTTTCTTATGTTCTAGAAAAAGGTTTATAATGAACAAGGGTTAACATTTAAGGTTTATTTGTTCCTAACAAAGGTGTTTTGGAACAAATAAATGCTTTTTTTACTCGTTCCAGAAAATTTGACTTTACAAGGTACAAAGGTTAACCCCTTATGTTTTTTTCTTCAGAATTTTCTTATGTTCTAGAAAAAGGTTTATAATGAGCAAGGGTTAACATTTAAGGTTTAAAAAGGTGTTTTGGAACAAATAAATGCTTTTTTACTCGTTCCAGAAAAATGGACTTCACAAGGTACAAAGGTTAACCCCTTATGTTTTTTTCCTCAGAATTTTCATTTGTTCTAGAAAAAGGTTTATAATGAAAGAGGGTTAACATTTAAGGTTTATTTGTTCCTAACAAAGGTGTTTTGGAAAAAATAAATGCTTTTTTACTCGTTCCAGAAAAATAGACTCCACAAGGTACAAAGGTTAACCCCTTATGTTTTTTTCCTCAGAATTTTCTTATGTTCTAGAAAAAGGTTTATAATGAGCAAGGGTTAACATTTAAGGTTTAAAAAGGTGTTTTGGAACAAATAAATGCTTTTTTACTCGTTCCAGAAAAATAGACTTCACAAGGTACAAAGGTTAACCCCTTATGTTTTTTTCTTCAGAATTTTCATTTGTTCTAGAAAAAGGTTTATAATGAGCAAGGGTTAACATTTAAGGTTTAAAAAGGTTTTTTGGAACAAATAAATGCTTTTTTACTCGTTCCAGAAAAATAGACTTCACAAGGTACAAAGGTTAACCCCTTATGTTTTTTTCTTCAGAATTTTCATTTGTTCTAGAAAAAGGTTTATAATGAACGAGGGTTAACATTTAAGGTTTAAAAAGGTGTTTTGGAACAAATAAATGCTTTTTTACTTGTTCCAGAAAAATAGACTTCACAAGGTACAAAGGTTAACCCCTTATGTTTTTTTCTTCAGAATTTTCATTTGTTCTAGAAAAAGGTTTATAATGAAAGAGGTTTAACATTTAAGGTTTATTTGTTCCTAACAAAGGTGTTTTGGAAAAAATAAATGCTTTTTTACTCGTTCCAGAAAAATAGACTCCACAAGGTACAAAGGTTAACCCCTTATGTTTTTTTCCTCTGAATTTTCTTATGTTCTAGAAAAAGGTTTATAATGAGCAAGGGTTAACATTTAAGGTTTAAAAAGGTGTTTTGGAACAAATAAATGCTTTTTTACTTGTTCCAGAAAAATAGACTTCACAAGGTACAAAGGTTAACCCCTTATGTTTTTTTCCTCCGAATTTTCATTTGTTCTAGAAAAAGGTTTATAATGAACGAGGGTTAATATTTAAGGTTTAAAAAGGTGTTTTGGAACAAATAAATGCTTTTTTACTTGTTCCAGAAAAATAGACTTCACAAGGTACAAAGGTTAACCCCTTATGTTTTTTTCTTCAGAATTTTCATTTGTTCTAGAAAAAAGGTTTATAATGAAAGAGGGTTAACATTTAAGGTTTATTTGTTCCTAACAAAGGTTTTTTGGAACAAATAAATGCTTTTTTACTCGTTCCAGAAAAATGGACTTCACAAGGTACAAAGGTTAACCCCTTATGTTTTTTTCCTCAGAACTTTCATTTGTTCTAGAAAAAGGTTTATAATGAACAAGGGTTAACATTTAAGGTTTATTTGTTCCTAACAAATGTTTTTTGGAACAAATAAATGCTTTTCTACTCGTTCCAGAAAAATAGACTTCACAGGGTACAAAGGTTAACCCCTTATGTTTTTTTCTTCAGAATTTTCATTTGTTCTAGAAAAAGGTTTATAATGAGCAAGGGTTAACATTTAAGGTTTAAAAAGGTTTTTTGGAACAAATAAATGCTTTTTTACTCGTTCCAGAAAAATAGACTTCACAAGGTACAAAGGTTAACCCCTTATGTTTTTTTCTTCAGAAT
Source organism: Lepturacanthus savala (assembly GCA_030544235.1). Lineage (NCBI taxonomy): Eukaryota > Metazoa > Chordata > Actinopteri > Scombriformes > Trichiuridae > Lepturacanthus > Lepturacanthus savala. Next base: position 33,733,701 of record CM060465.1, read on the forward strand.
TTTCATTTGTTCTAGAAAAAGGTTTATAATGAAAGAGGGTTAACATTTAAGGTTTATTTGTTCCTAACAAAGGTTTTTTTGGAACAAATAAATGCTTTTTTACTCGTTCCAGAAAAATGGACTTCACAAGGTACAAAGGTTAACCCCTTATGTTTTTTTCCTCAGAATTTTCATTTGTTCTAGAAAAAGGTTTATAATGAACAAGGGTTAACATTTAAGGTTTATTTGTTCCTAACAAATGTTTTTTGGAACAAATAAATGCTTTTCTACTCGTTTCAGAAAAATAGACTTCACAAGGTACAAACGTTAACCCCTTATGTTTTTTTCATCAGAATTTTCTTATGTTCTAGAAAAAGGTTTATAATGAGCAAGGGTTAACATTTAAGGTTTAAAAAGGTGTTTTGGAACAAATAAATGCTTTTTTACTCGGTCCAGAAAAATAGACTTCACAAGGTACAAAGGTTAACCCCTTATGTTTTTTTCTTCAGAATTTTCTTATGTTCTAGAAAAAGGTTTATAATGAACAAGGGTTAACATTTAAGGTTTATTTGTTCCTAACAAAGGTGTTTTGGAACAAATAAATGCTTTTTTTACTCGTTCCAGAAAATTTGACTTTACAAGGTACAAAGGTTAACCCCTTATGTTTTTTTCTTCAGAATTTTCTTATGTTCTAGAAAAAGGTTTATAATGAACAAGGGTTAACATTTAAGGTTTATTTGTTCCTAACAAAGGTTTTTTGGAACAAATAAATGCTTTTTTACTCGTTCCAGAAAAATAGACTTCACAAGATACAAAGGTTAACCCCTTATGTTTTTTTCATCAGAATTTTCTTATGTTCTAGAAAAAGGTTTATAATGAACGAGGGTTAATATTTAAGGTTTAAAAAGGTGTTTTGGAACAAATAAATGCTTTTTTACTTGTTCCAGAAAAATGGACTTCACAAGGTACAAAGGTTAACCCCTTATGTTTTTTTCTTCAGAATTTTCATTTGTTCTAGAAAAAGGTTTATAATGAAAGAGGGTTAACATTTAAGGTTTATTTGTTCCTAACAAAGGTTTTTTGGAACAAATAAATGCTTTTTTACTCGTTCCAGAAAAATAGACTTCACAAGATACAAAGGTTAACCCCTTATGTTTTTTTCCCCAGAATTTTCTTATGTTCTAGAAAAAGGTTTATAATGAACAAGGGTTAACATTTAAGGTTTATTTGTTCCTAACAAAGGTTTTTTGGAACAAATAAATGCTTTTTTACTCGTTCCAGAAAAATAGACTTCACAAGATACAAAGGTTAACCCCTTATGTTTTTTTCTTCAGAATTTTCTTATGTTCTAGAAAAAGGTTTATAATGAACGAGGGTGAACATTTAAGGTTTATTTGTTCCTAACAAAGGTTTTTTGGAACAAATAAATGCTTTTTTACTCGTTCCAGAAAAATAGACTTCACAGGGTACAAAGGTTAACCCCTTATGTTTTTTTCTTCAGAATTTTCATTTGTTCTAGAAAAAGGTTTATAATGAAAGAGGGTTAACATTTAAGGTTTATTTGTTCCTAACAAAGGTGTTTTGGAAAAAATAAATGCTTTTTTACTCGTTCCAGAAAAATAGACTCCACAAGGTACAAAGGTTAACCCCTTATGTTTTTTTCCTCAGAATTTTCTTATGTTCTAGAAAAAGGTTTATAATGAGCAAGGGTTAACATTTAAGGTTTAAAAAGGTGTTTTGGAACAAATAAATGCTTTTTTACTTGTTCCAGAAAAATAGACTTCACAAGGTACAAAGGTTAACCCCTTATGTTTTTTTCTTCAGAATTTTCATTTGTTCTAGAAAAAGGTTTATAATGAAAGAGGGTTAACATTTAAGGTTTATTTGTTCCTAACAAAGGTTTTTTGGAACAAATAAATGCTTTTTTACTCGTTCCAGAAAAATGGACTTCACAAGGTACAAAGGTTAACCCCTTATGTTTTTTTCCTCAGAATTTTCATTTGTTCTAGAAAAAGGTTTATAATGAACAAGGGTTAACATTTAAGGTTTATTTGTTCCTAACAAATGTTTTTTGGAACAAATAAATGCTTTTCTACTCGTTTCAGAAAAATAGACTTCACAAGGTACAAACGTTAACCCCTTATGTTTTTTTCATCAGAATTTTCTTATGTTCTAGAAAAAGGTTTATAATGAGCAAGGGTTAACATTTAAGGTTTAAAAAGGTGTTTTGGAACAAATAAATGCTTTTTTACTCGGTCCAGAAAAATAGACTTCACAAGGTACAAAGGTTAACCCCTTATGTTTTTTTCTTCAGAATTTTCTTATGTTCTAGAAAAAGGTTTATAATGAACAAGGGTTAACATTTAAGGTTTATTTGTTCCTAACAAAGGTGTTTTGGAACAAATAAATGCTTTTTTTACTCGTTCCAGAAAATTTGACTTTACAAGGTACAAAGGTTAACCCCTTATGTTTTTTTCTTCATAATTTTCTTATGTTCTAGAAAAAGGTTTATAATGAGCAAGGGTTAACATTTAAGGTTTAAAAAGGTGTTTTGGAACAAATAAATGCTTTTTTACTCGTTCCAGAAAAATGGACTTCACAAGGTACAAAGGTTAACCCCTTATGTTTTTTTCCTCAGAATTTTCATTTGTTCTAGAAAAAGGTTTATAATGAACAAGGGTTAACATTTAAGGTTTATTTGTTCCTAACAAAGGTGTTTTGGAACAAATAAATGCTTTTTTACTTGTTCCAGAAAAATAGACTTCACAAGGTACAAAGGTTAACCCCTTATGTTTTTTTCTTCAGAATTTTCATTTGTTCTAGAAAAAGGTTTATAATGAAAGAGGGTTAACATTTAAGGTTTATTTGTTCCTAACAAAGGTGTTTTGGAAAAAATAAATGCTTTTTTACTCGTTCCAGAAAAATAGACTCCACAAGGTACAAAGGTTAACCCCTTATGTTTTTTTCCTCAGAATTTTCTTATGTTCTAGAAAAAGGTTTATAATGAGCAAGGGTTAACATTTAAGGTTTAAAAAGGTGTTTTGGAACAAATAAATGCTTTTTTACTTGTTCCAGAAAAATAGACTTCACAAGGTACAAAGGTTAACCCCTTATGTTTTTTTCTTCAGAATTTTCATTTGTTCTAGAAAAAGGTTTATAATGAAAGAGGGTTAACATTTAAGGTTTATTTGTTCCTAACAAAGGTTTTTTGGAACAAATAAATGCTTTTTTACTCGTTCCAGAAAAATAGACTTCACAAGGTACAAAGGTTAACCCCTTATGTTTTTTTCCTCCGAATTTTCATTTGTTCTAGAAAAAGGTTTATAATGAACAAGGGTTAACATTTAAGGTTTATTTGTTCCTAACAAAGGTGTTTTGGAACAAATAAATGCTTTTTTACTCGTTCCAGAAAAATAGACTTCACAAGGTACAAAGGTTAACCCCTTATGTTTTTTTCCTCAGAATTTTCTTATGTTCTAGAAAAAGGTTTATAATGAGCAAGGGTTAACATTTAAGGTTTAAAAAGGTTTTTTGGAACAAATAAATGCTTTTTTACTCGTTCCAGAAAAATAGACTTCACAAGGTACAAAGGTTAACCCCTTATGTTTTTTTCTTCAGAATTTTCATTTGTTCTAGAAAAAGGTTTATAATGAACGAGGGTTAACATTTAAGGTTTAAAAAGGTGTTTTGGAACAAATAAATGCTTTTTTACTTGTTCCAGAAAAATAGACTTCACAAGGTACAAAGGTTAACCCCTTATGTTTTTTTCTTCAGAATTTTCATTTGTTCTAGAAAAAGGTTTATAATGAAAGAGGGTTAACATTTAAGGTTTATTTGTTCCTAACAAAGGTGTTTTGGAAAAAATAAATGCTTTTTTACTCGTTCCAGAAAAATAGACTCCACAAGGTACAAAGGTTAACCCCTTATGTTTTTTTCCTCAGAATTTTCATTTGTTCTAGAAAAAGGTTTATAATGAACAAGGGTTAACATTTAAGGTTTATTTGTTCCTAACAAATGTTTTTTGGAACAAATAAATGCTTTTCTACTCGTTTCAGAAAAATAGACTTCACAAGGTACAAACGTTAACCCCTTATGTTTTTTTCATCAGAATTTTCTTATGTTCTAGAAAAAGGTTTATAATGAGCAAGGGTTAACATTTAAGGTTTAAAAAGGTGTTTTGGAACAAATAAATGCTTTTTTACTCGGTCCAGAAAAATAGACTTCACAAGGTACAAAGGTTAACCCCTTATGTTTTTTTCTTCAGAATTTTCTTATGTTCTAGAAAAAGGTTTATAATGAACAAGGGTTAACATTTAAGGTTTATTTGTTCCTAACAAAGGTGTTTTGGAACAAATAAATGCTTTTTTTACTCGTTCCAGAAAATTTGACTTTACAAGGTACAAAGGTTAACCCCTTATGTTTTTTTCTTCAGAATTTTCTTATGTTCTAGAAAAAGGTTTATAATGAGCAAGGGTTAACATTTAAGGTTTAAAAAGGTGTTTTGGAACAAATAAATGCTTTTTTACTCGTTCCAGAAAAATGGACTTCACAAGGTACAAAGGTTAACCCCTTATGTTTTTTTCCTCAGAATTTTCATTTGTTCTAGAAAAAGGTTTATAATGAACAAGGGTTAACATTTAAGGTTTATTTGTTCCTAACAAAGGTGTTTTGGAACAAATAAATGCTTTTTTACTTGTTCCAGAAAAATAGACTTCACAAGGTACAAAGGTTAACCCCTTATGTTTTTTTCTTCAGAATTTTCATTTGTTCTAGAAAAAGGTTTATAATGAAAGAGGGTTAACATTTAAGGTTTATTTGTTCCTAACAAAGGTGTTTTGGAAAAAATAAATGCTTTTTTACTCGTTCCAGAAAAATAGACTCCACAAGGTACAAAGGTTAACCCCTTATGTTTTTTTCCTCAGAATTTTCTTATGTTCTAGAAAAAGGTTTATAATGAGCAAGGGTTAACATTTAAGGTTTAAAAAGGTGTTTTGGAACAAATAAATGCTTTTTTACTTGTTCCAGAAAAATAGACTTCACAAGGTACAAAGGTTAACCCCTTATGTTTTTTTCTTCAGAATTTTCATTTGTTCTAGAAAAAGGTTTATAATGAAAGAGGGTTAACATTTAAGGTTTATTTGTTCCTAACAAAGGTTTTTTGGAACAAATAAATGCTTTTTTACTCGTTCCAGAAAAATGGACTTCACAAGGTACAAAGGTTAACCCCTTATGTTTTTTTCCTCAGAATTTTCATTTGTTCTAGAAAAAGGTTTATAATGAACAAGGGTTAACATTTAAGGTTTATTTGTTTCTAACAAATGTTTTTTGGAACAAATAAATGCTTTTCTACTCGTTTCAGAAAAATAGACTTCACAAGGTACAAACGTTAACCCCTTATGTTTTTTTCATCAGAATTTTCTTATGTTCTAGAAAAAGGTTTATAATGAGCAAGGGTTAACATTTAAGGTTTAAAAAGGTGTTTTGGAACAAATAAATGCTTTTTTACTCGGTCCAGAAAAATAGACTTCACAAGGTACAAAGGTTAACCCCTTATGTTTTTTTCTTCAGAATTTTCTTATGTTCTAGAAAAAGGTTTATAATGAACAAGGGTTAACATTTAAGGTTTATTTGTTCCTAACAAAGGTGTTTTGGAACAAATAAATGCTTTTTTTACTCGTTCCAGAAAATTTGACTTTACAAGGTACAAAGGTTAACCCCTTATGTTTTTTTCTTCAGAATTTTCTTATGTTCTAGAAAAAGGTTTATAATGAGCAAGGGTTAACATTTAAGGTTTAAAAAGGTGTTTTGGAACAAATAAATGCTTTTTTACTCGTTCCAGAAAAATGGACTTCACAAGGTACAAAGGTTAACCCCTTATGTTTTTTTCCTCAGAATTTTCATTTGTTCTAGAAAAAGGTTTATAATGAACAAGGGTTAACATTTAAGGTTTATTTGTTCCTAACAAAGGTGTTTTGGAACAAATAAATGCTTTTTTACTTGTTCCAGAAAAATAGACTTCACAAGGTACAAAGGTTAACCCCTTATGTTTTTTTCTTCAGAATTTTCATTTGTTCTAGAAAAAGGTTTATAATGAAAGAGGGTTAACATTTAAGGTTTATTTGTTCCTAACAAAGGTGTTTTGGAAAAAATAAATGCTTTTTTACTCGTTCCAGAAAAATAGACTCCACAAGGTACAAAGGTTAACCCCTTATGTTTTTTTCCTCAGAATTTTCTTATGTTCTAGAAAAAGGTTTATAATGAGCAAGGGTTAACATTTAAGGTTTAAAAAGGTGTTTTGGAACAAATAAATGCTTTTTTACTTGTTCCAGAAAAATAGACTTCACAAGGTACAAAGGTTAACCCCTTATGTTTTTTTCTTCAGAATTTTCATTTGTTCTAGAAAAAGGTTTATAATGAAAGAGGGTTAACATTTAAGGTTTATTTGTTCCTAACAAAGGTGTTTTGGAAAAAATAAATGCTTTTTTACTCGTTCCAGAAAAATAGACTCCACAAGGTACAAAGGTTAACCCCTTATGTTTTTTTCCTCAGAATTTTCTTATGTTCTAGAAAAAGGTTTATAATGAGCAAGGGTTAACATTTAAGGTTTAAAAAGGTGTTTTGGAACAAATAAATGCTTTTTTACTTGTTCCAGAAAAATAGACTTCACAAGGTACAAAGGTTAACCCCTTATGTTTTTTTCCTCCGAATTTTCATTTGTTCTAGAAAAAGGTTTATAATGAACAAGGGTTAACATTTAAGGTTTATTTGTTCCTAACAAAGGTGTTTTGGAACAAATAAATGCTTTTTTACTCGTTCCAGAAAAATAGACTTCACAAGGTACAAAGGTTAACCCCTTATGTTTTTTTCCTCAGAATTTTCATTTGTTCTAGAAAAAGGTTTATAATGAACGAGGGTTAACATTTAAGGTTTATTTGTTCCTAACAAAGGTTTTTTGGAACAAATAAATGCTTTTCTACTCGTTCTAGAAAATTTGACTTCACAAGGTACAAAGGTTAACCCCTTATGTTTTTTTCTTCAGAATTTTCAATTGTTCTAGAAAAAGGTTTATAATGAACGAGGGTTAACATTTAAGGTTTAAAAAGGTGTTTTGGAACAAATAAATGCTTTTTTACTTGTTCCAGAAAAATAGACTTCACAAGATACAAAGGTTAACCCCTTATGTTTTTTTCATCAGAATTTTCTTATGTTCTAGAAAAAGGTTTATAATGAGCAAGGGTTAACATTTAAGGTTTAAAAAGGTGTTTTGGAACAAATAAATGCTTTTTTACTTGTTCCAGAAAAATAGACTTCACAAGGTACAAAGGTTAACCCCTTATGTTTTTTTCTTCAGAATTTTCATTTGTTCTAGAAAAAGGTTTATAATAAAGAGGGTTAACATTTAAGGTTTATTTGTTCCTAACAAAGGTTTTTTGGAACAAATAAATGCTTTTTTACTCGTTCCAGAAAAATAGACTTCACAAGGTACAAAGGTTAACCCCTTATGTTTTTTTCCTCAGAATTTTCATTTGTTCTAGAAAAAGGTTTATAATGAACGAGGGTTAACATTTAAGGTTTATTTGTTCCTAACAAAGGTTTTTTGGAACAAATAAATGCTTTTCTACTCGTTCTAGAAAATTTGACTTCACAAGGTACAAAGGTTAACCCCTTATGTTTTTTTCCTCAGAATTTTCTTATGTTCTAGAAAAAGGTTTATAATGAGCAAGGGTTAACATTTAAGGTTTAAAAAGATGTTTTGGAACAAATAAATGCTTTTTTACTCGTTCCAGAAAAATAGACTTCACAAGGTACAAAGGTTAACCCCTTATGTTTTTTTCTTCAGAATTTTCATTTGTTCTAGAAAAAGGTTTATAATGAAAGAGGGTTAACATTTAAGGTTTATTTGTTCCTAACAAAGGTTTTTTGGAACAAATAAATGCTTTTTTACTCGTTCCAGAAAAATAGACTTCACAAGGTACAAAGGTTAACCCCTTATGTTTTTTTCCTCCGAATTTTCATTTGTTCTAGAAAAAGGTTTATAATGAACAAGGGTTAACATTTAAGGTTTATTTGTTCCTAACAAAGGTGTTTTGGAACAAATAAATGCTTTTTTACTCGTTCCAGAAAAATAGACTTCACAAGGTACAAAGGTTAACCCCTTATGTTTTTTTCCTCAGAATTTTCTTATGTTCTAGAAAAAGGTTTATAATGAGCAAGGGTTAACATTTAAGGTTTAAAAAGGTTTTTTGGAACAAATAAATGCTTTTTTACTCGTTCCAGAAAAATAGACTTCACAAGGTACAAAGGTTAACCCCTTATGTTTTTTTCTTCAGAATTTTCATTTGTTCTAGAAAAAGGTTTATAATGAACGAGGGTTAACATTTAAGGTTTATTTGTTCCTAACAAAGGTTTTTTGGAACAAATAAATGCTTTTCTACTCGTTCTAGAAAATTTGACTTCACAAGGTACAAAGGTTAACCCCTTATGTTTTTTTCCTCAGAATTTTCTTATGTTCTAGAAAAAGGTTTATAATGAGCAAGGGTTAACATTTAAGGTTTAAAAAGATGTTTTGGAACAAATAAATGCTTTTTTACTCGTTCCAGAAAAATAGACTTCACAAGGTACAAAGGTTAACCCCTTATGTTTTTTTTCTCAGAATTTTCTTATGTTCTAGAAAAAGGTTTATAATGAGCAAGGGTTAACATTTAAGGTTTAAAGGGGTGTTTTGGAACAAATAAATGCTTTTTTACTCTTTCCAGAAAAATAGTGTTCCCAAGGTACAAAGGTTAACACCTTATGTTTTTTTTCTCAGAATTTTCTTATGTTCTAGAAAAAGGTTTATAATGAACAAGGGTTAACATTTAAAGTTTATTTGTTCCTAACAAAGGTTTTTTGGAACAAATAAACGCTTTTTTACTCGTTCCAGAAAAATAGACTTCACAAGGTACAAACGTTAACCCCTTATGTTTTTTTCATCAGAATTTTCTTATGTTCTAGAAAAAGGTTTATAATGAACGAGGGTTAACATTTAAGGTTTAAAAGGGTGTTTTGGAACAAATAAATGCTTTTTTACTCGTTCCAGAAAAATAGACTTCACAAGGTACAAAGGTTAACCCCTTATGTTTTTTTTCCTCTGAATTTTCATTTGTTCTAGAAAAAGGTTTATAATGAACAAGGGTTAACATTTAAGGTTTAAAAAGGTGTTTTGGAACAAATAAATGCTTTTTTACTCGTTCCAGAAAAATAGACTTCACAAGGTACAAAGGTTAACCCCTTATGTTTTTTTTCCTCTGAATTTTCATTTGTTCTAGAAAAAAGTTTTATAACATTTAAATGTTATAAGGTTTAACATTTAAGGTTTAAAAAGTTTTTCCTCAAAATTCTGAGCAAAATGTAAAGTTTAAAAATGCTTTTTTCTCCTTCCAGAAAAATAGTCAAAAAGACTTTATAAGAAGGTTAACCCTTTATGTTTTTTTCCTCCTCAGAATTTTCATTTGCTCTAGAAAAAAAGTTTATAAGGAAAAAGCATTACAATTTAAGGTTTAGATGTTTATTCATCCACAAAAAGTGTAAATTATTAAACAATTATTTTTAATTATTATTATGTTTTCAGAATTCTGAGATTAAAGTCTCTTTTTTCTGGAATGAATAACAAAACATTTTCAAACCTTAAATTTACTCAGAAGTTTTTTCCTTGGAAGAATTGAGAACTCTAGTATGAGTCAACCTGTGATTCAGAGTTTTAAACTGTAAATCCTATCCTTGAAGAGATTTCTCGACACAAAGATTAACACCAACCATGAAGCAGCGTCAGTGACTAAAAGGAGAATCTTAAAACATCTCTTCAAAATTTAAACAGCAGAGATCAAGATATTTCTTTCTTTCAGTCTTTAGTATGTAGTATTCAGGCTGCATCTAATTTTTCCCATAATGCAATTCAACAACATGCGACCCTCATCTTTTAAACTTCATAACCTTTTTAAAAACACAGGCCATAAAAAAACCCAATAAGTTTTAATGAATTTACCTTCTTGGCTTCTGTAATTTCCTTTGCCAGGCTGATGGTGTAGCAGATCTGTGAATAAACACAACCTCATGACTCTTTAAGCCTCATTTAACAGACACGTCACATCAACGGTGTAAGTTTTTGACTCTGGGAACCTTTTCTCCCTCCGTGTTGCTCTCAAAGACGAAGGTGCTGAACGAGGGTTCCCCCTCCTCGTCACCATCGCTCCAATCGCTGCCTTCGACCACGAATCCCATCAGCCGCCCGTTCTCCTGGTGGGCAGCGAACTGGCAGACTTCACCCAGCTGGAACTGCAACAAGAGGAGGGTTTAGAGATGTGATGCAGGGCGTTAATTAAATAAATCAACTGGAATCATTTTATATTTATAAGGATTAATACTTACACTTATTCTTGTAACTTGAGTCTGAGGGTCAATCAACCTGGAGAGAAACAACGAATGTTTTCTTCTTGTTAACCACTTAAGTCCCAGGTTTAATTTTCAGTTTTCCTGCTGTAAAAGATAATAAATGTGGAATATCCCCACAACCACTAAGGTTATTGTACTTAAACCTGGAATCTAAATAAATCTACAACATGTGATATGACTACAGAAGAGTCAGAATCAGTTTATGTTGCTGTTACAGAGCAAAAATGTCAAAATTTAGATTATTATTTTAATATAGAGAACACTGGAGATCAGAATATTTAAGATATATCAGCTACAGGCTTGCAAAAGTAGGAATACTGTCATCAAAAATACTCAATAACAAGTAAAAGTTCTGAATTGAAATGTGAATGAAAGTACAGACGTATTATCATTAAAATATAGTTTAAGTATCAAAAGTAAAAGTCTTTATTATGCAGATGTTTTATATTATATTACTGGATTTTAACCACTTAAGCTCCAGGCCTATTTTTTCAGTTTTCCAGCAATAAATAATAATAAATCTAGAATATCTCTAGATATAGAATATAGATATAGAAATATAGTTAGAATATTGAAAAAAATAATTCTAAAATTGTGTTTTAATACAAATAAAAATACTTTAAATTAATAATAATTAATATGTTTATTTAAAACTTAAAACAAGACCAAACTGACCCAAACTTAGGAACAAAAAACTTGAAATAATCTAAATTATCTGCAATGCAAACTTCAATTATTAGCAAGATAATAATAATAAATTATCTGACAGTGGAATAAATTAATTCTACTTGATATTGGACTAATTTTACCAAAAACAAGATATTTAAATAGATTATAAAGTTCCCAACTAACCACACAAACAACTCAAATCTATCTGCAATGCAAAGGTCAATGATTAATTAGATAAGAGTTCAAAGGTCAATAATTTGTCCATAAAATCCTATGAATCCCACTGAGGATCATTCCAGAACATGAAGAATATATTCTGTAAGATGTTTAAAAAGGAGATTATAAAGGAGACAATTAAATAATCACACAAACAGATTAAATCTAAATTAAATCTATTAAATCTAAATAGTCTCTACTACTGATATTATATTAAACTATTTTCTTATTGTATTGATGATATGATATATATTGATGCTGTAACAGTAACACTGTGTTTTACTACAGATAAAATACTTTATTTAGTGTTGGAGCTGAGGTTTTCTACTGTGATTTATGAATAAAACTCTGTATCAGGGGGTTTTAACAGGATTTTAACAGTTTCTCTCGTCTCTTTCTGAAAGTTTTAGATGATACGTCAGAAAGTTTTTTCTCCAAGGTGCTTCAGTGTCCTACATCGTTGATGTACTGTGAAAGCTGTGAAACTTATAGCGAGGCGCCTCCGCCAAACAGCAGAAAGCATTAATTGAAGCCTTTGTTTTGAGTATTTTCTGTCAACGCTGCCCATGAAACGTCAGGATGCATCATCGGCCCGAGTCGCTCCATCGTTTCCCCGACGCCGGCCTGTCCTCTCGGGTCGTATTTATGTAACACTTCATAAACGCCTGATGAAAAGTTTACCTGAGGCTGCTGCTGGTGACCATGAGGTGGGACTCTGTGGTCCTGAAGATGTTGTGGATGGCCCGGGCCGCCAGGACCTGCCTCATGGCCTCGTAGATCACCTCCTGACTGTCGCCGCAACGCACCGCCATGGAGCCCAGGAAACGGACGGCAAACACCTGCTGCAGCAGGGAATCTGTGGAATATTAACAAACATGGGTATAAAGTCAAAATATGACCCTAAAATCTCTCTAAAAAAGCAAAAACACATGCTATCAACTAGTTTTATAGTCTGGGTGGGTTATGAAAATGGTACAAATGGACTTTCAAATGACATAAAACCAATATGAACACAAAATGTAGAAATGTTGGGTCTTAAAAGCATTAAATTTATGGATTTGGAAATAATTCCTTAAAAATAATTGGAAGAAATTCTTGAATGTGCAGTATCACATTCCCCTCAAAAGTTCCATTTGTAAACCAGTATTTTTTGATTAAGCCATTTAATTCTTTAAGTTTTCATGCATATAAATTGTATGTATATGTTTCCATTTTCTACTCTGCACTTTTAATGACTGGCACTATAGCTGCCACTTGCACAAATATTCATCCTAAGCACAAAACTCTTTTTTTGGAGAGTTATTATATAGACTTGACGGATTCAATAAATACTAGGATTCAGGGGCCCATCAGGTCTTAAAAAGCATTAAAAGCATTGGATTTATGAATTTAGAAATAAAACCTGAAAAAAATCTTGAATTCTGATATCTGGGTCTTAAAATTTGTGCAGTTCATAACTTCTCTTTATCGAATCTGCCTCAAAAGTTGCATTTGTCAACCACTATTATTTTTAATTAAACCATTAAAGCCCAATTCTTTTCTAAATTCTCATGCATATAAATGTAAGTATCTATATTTTTTCTATTTTGTACTCTGAACTTTAATGAAGTTAATAATTTCACAGCTTTTCCAGCTTTAAAACACGTAAGATTCAATTAAAAATAAGAATTAAAAAGTTCTTTAATTAATTTAACCTGGTTGCATATGTATCCACACCCTAAACAACCTTAAACTAATAATTTGTCCCAGCAGCTCTGTCTCTGTCTATCTGACTCCAGTTTGACATGAGTTTATATGTAATTGGTTAAATCCAAACAGTTAAAAGAGGCCTTCACATTAAAGGTGGTGTCATTGTTTTACATCACAAAAACCTGACATTTGAACAGGGGTGTGTAGACTTTTTACATCCACAGGGTTTCTGCAGGTTTCTTCAAGTTAAATCTTTTTATGACCTTATTCAGACCTTTTATATGACATTTTCATTTTTATTTAATTGTTGTTCATTTATATTTTGTCCATATAATATATTTTTTTCAGTAAAACCTAACCTTTATTAGTTTGAACATTGTGAATATGACCTACTACAGCAAACTGAATGATAAAAAGTCTACTTATTAATTTTTAGTGAGTATTTTCAGGTATTAAATGCATCCTACATCCATATAAAATGTATTTTCACATAGTGAATATGATAAACTACAGCAAACAGAGTAGGAAATAGTTGTTTTGTTTGTTTTTGATAAATTCTTTTCAATCGATTCATGCTGCAACATGCAACTTTCAGACGGTCCCTAACACAAACCACAGAGAATGATGGTAAATTGGTGACATGGAGACACGTTTTTATATATATATATATATATATATATATATAAAACATACTTCACATACAAATTCATTATATTTAATTGAAACAGACTTCTAAGTCTCAATGAGTTTAAGGTAAGTTTCTTTTTATAGCACATTTCAACAACAAGGTAATTCAAAGTGATTATTATAATTATTAGTTATTATATTTATTTTTAGTGAACAGTTTCCAATAATCAATTGATACTAAAAATAATGTAATTTGCAGTCGATCCCTAACATAATGAATGACGGTATATTAGTGATGTGTTGTACTACTAATAATAATAATCTACTGTAAATGAGCAGCATTAACATATTATCAATGTGACACAAACAGCAGAGGTTAAGCTGAACTCTAAGTGTTTGTGGCAGCAAAAACAGGCCGATCAGATAATATTTAGATGAAGAAAATGAAAATGATTACCGTCACTTTCTGCAGCACAGTCGTCATCCGTTTCTCCGAATGGATTTGTGCGTCTGTCAGGAAGAAGGAAAAAAAAAAACACACCCCACGAATTACAAACAATTTAAACCGCTGCTCTGAGTAATTAAGAAGCAGCCCACTTCCTGGAAATTAAATCACAAATCAATATGAGGCCAATTTACAGGAAATTAGCGTCATTACCCCGATACGCATCCCTTCAAAAATAAAAACAAAACATGCATCCAGAGAAACTTCCTGCCCCGGTTTGTCCCCTCACCTCCCGCCGGTCCTGTTCTGGTCCTGGAACTCGGAGGCTGGCAGCATGATGTCGAACTGAATGGGCGTCCCGGGTGCAATCAGGTCCTCCGGTTCCGGGGCCGCCCCCGTTTGCTTAGAGCTGCTGGAGGTGTAGACGCCACCCGGCTTCGCTCTGAGGAGACGACAGAATGACGACTGAAACCACAAAAACATACAGCTGCTCTACTGAAAAAGGAGGATTCACTTGTTTTTATATATATATAAATATATATATATATAATATATATATATATATACACACATATATATATACACACACATACACACATATATATATACACACACATATATATATATACACACATATATATATATACACACATATATATATATACACACATATATATATATACACACATATATATATATATACACATATATATATATATATATATATATATATATATATATATATATATATATATATATATATATATATATATATATATATATATATATATATATATATATATATATATATATATATATATATATATATATATATATATATCTTTCAGAAATTGTGTAATGAAAATGAAGATTATTTGTCATGCAAATTCATTAAAATTCAATTAATTGCACATTTTTAGTTAACTCCTCATTAGAGAATCATCTGTCACTGCTCTGTCATACAGCACCATTAAGCTGGAATTTATGGTATTTGGTATTTATATGGTATAGTAGATTAATCATACTGCAGATACATTTTTCATTATCACATTAAAAGGTGAGCTGACACATGAGTATATTCCTTTAGGGAAGAATGTATTCTGATGAATTGGAAATCTAAAAAGAAGATATGAATATACTGTATCTGCAGAGGGAGACATCTTGTGCAAATTGTGCTGCAAAATAAGTGTAAATGTTAAATTTAATGAGGACAACATGTCTGACCTGTCGGGGTTGGGTGATCCTTCTTGTCTCTTCTCAAAGCTGGTGATGGGGGTGACGGCCTGGATGGCTGATTGGTTCAGTCGGATGGCCACAGCCTGACAAAACACATAGGTATTAGTTTCATAAAACTCTATAGTCTGTAAACTCAAATATCTCTTACCAGTTCTATGCATTACATTGCATCTGTGCACAATAAGCTGATTACCAGCATTAATCCTGGTAGAATGAGATCCAATGTCTAATTGGTGTCAACATCATCCAGGATGTTGTTTAAATTAAACAACATGTTAATTAAGAGGAGAATTAATACAAAGGAATGTAGAATGAGGGGAAAAAAAAGATTTCTTTATCTTGTTGATTTGTTTTTTTATGAAAATTGTTGAACCAAACTACGATAACCTTGACACACACATAGAAAAACGATTTCTGTCTGAAATCCTTCTCCTTTTTCTTCTTTCTACACTATTCTTACAATGACCTTTTCATAAGAGTCTGAATCCTTTTCAGCCTTCTCATTAATTCTGAAAATGGCATGAATAGCATACTTTTTTTTTTTTTTCGCTAACCCCCCCCCCTCTGACTCTTGCATAATTTACAGTTGTGTGACACTACACAGTTTGCTGCTCAGTGGCAGCGACACAAAATGATGATAGGTGATGAAAGCTGTAATTATTTACTGTTCTGTTAAGCCGTTATCATGTAGGGAAAATAAATAAGTGGAGGAGAGCAATTTCACACGCAGCGGTAGTCTGTTTCTAACACAAAAAGCTGGCGAGGAGTCATGCTTAGCGCTGGAGAATAAACATTTAGATGTTTGTTGGGGGCTGTTTTTTTGGAAACAGGCAGGATTCTGGGATGGAGGAGACACGGGAAACAGCAGCTGTGAAGCAACTCCCTGAAAAACACTTCAGAGGAAGAAAGAGCTCGGCGTGAGTGTTTTTTCACACGGAGAATCGGAGCTGATCAAAGCCGTGGAAGAACAAAACGAGGTCTCAAATCACAGCTACATGAGCGAGGGTCTGACTGCAGACATCAAAGAGGTGTTTTTAATGTCGAGTCAGAGGTTCTGGGAGGTTTATTAGTATAGTTTAGCGTGTTTGATGTGTGTGAGTGTGTGTGAGTTACCTCTGGGTTGTCAGTCAGGTAGATCTGTCGAGAGATGTTGTTCACTGTGCAAATCCACTGACAAAAAAAAAGAGAAAAACCAGCACAGAGATCCATATTAGAGCTTCCTCCGGCTCAGGCTGAAATCAATTGACTGATAGCAGCTGTGACAGGCTGGTTCAGACGAGTCCAAGCACAGAAAAGCAGATATAAAACCACTGAAATGAGTCTCGACAGCTCCTCCTTTGTTCTACGGTACTTGTATCAGCAGGTATCTTTGAGTATAAAGATTAAAAACCTTTTTTTTATTTTAAAGGAGCGAAACATGGATGCTTGAATGGTTGTTTTCACACTTACTTCTTCATATTCCTTTTTGCTTTCAGCTTGTAGAATCATTGACCTGGAATCAACCATCAGTGACAACAGAGGAAAATTGAGCGTAAGGTTTCATTGATGTTTAGCTGCAACAGTATAATGATGCAGCACCACTAAAATATAAACAAATAACTGGAATAAATAAATAAGAGGAACAATTTAATTAATAGGATCCCCTTAAATAGCGAATGTAATAAATAATGTAATAAAGAAAAAATAAATAAGTAAAATAGCTTTTTCCCCATGCATAGGGTCATTACTTTATTTTTATAGTGTTGATAAAGGAAATAATTCTTTAAGTTTGTCCCTTGTTTAGAGAAAAACTGAAAATTAAGAAACGAATTTTAAAGGGATAGTTCGACATTTTTGAAAATTCACCCATTGTGACAATTCCCATAATCACAGCAATAGATGCTTTACCTTTTTTTAATCAATACCAGATGTTTCCAGTACCAGAGCTGCTCAGCTACTACTACATGATATTTTTGTGTATTTGCTGAGTTTGATGAAGGAAACCAAAAAATACCATTAGTGTAGTAGTAGCCTAGCAGCTACTGATCTGGAAACAGCTAAAGCTGCTCTACTAAAACATCTATTGCTGTGACTATGGGAACCGTGATGATGCTTTAATGCTAAACGGCCTGATATCCGCCTCATGCACATCCAGTAGAAGGCGGCGTACGTTTTTCCTGAGGGCGAGGTGATCTGGAAACAGTAGCGTCTGTCCTCACACTCCACCGCCATGACGGAGCTGTTGTCCAGGTCCAGCACCATGCCGCCGGCCACCGCCCCCCGCGGCTGACACATGAGGTTCCCTCCCTGGGTGAAGAAGTACAGCCGGTCCCAGGCTGTCGTCACCAGGCCCGTTTTACTGGAGCACAACACAGGAAGGGAGAAGTTATCACCAGTAGAATAACGGAGGATTTAATGAGTGAAGAAAACACGAGTATTTAAGGCTGAGTGGTCTAGGGTTGCAAAATTCTAGGAAATAACTGAAATATATGGGAATAAATCAAAGATTTAAGGCTGAAACAACCAGATTTAATGAAAGTCCAATCCCAAAGCACAAGACTATTGAAGCCTCACATTGGAGCCTGCGGGCTATGTTCAGTCAAGTAGGTTTGATAAAATTATGGGGTAAATATATAACTATATTTCTGTTCAGTGGGAACGAGTCTCGTAGATTGACAAGAATTTTTATATATAGCCTTAGAAGATACTTCAAAGATGCTTTTAAATGAGGCAAGGAAAAAGGATGTAAATCAACATGATCATTACTAGGATACTACTTAGAAACTATATGGGAATAAATGGGAATGAATCCAAAATTTAACTATATTGCAGCATAATCTTTGCTGAAATAACCAGATATAATGCAAGTACACTCTTGCAAATATTAAATAATGCATTTTAATGTAATTATACAGTAATTAGCAAGCTGCTAAATGTCATTTCCATTTCGTTGGCCTTTTTTTCTGTAGCCACACAAGAATTTATACATCAGCTTTTTTTGTTAGTTTATTCTACAGGAAAATGTCACGAAAATGCCAAAATGTGTGGAAGCATTTCTCACAAGCTGATGCTGAAGGAAAGTCTTTGTATATTTGTGAATATTGTGGAAAAAACAGGCACGAAGCTACAGAAATGCTGCAGCATGTTGCAAAAGTGAGAAAAATGTCCTCAAGGCTCAAAAACAGATCAGAGTCAGATAAATATAAATATTTCCAAAATTCCACAGCTTAACTTCCCCTGGAAAGTTTACTGGAAATTTTCTGCCCCTAGTCAGGTTTACAAATTAATTTGAGAAGTATCTTTGAAGTTGTCCTCCCTGCTAATAAGACATTACCATATTAATATTATTGAGTATATAAAACCAGAATGTCCATCAGTCGTTCCTTAAACAGCTTCATGCTGGTTGAAATATTCTCCAACTCCAGTGGTTCGGTTCTTGGAGTAGAGCGAGTGCTATTTTTCGACTATAATGATTTCTACATAAAATACAATCCAATTGTCCTCTGAGTCACTTCATTTCCAGCAGAGCTACCTGTGTATGACTCATTTGACCTGCTCATCTGCGACACCTTCATCTACCGTTTTAAAAAAAAACTCTCCCAAATGAATCTATTCTGATTAATAACGAAGCGAGTGCCTCACGCCGCTGCGGGTGACTCAGACCCTTCTGTTTCGGATGGCAAATGCTTCCCGGACTCCATTTGACAAGCGTTTGAGGCTGCTGGCGGCGTGTGTCATTAAACAGAACGGCGTTCCGTGGGAAACCTTTTCTCCGGTGTCACAGACATTCGTCAAAAGACTTTGGATGTATATGAGGGAGAGACGGGGTTTGACAGCTCTGACATTTCACTAAATCACGTCGCCCGGCCACGCTGCAGTTCTTACCCCCCCCGAAGCCATTAAAGAAGTTTCCCTCCTCATACATCCAGCGAGCAATAAGCTGACAGCGCACGCTGTCGACGCGTCACCTGACCCGCCTCGTCTGCTCTGACAGACTTATTGTTTACCAGGCTCGTGCGGATTTTGATGCAACTTTTGCAAGAAAAAGCTTTGCTCAAATTTGCTCCGTCTGATTTCACAAAAACAAATGACACATATAGGGTTTGCAAAAGGGCTGTAAACTTCCTGGTAAATTTCCAGAAACTTTACTGTGGAATTTTGGAAATATTTATCTGACTCTGATACAGCAGATTTAATCGCGTCTGCTGGATGTTTTTTGGCACTTTTGCAATATGCTGCAGCATTTCTGTAGCTTTCTTCGTGCCTGTTTTTCAACAATACTCACAAATATACAAAGACTTTCCTCAACATCAGCTTGTGAGAAATGCTTCCACACATCAGATGGCATTTTCATGACATTTTCCTAGAATAAACAAAAAAAGCTTGTAAAAACACTACTGGCACAGAGAGAAACACAGTTATAGCTGGAATAGTCTTTAAAATACTTGACAAATGATGTATAAATTATTGTATGGCTACAGTAAAAAAGGTCAATGAAATGGAAAATTGGCTGACATTTAGCAGCCAGCTAATTACTGTATAATTACATTAAAATACATTATTTAATATTTGCAGGAGTGTACTTGCATTATATCTGGTTATTTCAGCAAAGATTATGCTACAATATAGTTAGATTTTGGATTTATTCCCATATATTTCCTATATTACCTAATTT
This sequence comes from Lepturacanthus savala, assembly GCA_030544235.1. NCBI lineage: Eukaryota > Metazoa > Chordata > Actinopteri > Scombriformes > Trichiuridae > Lepturacanthus > Lepturacanthus savala. Next base: position 33,753,647 of record CM060465.1, read on the forward strand.
ACAAGCTAGCTTTCAACAATTTTCACACATATATAAAGACTTTTCTTCAAAATCAGCTTGTGAGAAATAATTCCACACATCAGATGGTGAGAGGAGCTTTTTTCCTGTAGAAATTATTGTATGGTTACAGAAAAAAACATGAAAAACAGATTCCCAGAATTTTGCCAACCTAGAACACACATTTTTATTGAAATTTAATCAGTTTAATTCCAATGAATACCTTATAGATGTATTAGATCCCTATATATGTGACAGTAGAGAGTGTATTAATACTGTCCCATGTTTAAAAAAACAATCCACAGAGAAACATACACAGCCTGTATTCAGAAACTTTGCCTTAAAACAAGCAGTCATGACTTATGTGAAGTTGTGATGTCACTACTATACAGTCACCACCAACAGCCATTTAAAGAGGAGGAGTAAAAGAAGTGGAAAACTATACAGAGATGATCTTTGCTGCTTCAAATCTTGTTAAAATTCACAATAAAAAACAGGAAAGTGTAGAATATGGGACATTTAAATGGTACAAATATAATCAGTTAACTACCCAACGACCCAAAAAAGACAGATATCAATTTTTATTTTCTTAAATAAAGTGTGTAAAGTTGCTCCAACCAAGTTTCTCTGGTTAATTAACCCCCGTCTGTATATCAGCATGGATGAAGCCTGATGTCTGGGTCTTTTCTAGGACTAGAGCTCTAGAGCTAAGCAGAACCCCATGATCTAGACCTAGTTAGTCAGGAGTTCATCCTACACCAACATAATCCACATCAGACCATCATCATCTGTCACATGACACATTAAACTAGGACCATTTAGAGAAAAACTGAACAAATCAAGGCGGCTTCAAAGCTTGTTCCTGCAGCCTTTAACAATAAGAACGAGCTCGGAGTGAGAAGGAAGTGTCCTTGGATTTAAGATAAGGCCCTAATTAGTGTAATTAATCTTACTTCCTAATGTTGAGGAAGCCAGCCTTCTGGATCAGCGTGCGATTGACAGGCTCGATGTCCTTATCAGGCATGTAGACGCTGTCCTCCACGGACAGAAACTCCTTCTGGGAAACACGCATGGACTCTGCTTCTGCATCCAGCTGAGCCTGGATACTGGACAGAAGACAGGTTTAGCATAGACAAAAGTAAATTTATATATTTTATTTTCCTATGATTATGATTTCCTATATAATACCTATGATTTTTAAAAGTTATCTAGTACAAGCAAAAAAAAATATTCACACATTCTCTCTTAGTATAAACATAAATGTCCATCAAAATATATTAAGCATTAAAATGGATAAAGGATCAGCTATGGACATTTAAAACTAAACAATAATTTGCAAAGTTGCAAAATAATTGGAAGTAAATTAATGAAAATAAAATACATTTAATTTATTAAATGATTTGTTCACATAGACTTGAACTACTGTGGTAATCTCATACTTTTATTGTGATAATTAAGGAAATATTTGGTCTTATAATTTTATTTAGAGAAAAAAAACATTTAAAGAGAGTCAAAATTACCCAACACTGCAAAAATATCTTTATAAAAATTAATGAGGTGTTTTTAATATAAAAATAAAGGATTAGCTCTGGATGCTAAAAACTAAACAATCTGTAAAACTTTTTTTTTAAATAAAGTTTTGTTTTATTTTCCTATTATTAAATAGACAACCTGAAAAATCCTTCTTTAATTATTTTAGTATAGGCAGAAAATATACACACCTACAACAATTTAATGATGTGACACCACAAAAAAAATACAAAATTAATTGTAAAACATATGAATTGAAATGAAACTGAGACAAAAGAAATTAATAGTAAAAGTAAATGGCCTACAATAGGTATTTAATCCTCTTGATTTGGTCATATAGGTCTGAACTACTATAGTAATCACTTATTTTTATTGTGTTAATAGAGGAAATGTACATTTTGCCTTGATCTTTTAGATTTTTTAGATTTTTTTTAAGCCAAATCACTTAATGAGGTTATTTCTGATATGGATTAATATGAATTATACACAACAAGCCACAGCAAAAGCTATCGTTCATGAACTCTATGGCAATAATAATAAGAAGATGAGTCTTTACTTTTGCGTCATGTTGGACACAGACGACAAAAAGTTATCCATCTTCTTTGACACCAGCTCAATGCCTTTCTTGAAGAAGGTGATCTAAGAGATAAGAGATTAGAGTGCATCATTCAGTATCTCATTCCATCATCACAGCTGGCGTTTTCAAGCAGAAACATATTTATAGGAAGTGAAAATAGACGAAATGTGCTTATAGGCTCAGCTCTTCAGTTACAGGAATAAAAGTTCTATTGCAGGGACACGTTTCGCATTAACAAGTGTATTTTGTTAACGAAATCAGATGCGTTTCATGGAGGAAATGATTCCTTAGTTCAGATACGGAATTTGAATACTGATCTGATAATAAGGGGTGGCGGTGGTGGAGGAAGCATTCAGATCCTTTATTAATTAGAAGTAAAATACAGTAAAGGGTTGACCTGATTACCATATTATGAGAATCGATCATTCCAGGTCAAAAAAATCAATTACTAAGAAGGTCATATTTTCTTTGAACTTCTGATTTTAATTTATAAACTAAAATTTGCACCATTGTTGGATAACAGTAGTGGCCTAGTAACGATAGAAATAGTAATTAGTTAGAATACCCATTACTGGAAATCATAAAGATTACCGTAATTACATGACAGTTTGCTCTATCTGCAAAATTCAAACGGTTTCTGAAAGCTGAGACCTTGTGCTTTATGGCAAATTTAGTGTCATTACGGTAAATGTCACATGGGACTTTCCCGGGAGCCCGAATCAGCCCCTTCGTTCGCAGGGAGTACAGCGGCGACAGAGCGGAGAAGAAGCAGTGAAAGAGAGCAGATAAATGGAGTTTGTGAATGAAAATGTCAGGATGACAAACCTCACGTGTGATAAAACCTCCATTGAGGTTCAGAGAATAATTATTTAGTTAAGTGGAAATACTTAAGTGAAGTACAAGTACCACAGACGTGTACTGCAGTAAATACCTGTGCCTGTGTGTAGCCCAGCATGGGTTCCAACATGGCTACTCTCTTGCGATACTGCAGCGCGTTGAGGGCGCAGTAATACTGCAGCGAGGCCTGATGCTGCTTCCTCCTGGTGTAGGCCACCTCCTTCACCAGGTCTGACTTCATCTGTCCAGACAGCAGACGGTTAAACACAGAACGTGTCCGGCATAAAACCCGCTGAGTCGCTCTCATACATATGCAAACATCCACTTGACTCTTACACGCATGCAAATAAGCGGTGAGGTGCATTATCTTGTACATCCGAGCAGCATTCAATAGACACAAATAGCAGAGGAATCTTATCTCTGCAGCTATTATGGTGTGTACTGTTGCTACAGTCTTGGGACAACATTAGGCCCTGCCAGGTTGTGAATATTTAATACCATTTATTTCAAATGCTTATAAAACACTCCCATTACAGGAGCATTAATGTACAATAAGGCACTCTGCAGCCTAAGATCAATAGGGGGGAAAAAAAAGCTTAGAAAACACTTCTCAGCCACTCCAATGTACCTTCTCATTCTCTTTCTTCTTGGGCAGTCGGCTGTACTTGACCATAGCCGCTTCGTGCTCTGCAGACGAGGAGGGAGCGGTCGTGAGCATCAGAGAAGAACTAGAAAGTCTCATTTTTGTGACCCAGTTCTGAAAATTGCGAAGCTTTGTACGTACCATCAGTGGCAATGCCAAATATTTCTTTCAGTGTGCTTATCTCTGCAAAATTAAAAGACATAGAAGGTTTTGTTAGAATATTACAGTGTTGCTGTGTGGGTTTTTTTATAGTGAGA